>CM052712.1:23818401-23877954 GCA_028551405.1 Uromys caudimaculatus | reverse complement strand
GAGAAAGCCTCCAGTTTCTCTGGGCAAGTTCTGGGAGAGGAGGACTCAGGCTTCTACAGCCTAGGGGCAGGGGCTACCTGTCCTGCTGTTCCTGCACCAGCCCTGAAGCACAGTAGTCAGTCTGAATTCAGCAGCAGTCTAGAGGAGAAGTGACATCAGAGACAATCTATACCAGGAAGACAGCAGGCCATTCAAGCTGCTTTCTAGGGCCAAGACACTGAAAGCCCAGAGCCAATCAAAGACCAGAATCCCTGGTAAGGTCATGCGCATCTTCAGCTTCTGCTGCTACAATGGACCCTCTTGGGCAGTAATTCGTATGTCTTTGCTGAGGGAGGGGAAGGCGGGAGGAGCTGTATGGGAATGTGGAAGGGGACAGTCTGTCAGGGTAGGGAGTGGAGGCCACTTACCAAGGAGTATGTAAAAAGATGAAAGTAAGTTTCTGTAAATACCGTTTGGTTCATCCCTTCATTTTTGTAATTTAAACTTCTCGTGGAAGAACCTGTTTCTTTCTTCCCATCTCTTCCCCATGTAGAGCTGGGACCTGCTGAGAAGCCGGAACAGGACTTCACATTGCCACCCACGAGAGGTGATTCAACACAAGACCTGAGGTTATAGAAGAGTGTTTACAGCAGTGGTCAAAGGGGTTCCTTGCCAACTGGTTTTGAGTTCCAAAGCTCTAATGGAGAAGCAAGACTCCTTGCTGTGTTTCTGACCCTTGATTCCAGGGTTGGGATTAAACAGATCAAACACAGGAGTGGGCACGGCATGTCACCGGTCGAGAGGCGCTGCTGTAGATGTGAACAGGGCCCTGGATTAGGCGATCAGGAGCCAGAACATGATCACCAGGGCGACAAACAGGAAGAGGCGTGACAGGAACTGTTCATCCACATACTGGGGTGTCCCAGGGACAGCTAGAGAAACAGGAGGAAGAGACTTTGTCAGAAGGCTATAGCTGTGCATGCTGCCCATTGGGGCCAGAACTGGAGAGGATGAATCTTCATTTCTTCATACAAACAGAATCCTGCACAATAAAAAGACTCCCAAACTTCAAATAAAAGGAACCAAAACAAATATAAGCTAAATACTACAATGAGGCTTTGATCTCCGAAAGAGTTGTCCTACATATGCAAATGAGCCAGGGAATATCAGGAAACACCCAAGGGAGCAGAGCCCCTCTTACCTGTCTTCCCTACACTGGGCTCCATGCCTCATTTTTAAAAGGCAGCATGTGAGGCAGAATATGGGCCCTCTGAGACCATAAGGGCTCATACATGAGTGCTGGTACTCTTCTGCCTCTCTGCAAACTGCTCCGGATGGCTCTAAATCTATCTTGTATGCCTGCTTTCCCAGAACCAGGACCCAGAAATCACATGGCAAGGTAGAGGGAGAACTGAGTGCCTGAGTGAGAACCTCTGCTTTTAGAAAAGCTGCTAGTCCAAGTATTGTAGAGGCAGGAAGGCAACTGAGTCCATGTCTAGGCTGTGCCAACTGTACCAAACATGGCAAAGGAAAACTGACCAGGAGTCCAGCCTAGCTGCAGAATGAGCTGGAGGAGATCCAGTCTGAAAGTTGGACCAGGGTAGAAAGCAGCAAGCTAGTCAAAAGCTCTGCTGCTTCTACAGGGATCTGCCTTTCCTTTAAGGCACATCACATTCTGCCCTTTGGGGTTCCCTTCCCTTGAGAAAACAAGGTGCAAACTACAGAGAGACATTCTAGGCAAATGAAGATAATGGAGTAGTGCCTCAGTACACTGTGGGGTTAGCATGTCACTCCTTCACAATTGGTTGCTCTGATAAACTCATGTGCAAGGAATTGGATGAAACAGGGAACAGCTCTGATGACTTCTGAATGGGTTACCATATTTAGAGCACTAAGCTCCTAACCTGACCTACACTAGTCACTTCTGTTCCTCATACTGTACCCAGGGCCCAGAAGGCTCCATTACTATAATCAGGGCTCGACTGACTTTGGCGTCTTTTATAGGCTCCATAATATGGGTGGTGGCTTAGGTGTCAGAATGTAACAGAGTCCAAGCACACACCTTGCTGCCTTGCTCTATTCTGAATACAGTTGTTACAGACTAGAGGCTAAAGGAGAAACACAGATGACAGATATAAAGACAGTTTCCAAAGTTCTGAAGTTTGGCATCAGACCCATTTTGTGTTCTGAGAAATGCCAGGGAACAGGAAGTCCTAACATTTCACTCCTCCCTGATCCAAGATGGTTAAAGTGTGTGCGTGCGCGTGCGCGTACATACATACATGTGTATGATTAAGCTTTTATTAGCTAAGTATTGGTTATAATTTTTAATTTAATGGTCATGGGTTATGTCTTAGAATCACTACTTGCAGTGCAGGCAATGAGCACCCGTTTGTAACAGAACCCAGCACATCCCTCAGGGACCTAAGCATGGATAAGTGCTCAGATCACTGGATAATCTGCAAAGAACTTAAGAGATTTTGCAAAGTCTGATATGCATGCAGCGATAATGATCTGCAACTTCTATACTTTCTATACTGCTGAATTCCAAGCAATTTTCCAGTAGGATATGTTCTTGATTTAAGGAAATCGGGCTTACCTGGAGGAGGCCGTCCATCATTTATGTTAAATGCTGTGGCAAATATCCCAAATGGAAATGCTCCAATTCCAAAAGACATCTGAAAGCCACCATCTCCAAATCCAAATCCTTGAAATCCCTGTGGAGAAGAAAAGCAATTAAGAAAAATAAGCAGATTTATTCCACATCTCTCTGTATCTTACATCACAGCACAAATATGGTATCCATGTTTCTTCTCATCCCTCTGCCACAAACTAAGGCCTCTGCTCTTCCTTCCAGCCATGCCACAAAGCAAAGGATCTCTGGAGGCACCTCTGACCTTCTACCCTTAGCTTATAGCTAAGGAGCTATAAATGGTCCAAAAAGATACGGCTCTGACCAAAAGTGAAAAACATTGCTATCAGGGTTTATAGTGTTAGATCATTTTCCAGGGTTCCATATTAGTCAGTAAAATTTCCTATATGTTATTTATAATACACAGCTGACAATCAGTCCTATGGCCAAATGCAAAGGAACATCATAATAGGATATATACTATCTGCAATAACAAAAAAAGAACTCTGATTGGCCAACAGATCAGTCAAACAAAATCTTGTAACATGTTCTCTAAGGAACCTGGTGCTCATTTATGCCCCAGACAGAAAACCTGTTGTGACTTAGACTGTCAGACTGCTTCAACTCCTGTACAATGACAATACATAAATATGTTGTCAAGATATGAATATTTTTCCTAAAAACTTCAGGGGCTGTGGATGTAGCTGAGCTGGCTGAGCACTTGCCTAGCATTCGTGAAGCTCTGAGTTTGGTCCAAAGCACTGCATTAATTTAACTAAGTGGTGGCAGTTGGATAATTAGTTCTCTATCAGCCTGGTCTATATAACAAAACTTCCAACAAGACTCTCAAACAAACAAAACAAAACACAAACCCAAATAAAAATAGAAACAAAATATATTCACGTAAGTTTTTCATGTCACATAAAGTTCTGAATATTTAAAGCAAATTAATTTCTTCAGATTACTATAAACTTGGGTATGGTACTGTGGTCCCGGTTCTTGGGAAATGGGGACAGGAGGAGGAGGAAGAGGAGGAGGGGGGAGAGGAGGAGGAGGAAGAGGAGGAGGAAGGGTAGAAAGTAAGTCAGAAGTCTTTCCAAATAGCCACTGTCAGCAGTTTGTACCCCAGCCTTGGTTTCTCCCCAGATGTACTCCCACCCACTGTCTTTCCTAGGAGTGGACTTAGCAGAACAGCAACTCTCTTAGTAAGCAGCTTCTGAGTGCAAGGTCTGCCCACAGTCTGAAAATTCAAACTTTAATAAAAATGCATTATTACTGCATGTAGGTGTTCTTATGTATATTACACATGCGTCACGGTACCTATGTGGTTAAAGGCCAACTTTGTGGAGTCAGTTCTCTCTTTACCTATGTAAGTTCTGGGGACTGAGCAAAAGTCACCAGGCTTGCGTGAAGAGCCTTTATCCATAGAGCCAACTTGTTGGCTCTGAACACTCATGTTAATCACTGTGTACAACTTACAAGTTCTTTACCTTCTTTTGGACCTCTGGTGAGTTCTTTAGAACAAATGATGAAATAATGGAAAGATTGGGGCAGAGAATGGGTAGGCATTCTGGCACATACCTTTAATCCCAGCACAGCCACCCCAATCTATATATCGAGCGCTAGCTAGCAAAGACAGGGCTTCACAGTGAGATGAAAGAAATTAAGAAGGAAGGAAGGGCCGGGCAGTGGTGGTGCATGCCTTTAATCCCAGCAAATGGGAGGCAGAGACAGGCGGATTTCTGAGTTCGAGGCCAGCCTGGTCTACAGAGTGAGTTCCACGACAGTCAGGGCTACACAGAGAAACCCTGTCTTGAAAAACCAAAAAAAAAAAAAAAAAAGGAAGGGAGGGAAGGAGGCAGGGAGGAAGGGAGGGAGGAGGGAGGAAGCAAGCAAACTAGACTAGTAGCAGCTGCAGGTGCTTAGGACCCAGAGGTGTGCCCTCAGCCATCAGGGCCAAAGCCTCTGGCTTCCTGAGGCCTCTGATTTCTGTTGCTTACTAATGCTGCTTGAGCCAGCACAGCCTAAGATAAAGGTAAAGGGAGGCTGTCTAGCAGACAAGAGCAGGACGTCAGTAGCACCCAGACTGGGTTTCGGTTCTGTCTGTGCCCCTGGACAGGTACACTACATATATCTGTCCCTCAGCTACGCCCTTTACATGGATTTATATGAGGCTTAAAGGAGATTGGGCACATGAAACTGTTTGTTTTGAGACAGAGTTTCTCTGTGTAGCCCTGGCTGTCCTGGAATTCACCTGCCTCTGTCTCCTGAGTGCTGGGGGTTAAAGGTGTACACCACCACCACCTGGCAAAACTCTTACTATATAGTTCGTCTATAATGTCATTCAAGAAGTGCTTCCTATTGCCAGGCTGTGGCGACGTGAGATATGTGAGACTCTGACTCAAAAGTATAAAATAAAGGAAAATAAAAGAATAAATAACAAAAAAGAAGCCGAGAGTGGTGGCACATGTTTATAGCCCAAGCACTTGAGAGCTAAGTTCAAGGTCCCCCACATATGGCTATAGGTGGAGACCCTTTCTCAAAAATAAAAGAATGGCTTAATAGTTAAGAGCATTTCTGGCTCCTTCAGAGACCAGCGTTCAGGTCCCAGCATGCACTTGGCAGCTTACAATCACTTGTAACTCCAGATTCCAGAGATTCCAGCCTCCACGGGGAACACCCACACATATTCATAAATAAGTGATGAAACAATAAAAAACTAGAATATGAACAAACACCTCTCTAAAACACAAGATTAAAAAGACACAATGACATTTTAAAGATACTTCGTTTAGTACATCATGAAATATACTGCCAAAATTAAATTTGAAACCAGTTAACAGAACAGTGAGAGGGTCATAAAAATAATAATATATAGGCTGGAGCCATGGCTCCATGATTCAGAGGACATACTGTTCTTCAGAGGACCTGAGTTCAGTTCCCAGCACCCATGTTGAGTAGCCCAAAGCTGCCTTCCACTCTAGCGTCAGTGGAATATGAGGCCTCTAACGCCTTACAATCATGCATATACCACTGCAAACACATACACATAATTTCTGACAGAATTAAAAGTAAAGTATACAAATGAAGAGAACTGTAGAAATTAGCATATATTTGGTTCTAAGATTCTAACAGTTCAGGTAAATAATTTTCATTAATGTATATTTTTTTCATTTTTAATTAATTTGAGACAGTTTCATATATTCCAGACTGGCACTGAATTCACTAGGTAGCTGTAGAGGTCTGAATGAGAATGGGTCCTATAGGTTCATATTTGAATGCTTAGCTCCTAGTTGGTGGAACTGTTTGAGAAGGATAAGGAGGTATGGCCTTGCTGCAGGAGGTGTGTCACTGGGGGTAGGCTTTGAGGTTTCAAAAGACTTGAGACATTTCCAGTTAGCTCTCTCTGCTTTCTGCTTGTAGATAAGGATGTAAGCTCAAAGTTATTGCTCCAGCACCATGCCTGCCTGCCTGCTACTATGTTCCTGGCCATGAGCTACATTCTCAGCCCTCATTAATATTTTAGTAAGAAATTGCTACTTGAAAAAAGACTAATATTTTATTTGAATATATACATACTTTGAGCCAGCAATTCTAAGAATTTATCATAATAAAATAACTGTGTTTCTGCACAAAACTGTAAGTTCACCTGAGTATGTTTCAGACAGCAAAGGTAGTAGGTAAGTGCCCTATAATACAAAGGATGCTGTTATATTAGGTCTGTACAACTCAACAGCCACTGTTAAATGTCAGGACTATGGGCCTCAGTGACATCTTAAACTGCACTGCTGAAATTCTCCAATTCTCATGGGTACATTCCACGAAGCAGAGACCATTTACTAGGTTAGTTGTTAAATTACCACTGCTACAGTAATTACCAGAGCACAGTAAGGCACTTAGTATCTGTAGAATAGATGAAAATTTAAGAATTACAAAACAAGAGCTACATATTGTAAAAAAGTAAAAAACAAAAGTAAGCTAGGCATGGTGGCCTATGTCTTCCTAATGCCAGCATTAGGAAGGATTGTCTAGGCATGGGAGCCTATATCTATAATACCAGCAGTAGGAGACTGAGGCAGGAAGATCATGAGTTCTAGATCAGCTTGGGATACATAGTGAGACCCTATCTCAAAAATCCAAGAAATCAGGCAAGTAAGACAATTTGGCAGTAAAGAGGCTTGACATGAAGCCTAACATGCTAAGTTCTATCTCCAGAGTCCATGTTGGAAGAGGAACTGACTCCCCAAAGTGCCCTCTCACGTCTACACATAGAGCCCCCCACCATATGCACACAATAATAATAAAGATTAAATTTTAAAATATATGAAATATGCAAATGCATAATCAATAAACATACATGTGTAAATTAATAACACACACACACAAACACACACACACAGAGTAAAAGAAGATGAGAAGACAGGCCCAACTATCTCTGGATGAGTGATTCTAGGATTTTTTTCCTGCTTGTCTCTTTTCTGAACCTTATAAAATTTCCTTTACTTTTAGGATGAAGGGGAAAAACTGGAAGGGTCAACAGGAAAATTTCAAAGCCACAGGCACACTTGTAGAAGCTTTTCCTAGAATGTTCCTCACCCCTCTATTTTCTGGCTCTGGCCTCTGGCCTTGAGGACGAGGAGGAGTCTTCTCTCTGAAAAAAAAAAAAACAAAGTAAGGCCATCACTAAATAAAGTTGTTTCCCTTGAGGACTGATCAACAGTGTCTGGATCACTCTCCTGTTCAACACACAAAACCGTGTTGGTTTAACAAAATTCTAACTCCATTCTACCTCAAAAAATGGCCAGTTTTGCCTTCCCTATGCCTGCATGATATGAGCTCATGGGTCCCAGAAGTCCTAAGCCAGACTAAAACCAAGGATGGCTTGTTTGGTAGGGTTAAGGTTCAGGGTTTCTGCAATCTTCCTTACTAATTTCAGCTTGGCTTCCATTACTCTCAGGCTACTACCCCATGCTATCTATCTTCTACTTTTGCTGCTAGGCTTAGACCCTCCCAACAGTGTGACTGAGCGTTTATTTCACATTAGGCATGAGGCACAGGATGCAATCAATACTGATACTGGCGACAATTCCCACTCTTGAGATGATGACGATTTCAAGAGAGATGTAAGCAGTCACAATATAGGGTGGAAGGATTCGTGTGTGTGTTGGAAATATGGGTAAGGGCAATTCATATGGAGAAGAAAGATCATCTTAGGGAGGAGACTTTAAGGCTTTCATAAAATAAGGGCAGGAATCAAGAAAAGTCTGCAGGAATCAGGGTGTAATCTGAGTAGGACCAGGGAGAGTACTTCTGCTCTCAGAAGGACAAGGACAAACTCTTTAAGGGAAGTTCTGTATGTCTGGTAGACAGGAGATGTGGAATCAGGTGAAATGCTAGACAGTAAGACATTTTTCTGGCAAGGTCCTGGTGCCAGATCAAAAGTCCCCACAAAGCCATCAGATTTCTGATTTCCTCCCTCCCTAGATTCAACATTCACTGGTGCAGTAAACCCAGTCCTTAGGCACACTCCTGTTTCCCAGGCCGCAGGAAGTGTTTTCAAAACACTGCACAACTATTCGCCTGCTGGCAGATGACTCTGAGCACCTATTGAACTGGGGCCAGCAAGTGGTAGCCTGGTTCTACTCTCAGGCCCTACCCTTCCCAGGTGACTCTTATTTCCATCAAAATGCCTCAAAGTCAAGCAGCCATCAACAAACACCAAGCTAAAGGTAGGGTTAGAGTGCTAAGTAGATGTGAATAACATCCAAGTGGGGACATGGGTATCAGATGAAGCAAGTCTTTACCTGGGATCCTGCTGCCCAGTGCTGCCTCTGCCATAGAGTGGGATGACCTTGTCCCGGCTGATTCCAGCTTTGCAAACTGGACATACTTGTCTGTTAGGTCTAGTCTCCAACCACTACAAGTGAGAGAAAAACAAAGAGTGAACCAAAGCTGCCCTGTCTTTAGTCACGTGCAGCATCTGACTGTGAAGCCAGAGTCCTTAATGTGGGAAACACCAGCTGGAGTAGCCTAAGCTGGGACCATTTAGGAACCATAATCTAATGTCTGTTTCTAGCATTGAAAAATATTTACTGGGGATAAAATCAAAATTGCCTTTAAATACCAGTAATTAAACAAGCTTCTTTCTCTGTTACTCTCCAGGGACAGTACATAAGGAGCTGCAGGCCTGAGGCCTCCTGGCAGGCTCCTGGTATGAACAGAACCTTTCTTTCAAGATCAAATTATCATTATCTCATTTTTCTTTCTGTGATTCTCAGTTTTCTTAAAATATATATCTTATTTTTAATTATGTATATGTCAGTGGAAGGCAAGGGTATATGCAAACAAATATATATGCCCTTGAGAGGCCTGAAGAAGCTAGAGCTGGAGTTACAGTGGTTGTGAATACGGGGACTGGGGACTGAACTTGGGTCCCTCTGGAAGAGCAGTGCATGCTCCTAACTGCTGAGCTGCCCCTCCATCCCCAATTGCTCATTTTACAACATTTCCCCCCAAAATGGTATAAATTGACATCAGCACCTGGATGTGTTAATCATTTTTGGGTCACTTAATATCGTGTTAAGGGATAGTGTTTGCTCATTAACTAAACTTTAATTTTAAAGTGTTATATTGTATTTTTTTCTTTTCTTTTTGAAGCAGAGTCTCATGTATCTGAAGATGATGTTGAACTCTTAATCCTCATACCCTAGCTTCCTCAGTACAAGGGTTACAGAAGTATGCCACCGCACCTAACTTGTGACCTCTCTCTGGGCAGCGGAGGATTTCTGATGTATATTTTCTCAACCTTTATTATTTTTAGTCCTAGGGATTAAACTCAATGCCTTGCACATTGCCAGTATACACACTATGGATGAATTATGTCTCAGCCCCTCAATATTATTTTTGGATGTAAACTGCATCTCTAGATATGAAGATAAAAAGTTTATTAACTGAATATGAGCCAAAGACTTCAGAAATATAGAAACAGCAGCATTTCATGACTTTATATCCTATATTCCCTACCTGCCAATAGCTCCAAAACCTAAGTTACATAATCTCCTGAAGCTCACACTAGTATGTTGTGCCAAATCAACTCTTTCAAGTTCATGTGCGTCAGACTGCTCATTCCTAGTTCTTTCTTCATCCCTAGGAGGAAACAGAGCAGTCTAGTCCCTGTCCTCCCCCAACACCCTCTAAGCCACCTAGGAGTGTGATGCCAGACTTCTGACTCATGGAAATGGCTACCTGGCTGTGACTGTTCACATCCAGTAGCCAATGCCAGGCTCAGTTCTTAGTGAATACTAACTGGTTTTCATAATAAATTAAAACAAGTCTTTCCTCCTCTGCAAAAGCTATCTATTCACACCAAAAAAAGTTTACCTCTTCTCAACAATCTCAAGACCTTTCAGGAAAGAGGTGCACTGATATGAAAGAAGCTACCTTTGTATTTCTTCAAGATTTATTTTTATCTTGGTGTGTGTGTGTGTGTGTGTGTGTGTGTGTGTGTACACCCACAAGTGTTGGAGTCCCTGGTGCTAGAGTTACAGGTGCTAGGAACTGAAATAGGCCCTTTGCAAGAGCAGCAAGTATTCCTAACCACTAAACTGTCTCTCCAGCCTAGAAGTTATCTTTTATAAATATAAGAGCTCAGAAACAAAAAATGATCTAATAGGTGAGGATGTAACTTAGTTAACAGATCAAATGCTTAGCAAGCAAGACATCCTGCATTACAAGAAGTAGGCATTGTGATGCACACAATGTTTCCAGCATTACAAGAAGTAGGCATTGTGATGCACACCTATAACCCCAGCACTTTGAGGCAGGAGGATTTCAAGGTCATCCTAACTACACTGTAAGTTTGAGGACATAGCTTGGGATACATTCAATCTTGTCTTGAAACAAACAAACAAACAAACAAACAAACAAGCAATACAAAAAGGGAGCTAACATTATCAAGTCCAATCCATCTGCAAACGAGTCACTGAGACATAGAAAAGTGGTGGCCATCCAAGCCCATATGGCTATTATTGGCAGAATCAGGACTAATTCAGACATGAAAAGACCTCTTTATTACATCCAACACTGGTCAGTGGGCAGGTGTATAAAAAGGGCAACTGAGCCCAGAAGCAAGGGAGATTGCAGTTTCTGACCGTAGTCCCCTGAGATGAGGGCTGTCTTGTGCAACTCTAGCTGATGAAAGACAAAGTAAAATGAAGTACATCTTACCTGATGTAAACACGGCCAACTACAGAGTCCCCAGGGCGGCCAACCATCAGGAAGGAAAGCGGGAAGAAGGAGAAAAATGCTTTCATTAGCAGAATGCTCCATGAGTAGGGAAGGGACAGGGGAGGGGTAACTGGAGTACTGTAACCCCAGTGAGGCCTCACACGAACTACTGGCATCACATATAGGAAAGGGTATGAAGGCACACATCTGTAATCTAGCACTTGGGAGGCAGGGTCAGGAGAGGATCAGGAGTTCAAGGTCATCCCCAACTACACAGTGAGATTGAGTTTACAACCTAGGCTATAGAAGACCCTGTCTTAAAACAACAACAAAATGAAAGAACAAAACAGACAAGAAAAAGCTAAACCCACAGGAAAAACAGAGTAGAAAGAGATATGACTCCAGTCTCCAGCCTGAAACCCCCTTAAAAAAAAACCAGACTAACCAAGCACATTTATCCATAGGTTAGTCTTTCAGATATTATAGGCTCTGAAGGAATCTAATATAAATTGAGTATTCTCGGCAGGAAAAGTCAGCACTGTCATGTAACACATGACAACATAAACACACACACACACACATATACACACACACAATATGCACCATATCAGATGGGTTCACAGCCTCCTCAGGCTCACAAGTGATATATGGATTTTCTATTATTTCAGATCCAATTTAACAAACTGCTCTTCTAGCAGGAAGTGGTTTAAGAGACCAGGCCTACTCAAAACATCCTTGTACTGGGAAAGATGGAGAGGCTGCTCGGGCAAGGCTACCTCCATTGTACAGAGCTGCTGCCCAACATTTTTTCCTTTTTAAATTAAATTATTTATTTATTTAAATACAGGGTTTCACCATATAGCCTAAACTGGCTTCAGACTCCTGACCCTCTGCCTCAGACTTCAGGGTATTAGGTTTATTTGTTTATTTTTATGGTAAGAGTGTTTCTTATGTGTATGTCTATGGATCACATGTGTACCAGTTGCCCACGGAAGCCACAGGTTGTTGTATCCCCTGGAACTGGAGTTACAGATAGCTGTAAGTTACCATGTGGGTTCTAAGGATCAAACCTGGGTCTGCTGGAAGGGCAAAGTGCTCCTAACACTGAGTTACCTCCTCAGCTCCCTTCCAGGTGCTAGGTTTACAGATGGAACCATACCTCTGGTCCCAGTGTCTCGTTTTTCAAAGGAAGAAGCCAAGGTTCGGAAACATGTAACTTACATCAGGATTAAAAACTCTCTACTGTCTTTTCAATATCTACTGCTGCATAAAAAACATGGCATTATAGCACTGAAGGAGAAGTATTCAATCCTAGATTTTTAGTATTTCTTTTCAACAAAAATCTACTACAACTTACTATGCGGCAGTCACAGTGTCTCTTACACGTCATGTGTCTTTTCTAGAGAATAAAACCATGGCCTAAAAAGACAGTGTTTCTCTCAATCCCAGAACAAGGTTAGCTTCATACACAAATGCAGGGTCCTAAATATAGGAAATGCTCATATCTGAACCCAACACTGGCTTCTGGGTCCACTGTGACCTCTCCAGAGGGCATCTCATATAACAACAGGACTCCACTAGAGTTCGCTCAAATGCTATAGGTTAAAAGTGTAAGTGAATAAATGACCTTCAGAGCTAGGATTGTAATGAGGCGAGATTCCAGAGGCAGAGGCAGGAGATGTGCTGAAATTTTAAGGTCAGCCTGGTCTACATAGTGACCCTGTCTCAAAACCCAAACAAACAAAAATAATGATGAAGTGTGGCTGAGTTGATTTTTATTTTTTATTGTTACTGGATGGCCACCAGGAGGTACAACCATCTCTGTGGAACAGAGGAAGCTGACATGCAGAGAAGAAACAGATTCGTTAAAGACACTGCGGTCTAGACACATACTGTTTTAAATCTGTTCTTTTCAACGGTACTCTGCTTCTCTTAATTCTGTCACGTTTGTCTGTCTATACAAAACAACAATTAGGGCAAAAGAATCTCAAAAACAAAAACCTCTGCTCTAGTCTATTAATTCATCAATAAATTTACCTTTCATATTGCTGAGAATTTAAATTCTCTCAAATATTGCTTTCTTCACAACAATATCAATGGGGGTCTGTGTCCCCTGGGTCTGATAGCCTGGCCCACCCCTCCACAGCTCTTCTTGTTTCCTAACAGCCCATCCAGGGTTTCTTGAGAGGGAGACAACAGCCTCGGGGACTCAGATGAACGGACAGCATCCATGCCAATCTCTAGAAACTGCCTGGGTGGCATTGCCATCATTTCCCCTCTACATTCAAAGTTTCTCTCTACCCTTCAAAGTTAGCCTAACATCTCGACAGAAAAACCACCACCACTCCACATCCATCTGGGTTCTCAGAGACAGCAGGTCTGAAAGCACCGAAATTAGGACACTGACCTTGCTGCTTCATTTCACAACATACACACAAAATATAGGACGATTACAATCAGAGATTGCTCTTTCAACATGCTTACTATTCGGGGTCATTTAATAGAAATAAGCCTGTAAAATGAGGCAGAGTGCATTCACACACCCTGTCTAAGGTCATCCACTAGGGAAGTGGCGGAGTCAAGATCTGAGAGGAGGAAGTCTGGCTCCACAATCCTTGCTCAAAACCACTATGCAATACTGTCTGTAGGCTCAGCATAGCAAGCAAGCCTTGCTCAAGTGGCAGTACACGCTCACAAAATGGCCTTACTCCTGGAGAGATGGGAAGATGGCCAAGAAAAAACTGGATTTTCCCAAGGTTACCCAGACCTTCAGCAGTAGAGCTGGGATGGAAACTGAGGCTTCTTGTCCCTTGGGTCTGAGTGTATCAGGAGTCAAGATGAGTGCGACATCTACCCCAAATCTCTTCTGCCCAAAGTGAAACATCTGCCCAGGGCCATGGGCTTTCAAACTTGGTAGGGTGTCCACAGAGATAGCAGGAAGGGTACTCACCAGAAGAGGTGGCCACACAGGCTGATGACAGCATCCTTGGCTGTGTCCAGACATATGTTGCATTCGAAGGTGCTGTCCTGCCCTCCGCTCTCACCAGTGCCATTGCTGCTGCCACTGGGCCCCCCTGCACTGGAATTCTCAGTGGATGCAGAGGCCGAAGGCCCTTTACTTGCCATGGCTGCTTGCCAGCAAAGCGTTCAGCGAAGATTCTCAAGACAATCCTGGAAGGCAGAAAGCACTTGATTGTCCATTGCTGCAGCCTACTTCCCTCAACTTCCAAGCCAATATCTCCATCTTCTCTCAGCTATAAACTCTATGATTGAATGTGGGAGCAGATTTCCCAGAGGGCCACAGGGAGAGAAGCTGTGGGTCTATGCACTTCTCATGAGTTGCTCATGGACATGGCCCAAAGCACATCTCATAAAATGCAAACTGCAAAAATACAGAGCAACCTCTAGAAGGTTCTCAACACAGCTCTTCCATTTATATTTATATTTTCCTGTATTAACCACACCAGATAATAAATATATGCTCCATTAAATATTAAATTGAACTGCCAAGCTATCTTTTAATTTTGGACAATTTATGTTGACTAGGAGAACAGAATCTACTCAAGACTATGACTGGTATATGGCAGAATATAAAGAAATTCCTGTGACTGGGAAAGATTAGGAGGCTTGAAGGAGCCAGATGATAGTCTTTGGTACTTTCTGCCAGCTGGATACCACTTACCTTTTTTTGTCTAAATTTATTAACACACTTAAAAAGGAATTTATTCCAGTGAAGGAAAAGTTGTCCATCCCATACACCCCAAAGTCATCTGGCACACTCATGCTCTAGGCAGCCCTGATCACTTCAGGAAACTGCAGACTGAGTTAGCTGGCTAAGTGCTTAGTGTGGGTTTGAGACCAGGACTCAAGGCACACTATTTGTATTCAAATCACTACATCACCATAGATAAGGTTTTGGCCATCACTCCATCAAAGAAACCAAGCAAAGACAACCAGAGCCAAGGCATACCCAGGAATTCTGAGTGCCCATTAAGAACATGTCAGGACTCAGCTGATTACCCTCATTAGTTCAGGAATTAGAAGCAGAAATACTGGGTGGCTACCACAGAGAACTGAAGGCTTAGACTCAGCCCAGCCTCCAGCTTGCTAGGAAGCACACTCTTCCTGGCCATGCTTTTCTCATGTATAAAATGAGGACTCACCACTGGGGAGACCAGATCACCTTGATTTCAGCTTCCAAGTAAAAATCGATCAAGTCCCCAAAGCTGGTTTTCTCAGACCTAGAAGCCTTCCACTGCGTCTTCACAGGACAGACTGAGCTTGGGACTTTTGAGCCTCTCTCAGCACAACTGCAGCTTAGCGACTTGAGCAGGGTGAGAGACCAGCTCTCTGCTGCTTTTCACTCAGTTACATCATTTTACGTGAAGTCCCAGAAGGGCAGCTGGTTGCTGACAGTTGCAGTATCTTGCTAGCCTCAGTTCCAAGACCTTCTTCATGGTGGAGAGGTGGAGAGCTTCCTCCTTTTCTTCTTTTATCTCTCTCTCTCTCTCTCTCTCTCTCTCTCTCTCTCTCTCTCTCTCTCTCTCTCTCTCTCTCTCTGTGTGTGTGTGTGTTGCTAAAGAGTAAATGTAGGTCCTCACAATGCTAGTTCACTGAGCTATATACATCCCCAAGCCCCAGTGTTTCCTTGTTGAAAAAAATAAATTCTTTCTGAGATTTACTTCATTGTATGTGTACTACTAATGCTCATCTATTTTGTTTAACGTTGGAGGAATTACTGTTCATTTTTTTTTTTTTTTTGGTATGATCTTATTATGTAACTTTAAAAAAATTACCATATGGGCTGGAGAAATGTCTCAGTCAGAAAAGTGCTGCTATGCAAGCACTGGGGTCTGAGTTTGATACGTAGACCCCACATAAAAAGGTCAGGCACAGTGGGATACATTTGTAATTCCAATGCTGACAGGGATCCCTGGGGCTTGTTGGCCAGCCAATTTAGCCTAATCAGGCCAACTCTGGGCCAACCGATGAGAAACTCTTAATCAAAAAGCAAGATAGACAGCTCCAGAGGAGGGACACTCACATATATATGCACACACACAGAACACAGAGAGAGGATTTTTATTAAAGAATAGGATGTTTGGGATTTACTTTAAAATATTCCAGAATGAGGCTAGGGAGATGGGTCAGTCAGTAAAATGTTTCTCGTTTAAATCTGAAGGTCTAAGCTTGGGCTCTCAGCACCCACATAAAAGCTAGGCGTGGAGATGTGTCCCAGTGTGGCAGATTCCCAGGGCTCCCTGGCCAGACTAATCTAGCTGAATTTGTGAGTTCTGTCTCAAAAACATAAGGTGGAGAATGAACGAGGAAGACATTCAATTCTAGCCTCCACGAACATACAAGATGCATGTGCATGTGTGTGTGTATGTGTGCACGCGTGCGCACACACACACACACACACACACACACACACACACACACACACACACACACTGGGTAGAGGTCAGGGGAGTAAAAGATGAAACAAGAACAAACAAGTTGACCATTAGAAATAAATGATGTGTTAGGATTACATTGTATTCTATTTTTTATGTATATTTTGAAACTTTCCATAATAAAAGTAATTTTTAAAAGTCAAGCTGCCAAAAGTATATTTATGAACAACTTTTTAAAATTTATATATGCACACACACACACACACACACACACACACACACACAAAATGTCCAGAAGGCAACACTAATGTATCAAGTACTTCTGCTACTAAGAGGACTAAGAACTTTGAACTTTTATCTTATTTTAATATTGTATAACAAGCCTGTTATCACTTGTACAATAACTTTTTAAAAAGGAAGCTGTAAAATGTGTTTATATTATATCTGTTACAATCATAAATTTTAGGAAGTGCCTTAAAAAATCTTTTAACCTTAATTTTTATTTGTGTGTGAGTCTACCCACATGCACGCAATGTCTGAAGAGGGTGATGGATCTCCTGGGACATGAGTTATAGACAGTTGTGAACTATATCCCAGCTACTGGGAATTGAACTCAGATCCTCTGAAAGAGCAGCAGGTGCTCTTAACCACCATGCTATCTCTCCAGCCCCTAGAAATCTTTAGATGTGAAAAAAACATACATGTGTATATACCTAAGTTTCTACATATGGGCTTGGTAGTAATGATGTATTTCCTAAATCCTCCAAAGTTATATAATTTATATAATTAATATAAAGTTTCTTTAAAAGTTTTAATGAATTAATTTGTTTTAGACAGGGTCTTACTGCACATTCCTGGCTGTCCTGGAAGTCACGATGTAGCCCAGGCCAGCCTCAGACTCACAGACCCACCTGCCCCTGCCTCCTCGGTGCTGGCATTACAGGTGTGTCTCGCCATGCCCAGATGTGTCACATTTTTAATATACTGCTTTTGAAATCAGGCCTGTATAGCAGTACCTATAATGTCTACATTTTCCCCAATCCCGAAAAGCTCTAAATTCAAGCTTCGACTCTAATACTGACTGGTCATGGTTTAAATTTCTTTTCTCAGCTGGGCAGGGGTGGTGCACGCCTTTAATCCCAGCACTTGGGAGGCAGAGGCAGGTGGATTTCTGAGTTCGAGGCCAGCCTGGTCTACAAAGTGAGTTCCAGGACAGCCAGGGCTACACAGAGAAACCCTGTCTTGAAAAACAACAACAACAACAAAAATTTCTTTTCTCTGCAACTGGGATGTAGCACAGTTTGTGGAGTGTTTGCCAAGCATGACTGAAACACTGGATTTCCAGGACTAGTTAAAGTCAGGTACAGTAGCATACACCTATAATCTCAAAACCTGGGAGGTAGAAGCAGGAGGATCTGAAGTTCAAGAACATTCTTGGCTACAAGTAAGTCTGTGATCAGCCCAGGTTATAAAAACTAATTTCTTTTGTTCCCTGAAAGGTAAACACAGGGCTACCCAGATCAGTGATCTAGGGCAAACCAATGTGGGAGGGGCTGTTGCCACATATGCACTACTTATGATGAACCCATCCTACCTGGATCCAACAAAGCTCTGCATGGCTCATGCTACCACTCACATGCATGTTGGAAAAACTGGGGTAAAGATAGGTGTTACGGTAGGAATAGTCAGGAGACAGCAACAGGCCAGCTGAGAGTTTGCCGGGTGTAGCAGTGATGCAGTAACCCAAATACTGGGACAGGCTTATACATGACAACTCTGAACATACCACACCACTCTTATCCTGATTCCCTTCTCCAGGCCTCATCCCAGCAGGTA
Organism: Uromys caudimaculatus; assembly: GCA_028551405.1. NCBI lineage: Eukaryota > Metazoa > Chordata > Mammalia > Rodentia > Muridae > Uromys > Uromys caudimaculatus. The sequence continues at coordinate 23,859,885 of CM052712.1, read as the reverse complement.
CTCAGATAACTGCTGAATGAGTGAGTACAAGTGCACATGACTGGTTATGGTCAACTGCCAGGTCGCCTGCTCACAAACCCCTTTGCAATTCTGAGTTCCAAAGCCACATACTCACCTATGAAGCCTCTTCTCTACCTCCTCCCTAACCCCATGCGCAAAAAGAGATGAGTAGTATCCCTTTGGGGCTATCTGCTGAGCACCTACACAACAAAAAATGTAGCCACAGCTTTGTGGGAGTTGTAGGACTAGGACAGTGGCCAAATAATATAGGTCCTGGTTAGCTCAGACACTAGACTTCTACCTAGAATAAGAAGGAAATAGGGTCTGAGCCTTGCTGAGCTGCTAAAATCAATCTTGGTTCCTAAAGAACCTATAGACTCTGACCTAACCAATATAGCAACCTCATTGTGGCTGGTCTGGAACTTCTGGGCTTAAGTGAGCCTTCTGTTTCATTTCCGCAGTGCTGGGACTAAAGGCACGTACCACTGTACCCAGCCATTCTTTATTTTTCACCTGAAGCATACTGCAGGTTCAAATCTATTATTCCTTCTGACCCTCACTCCATTTTACAAATAAGAGCATCAAATCAGGGAAGTTAAAGGACTTGCCTAAAGCCAGGCTACCACATAAAACCAAATTCAGAGTTTCCAACACAATATAAACACGTTTTATAGATGGTTGTGAGCTGCAGTATTGGGTGCTGGGAACCAAACCTGGATCTTCTGGAAGAACAGCAAGTATTATTAATGATGAAGGCATCTCTCCAAGCCCACTCTACATTTAAATTTTATTTTATGTATGTATTTTGCCTGAATATATGTCTGTCTGCCTGGTGTCTGCAGAGGACAGAAGAGGGCATGAGTTGCCATATGGGTAGTAAGGAATCAGGCCTAGGTCCTCTGGAGGAGAGGCCAGTGCTCTTAACCACTGAACCATCTATCCAGTTCCATCACTCTCCATTTTTTATATTACCTCACTAACATGCAGCTTTATGAGAGATGCACAGTCTTTGCCCCCAAACTCAGGGCTATAATTTTTGTGCTTTCTTAATGAAATATGGAGCAAACCCATCATTCATTCACCCATTAGTGCAGCTAACAATTCTCCACTGACAATTACATGCCACATGTATTGCTACTGAGTGGAGGTTATACAAAGAGCAGTACCAGGCTGAGGTTCTGGAATTTAGCAGATGAGCTAAAAGTACATGTAAAATTATAAGAATCCTTAATAAGGGCTCCATCAAAATCACCTGAGTTGTACTGTTTTTCTTAAAACAAATAAAACCCAACAATAATAAAACAAAATAACAACAACACACAGCACCTCTGTGCTGGCTGTTTTTGTTTGTTTGCCGGTTTGCTTATTTTAATGTTAATTTGACAAAAGTTAGAGTCATTTAACCAGAGAGAACCTCACTTGAGAAAATGTCCAGGTAACAGACTGTAGACAACCTTGTAGGGCATTTTCTTAATTAGTGATTGATGCTGCCTCAACTTCCTTCAGTGATGAACTGTGATGTGCAAGTGAGGCTAAAACCCCTTTGACTCTCCAGGTTGTTTTTGGTCATGGTACTTCATCACAACAAAAGAGACCTGAACTAAGACAACCTTTTCCCAAATGATCATTTATTAACAAGTACACAGCACGTTTAGAAAAGCACTCCTCAGTCAGAGATGTCTAGGGTGACACAGTTCTCACCTGCTCACCCCGAGGAACTGAACAGTGAGAGAATATCAGAGTTGCATATCCTTGCAGCAACCACCAATGAACTGACTCTCATTCCTGTGTTCAGTCCTTAGGTTTTAGAGAACTGGAGGCATTCTGGAATCCATCATCGGTCTTAAGCACTCCCTTTGTTGTTGTTTGTTTGTTTGTTTGAGACAGGGTTGCTCTGTAGAACCCTGGCTGTCCTGGAAGTTGATCTGAAGACCAGGCTGGCCTTCACCTCAGAGATCCGACTGCCCTCTGCCTCCTAAATTTGGAGATTAAAGGCATGGACAACCATGCCTGGCTTATGTACTCCCTTTTAATTCCCCACTCCCACTGTTTGTGAGGACAAAACCCAGTTCCTGGGCATGCCAGGCAAGCACTCTACAACTGACTCTACTCCACCTCCTATTCCTCTGACAACTCTAAGTATCCTCAGGCCAGGGTGTATGTACAGATCTATAAAAAGTCCCAATCTTCATTATGAAAATTACAAATCTGGACATGCTCCCAGCAAAGGGCTTGTTCCTGTGGCACATACTTGTTTACATGGGAACTTTCTGCAAGGAGCCTTGGCATGTCTGAGCCTGTCTACACAGATGCTTAGGCTGCTGATAGACCACGTAGAGACAGAGATGAGACTCACATTCCAAGAATGTCAATGTCACACGCATGGAAGGAAGGCTGCAGTGGGAAGAAATAAGTAGGTTGAGTGGAATTTGGGATACACATTAACCAGCTGTAAAATCCAAGAGTCTAAACGATGTTTAAGCCCCAAATACAGGATCAAAGACATGCATGATCTTTTAGCTCCAGAAGGACAGAGGAAGCTGAGAGGATGCTTTCTTTTCCTGGGGATGCACTGATCCTGTTCTTGAGTTCTTATACTCTCCCTTTATAGTCAACCTACCCTACCTTGTCAGATTTAGAAAACAGATCTCATTATTTGCCAGGCACTGCGGATACAGATATAAGGGTTTCAGCCTAAGAGTGACAATGACAAGTAAACAAACAAGGCAACCCAGTCTGCTTGACATTGATTGAAAGGTCTGCAGAACATGTGAGGGCAGAGGGGGATACAGACACAGCACACAGACAGGTGTTCAAGTCACTGTGCCAAATTCAGTGTAGAAGGAGCCTAGGGAATGGCAAAGAACCAAGAGCTAGGAAAGGGCAGGGAGGAAGACCTTAGACTCCCCAGACCCCTTGCCCCTTGGCATGCTTGCTCATATTCCAAACTAGGGTCCATAACCTGAACCCCTCACCCAACCTTCCAAAATGCCCATGATTTTAATGACTCTCTCCCTGTCTAGCTCCCTCCTACTCTCTAGCTAAGTAAACGGGCACTCAAATGGTAGATTATACTATGTGATGTAACACTATCCACCACACGGTCTTTTCTTCTGTTTGAGACAGGGCCTTGCTATATTACTCTGTCTGGCCTGGAACTTGCAGTGATCCTCCTGTCCTTGCCTCTTGAGTACTAGAATTATAAGCATGTGCCACAGAGCCAGTCCACCACACTTTATTTAAAAAGGAGGTGAGAGAGGGGCATCTAGGGAGTACTTCAATTGACAGAGTGTTTGCTTCACAAATTTGAGGGCCTTAGTTTGATCCCTAAAACTACATAGAAATGCTGGGCAGAGTGATACTATACACATGTAATTCCTGCACTGAACATGGTGAGATAGAGGGATCCCTGAGGCTCTCTGGCCAGTTAGTCTGGCCCATTTGGTGAGCTCCAGGTTGATGAGTCCCTGTATAAAAGGTGGTGGATGATATCCCTGAGAAGGAGCCCCAAGGTTGTTATCTGGCCTCCAGATGCAAGCATATACACCTACACACACAGGGACACACACATGGATATGCACGCATCCATGAACACTAAAAACAAACAATTTTCTTACATGATGTGAGGCTTTCCCCAGGGTCACTGACCTAGAGCCTCACCCATGGAAAAAGTAATCAGCCACTGAGCTCCCAGCCCTCCCTATGTGATTCCAGTCTGTTAAACATAGATGGTATGTTCCCAGAGATTTTAATTACACGAGAATTTTACTTATAAGATATAATGGCAAGTCAAAAAATAAGATGCAAAACTATATACAAAGAGCTGGTGTGGGGCTAGAGAGATGGCTCAGCAGTTAAGAGCACTGGCTGTTCTTCTAGAGAACCTGGGTTCAATTCCCAGTAACCACACTGCAGTTACAGCCTGTAACTCCAGTTCCAGGGAATCTGGCATTGTCACACAGACATAAATGCAGGCAAAACACCAAGGCACATGAAGTAAAAATAAATAATTATAACAAAACAAATCACACAGACTTGGTGTGGAAGAATAAGCCTATAAGCTGACTAAGGAGGCAGGAGCCTAAGTCTGAGGCCAGCCTAGACAAAACTCTTTGTCATAAAGCAAAACTGTATGAAAGTCAGGAATGGTGGCATATGCCTGAAACCTCACAGCTCTTAAAAGTTAGAAGCATTATATTTTTTTCAAGATTACCTTCAACTTCAAAGCAGGTTTGAGGCCAACCCCTCCCTACATGAGGCCCTGTCTCAAAATAAAATCCAAAGAACCCTGTATACAAAGTTGAACAGATTCTATGATTAGAAAAGGTGAAACCATGTAAGAAAAAAAAAAAGACAAAAATATTACCCATGGTGGTCTCAGAAAAATAGAATTATGGTCAGAATTCTTAAGCTTTTTTTTTTTTTTTTTTTTTTTGAGTCAGGGTTTCTCTGTGTAAACCTGGCTGTCCTGGAACTCACTCTCTAGACCAGGCTGGCCCTGAACTCAGAAATCCACCTGCCTCTGCCTCCCAAGTGCTGGGATTACAGGCTTGCACCACCACTGCCCGGCAGAATTCTTAAGTTTAAAAAAAAACATTGGTATACTAAAGAGATGTTTCAGCTACTAAATCACAGCTGTTCTTTTAGAGGCAAAGGTTCAATCCCCAGCACCCACATACTGGCTCAGAGGATCCTGTGCTTCTCTTCTGACCTCTGAAGGCACTGCATACATGTGGAACGCAGACATACATGTGGGCAAACACTCATACATATAAGATAAAAACTCAAAAAATGTTTGAAACAGGATCCCACTATGGTATCCCTGGCTGGCCTTAAAACTCATAGGACTCCATATGCCTCTGCCTCCCAAGTGCTAGAACGAAAGATGTGCACTACCACACCTAGTCAAAGCTTTTTAAAATTACATTTTGCTTATTTTATGCATGTGTATAGAGTCCATGCCATAGCATGCAGGGAAAAGTCAGAAGACAACTTTTGGGAGCCAGTTCTTTCCTTTTACTACATGGGTGTAGAGAACTGAACTCAGGTCACCAGGACTGGCGACAGATGCCTTTATCAGCTGGGTCATCTTGATGGCCATAGGGTGGCCCCACCCCACTCACTTGAACTTTCCACTTTGTCCACAGTAAATACTATATTTGAATTTTTTGTTTATATTTATTTACTTAAGTATGTATGTGAGTGTGTGTGGGTACACCTGCCACAAGTGACTTGTGGAGGTCAGCACAGGGGCCTGGGGATTGAATCCAGGTCATAAGCTTAGTTAGTAGTAGGCACCTTTATCCACTGATCCATCTCAACAGCCCACTTATTATTAATATTCAGAAAAATAAGAGAATTTGTTCAAAGTTCTGTATCTTCATATTTCAACAAAGGACAAAAAGGAAAGCAAGCAGACTAAGAATCATTCACAGGAAATTGTGAATGAAATTTTAGAGGTTTTGTTGTTGTTGTTGTTTGTTTTTTAAGACAGGTCTATGTAGCCCTGGCTGGCCTGAAACTAACTAAATGGACCAGACTAAATCTAGTCTCTCATAGACATCTGCCTGTCTAGGATTAAAGGCATGAGCTACTACATCAGGTAAAATTTTAGCACTTTACACACACACACACACACACACACAGAGAGAGAGAGAGAGAGAGAGAGAGAGAGAGAGAGAGAGAGAGAGAGACACACAAAACACCTCTGCATGCACAGAACTCCTATTACTGGCTAGAGTTTTGTCAACTTGACATAAGCTAGAGTCATTTAAGAGGGAATCTCTTATAAAGACAGCATTTAATTGTGGCTGGCTTACAGGTTCAGAGGTTCAGTCCAGTATCATCAAGGCGGGAACATGTCAGTGTCCAGGCAGGCGTGGTGCAGGAGGAGCTGAAAGTTCTACATCTTCACCTGAAGGCTGCTAGGAGAGAATGGCTTCAAAGCAGCTAGGATGAGGATCTTAAAGCCTAGACCCACAGCGACACACCTACTCCAACAAAGCCACACCTCCTAACAGTGCCACTCCCTGGGCTAAGCATGTACAAACCATCACACTGGCCTATGGCAAGACTGTGGCACACTCCTTGATTAATGCCTGATGTATGATGGCCTAGCCTGCTGGGGGCAGTGTCAACCATGGGCAAGTGGTCCTGGATAGTATAAGAAAGCAGGCTGAACAAGCCAGTGAGCAGCACTCCTCCATGGTTCCTGCCCTGCTTGAGTTCTTGCCCTGATTTCCTTCAGTGATGGAACATGACCTCAGAGTTACAAACTGAAATAAAACCCTCCCTCCCCAGGCTGCTTCTGGCATGATATTTATCACAGAAACCCTAACTAAGACAATACTCATACACATATTTTTTTTAGATTAATTATACGAGTGTTTTGCCTGCACATATGTCCTTGTACTGCATGTGCATCTGGTGCCCAAGCAAGTCAAAAGAGAGTGTCAGATTCTCTAGGACTAGAGTTATGATGGCTGTGAGCCACCATGTGAGCTCTGGGAATCAAGCCCAGGTCCCCTGCAAGATCAAGTGCTCTTAACTGCTAAGCCATCTCTCCAGGCCACGCTGGCCTCGAACTCAGAAATCCACCTGCCTCTGCCTCCCAAGTGCTGGGATTAAAGGTGTGCGCCACTACTGCCCAGCTCCCAAAACAGTTTTTTAGTTGAAAGGAAAAAAATGGCTGGAGAATAGCTCAATGGTAGAGAGCTTTTACAGCGTGGAAGAGACATTCAATATCCAGTATTATAAAGTAAATAAATAAATGAATACAATTTTTAAAAAGATTTATTTTATGTATGTGAGGACACTATTGATCTCTTCAGACACACCAGAAGAGGGCATCGGATCCCATTACAGATGGTTGTGAGCCACCATGTGGTTGCTGGGAATTGAACTCAGGACCTCTGGAAGAGCAGTCAGTGCTCTTAACCATTAAGCCATCTCTCCAGCCCATAAATATAATTTTTTTTAAAAAGCATGGCACAGAGACATCTGATAACCTGAGTGTGAGTTTCAGTTCTCACTTGTTCTGTAATTTTGCCCAAGTTATCTCCTCTCCATGCTTGTCTATAGAATGGGTCATTACCTCTATGCAAAATAGTTGTCACAATCTGACAGCAAACAGTAAGGAGGCTCTGTCTAGGTAAGTTTACACTCCCCCACAGAGCAGTGAAATCAGCAGGTGGTTTACACTGCAAATGAGTCATTGCTTCCTTTCTGAATGAGCATTCTTCCTTGAAGGCAGCCTGGGTAACTGTCTATGCACTGATAGGGAATGTAGTATGGAACAAAGCCTGACCCAGAGACTTAAGATTTCTACCTAAAGTGTTGAAGTTAAGGGCATTTGCATTTCTTACCATAACATCTGCTAACACCCTGCTAATCTTTTCTCTATGAATTATTTCATTTAATCTTCCCACCATGCCTTGAGGCAAACACTACTACAACACTGTTAGCATCTCCTGGAATGCTAAATTAGGCTGAGTGGTTTGGTCACTTGCTCATGCCATGGTTGGTCACAGAGCCAGTCAGCGGCAAAGCTTCACAACCCCAAGTCACGTGCATCACGGATGGCACTTCAGTGACTTGTGCTTGGGTATTTACTCACATCCGTCCTAGCTTCCAGATGCATTGCTCAGAACAAGGCTTGGTACCCTAGGAACACCTCATAAATGTGATGGCTCGTCAAAGCTGATGTCCAAGAGCATACAAACTGCACTACTAAATACAAGTCCATCTAGTCCACTAAAGTTTTGGAAAATCAGTATTCTACAAGAGCAGTAGTTCTTTTTGAGACCTAGAACGATTATATAGCTGACTTACTCCTTGTTTTTCAAGGAATGTTGCTTCAAAAGGTTTTGGTAGGGGTGGGAGGTGCTAGGGATGGAACCCAGGCTCTTGAAAAGGTAGACAAGTGCTTCCACTAAGCCACACTCCCAACCTTAGTCCAGCCTCTGAACTAAAAAGGGATAGGTGCAGGGGACAGAAATAAGGGATTTCATAGATCTACAACCAGAAAACAGTCCAGGTTAGCATTTATGATTTATGACTGGGGTGTGTGTGTGTGTGTGTGTGTGTGTGTGTGTGTTCATACTCAAGACTGTTTATTGTACTTTTGTAAGATCCAACTTACAAGTTCAACAGCAAACCTGACAGGAGAGGATATCAAATAATATATGTGAATGGATAATAGGAATTGGGCAATTTTAACTAAAATCAACTTAGCTGGGCAATGCTGCACCAGAAGAAAGCTCTTCAACTTGGGAGAGATCCCAGGTAAGAGCTGTCACTTCTAAGTAAAACCAATTGAGAAAAAAAAAAAAAAAAAAAAAAAAAAAAAAAAAAAAGCATTTAGCCCAAGGGCTTGGGCTGAGGCTCACCTTCCCCACTCACTCAGCTAGTGCCCCTCACCTGCAAACGGTGATGATTGTGCCTGCCCTCCTTTTGTTACAAGAAAAGCTTATGAAATAAGGAGTGTTATGCAAGTCAGCAGAACTTCATTAATTCAGATTTTCCCTGGCCTCTAATATACTCTAAACTATTTGTCTTAGTTGGGGTTTCTGTTCCTGCACAAAGATCATGACCAAGATGCAAGTTGGAGAGGAAAGGGTTTATTGAGCTTACACTTCCAATAGCTGTTCATCACTAAAGGAAGTCAGGACTGGAACTCAGGCAGGTCAGGAAGCAGGAGCTGATGCAGAAGCCATGGAGGATGTTCCTTACTGGCTTGCTTCTCCTGGCTTGCTCAGCTGGCTTTCTTATAGAATCCAAGACTACCAGCCCACAGATGGTACCACTCACAAGGGGCCCTCCGCCCTTGATCACTAATCGAGAAAATGCTGTACCACTGGATCTCATGGAGGCATTTTCTCAACTGAAACTCCTTTCTCTGTGATAACTCCAGCTTGTGTCAAGTTGACACAAAACCAGCCAGTACAACTATTAAAGAAGAATGAGTAGGGTTGACAAGAGTTAGCCAATTAAGAAGACTTTCTAAGAGTTTAATACCACACAGCAAATACCTGACAAAATAATGATCTCATTTTTTATTTCAATAGTAGTTCTTGGGAACTACAGAAACCACCACAGGAATCAACCTGGCAGCTGGTTGTAGAATAGAACAGCCAGCTCCAAACAATAACCACAGAAATGCCACTCCCATGTGTCCCAAAGTCACCTGGAAGAAAAGGTTCAACACTCAAGTACTATGTGTGCATCAACAAAATAGAGAGGTGGCCCATATCTTATCTAGATGTGAAAAAGCAGAAGCATGGTCTATGTGCTAAGTGAAAAGTCCTGGAGAGAAGCGGTGACGATGCTTCTATAGGATCAATGTTCTCAAAAATGACTAAGATGGCAATTTATTACATGTGTTTTAGTATGACTTAAAAAGAGAAAAAGCTGGGGCTAGGCATGTGGCTTAGTTAGTAGTGCTCGGTTCAGCCCCTGGCATTGCATAAACCAAGAATGGTGGTATATGTCTATAATCCCAGCACTCAGGGAAATACTTATATTTCCATGAAAAGTCACGTATTGTATGAATAGAAAATACCTGAAACAACCAAATTCATAGAGACAGACAGGATACTGGAAGTTACTAGGAGGGAGAACACTGCAATTGCTGCTCAGTGAGCACAGAGCTTCTATGTGAGGTGACTAAGCTTTAGAGATATATAGTGGTAGTTGTCACATGATATTCTAAAGGCACTTAATAGCAATAACTTAGATACCTCAAAGCCAGTAAAATGGTTACATCTTATATATATTTTACCACAATTCAAAAGAGTTTTTGTTTTGTTTTTTTTTAAATCTGTTTTTAGGACTGGAGACATGGTTCAGGAGTTAAGAGCACACTAGTCTTGCAAAAGATCTGGGTTCAGTTCCCAGCACCCATGGTGAGTGGATCACGACCAACCACATGCAACTCCAGCCAGAGGCACTGCGTGCACGTACACACACATTTATTATTGTTCATGAATAAAAAAAGAAATCTTTTTAAAAAGACACCTGTTAAGTATGGTAGATCATACCTGTAATCCCAGCACTTGGAAGTACAAGGAGTTCAAGGCCAACCTTTGCTATGAGGCCCCATCTCAAAACAAACAAACAAACATCTACTATTATAAACAAACCTAAACCACAGTTCTACCCTACTGATTGCATGCTCAGTGGTTATTACAGCCATTATGTCTGTACAACAGTTTACCAACTTAAGTAAATGGTTAAAGAAATGGAAACTCATTCAGACATTACAACTAATGCTTACATAAAAACTGTCAAGAACACAAAGACATAAACACGAATAGGTTAACAGGCTACCTGCTAATGGCAGGTACCAGTAGTCCCAGCTACTTAGGAGACTGAAGCAGGAAGATCCATTGAGGTCAGGAGTTTGAGACTAGTCTAGGCAACCTAGTAAGACCCAATCTTAAAAAACAGTAAGAAAAAAGTGAAATACAAAACTGTGTATACCAACTGGTTCAACCATAAAAATGTACCTAAGGGTGAGTTGGGGAGATGGCTGAACAGGTAAAAGCCTTTGTTGAATAAGTACTAAAACCCAAGTTTGAATCCCTAGAACCCAGGGAAGATCAGACACTGTAAGGAAAGTGTCCAAAATCCTAGCACTCTTACAGGGAGATGGGAGACAAAGACAGGAGGATTTCTGGAAACTCATGGGCTACCTAGCCTGACATAGGTAGTGGAAAACAAGCAAGGTATTAAGGAGAGAACTGACAGAGGTTGTCCTCTAATCTCCACATGCACACTTGGCATGCACTCTTTCTCACAGACAGACAGACAGACACACACACACACACCTGCCCTATACGCAGTGACAAGAAACAAGGAAATAAGAGCAACTATAACAAAGGTTATCTTGAGTTAATACAGAGATGGCAGGGTGGGTAAGAGGGATACTTTTCTAAACTTTCCAAAGTAAGTAATCTTTAACAATTTAAAGGACTGGAGTATTTATTTTAATATTCAAAATGGTGCAGCTGGACAGTGGTGACACATGCCTTTAATTGCAGCACTTAGAAGGCAGAGGCAGGTGGATCTCTGTGAGTTCAAGGCCAGCCTGGTCTACAGAGCTAGTTCTAGGGACAGCCAAGGGTACACAAAGAAACTCTGTCTCAAGAAAAAAGAAAACAAAGAGAGAGAAAGAAAAAAAAAAGAAAGAAAGAAAGATTGATTCAAGATGGCATAGTTAGGGCCAAAGGCTATGGAGTCAGGAGCAGCATGGTGAGCCAGCAGTTCCGTAACCCTAAGCCTACACTCACCCTAAGTCCCCCACAATGCCATGTACCCCTCTCCTCTCTCTGTGACGGACAAGCACCGAATGCTCCCAGGCACAGGACTCCCACGTGCTCTTACCACACCTCAGATGGTACTGTTTTCGGAGCACAAGTAGCACCCCTTTCGCAGGAACATGGACGCTCACGTCAGCAGTGGTTAGGGTCATGCTAACTCTGCATGATGGGCAGTCTACAATGGACAAGTTATTGTGCGCTTCGGCATGTCTAAACCCAGTTTCATTCAGGTAAGGACCTTACTAGCATGTCCCATGATGCCATTCAGCTCATTATGAGTTACTGCCAGGAATCTCAGGGACCCTAGAAACCCTCTGAATAGTTATATCCCAATTGTACATGTGGGCAAATAACCCAATTACAGAGTGAGAAAAGGAACTGAATGGATATTCCCTCACCGAGATGCACAGACAAGCAGGTCGGGGAGAGAGCTTTGCACCTAAAGGTGCTTGCTGTCAAGCCTGACAACGTCTGACCTCCACACATGCATTATAGCTCATGGACATACACAAACAAAAACAAGCAAACGAAATGTAAAAAACTTACAAGATGTACAGATGATGGCAAGCACATGAAAATATGCTCAATACTGTCAGTCATGAGGGAAATGCAAATCAATAATATGTATGTATGTCTGTATGCATGTATGTTTTGTTTGTTTGGTTTTGAGATTTTTTTTTTTAAAGATTTATTTATTTATGTGAGTACATTGCTTTCTTCAGACACACCAGAAGAGGGCATCAGATCCCATTACAGATGCTTGTGAGCCACCATGTGGTTGCTGGGAATTGAACTCAGGACCTCTGAAAGAGCAGTCAGTGCTCTTAACTGCTGAGCCATCTCTCCAGCCCAGTTTTGAGATTCTGAAACAAGGTTTTACTATGTAGTTCTGGCTCCCCTGAAACTCAAAAGATCAGACTGGCCTCTGGAGATCCACCTGACTCTGCCTCACAAGGGCTGGGATTATTATTTAGATTTCGTTCCCCATTTAGAGATGTAAAACCAGGATGGGAAGATGGCTCAGTGGTAGGTGCTGTGGCACACGCATTAGGACCTGAGTTCAGATTCCCAGCACACAGGTAAACGTTGGGTACTACAACACATATCTGTAACCTTAGCACTGAGGGCTGGGAGACAGGTAGATCCTGGGAGCTCGATGGCCAGCCAGCCTTGCCAGGCTCAATGACTCTGGGTCAAAATAAAAAAGAGCAAATAATTGAATAAATCAGAAAGCAAACAAATGCCTATACACACATACACAGCCTCCCTCAAACACAAGAAATTTAAAGCCAGACAAGCATGATACATTCCTGTAATCTTAGCACTTGGACAAGAGGATCACCACAAATTTGAGGTCAGCCTGAATGGGGTGTGTGGGAGGTTGGGGGACTGTCATTCTTAGCTCTGAGGATATGCCAAAAAAACAGCCATAAGGCTAGATTTGGCCTACAAGCCAAGGTTTTGGGTCAGAATTTGCCAATTCATTTTTCAATGAAAAATACAGAGCTGGGCTTGGTGACACACACCTTTAATTCTGGCACTGACAAGGCAGAGATAAACAGATCTTTATGAGTTTGAGGCCAGCCTGGTCTACAAAGAGAGTTCCAGGACAGCCTGGGCTGTTGCATAGAAAAACTCTTGTATGGAAAATACACACAAAAACAAAGCAAAGCAAAACAAAACAAAACATGAGAACAATCCTATGTGAGAGCACACACCAGTAACCCCAGTACTTAGAAGGCTGGGGCACGGGAGAAAGTTGCAGCCACCCTGGACACTACAAAGCAAGGCCCTGTGTTAAGGATAAAAAAAGAAGGTTCATACCAACAAGTTTGGTGACACCAAGCAAGCAAAACATTGTATTATGCCAGCTTATTACAAAGACCAATGTTTACTGTGAGAACTCTCAGTGCCTCTGATGTGGCACCTGTATTAAAACACTAAGCGAGGATAATGGTAAGTAGCTTTTCCTAAACTTACTTTTACCATCAAATCCCCTTTTCACAGACCAGTAGAACACACTTACACCAAGCAAGTATCCCTTTAAAAGAAACCCCCAAATTAATAAATTCTTAAAAAACCAACAAATTAAGAGCATTTTCCTCACCACTGAGATGACAACAGAATCTAAGGCCATGGCACCTTGAATGTTAGGTAACAACTGAATGACCATTTCACAGCTTTTGTTTAAATCTTGAGAAACATAACAGGAAAACAGGCAGGAACTTTTGGTTCAACCCCAACCTTTTGTTTTGTGGAGGAAGTGTCAGCAGAATTGGGTCATAATATGGAATCTTTGCTTCTCTAGACAACATAAGCATTCTTAAGTACTCTAACAGGAGGTGGAAAAGTGATCTACTTAGTGTTTTCTAAAGTGCAAAATAAGGGAATCTAATGTTAGATTAGAAAACTACAGGTATGCAAGTCAGGGCCATAGAAGAATTGGTCATATATGCTGGATGGGTAGCTAGCTTACAAATGCAGACGTTCTCTCACATCTATACACACACTGCTAGAGAAAAAATTAAAGTTCAGTTTATAAACCAGGGAGAAGACTGACCCAAACAACTGCAATCAGAGTCCAATGGCAAGCAGAGCCTTGGGGAACACAAGTAGTCCCAGCATTTTGGAGGCTAAGGCAGGAAGACCATGAGTTTGAAGTCACCCTGGGCTACATAATGATACTCTGGAAAAGGAAGAGAGAGATGGAGGGAGAGGGGAGAGAGGAAGAAGAGGGAGAGGGGGAGGGGGGAAGGCAGGCAGGCAGAGACAGAGAGACAGAGAGACAGACACGACAAGACAGAGACTGACTTTCTAAATTGTTCTCAGACTGTGCTGAGTGTCAGGGTGAGACCCCGACTTAAAATAAATTTTAAAAACTTAAATGCAAAACAAAAAATTACTAACTAACCAATGTAATGGATCCTTGTTTATTAATACAACATACATTTCGGATAAAGTCCTTGAAAAGAAGGATGACAAACGTGACAACCAGGAAAAGATTCAAGATCAAGTGTGCTGGCCTTATTAACAGGAGATATAGACTAGAGAGGAGAGAGCAAGAAAGGAAAACAAGAAATGTCATATTCAACAGGCATACTGGTACTAAGTAACCAGAGATCCTAGCTCTCGGAGACTGAAGCGGGAGGATCAGAAGTTCAAGGTCAACTTTAACTACAAACTACAAAAGGAGCTTGAGGGACAGCCTGAGATCCTTGAGACTCTGTCTCAGACCACAAAAAAAGTGTCACATACACTCTGAAGACAGAGTTATCAATGGAAAGATAGAGTTACAACAAATACTAATACGAACGAGACTTTCAAATTGGAAAAGATCACCTCCTGTATTCTTCCTTTCACAAGGCGATAGTCAATCCCATCAGTGGTCACCTCTGATAATTCTTCCGTTAAATTCTTAGTATTAAGTACACATTTGTCTTCCCTAGAACCCACCTATTAATCCTAGCTGTACCTCTTTCAGCTGCAAATATTAAGCGGGAGCCCTCTTTGCCACAACCCCCACCCCCACCCCCACCTCGCGCCAGCTTTTAAAGATAGTTATTCTTCGGCATTCTTTCCTAAGCTAGAAGTTTCAAAGAATCGAACCGGCTCCAGCTGCCTCGAATCGAATACCGCATTCACAGCGGGACATTTCAGAAGAACAGGCTTCAAACACCAGTAGATATAGGACTCCCGAGGAGAACGTTCAAAAGAAGGTTTCCTAGGATCCAAACCCAGATTCGAAACAAGCTGTCGGAAATGTCCAGGGCTGTAGAGCCCGCATCACGGAGGGTTTCAGAGCAGGTGCTGTGAAGGACCATGCTTTGAGAAAGCCAGTTGTACAAGTGTGGAAACTAGGTTCAGTGAGGTAAAGGACTTGGCCTAGAACACACTGCGGGCAGCAAACCAAGTCCAGGTCTCCTACTCTTCACCCCAAATCGGTTCACCACACCTCTTATCTCTCCACTCAACCAAATCACTATCCACGTGAGAGACAGTCCCGCCCCCGCGGTTAAGAGGGAGTCAGGGCGAGCCCCTGTCTAGAAAGGAGCTTGTGCGCGCCCTTCCCTTTCCTGGGGCCTTAGTTTGCCCAATCTGTACCCAAGGATGCCAGTCTGTCCTTTCTTCTGGGACCTGGACAGAGCCAGACTGGCTGTCTCCGGGCCCTTAGTTTCAGGTGCCTCAGTCCCTGAGCCCCGGAAGGGGGTCTCATGCCTCCCGGACCCGCCGCCCCAGCTTGTCATGTACCTGCCGCCGTGGAGCGAGCGCCAGCGACGCCACCAGTCCGTTCCCCTGTCCCACAGTGGACAAGCCAGTCTTAGAGACGCGTCAGTCAGAAAGCTTGAACCTCCGACCCCTCCTACCCGGACCTTGGTCACCTGACACGGAGCCGCCTCTATTAGAACAACTTCCGGTTACAGCCGGAAAAGGCTGGTGTGCAGCGCTGCTCTCCGGCCCTGGAGGAGAGCTCGTAAGTTCCGCCCCGGGACAGGAAGCGGAGGGCTTCTGGCCTTTTGGTAGTGTTTCCTAGAGTTTGAAGAGGAGGGAAGGCAGTTCAGTGGACGGGCGTGCCTGCTTCGCCCGCGTGAGGACGTGGGAATAAATGTGTGTGTACACGCCAGTTAATCACATTCACTCGGGTGGTGGATCAGAATTTCAATGTCGTTTTCGGAGCAGGCTTGGGATACATGAGACCTTGTCGCAAAAATTATGGGCGGAAAGGTCTTCCTTTATGAAAATGCCAGTCCTAGAAATGCCTTGTACTAGAATGTAAGGACAGTGGTTGTTCCGATATATATATATATATATATGTGTGTGTGTGTGTGTGTGTGTGTGTGTGTATGTATATGTATATATGTGTGTATATATGTATATATACATATATATCAGAACATATATATGTGTGTGTGTGTATATACATATGTATGGATATGTTTTGGTAGCGGCGCGGTATGGTGAGGTGGGAAGGGTGCCTCAGTGGGCCCATGCTGAGGCATCCCTTCCCCCTGAGGTACCAGCCATACAACCGGTTATAGTATGGAATAGAGTTTATTGAGGGCATGGCAAGTGGAGTTGGGAAGGGAGTAGGGAGAGAGGAGTGGTGGGGGAGAGGAGAGGCCGGCCAGGAACACGTGGAGAGAGAGGGAGGAGGGGAAAGGGGAGAAAGGGGTCAGGGAGAGAAGGGGCAAAGAAGAGGGGCGAACAGCCCTCTTTCTAGTAAGCCAGACATACCTGGCTGTTACCAGGTAACTGTGGGGCGGAGCCTAGAAGGAATGCTAACAGTGGTGATGAATGGGAATGTGTAAAATGAAACAGGAGCTCTCTTGAAGACTCTACTAGCCAAATCCGTGAATTTTCAGTATTAAAATAATAAGGATAGTAAGAATATAACTAATTGGAGCCAGTGAGATGGTTCAGCAGGTAGAGATGCTTGCTGCCAAGCCTGTCAACTCTAGTTCAATCCCCAGAAACCAGGAAAGGAGTCTGGCAAGTTGTCACCAGACCTTCACATGTATACAGATACACTTAATAAATACATGTTAATTTATTTTAAAACTAATTAGATGAACTTGTGACCAATTTAGGATTGTTTTCTTTTACAGTAGCAAGTGCATTTATTATATTTAAGAAGTGATTAGAAAAATTGATGTTTTAGCTTTTGATATATAAAAAAAAAGTTAGTCCAGTGCAGCAGTGTTGAGTGCAGGTGAATGACTTTGCTGTGCAACCCCTACAAAGCTGGGCAGCTGTGCTGGTGCACAGGGTGGGCAGAGAGCAGGCACACCTCATTCTGTAGAACAGGAGGGGACTTCCACCCTGGTCTTGGATGAGCAGGAGTTGTAGCATCCCTGGGTGCAAGCTGAGGTGGGGCTGGCACCGGCCTTGAAGTATCCTACATTGGATGGCTTTCAGTTTCTGGTTGGCAGTGTGAAAGACCAGATTGCCATATGGCAGGTGAGCCTGCTTCCTCTCCCCAGAGTTCTTGACCTTATCAGTCTCTGGCTCTAGCTCCACCTGGAGGACCCCAGGGATCGGTCAGAATACTCCTCTCCTTTTGTTCCTGGAAAAAGTAAGATTCTCTTGGGGGTCCTTGGTATCATTAATACAAGAATTTAGTAGAGACCCAAGGAATCTCAAGGACAGCTGTTTTAGAGTTTGAGAAGCAGTAAAGGCTTTTCCAACAGCTGCCAGGAGATGGAGAACTCTTTTAAACTAGGCATGGAATAGAATTAGACAACTTGTCAAGAAATGGAAAAGGCCAGGTGGTACTGGCGCACGTCTTTGATCCCAGCACTCAGGTGGCAGAGGCAGGCAGATCTTTGTGAGTTCGAGGCCAGCCTGGTCTACAGAGCAAATTCAGGACAGCCAGGGCTACACAGAGAAACCCTGTCTCAAAAAACCAAAAGAGAGGGAGGGGGAGGGAGGAGGGAGGAGGGGAGAGAGGAAGGAAGGAAAGGAGGGAGGGAGGGAAAAACTGGGCTGGAGAGATGGCTCAGATGTTAAGACAGGGGACCAGAGGACCCAGGTTTGATTCCAAGGAACCACATAGTAATACACAACCTTACCTAACTCCAGTTTCATGGGATCTGGTGCCCTCTTCTGGCCTCCCTGGGTGCTGCATGAACATGTGCATATACATGCTTCTAGGCAAAATACACACACACACACACACACACACACACACACACACGGAAAAAACCTCCCAAGAATGGAAATGGGCTAGTAAGCTGAGCAAAGAATCTAAAAAGTATCCACCACACAGCTGTATGGTCTCTTACAGCCCCCCCCCAAACTGACATCCTTTTCATGTTAATCTTGATGTATCTTTTGTTGTTGTTGCTATTGTTGTTATCTCCTGTTACATTGGAGGAACTTTTGATCCCAGTACAGTTTACCAGGCTGAGTTAGGACAAGATCTGAGAGTGCCTACCTTGTCCCTGGAGCTAGTAAAAGGCCTCAATGCACAGTGGACTAGCTTGCTGGAGGTACCGGAGACTCCTCAGAATCCTTCTGGGCACTTCTGGCTATTCTAATCACTGAGGTACTGCAGGCCATAAGAGGCCTGAAGCCCCTGCCGATGACTTGGGGCTGCGCTTACACTTTGCCAGCAGTTCCAGCTGCTAGGACCTATGTCCTGGTTTTCACCTACTGAGCAACACAAGCTTCAGTACTAAATCTCTAAGTACTTGACACTTTTGCTCCTGGTATGAGGCTGGCAGTGGCCTAGCCCTCAGAAGTCCTGTCTTTGAGAGTATAGCAAGGAGGAAACCTTTTACTCTGTTCTGGAATCTGATTCTGAGCTTGTTCCTGATCTGTGTTTTCTGATACAACATCATCACATCAGCAGAAATCTGCAGCTCTGACATCTGAACTCGCTCCATGTGAGTGTCCTGAGCCGCTCTTGCAGCCACCAGCTCCAGCTTCACTTCTGTACAGTGCTTTATTTTCTCCTCCAGCTGTCCGTTCAGCCTGGAGGGTTCTTTACTTGGAACTCGGGCTCGTGGAGGGGACTCAGTGTTCTCAGCTGCGTGTGGAACTCTGTCATCCCAGATGCCACCATAACATCACCGCTTAGCACCACCGGCGTCGGCTCGTCTCCACCAATCACCTTGTGTTTCAACAGTCACTTTCCCCATGTGACGTCATAGTAACAGCCTGGAGAGAGGTGTTTCTTTGTGTATAGCCTGACTCACCAGGGCTTTCTCCCCGTCCCTCCCTTGCATGTTGCCATCCATCCAGATTCTTAGCACAGAATGTTCGAGACAAGAAACTTGTCCTAAGTACTGCCATTTTGTTTTCAGACTCCATATAATGATAGGGGAAACTAAGTTCAAGGTCCCAGGTGCTAGGGGAGCTGAGGGCTTTCCAACAGCTGAACAGCTTCTGTTGTTAGGAGACAGTTGTCTGAGTCCACCCATCCCAGAGACAACCTGTAAGGAGACAGTTGTCTGAGTTCAGCCATCTCAAGGACAACTTCTCCATCTTGCTGGCAGGGTCAAACTAAGTTCATGTTCCCAGGCCCAGGAACCAACTCCTATCCTGATTGTTGGAAGCTTCCTTGCTCAACCTCTTATGTCAAAATATGATTAGACAATGCTCCAGCCCACCCTGCTCCCATACTGTATGGATTCATCCTTTAAATATGCTGTACAACTTTCCTTCAAGGTCGCAGTTCACCTCCCAAGTCTGTTCTGTGGCCCTGATGGGTCAGTAGCAGCTTGATTACAATAAATTTGTGTCATCTGCACTGACTTGGTATTTGAGTTATGTTGGATTTAAGTGGACCCCACAACAATATGAACAATGGTGGCCATTATTTTGTGCAGAGACAAATCTGTTCCTACCCCCACATACATTCCTGGCTGTGCTATGATAAAAGTCTGGCAAAGTCCATTGCTGGTAGTTTGGGCAGTTCATATTCTCTCTCTCTCTCTCTCTCTCTCTCTCTCTCTCTCTCTCTCTCTCTCTCTCTCTCTCTCTCTCTCTCTCTCTCCTTACCCCTCTCACTCCTCCCTCCCACCCTTCTTCCCCCCTACTTCTTAAATTTTATCTTATGCCAAGCTGTGGAGCACACCTTTAATTTTCAGCACTCCAGAGACAGAGGCAGGCAGGTCACTAAGTTGGAGACCAGCCTGGTCTACAGAGCGAGTTCCAGGATAGGGCTATGCAGAGAAACCTTGTCTCAAAAAAACAAAACAAAACAAAAACCCAAAACAACAACAAGCATTATTATGCGTGTATGGGCATTTGCCTGCATGTTTAGCTGCAGTACCCATGGAGGCCAGAAGAGGGCATCAGATCCTCTGGACCTGAATTACACATGGCTGTGAGTTGCCATGTGAGTGTTGGAAATTGAACCCAATTCTGGGAGACCAGGAGTGCTCTTAACTACTGCGCTACCACACTCTCCTGTTTCAGGATACTCCCTTCTCTTCCGGTGCTGTGCTTGGCTTATCAGCTGCATCTTCTTTAAGACTTTAATCTCCAAACTTTTGTTTCAGAGGTTCAAGTATGTCATGGCAGGGAGGGCATGGTAGAACAGGACAGCTAACCTTCCAGGAGCCAGGAACCAGCAAGAGAAATCCACCAGTTTTTAGTGACCTAGAGAAGCAAATAAAGGGACCGGGGAGATAGCTCATCAATGGTGACTTCAGTCTTCAGTGGCTCTTGCTTGTAGTGCTAGGACTAGGGAAAGCAGAGAAAGGCTGATCCCGGGAGTCTGCTGGCTAGCTGGCGTGATATCACTGTTGAAAAATAGTGAAGGGCTGGTGGGATGGCTCAACAAGCAAAAGAACTTGCTAAACAAGCCCAGAGAACTGACCTTGATGCCTGGAACTCATAATGGAAGAGAGAAGTGACTCCCAAAAATCATCCTCTGAGCCGGGCAGTGGTGGCACATATCTCTGATCCCAGCACTCAGAAGGCAGAGACAGGCAGATCTCTGTGAGTTCAAGGCCAGCCTGGTCTACAGAGCAAGTTCCAGGACAACCAGGGCTACACATAGAAACCTTGTCTTGAAAAACTAATAGTACTATTAATGTTGATGACTCCTCTAAAGAAACCTGAGCTTCGACCTCTGCCTATGAACATATGTGCTAGTGCACGTGCAACCACACCTACATGTTCACATACTAGAGAGAGAGAGAGAGAGAGAGAGAGAGAGAGAGAGAGAGAGAGAGAGAGAAGAAGAAGAAGAAGAAGAAGGAGGAGGAGGAGGAAGAGGAGGAGGAGGAGGAGGAGGAGGAGGAGGAGGAGGAAGAGGAGGAGGAGGAGAGAGACAGAGAGAGAGGAGTAAAAACTGCACTTGGTGGCCATAATCTCAGGACTTGGGAGGCTGAGGCAAAAGAATTATGAATTAAAGGTCAGCTGAGCTGCAGATACTGCCTCAAAAGCTGGCTCAGTGGTTAAGAGCACTGCTTGCTCTTCCACTGGACCTGGGTTCAATTCTTAGCACTCACATGGCAGCACACAACCACATGTAACTCCAGTTCCAAGGGATTTGATGTCTTCTTCTGATCTCCAAGGTCACCAGGCATGCACATGCTTGCTATACAGACATACATGCAGACAAAATACTCATACACACAAAAGCAAATAAAGCACATGCAGGAAAGAAAGAAAAGAATAAGCAAGGAGAAGAGAAACTTCTAACCTCTCCTTTTAGTAAAACAGCAAGTAGTAAATAGGAATTGGAAGTTCAGGAGTGGGAAAACTAAACAGAGTATTTACACAGACATGTCTCTCACCAATTAGTCATCACAATGCAAAACTGGTATTGTTATAACCTCTTGGTCCAGCAGAACCAATTAATCAAGGCAACCAATGTCAACCTCTCCTTAATAGGTCAAGCAGAGATCACGTGCCTCCCAATAAGCTACACTACAGAGCACACATTACTTCTATGTAGCTGCTGTGTTATTAAGTGACAGAGCTCTTGCCTAGCACTCCCCAAGTTCCAAGTCTCATCCTCAGCACCACAATCACTAGCCCCCCCCCCCCAAAAAAAACAAAGTGCATGGTCAAATCTCAGGAGAAAACATTGGATCAACTACTACAAAATAGCTATCCGAGTGCTGAAAAACCCAAGGACTAAAGGAGATTAAAAGGATCATGGCCATAAGATGTTTGTGGCTCAAAGTTGCAATCTGGGCTGAGGAATGCAGTAGAAGAGCTTTAATGCACAGTACTGGGACTAATATCAGCATTTACATATGGACGGAGGGTTAGCTGTTAGTAAATACTGTTTCACGTGGTGTACATAAGGACTGTAGCTTTATTCAGCACCCAGATAGTTTTCCCAATACCTAATATCTTCAGTTCATTCCACAAGTGCTTATTAAAGGGATTGCTAGTGGTTGGGCCTCAGTAGAGAGTGAGTGTAAGGAAAAAATAAAATCGTAGATGAAAAATGCTGCAAAATGAAGTGACATGGACTTGAGAACAGGCTCAAGTAAAACTTTAACCTGATTCCCAAGCACTCACAGGTAGACACCAGGACAGAAGTGCCATTCAAGGGACTGAACATGTAGGCAGCACCACCTGCTAAGCCAGAATAAAGTCCTGTGGTTCTCAACCTGTGACCCTTTCACAGGGGTCACTTAAGATTATAGGAAAGCACAGATAGTTACATGACAATTCATAACAGCAAAATTACAGTTGTGAAGCAAGAAAAAATAATTTTATTGTCGGGGGTCACTACAACATAAAGAACCATATTAAGGGGTTTTCAGCATTAGGAAGGTCAAGAGCCACGGTTCTAACCTATCAAAGTCTATAGTTCTGGGAAAGTCCTTAATGCCTGGCACTGTGGAACTGGTTGAAAGCCTTTGGCTAGGAAAGTCCAGGGTCCTCTGGGAGCATCTGCTATTATTGTTTTGCTAAATGGATATGTAGTTAAATTGTTCTCTCTCTCTCTCTCTCTCTCTCTCTCTCTCTCTCTCTCTCTCTGTGTGTGTGTGTGTTCATGCCCATACTATATAACAGGACCCCAAACCTTAATAGCCACTCCCCCCCCCCCCAGACTTTAGTATAACTGACTCCATAATGGAAGTGCCATTTAGGCTGTAAAACTCAGCACATAGACAGAACCACCTGCTAAAAATGAAAACAAAGACCCAATCGATCAGAGTCCATTGTTCTGGGAAAGTCTCTGAATGTACTAACTTTGATTTTTGTCTTTTGTAGTTCAGCTTCTGGCTAACTGTTCTTGTTAACTGAAGTATGTCAACCCAGGACATGGCTTTTGTGCTTCAAAGTTAACCCTGAGAAAGGCTAGGGACTACACTGGGATCCTGAACACCCAGTGTAGTTGCTGGCAGGCTAAAAAAGACTTTCTGTTGGCTTAACCCCCTATCCAAGGAGTCTTCCTTGGTGAATACCCAACAACAGTTACGGAGGTCCCACAAAAATCCCAGAGACCAAACCTCAAGCCACCAGAGGTCTCAGAGCCCCTTGGAGTGAGGAAGAATGTGGTGGTCAGGGGGCTCCTAGGGGGTGTGCAACCTGAGATGTTCCAGGTCTCCAGTGTTCCCTTTGATCAATTGCTACCTAACACTTGGGGGGGAGGTGTCTGACACCTCCAGCCCAAATGAAAAGAAATTAGAAAGTCACCTGGTCTGGTTAAGGTGCCTGCTGTTTGGACACATAGGAGAGGTTAGATGTGTGTTGGGTCTGAAAGATGTGTTTTTCAGCCTCCCATCGGCAGTAACACATCTGTGCTTTTTTTTAGACCGGGTTTTTCTGTGTAGCCTTGGTAGTCCTAGAACTCACTCTATAGACCAGGCTAGCCTCAAACTCTGGGTCAAGATCTTATACCCAACAGCACACCTTTAATCTCAGCACTTAGGAGGCAGAGGCAGGCAGATCTCTTGAGTTCAAGGCCAGTCTGGTCTACAGAGTGAGTTCTAGGACAGCCAGGACTACACAGAGAAACAAACAAACAAAAAAAGATCTTATACTCACAGCACCCACAACATGGTTGAGACCCTCCTACTCCAAGCACCAAAATGCTGGCTGTTTAATGACTGTGAAATCCAGTACCAGTCCCTGCTCCTGGCCAACCCTCGAGTCCAGTGTGAGAAATCTACAGTCATTAATTAGGCTAGCATCTTGCCTGATGATACAGATGCTCACCCATGAATGTCAGGTGGTGAAAGATGAAACCAGAGGAGCTATAGTAGTTACTTTAATGGAAACGATTTGGGCCCGAGCCAAGTACCTCAGCTTAGAGAAAAGAACTCGCTGACCTGACCAAGGCTCTCAGACAGGGAAGTGGAAAGTCCACCACCACATACATGGATTGTCGGCCAGGATGCTTTCACTACCAGGCATAGCCACAGTATGACCTATCTATAGAGAAAGGGGGATTCTCACCACTGGGAGAAGGGACATTAAAAAATCTTAGCCCTTCTAGAGGATATTTGGTTTCCCTTACAAATAACTGTCCTTCACTGTGAGGCTGCTGACCTGGCTACCTGACAAAGGGCTCTAAGACTATTGATGCCATGACCCAGTGCTGCCTGAGACTCCATGGTAAAGTAGAAATGGACAGCTCAACCCCGCAGGCTGATGGAAGACACCAGAAGCAATTATTCTTCCAGAAACAACTGGCAGGTCTCTGGTAATCAATCTTCACCAGGCTCCTCAGCTGGGATTCACAAAACTTTCTGAGTTGCTCAGAACAAGGTATGTTGTACCTAGACTGGGCAACCTAACAGGAGAGATCTCTCAGCCAGATGCCAGGTTTGTGCTCAAGTGAATACAAAATAGATATTTCTTACCCTAGAAAGGGTCCAAATGAGAGACCAACACCCTGGCAAACTCTGGAAAAACTGACTTCACCATGATCCTGCCTGTTGGGGAAAAATAAAAGGACTTGCTAGCTTTTATAGATAGCTTGTCTGGGTGAGTAGACGTGTTCCTCACCCAGACTAAAGTTGTTCAAATAGTAGCTAAAAAGCTCCTCCAGGAACTAGTCCCCTGACCTGGCCTCCTCCTAGCAATGGGGTCCAACAAAGACCTGACTTTTGTAGCCCAAACTTCTCAGTTAATAGCTAAAGTTTTAATCATAGGTTGAAAAACTCATTGTGCAGATAGAACTAAGAATTCTGGGCAGGTTAAAAAAAACCCAACAAAAACAACAAGACATTAAAAATACTCTTAACAAAACTCTCATTAGAGACCAGCAATAGATGGACAGACCTCCTCCTTTGCTTGGCTCAGCCTGCTACACACCATCTAGGGAAGGATTTACCGCCCCCCACATCACCCCCCCCACCTCCCCCCGTGTTTCTCAGGCTCAGAGACCACAGTTGGCAGAATTTTCTAAATATCCCTTTCTCAAGTCACTGTGGGCCCTCTAGTTCTCCATACAGGTTAGTCACCAAACTGAGAGACCCAGCCAACCTCTGGGACTACCACCAGTTTTCCCTTGTTCGAGTCCATCTGTGTCAAGTGAATGGCCAAAGGGGTGCTGAAACTAACTTGTAAAGGATCCTACACTGTGATTCTCTCCACTCCTACAGTGGTGAAAGGAACTAGCATCACACCATGAGTCTACTACACCAGACTGAGAAAGCCAAAGTCACTGATCGATGCTGCTGTCAAAGGGTCTATAGAACCATTAAAATTAGGGTCTCATTGAGCCTGGGTCCTTCTACTCCCTTCCCGTCCCTCCTCCTGAGTTGTATTTTGCACTTTGTATGTGTATGAATCCAGGGTTGTGGCCCAACCTCCACAACCCTCAGGCCTGGACTGGAAACTGAGGAAGCAGATACAGGAAAGGTGTTAGCTAGTGCGACTACAGACCAGCCACCCATATTCCATCTTGACCTTTACTTGCTGATGCCCACTTCAAGTGTCTGGTTGTATGGGGAAAAAAGGAAAGATGGGAATTTATCTTTTGACATAAAATATAGAGTTTTCAGTCCTATGCATGCCATGCAGCTGGGGCCCCTAGTTCCAGAAACACGGGAGTTTCTTGTAAAAAATGAGGTTTCCTGAAATTTTCCTTTAAGAAGATTCTGCCCTCCTCAAATGTTAATTGCTGGGTGGTGGTGGTGCACTCCTTTAATCTCAGCACTCAAGGGGCAGAGGCGGATGATCTACAGGTCTACAGAGTGAGTTCCAGGACAGCCAGGACTACACAGATAAACCCTGTCTTGAAAAACAAAACAAAAGTTAAAAAAATTCTAGCCTTTGGGAAATAGGAAAAACCTGGATAAACAGACTCCATGCTACAGGAAGGGATCTTGGGAATAGAGTTAATCATTCCCAGCCAGAAATCAGCAAGGATTGCTGGTTCTGCTTAGACACCCGGCCCCTGTACTACTACACAGGGATAGAATCTAACCACTGTCAGCCCACTGACTGACAACACTCATTTTCACTACGGGCAGTCCAAATCAAAGTTAGAGGACTTATAAGAGTCTATAAAACCCGTCTAATATAAAAAACCTTTAACCTGGGTTAACCCCTTGTTCTGATATCTGCTACTCTGCCTTATGGGTTAATTCATCTAGATAAGAACAACATTATTGGGCCCCTGAAACTTCTTGGTGGGCATGCACCAGTGGTCTGACTAAATATGCCTTTTCTGATACTTTCCAAACTAAGTAGACAGGTTGATCAGGACCCAGAAATATTGAAACAACAGTTAGATTCCTTTGCAGAAATGATCCTACAAAACTGGAGAGGTTTAGACTTATTTCTCATGAGATTAAGGAAACTATGTTTAGCTTTTGGGAAAAATCTCTTGTTTCTATGCTAATTGATCAGGAGAAAATAGAAATAAATAATCTTGCCATGGCAGGAAAAAATGTCAAAAAGAAAAAGAGAGAAAGACATAAATCAGATAACTGGTATACCAGTCTCTGTTCTCTTGGTCCGGCCTAACTACTCTGCTATCAGCACTGGTTGGGCCTTTAATTTTCATTCTGATTGGATTAACAACGAATCCTGCATCTTAAACTAAAACTGGATGAGTCTATGATTTGACTCATTCAGTAAGACCAGTGGACAATGTAACAGGCCCCTCCTCCCATGACTCCATAATGGAAGTACCATTCAGTCTGTAAAACTCAAGACACAGCACTACCTGCCAAAATGAAACCAAAGACCTAATCCATCCAAGCCAATAGTTATGGGAAAGTCTCTAAGTGTACTGACTTTGCTTTTTGGCTTCTATAGTTCTGCTTCTGGCTAACTATTCTTAGCTGAAGTATGTCAACCCAGGTCATGGTTTTTGTGCTTATGAGCTCAGTGCTACACTGAGATCCAGAACACCATGTGTGGTAGCTGGCTGGCTAATAAAGACTTTCTATTGTCTCAAACCCATGTCTGAGCAATCTTTTCTGGTGAATACCTCACACCAGTACAACCTTCAATCTTAGTCAGAGAAGCTTCCTTTGGCAGTGGGCAGTGGTCAAAGTGAGAACTTGTGGTATCTCCCCCCCCCCCCCCATGAAACTGGAGTAACAGATAGTCATAATTTACCATATGATTTCTGGGAATTGAACCTAGGTCCTCTGGAAGAGCAGCCAGTGCTCTTAGCCACTGAGCCATCTCTCCAGTCCCAATCAGCTTGAATTTTACCCTCCTCTGTTACTCTGTCGTGCAGACTGAAGGAAAGAATTCAACATTGTGTGTGTGTATGTGTGTGTGTGTGTGTGTGTGTGTGTGTGTGTGTGTGTGTGTGTGTGTGTATGTGTGTGTGTGTGCTCTCACACCCACATGTTTGACATTATGGATGGAACCCAGGGTCTAGCACATGCTATGCAAGCACCCTACCACTAGGCTATTACTCAAGAAATCATGTTCTTGCAGGGCATAGTGGTGCATGCCTTTAATACCAGCACTTGGGAGTCAGAGGCAAGCAGATCTCTGTGAATAGGAGGCCAGCCTTGTCTACAGTATGAGTTCTAGGACAGCCAGGGCTAGAACAGCTTTATAGTGAGATCTCGTCTTGAAAAAAACTCACCTTGTCTTTTGTTGGAAAACAGGTTGTTGGTATGGTCTTACCTGGGAAGCAACAATTAGATTCCTGAAATCTTAACACTGAGGAAATAGCGTTGTTCACTTCATCCTGTTCTTGTTATTAAAAACTTCACCAGGAATTGAAACTGAGAAATTTGGAATCACTTTAGCTTCAAAACTATACCAGGTAGTGCTGGACAGATAACTTGGTTAATAAATGTGCATCTCGCTCTTACAGAGGATCTGAGTAAGGTTCCCAGCACCCACATCGAGTGACTCAAAACTACCTGCAACTCCAGCTCCAAGGAATCAGATATCTTCTTTGGCTCAGGCAGCTCTGCCCTCACACATACATGCACATACACACATGATAAAAATAAAATAACTGTTAAGATACAATTACATGGACAGGTAGATCAATGTCTGCTTCATCACACTAAGGCATTATCTGGTGGGATAAGATTCCTCCATCAATTGTGATCACTTGGAAACAACGTGCATTTTATTCTTGTGGTATGTGCTGTTTCAAATACATTGCTTATGTCACACTAAAAAAAAAAAGATTCCTCCATCATGTCTCAACTGGAGCCATCTTTGGTTTAGTCTAAAATGAACCTCACCTCCCTTTTCTATTCCCATCATGAAAAGTCCCAAGGGAAAGTACCCAACCCTGTCCTAGAAACTCAGAGTCAGAATGCCCCAGCTAACTGCATGATTTTGGCTTCTGTTAAACTGCTTGCTTGCTTTATTCCCCTCTGCAGCTGCCAACGAGGATGTGTTTTTTCTGTGTTTTTTTTGTTTTTTGTTTTGCCTTTAAAAAGCTCCCTGTAAAATGCATTTGAGGCTGCTCTGTGAGAAGTGTTTCTCTCCAGTCACTGGCAGCTTAATATAGACTCTCAACTCAGACTTTGGTCACAGTGAGTGGCCATTAAGTCTCTACCCCTAAACATTTGGAGGTACCACTGAGATTCTTTCAAGACTCTCTCCAGTTTGATCAACCCCCAGGTCTCAGCACAGGCCTTAGACCTCAGTGGTGTGGACAACTTCTTTCTAAGGAGTGTGCAATCTGAGATGGCCCAGGGCTCCAAGAAGTGTATTTTTTAAAGAATGCCTCTGGACCCTCTGTAACTTAGAGTGGCCCTTTTTTGGTTACTGAATAGTTATCTGCAGGCACACAAAATAGCCTGAACAGTATGACTGATGGTCACAGGAAATCCTGGCCACCCATAGATGTTTGGGTAAGTCTCCTACAACACCCTCCTCATGGCTCAGGACTTGTTTGCTTAAAGCTGGTATCAAGGTTCTGGTAGCAAAGCCCAAAGGGGGAAAAGCACCAAAAATTCTATTTAGCAATCCAGAGGAGAAAGAATTACCCCCATCCAATGTTTCTGGACAAAGATGATCCCCATTTTGGGCCTCAGCCCCAGAGGTCCTTTTTTCTTCTTCTTTCCTAAAATATACCCCACCCCACCCCTGAGTCTGTGTGTTCCCTGCATACCTGCAGGGGCTCCAATTATGTCTCTTACCAGAATTCAGCAGATATCTCAATTACCATCCGATTCCCTGGACTCCTCAGACTTGACCCAGACCCTCTGGAACTGCTCTGCAAAGCCTGTAGACTCGCTCCTTCTGAGCTGAAGGATCTGAGGGAAAAGCCCCCATGCCTATTTATGGTATATGTACAACAGGAAGTACCAGAAACCCCCATTCTTGAGAAGCAGCAGGCCCTCATCTCTCTCCTAGAGAGTGTACCCAGCAGCCCACCTGGGATGACTGCCAGTCAACAGCACTGACCGTACTGTTTACATCAGGCTGCATGTAGCTGGAAGCTAAGAAAGCTGTCCTGGGTCCTGAGGGGGAACTGCTCACTGATAATGCTTATAGTATTGAGGGCATGTTTCCATCCAGCTAATCCCATTGAGATCCTAACACCAATCAAAGAAAGGAGGTGCTATACGCCTACCTCGGGCTTTCTTGCCTGGTCTCTAAGCAGTGGCACAGAAGCCCACAAACCCATCAAAGCCAAGTGAGGTCATACAGGGAGCCTCAGAGCATCCATCCTGCTGAGTTCTTAGAGTGACTTCTAGAAGCTTCCTATACTTATACACCCATAGACTCAGAAACACCAGAGAACAGGTGGGTACTCAACATTGCCTTTGCTACCCAGCCGGCCCTAGAGATTAGAAAGAATTTACAAACTTTAGAAGTATTGATTGTATGAATAGGTCCCAGTTTCTGGAAATGGCTCAAAGGTATTTAACAACAGAGAACCTATTGAGAGCCAGGCGAAGAGACACACTGCAGCCATAGTGGCGGCCCTATGAGAAAACCCAGATAATAAACCAGTCTGGCACAGCAGGTGGCAAGGAGGCCAGGAGACAAACAGGCCACCATTAGGGAAAGAGCAATGTGCCTACTGCAGGGAGAAAGGACATTGGGAAAATGAATGCCCTACTCAGAAAAAGGCCCCTCAAGTACCACAGGTAGAAAAATGACAGGGCCTTAGGAGCCTAGGGCAAAACTTAAAGTTGGGAATGAAGCAATGACTTCTTAGTAGACTTGGGCCGACATATTCAGTCCTTAAGAAGCCCCTGGGACAACTGACTGATCAAAAGACTGTGTAAGGGGAAACAGGAAAAATGGCCTCTACCCCTGGACCATTAACCCATTCCATAGAACGAGGAAAGGGACAGTAGCTCACTCTTTTTTGTTGTTGTTGTTGTTTTGTTTTTGTTTTTTCAAGACAGGGTTTCTCTGTATAGCCCTGGCTGTCCTGGAACTCACTCTGTAGACCACGCTGGCCTTGAACTCAGAAATCCGCCTGCCTCTGCCTCCTGAGTGCTGGGATTAAAGGCATGTGCCACCACTGCCTGGCTAACTCACTCATTTTTGGACACGCATGATTGCCCTTTTGTGTAAGCTGAAAGCTGCAGCTTCTTCTCTGATGGTGAGATGCAGTTAGACTTATAGACACCCAGCACAATTTTGGTTTCTTGCCCCCTGTCAGAAGAATATCTTCTAGCTGAAAGTCCTGTCCCCAATCAAAAGATATAGTTGGACTGTCTTTCAGATTTACAATAAAGATTCCTGGGGTTATGGGCAGAAAGCAACCTACTGGGGCTGGCCCAGCACCAAGTTCCTATAATTGTTCTACTAATCTATCGTTGTTCAGCTACCCCCAATACTCAACAATACTCAATGATCCTGGAAGCAAAAAAGGGGAATTGCAGTCCGTATGGCCAGGCTTAGAGAGATAGGCATCCTGTCTGGTACCCTGCCAGTCACACTGGAATACACTTCTCCAGTCTGTGAAAAAAAAATCTGGGACCTCTGATTATAGAGCTGTCCAGGATCTGAGGGAAATGAATAAGATCGTTGAGACCATTCACACCATGGTCCCTAACCCTCTCATGAATTTGATTTTTCCAGAGAGACAGGTGTTGAATGTCTTGGACCTGAAATGGCAATTTTATGGTTTGTAAATTCTTCAGCCTTCCATTGGCAGAGATGAGCCAACCCTGTCAGTGTTGGTGGGTTACACGGATGACTGTTTGATTGGAAAGGGAGCCACTACAGCATGAATTTAGGCTTCTCTGCAGCAGGGGGTCAACCTCTGAAGGACTGAACCCTGGGCAGCCTCCTTGAAGATCTTTTTCTTGTTATACAAAAGGCACCTTTAGCAAGTCAGTTTCGGAATATCAAAACTTCTTATCTGACTTAGGGGCTATTTTGAAAGATCCGTTGCCTGAGCAGCTCTCAGCCATGGGAGACTTCCCGGTGTGCCAGGTCTGTCTCCGGATCAAGATATAAAAAGGCTCTGAGAATCCTTCAAAGGAACAGCTCTATAAAATCTCAGATAACAATCTCTGACAAAAGGCTACTTCAGGGCTTAAGCGCCATCACTTCAGATTCCTGCCAGATACAACAGTTCTGCTAAAATTCTGCAACATAACCCACGTTTGTTTTTAAGTACACACATCCAGAGGGAAGTTACAGCAGGCAACTTACTAGGATCGGGTTGCCCCAAGGATTTAAAAGCTTTCCAGTCCTTTTTGATGAGGCACTAAGTCTTGACCTCCTGCCCTTCCATTAGAGGTCTTCTGGGACTATATTCTTACACTATGTAGATGACCTTCTAGCCGCTACAACTAAAATAGATTATAAATGGGCCTCTGAGGGACTACTGCAAGAGTTACAGGCCTTGGGCTATAGAGTGTTGGCTAAGAATGCCCAACCTTGTACATCAGAGGCTACTTATCTTGGCTACCAGCTGAGAGGAGGCAAAAAGGAGCCTGTCTCAGAGCAGATTGCTGCCATCCTTCAGATCCTAACTCCAGAGACTAGGAAACAGGTTTGAGAGTTTCTAGTTACAGCTCTGCATCCAGGGTTTGTGGAAATAGCAAGGCCTCTATACGCTGTCACAAAGGGGGGCACTGAGCCCCTAATCTGGACTGAGACTGAACAAAAGGCTTTAACAACAGGCCTGACTTCCCCTCCAGCCCCACCACTTCCAAGTATCTCAAAACCTTTCATCTGTTTTTCCATGAAACAAAAGGCATTGCAAGGAGGTTTTACTCCAAACTTTGGGGCCATGGAAATACCCTGTGGCATACCTGTCTCAATAACCGGACCCTGTAGCCAGAGAATGGCCCACCTGTCTAAAAGCTGTGGTGGCTACTGCTATTCTAATGAACAAAGCAGACAAGTTAACTCTGGATCAAGATCTCATGTGAGCCCTCCTCTGAGGAATACCAGAATGCTGGCTGACACTCATGTGACCCAGTACTGGGCCCGACTCCTGGACCACCCTCAAGTCCAGTTTGAGAAACCCACCGCCATCGACCCTGTTACCTTCTTGCCTGATGGTGACCTGCAGATGGTTATCCACGAACCATGTAGTCAAAGCTGCCAAGCTCTGCTGCTTCCAGGAGCTGGAACATGGCAATAACATTCAATGTTCAATAGCATGGAATGTTCACTAACATTCGTACGAGCTTTCTGCTGTTGATGATTGCTTTCATTGCTTAGGCTTTCCTTTAAAAGCTTTCCTTTCCACATGTTGGAAGCTTAGCAGGATGCAGTCTTGCCCCACTTAAAGCGTTGAACTGCTTTCCTAATCCAAAGTCCCAAAGTCCACATTCTGCTAACAAGCAGCATGGTCAGGCCTGTCACAGCACTATCTTGCTCCCTAGTACTAACTCTCTGCTTTAGTCAGTGTTCTATTGCTGTGAATAAACACCATGTTCAAGGCAACTCCTACAAGAGAAATATCTAATTGGGGCTTGTTTACAGTTTCAGAGGTTTATCATCATGGTGGGTGTTAGCATTTCCTCTAGGCTCCACCCAACAGTTGCCTAGCAACAGCCAGGTACAAGCCTGGCTTGTTATAAAAGAACTGTTTGCCTCTCTCTCTCTCTCTCTCTCTCTCTCTCTCTCTCCTCCCTTTCTGTCCTTCTCTCTCCTCTTTCTTTCTCTGCCTCTATTCACCATGCTGCTGCATTACAAAACATATCAGTATTAGTCCTCACATCTGGGGCAACTAGTTAAGTGCTTGTTGAGTGCCTTCAGGACTGTCACTCTAAACCCCGCCCCTCAGACTCTTCCCCTTCTCCATGTGTGATTCCTAGGGTAGTTCAGAGCCCATGGCATCCTTATTATCTAGTCTCCTGCCTCGCACAGTTCAGAGTACAGTTTTCCTTTGGAACCCTGAGATTGAATTAGAAGTAAGCTCTCCACATAATATACAGGGTGTTCGGTTACATTTCAGTTTGATAAAAGGCATCAGTTAAACATCATGGACAAACTTATACTAAAAGATTATTCATCAATGTTAATCTAAAAAGCAAAGTTAATTCAGTAAGCTTTATTTTAATTTTTTTAGAGATGTGTCTCACTCTACTATCTAGTCTGGTCTTGAAGATTCAAGTGATCCCCCTGCCTCAGCCTCTGGAGTAGTTGTGGTGTTTGCCTTTCTAAGTCTGGAGAGCCTGTTTAGGGAGAATGCCCACACCTTCAACAGTAGAGTCAGGCAGATACTAAGAGTTAGTGCGGGTGACATTGTGTCTCCCTACACTAACCTCAGGCCACCAGATGGCAGCCAAGGTCTACACAGCTCTTGTTTCAGGGGGCTGCTTCCCAGTGCCTGAGGCAATGAAGACCTAAAGGGACAGGGACCTTTTTCTTTTTCTTGTTCTCTCAGCTACCCCAAGCCCACACCCACCTGTTCACTTTCAGCTTCTTCTGTCCCATGAACTCAACCCACTTCTCTCTAGCCACACTCCAGCTAGAAACTCAGGCCTGCCGGGCAGTGGTGGCGCACGCCTTTAATCCCAGCACTTGAGAGGCAGAGACAGGAGGATTTCTGAGTTCGAGGCCAGCCTGGTCTACAGAGTGAGTTCCAGGACAGCCAGGGCTACACAGAGAAACCCTGTCTCGAAAAACCAAAAAAAAAAAAAAAAAAAAAAGAAGCTCAGGACTGCCCCTCACCTCCAAACATTAGACATCATTTTCAAAACCCAAGAGCCTCCTGTTTAGCTCCTCAGATTTCTACATGAGTAAACACTGTACCCATCAGGGTACAAGGCTGATCCAAGCACAGGCACATGCCCACAGTCCAAGTACTTGAGAGATAAACACTAGAAGGTCAGGAGTTCAACACATAGCAAGGTGAAGGCAATCAGGCTACAAGAGACCCTGCTTCAAAACAGACAAGCACAGGCAGAGGCACAGACACAGACAGACAGACAGACCCACACAGGCAGGCAGGCAGGCAGGCATGCACACATGCACATCCCCCTTCCCCAACAGAGCTGTCCTGTTTGATACCCTTTAGTGAACACTTGAGATGTAAATCCAAACTGAACAACACAGTAAGTATGAAATGAAAGCAGATTTTGTTTGTTTTGGTGTCGGGTCTCGCATAGCTCAGGCTGCCCTCAAACTCTGTGTAGCGGAGAATGATCCCGTCTCTGCTTCCTGAGTGCTGGGATTACAGGAGCTCAGCACCGCTCCAGGCTGCTCAGAGGATCTGTAAAGGCAGCATGAAGAGGGATGTGAAGTACCCTGTTCATCATTTTAAAATGTTAATGACATGTCAGGATACTCTTTTGTGGAGTATTATATAAAATATATTACTAAAATTAATTTCTGCTGTTCCTTTTACATTTTGAACTGCAGTAAGAATATTTTAAGTTATCTCTGCGATTTGCGTTAGCATTCTCTTGCTCAGGGCTGGTGTGAGCACAGTTTTATTATTTTTGAAATAGGGGTCTTCTGTAGCCCAGGCTGGCCTGATCCTCCTGCCTGCACTTCCTGGCACCATGCATGACTGAGTTCATCTATTAAGTAGGCCCTTGGAGACAAGAATTTATTAGAGGGCAGTCACTCCATTCCCAAATCACAGCAACCAGGAAAGCCGAGGTCCTGCTGCAGACACCCCTCTGCCCTTGAGACTTTGGGTATAGAGGACTGCTAATATTTAGTCCAACAAAGATCAAATTCTTCAGCCTCACCTCCCTTCAGTGTCCTAATTCACTTTTTATACTTCCCACACACCTGCCCTTTGCATCCTATTGAATGAAGCTAGCTCCCGGGGTTTCCTTTTCTTGTTAAGATTTATTTATTTATTTATTTATTTATTTATTTATTTATTTATTTATTTATTTTTGAGCATTTTCCCTGCACGTGTGTCTGTGCCCTATGTGCAGACCTGGTGGTGCTTGGAGAGGTCAGAAGAGGGTGTCAGATGCTCTGGAAGTGGAGTTATGGATGGCTGTGAGCCACAGTGTAGGTGCTGTGAACTGAACCTGGGTCTTCTGCAAGAGGAAGAAGTGCTCTTAACTATGGAGCCATCTCTCCAGGCCTGTAAATAAATGTTCTCATCAGAGACACAGAAAGCAACAAGGAAGCCTGGCAGTGGTGGCGCACGCCTTTAATCCCAGCACTTGGGAGGCAGAGGCAGGTGGATTTCTGAGTTCGAGGCCAGCCTGGTCTACAGAGTGAGTTCCAGGACAGCCAGGGCTATACAGAGAAACCTTGTCTCAAAAAATCAACCAACCAACCAATCAATCAATCAATCAATAAAGCAAGCAAGCAAGCAAGCAAGCAGCAAGGAAGATACTGTGAGTCCTGGCTGTACAGAGATACTGATCACATGTCCTATGAATC
The DNA here is from genome assembly GCA_028551405.1 of Uromys caudimaculatus. Classification (NCBI taxonomy): domain Eukaryota; kingdom Metazoa; phylum Chordata; class Mammalia; order Rodentia; family Muridae; genus Uromys; species Uromys caudimaculatus. Next base: position 23,823,928 of record CM052712.1, on the reverse strand, counting down.
CCAACCATTTTTTATCTGCCTTCTGAAAGGAGAAACAGGTAAGGACTCACCTAACTGAAGGTCACAGAGCTTTTTAAAGACCTCACATGCTGGGAGTGGGGGGTGGGTTTGCCAGATATACCAGCAAAAACCACAGGAAACCAGTTAAGTTATCGTCTTTTTGGTGACTTTGAACTCCTGAGTCTTCTTTCTCTACCTCCCATGTGCTGGGGCCACAGGAATGCCACTACAGTTCCCAGCTGACTATTATTTGAAATAACAAAAAAATATTTTTAAGAATTAAAAAAAATCAATTCTGTTATGCATGTGTGTTTGTGTGAGGATACCTGCATGTGGGTGCAGGTGCCACTGAAGGCCACAAGAGGCCACTAGATCCCCAGGAGTGAGAGTTTTGGGCAGTAGGGAGTCCTGGATGCTGGGCATCGAACTTGGGTCCTCTGCAAGAGCAGTAAGAGCTCTTAAGTGCTGATCCATCTCCCTAGCCCCAAATAACAAATATATTAATGGTGAGCTGGTGAGCAGGGTCAGTGGGTAAAGGCACTTGCCACCAAGCTATCCAAGTCTGATCCCTGGAATGTACATGGTGGAAGGAGAGAACAGACTCCCCAAGTTGTCCTCTCACCTCTGTCTACACACTATGGAACACATGGGAACACACACACACACACACAAATACACACGCACACACACACACACACACACACACACACACACACACACACCTAAATAAATACATGTATTTTTTAAAGCATCAATTGCAATGTTTGAGACATATATTTATATTGAAATTATTCATTTTTCCAGGTAATTAAAATGTAATCAGGAATTTCTATTTCATTTGTTCCCTTGTCAATGGTGCATGGTGGGACGATAGTCATAAGTGCTATCTAACTAGGAAATCTGTAAATCTTACACTCAGCGTTATTCTGTCTCATACCTTGGGGCCTTTTGTGGCTCACTGTCCAGCAGTACAGCACTCTGAGGGCCCATGATGCTAATGTTTCTCCTGACTTTCCTTATAGTTCCTGGGTCACTGGGAAGCTTCCCTTTGTCAAGCCCCTTGGATTCTGTGGTTGCCAGCCCACGGCACTACTTGGAGATGGAGGAAGTCTCCCTAGCAGAAGGAAACTGGTTAATTGCTCTTGAAGGTACATTGGACTTGTGGCCTCTATTTTCTCCCTGGCTCTGAGAGGGCATTGTATGACACTGTTCCCTCCATGAGAACACTGTTGGACACAGCTTCTGGGGAGATTTGAACATGTATACTTTCCCCAGATAGGAAACTGATGATAGACCAAAATACAGATACCACCAAAGTTAATTCACCGAACCATTGAGCTTTATTGAACTTACAAGACCATGGATGAGGGGTTAGTTGCAGGAACAGAAATAACTTAAAGCTGCATCATCAAAGGCCACACCCCCATGCATGACACCCCCAACACTAGAATCCTGGAATACATAGCAAACCTGAAAGCTGCTCAGCAGGATAGGGAGTGACCTTTCTAGGTAATTCAGATAGTCTGGGCCTCTGTCGGGCACCTGGGCTGACCTCTGATACTCCTAGGTGGTTCTGGTGGTCAGAGCATACTTTAGGCAATTTAGTCTGCCTGCGTGTGTCTCTCAGCAGTCCTTACTGCTTACATATACTTGTGGGGGGAGTGGCCTAGTGAATCTGGTCAGTTTCAGGGACTTCCTGAAACCATCAAATTGTTTACTTTCTAAGCTTAGTGAACTTTTCTTAGTGAAATTTTCAGCTGCCCTTAAAATAACTTGCAGTTTTATTTCCCCTTCAACATCTGTGTTTGAACAAGCTTCTCTCCAAGATGGAAGGAAGGCTTTACTCTCAGAGGAAGTTGTGAGGGTAGGCTTGGAGACTTCCTCCATCACATGCTCACAATATGATGTGCTGTTTCCACCACAGGCCCAAAGCAGCAGTGCCAACAGACTGAGGCCATGAGCCAAAATAAAACTTTCCTCCTGTAAGTGGTCTAAAGCGTTTGTCAGTGGCAGGAAGCTGATAGCACAGGGACACATGCAAGCATTTCAACAGTGGAATATATCATAGGCATTTAGTCAAGGCACGTGACTATTCCAAGGCTCTCCAGCAACACGAATGGGTCTGGGTATTGGGGCTTTATTAGAGTCCTTTAGCAGACAAGCACCTTCTGGAGAAGTGGAAAGAGCTCACATTCTACAGCCTTGGGACCTGGGCATCCAGTCGGGCCCACTGCCACACTTCCTTGCTCCTGCTCTCAAGTCTCCAGCTTAAACGAAGATCTTATTTGCCAAATGCTCCATGATATCTAGTGAGCTTTACTTCCACCCACATTGATCCTCAACTCTTGGGCACTGTTATTATCTCTGTGTTATTAACAGGGACAGGAAGACTTAGGAAAGTCTAAATTCAGGTCAGCAAGGTAGCTCAGCAGATAAAGGCGGATAAGCCTGACAACCCAAGTTTGGTCCCAGAATCCACAGGCTCTCTCAGGTTGTTCTCTGAACTCCATGTGTGTGTCATGGCATGCTCATGTGCTCCCTCCCACACACATTCTAAATAAATAAAAAACTGTTTTAAATTTGAACTCAAATTAAGGCCTAGCTTGGGCTTATTTCAGCCTGTTATACTTTGTCCCTACACCCTGGACCAGCAGGTTATTCTTCAGAGACCTGGTCCTTAGCAGAAGGACCAGGGATGAGGAAATAAAGAAGAGTTGGGGCCAGGGGTCTTATATAAACTGATAGCTTATGCCAAGCAAGTTTATTAAGAAGTACAACATTGTATATATGGTTTGTTGGAGAACATGAGACAGAGTCAGTAGGAAGCCATCAAACAGTAGAATAAAGCCAGCAGGAGCTTAATTACAAAGGGAACACAGGATATCTCAAGTGTGTCACAGACCACACACTTAGCAGCCCTGGGACTGATAGTCGCCGGCTATTAAAAGGGTAAAAGTTGAGTTGCCAGGATCTGAAACCACAGCTCTCAAAAGGCCCTGGTCCCAAGATTGCAAACTGTGTTCCTGGTTTTAGACCAGGGACTATTTCCTTCTCCACATATCAGGGCCTTAGGGGAAGCCTGGCTCCTAATACACCCTAAGGGTTGGAGGGTTGGAGGGTGTGTGTGTGGGTCTGGTGTGATATCTGTGGGTGCACACGTGCCTGCACGGATGTGGAGGCCAGTGGTTGGTGCTGGGTGACTTCCTCGGTTGCTCTCCACCTTTTATCCCCCTAAGAATCTTTATCTGAAGTATATGAGTGTTTTGTTTGCATGAATTGTAAGTGCATGGCTGATGCTTTCAGTGGCCAGAAGAGGGCACGGATCCCTTGGGACTGGAATTACAGATGGCTGAGAGGCACCATGTAGGTTAGGAGTGAGCTGGGAATTGAACCTGGGTTCTCTGCAAGAGCAGCAAGTGTTTTTAACTACTGAGCCATCTCTCTAGCCCCTCTACTTTTATATTTTGAGACAAGGCCTTTCACTGAACTGGAAGCTCACTGATTTGGCCGGACTGGCTGACCAGTGAGCTTCAGAGACACACCAGTCTCTACCTTCTACTCTCACCGCAGTCCTGGGGTTTACAGTCATGTGCTGCCATGCCTACCTTTTTACATGAGTTCTGGGGATCCAAACTCAGGTCCTTATGCTTGTGTGGAAGGAGCTTCACTGACTGAGCCATCTCCTCAGCTCCGATGTTTCAGGAGTTTCTAGGTAGAAAATCAATCTAGAAACATGACAGGTTTGTTTCTTCCATTCCTAAATTTCCATTAAAATATCTTTTCTTATGTCATTACTTTGGCTGAGTTTCTGCACTATTATAGGCCCCCATGATATGTTCTCATTTTTATTAATGTTTATGTGCATGGGTGTTTTACTGGTGTGTATGTCTATGTACCACTTGCATGCCTGGTACCTACTGAGACTAGAAGCAGGCATTGGATTTCCTGAGACTGGAGTTACAGAGAGTAGTGAGCTGCCACATGGGTGCTGGGAATCAACTGGGGTCCTCTGGAAGGGCAGACAGTGCTTTTTTTTCTCCTTCCTTCCTTCCTTCCTTCCTTCCTTCCTTCCTTCCTTTTTTTTTTTTTTTTGGGGGGGGGGGTGTTTCGAGACAGGGTTTCTCTGTCTAGCCCTGGCTGTCCCGGAACTTGCTCTGTAAAGAGGGATGGCCTCAAACTCACAGATCAGCCTGCCTCTGCCTCCCAAGTGCGGGGGATTAAAGGCGTGTGCCACCACTGTCCAGCTTCCCAGACAGTGCTCTTAATCACAGAGCTGTCTCTCCAATCCTGTGTTCCTCCTTTCAATAGATCGTTTCTGTGTTCATTATTTATTTCTCTGTTTTAAAAAATCTCTCTCCCTTCAGCCGGGAGCTCGGAGGAGGACTGTAGCTCGGTCCCGGCGTCCGTAGTCATAGTTTTTCTTACACTTAGAGTATAAGACCTCACGTGGAACCCGCATCAGTACGATGAAGGGACTGAAGGGATGGCCAAAAATTCCTGCCCGATGAGGCCTAGAGCCTGCCCAAGCTGAACGACCTGCGGCTTGTCTACATCGGCTTTCTGGGCTACTCCTCCCACCTGCTGGACAACGTGCTTCCGATGAGACCTGTGATAAAAGCGGGCTTGCCTCGCCAGCTTCTGTGTGTTACTTCCCTTTTCTTTGCTGGATACTATTTTTTTAAAAATGTCAAGACTATTTGTATGCTATGAAGGACCATGACCTGTTTGAGTATATAAAATTACACCCAGAAGATTTTCCTGGGGTTGGAGAGATGGCTCAGTGGTTAAGAGCACCGACTGCTCTTCCAAATGGTCCTGAGTTCAATTCCCAGCAACCACACAGTAGCTTACAACCATCTGCAATGGGATCCCATGCCCTCTTCTGATGTGTCTGAAGACAGTGACAATGTACTCATATACATAAAATAAATAAAATCTTATTTAAAAAAGAAATTTTCCTGAAAAAGAGAAAAAAACTTATGGTGAAATTCTTGAGGCATTGCATCAAGGGTGTTGAAACCTTCAAAAAGCTGCTGCTGCTCACCACAACCTGAATAGTTTCTGAATTCTGTGGGCTATCTTTCTGTGACAGTTGAAGTTTAGGTTAATATGTTAACACCTGCAATTCAAATAGTTATTATAAAAAAAATCTCTCCTTAATCTCCCTCTTAGTTGAGAGTGGTGGCGCACACCTTTAATCGCAACTCTCAGGAGGCAGAGGCAGGCAAATCTCTGAGTTCGAGGCCAGACTCCTCTACAGAGCTAGTTCCAGAACATCCAGGGCTACACAAAGAAGTCCAGTCTCATAAAACAAAAATAAGTAAATAAATCTCTACATGTGTACGTACGTGTAAACATTTTTTAAAAAAATCATCCTATTTTGTGTTTCAGAACAAGTATAAGTTTGTGGAGGGGTTAAGAGGCATTTGGATTTACACACACACACACACACACACTCACACACTCACACACTCACACACACTCACACACACTCACACACACCACACACACACACTCACACACACAC
>CM052712.1:23797434-23818301 GCA_028551405.1 Uromys caudimaculatus | reverse complement strand
CACACACACTCACACACTCACACACACCACACACACACTCACACACACCACACACACACTCACACACCACACACACCACACACACACACTCACACACCACACACACACACACTCACACACTCACACACACCACACACACACACATCACACACCACACACACACATACAAACACACACCACACACACACTCACACACATACCACACACTCACACACCACACACACACACACACACTCACACACACACACACACAGTCAGTCAGTAGCAAAGTGTTTGCCTAAAATTCACGAGTCTATATTCAATTCCTAGCACTACCTCTAGCCCCTACTCCCACGTGTGTGTGTGTGTGTGTGTGTGTGTGTGCATGCATGTGCACAAGTGTGTTAGTTTCTGAAGTTCAGGAATGCAAGAGTAACTAAGTTGAGTTGTTTTGATTCAAGGCTCTGAGGTTGCAGTGGTAATGCTAGCTATATTCCTCCAAAGATTTCAGATATACAAAGGGCCAATGGTCTCTGGCAATATGCTCAGCTTCATAAACCCTCAGGGAAATGCACGACAGTGAGATACTGCAGTAGGGCAGTTTCAGAGGCAGACAATCACTAGTGCTGACAAGAAGTCAGAAATCTCTTATGCTGCTGGTGAGACCATAAAACTATAGAGCCATTTTGGACTTCCTTAAAATGTCAGCAAGTGCATTTGTAGGTGTGTCTTTTTTTTTTTTTTTAAAGATTTATTTATTGATTTTATGTATGAATACACTGTTGTTGTCTTTAGACACACCAGAAGAGGGCATCAGATTCCATTACAGATGGTTGTGAGCCACCATGTGGTTGCTGGGATTTGAACTCAGGACCTCTGGAAGAGCAGTCAGTGCTCTTAACCGCTGAGCCATCTCTCCAGCCCCTGTAGGTGTGTCTTAGTTAGGGTTTTACTGCTGTGAACAGACACCATGACCAAGGCAACTCTTATAAGGACAACATTTAATTGGGGCTGGCTTACAGGTTCAGAGGTGCAGTCCATTATCATCAAGGCAGGAACAGGGCAGCATCCAGGCAGGCGTGGTGCAGGAGAAACTAAGTTCTACATCTTCATCTGAAGGCTGCTAGCAGAATACTGACTTCTAGGCAGCTAGGATGAGGGTCTTAAAGCCCACACTCACAGTGACACACCTACTCCAAAAGGGCCACACCTTTTAACTCCCTGGGCCGGGCATATACAAACTATACCCGAGAGAGAGAAACAAACTATATAAAATCTTGCATCTGAGCATTCATGGTATCAATATTCATAATGACCCCAAAGTGGAAATAACTCAGCTGTCCATCAGCTGATAAACAAAATGTGGTAAATCCATAAAGCGGGCTATTATCTAGTTATTAAAAAGCATGAAATGGGGCTGCAAGGATGGTTTAGTAGTTAAGAGCACTGGCTGCTCTTCTAGAGGCCCGGGGTTTGGTTCTCAGCTCCCACATGGCAGCTCACAACCATCTATAACTCCAACTTCAGGGGAACTGATGCCCTATTATGGCCTCTCTGAAAACCATGTACATGGGCTGCACAAACATACATGCATGCAAAACATCCATACACAGAATTAAAACTTGAAATGTAAAGGCATGAAGTAAATTTGCATGCTACACATGAGCAAACTTCAAAAACACACATGAAAAAAGCCTGTCATAAAATACCACGTCGCGTGCTGTAATACACAGCCATTCTTCACCCTGAATAACATGGGTAGCCTGCACATCTCCTGGTGACCTTGGAAGGTTAGAATGGAGGACCTAGAGAGTCAGCTTGCTGGCTAAGAGACTTGTTGCTGGCACCTGAGCTCAGTCCCCAGCGTGTCAGCTAGCAGCAGCGGCCCTTAAGGCCAGCTCTGTGGGATCCAATGCCCTCTTCTTAATTCCAAGGCAACTACACTCTTGTGCTCAACCCTACTCCCATAAACATAATTAAAAAGAAAAACAAAACCGTTTATAAAAAGGCTCAGATTGCCGGAACATTCCACCTGCCTAGGGATTTTTGTACGCACAGTGCTGCACAATGCATGACTCATGTTTTGTGGTGACAGCGGTACAAACAGCCACTGCACCATACGTTATGAAAGTATAACACATGCAATTATACATAGTAAATAGCACAGATAGTCAATGACACATGGCTGCATCACAGGCTTATATATTTATTGTACTATTTTATAGTTATTCTAGTGTATACTCCTTCTACTTACAAAAAAAAAATTACTATAAAAGCAGTGTGCCTTGTTATAGGAACAGCAGCCTCATGTTCAACTGCTCCTTTCATGCACCCAGAAGTCACACCAAGAGACTGACTCAACTCTCTCAGTTTGGGTAAGCACACTTTATAATGTTTGCAAAATGACAAAGCCATCTCACCAGGAATTTACCAGAGCATAGCCTAGCTGTTAATGCAGTGTGACTGTACGTGAATGCACATAACAGACAACTCCGTGGAGACGGAAAGTCAAGTCACAGTCACCGCCTGTCAGGAGGAGGCTGAGCAACTATTAGGAAGTACAGGGATTTTCTTGGGGAATTTGAAAACATTCTGAAATTGGTGGTGACAGTCACACAGCTATGAACATTATAAACCTAATTGTATTTTATTTCAAAATTTATTTATTTATTGTATGTAAGTACACTGTAGCTGTCTTCAGACACCCCAGAAGAGGGCATCAGATCTCATTACGGATGGTTGCAAGCCATCATGTGGTTGCTGGGATTTGAACTCACGACCTTCAGAAGAGCAGTTGGTGCTCTTAACTGCTGAGCCATCTCTCCAGCCCTTGTATTTTATTTTTATTCTTTATTTTGCTTTGTTTTCTGAGTCAGAGTCTCACTGTATAATCCAGGCTGACTTTCAAGATCATAATCCTCCTGTCTCTGCCTCTGGAGTGCCAGGATTATCGGCCTGTGCCACCACACCTTAGCCAATCATTGTATACTTTAAGTAGATGGATTGGATGGTATTTGAATTCGTGTGCACATGAGCACACACACAGAGAGACGGAGATGCAGAGAGACAGAAAGACAGAGACAGAGACAGGACAGAGACGGGGGGGGGGAAGGGGGGAGGGAGGGAGAGAACTATATTTCTGGGAAAGCCGGACTGCTTCAAAATGGTTTGCTTACAGACCGACGACGCCAAGACCCTCCTGCTCATCTCCCAAGACAAGAGCCTTTTCATAGAGCCTCCTCAGTGACCAGTGACAGGCTCTGCTTCCTTCCCCGGAGGGAGCAATTCCAGAGAAAGAGTAAGGAGGAAGGCAGAACCTTTTAGGAGCTGGAATTTATGTCACTTCAGCACAGTTAGCTTGTCGGAGCAAGTCACTAAATACAGCTTTTACTCTAGCGAGGGGTTTCCGCTCCTCCGTTGAAGGGAGCAGCATCAAAGAATATACATGCATATTTTAGAACCATCCTAGCTTCTAATGCTGCGCGGTGAGGTCAGGTGGTTTCTATAATCTCTTACTTCCCCTCAGTTCTGATTTCTTTCTGGGTCTCATACAGAGCAGGTAGAGCTTGAATTTGCTACACAGCTGAGGAGAGTGAGCTCCTGGTACTTCTGTCCCTACCTCCAAAGAGTCAGGATTACAGGCAAGTGCAACGTTGGTAGCCTATCTTCACATAATAAGCTGCGCCATCAGATCTAAGGGGTTCCTTCCCATTTGCTCGGCTATCTCTTTATTTCCTCACACTTGGAGCTGGGCACAGTTGTGGTCAGAAGTACAAGGAACTGAATCCCACCTGGAGATATTGCCGGTGTGTTCTGTACCTAGTGTTCCCTTCTCTGTAGCCTGAGGTCTCCTGGGGAAGATTGTCCTTTAGGCTTCTGGCCCTCTCTTCTGGTCACTGTGAGGGAGCAGCTGAGTGATAGCCCAAAGCTACAGCACCTTCAGGACCTGCAGCAGAGACCACTGTCTTCTTGGGGAGCCTCCAGCTATTGACAGAAGAATTGGGCCACTAGGGCTAGGCTGGCTGGGTCCAAATGGGGCTCCACCACAGGAAATCTTCACACCAGTGCCTCTTGGCTGTCTCAGACCTGCTTTTCCATAGATGTCAGAGCTGAAACATGGCCTGAAGGGTTTTTCTGCCCAGTTCTACAGTTTCTCCTTTTATCCTCTTCCAAGTATTTCCTCAAATAAATCTCCTTTGCTTCTAACTCGGTCTTGGCAGCAGCTTCCCAGAGGAGCCAACTGAACACTAGGCTCCAGCTCTCTTCCACTTCCAGCCTTCGTTCTCCCAGGGCTGTGCTCCCTTCCTGTCCTGCTCTCCCTGAGCTCACTCTGTTCCCCTCCCCAGCTCTCAGAAGCATGCTCTCTCCAGGGTCTCATCCTGTGCCTGGCACACAGTAAATGCAATGACTTTTTGTTTCTGAGTGAATTGCATGCTCTGAAGCTGGGCACAGCCCGTCCCATTCTCAAAGCACAGAGCACATGGCGCCTTCTGGGTAAAGCTGGGAGCGCCAGCTCTGAAGGCCGGAGGGAGACACCATTCAGGCAAAATCAGGGGAAGAGTCTGAGGTGGGGAGACTGGGGTTGGAAGGGACCGTGGAGCATCTGTAGGTCCTGGGAAGATGCACTCCCTCTATGTGCGCTGTGTGGTGTGCACCACAGTCTCAGCACTTGGGAGGCCAAAGTAGATAGATTTCTGCAAGTTGCAAGCCTGCTTGGGTTATGGCAGTGACTTCAAGGTCAGTCTGAGGTACAACTCTAACCCCTGTCTCAAACAAAACAAAAGCCCCAAAGATACAAGTAACAGGGAGTAGCAGAGAAAAGATATATAACCAAGACATTGGGAAGGATAGGCAAAGGGTTCGGTCATTCATAAATTCGCCTTCGAGTGCTGACATGACCTTTAGGTTTACATTGAGGAAGAACTGGCACAAGAAGTTTGCATGCCTGAGCAATTCTGCTCAAGGTATGGGAAGTAGAGCGTCGTTCAGTTCTGGGTGTACAAGGTGGTCCGAAGGAGTTCTTATTTGTTTGAGACTAGTTCTCCGTCACAGTTCATTCACATCCAAGGTAAAGCCTTGGAACGATTGTCTGTCTAGCATCATAGACACGCCCTTCTCTGTGGGGTGGTCTGTCCTTAAGGAATCTGCTGTTCTTGAATGCTGGCTCCAGGTTCAAGACAACTGTGGGCCAGGCCAGGACATTGTAAAAAGGTCACAGTAAGATGATAGGCTGAAGGCTGGGCGTGGTTCACTCTTTTGATCCCATCACTCAGGAGACAGAGGCAGGAGAATCTCTGTAAATTTGAGACCACAAAATGAGTCCAGGACAGCCCTATTACACAGAGATACTTTGTCTAAAAAACCAAAACCAAAACCAAACCAAAACAAAACAAAACAAAAAGATAGGTCGCTCTCTGTGCCTTTAGCCTGGAAAGAGAATGAAGCAAGTTAGGTCTCTCAGAAAACCAAAAGTAATGGAGCATGGTGCATGGTGACAGTGTGCATGGTGACGGTGTGCACAGTGGCAATCTCAGCATTTGAAAGGCTAAGGCAGGAGGATTCCAAGTCTAACACTAGTCTAGGCTTCTTAGCAACGACCCCACTAAAAAAGAAAGATGGGGCGAGGGACCGGGTGATACAGGCAGGAAGGAAAGAGCTTTCCTGGACAGACATCCACTCCTTATTCCCTGCTGTGACTCAGGCTCCATCCCAGGTTGGTGGAGGCTCAGAGAAAAGCTTACCCCTGAGTTCTATCCCACTCATTTTGGACTCTTCTGTCTTTTAAGGGACACGCTGATGAGACACGAGGTACAGCTCTTGTCCTATAGACTGATGTGGTCACCCAGGTGGAGTCTGTGCCACCCCAGCCTGCCGTCCTGTGGGGTGGACGGGAAGAGATCGCAAAGATCCTCCCCCCAGCACCTGCCACTACAGAGGAGGAAAACAAAGACCTAGAGAGGACACGTTCCCTAGTGAGGCAGAGCCCTAGCCACAGTCGCACAGTCCCTGTCCCAAAGTGGGTAGATAGAGACTTAGTGGCCCCCAAACTTTAGGGTTTGCTTTCTCCTAGTTAGGCTGCCACCTGCTACCCTGAGGCGTTAGTGAGTGTTTTGGACGGCAGACACTATGCTTATGGTAAGAGTCTTACCTAACGCCCTGTGAGTAACTACGGGGATTGTTCTGGTCACACAGAAGTGGAAGCTGAGGGCGGTAGATGTTGATTTCCAAGGCCACGGTCACACTATACCAGCTGGGTCTGTCTGATCTTTCCAGAGCTGGGCTCTTGGTGTGATTCCTTCCAGCCTTTCCAGGTGATGGGTAAGGAAGGCTGTGGAATGTGGAAAAGGGAGCCGAGCTGGATGTCAGCTCCTATGACAGAGAGAACACCACAACCGTGCTTTGGCTTGTGCCCACGCCCTCTTCTCTCTCCCTCACTGCCACCACATCTTTCTCAACCTCTGGAGAGGGGTTTGGCACCTCGGTTACACTGATCCTCTTTCCATTAGTCCTTGGCTATTACCTCCAGGTAGTGCTCGTTCTGAAGCCACAAAGATGGGCCTCATGGCTGAAGCGGACTTCATGCTCCCCTTCCTGCACGGGCTCTGACTCTGCCTTGCGGGGCTTGACTTCCCGCAGAGTGTAGCATGGGGGCTGAGGGGGAATTGGCCCAGCCTGCCCTGATTTGCATCTTTAAACTCTCTCAGCCCCATGGGGGCCTGAGTGTCATTTGAATTATTATCATCCCTATGGGGCTTCAGTTTCTTTCTATCTTGCCTTTTTGTTTGTTTGTGTATTTGTTTTGTTTTGTTTGTTTGTTTTTGAGACAGGGTCTCATTATGTGGCTTTGGCTGTCTTGTAGCCCAGGCTTGCCTCTAACACAGAGATCTGCCTACCTCTGCCTTCCAAGTGCTAGGATTAAAGGTGTGCACCACAACAGCCAGCTGGGTTCAGTTTCTTCATCTATATGATGGGTATAAATACTAGCTTCATCAGATGGTTGGAAGCTGAATGACGCATCAGCTTGGGGACATGGGAAACAGTGCTGAGCATAGCTCCCTCCATGATAGAGAGACCCATGTCTCTTGGGGGACACATCATGCCTCCTGGGTGTCATACTCTAAGAATGTCATAAAGGACCTGGCCCCCTGAGCCATTTTCTGCTTATTGGGGGACCTTATCTCTTAAGTCCCCAGTGCCAGCCCTGCTCCAGGTTGTTTTCAGGTCCTTCTCTGGCTGTGTGTCCCAACCATCAGACAGGAGTATTGAAGTTGGACCGGATCTGTGCTGGAAGTCCCAGGGGTCCTGTGGCACTCTCTTTGGAGAATTCAGACAGTCTTTCTGAGAACCAGGACTTGCAAAGAGCAACAGAACCAACCTTCTTTTCCCAGAAGATTTGGGAACTCCCAAGGTGAGTCCCGAGCCCCAGCCCTGGCCTGGCCTCCTTCACCCACCCTAGCTGAGGTCCATGGCCTCTTGCCAATCTCATAGACTTAGGTGTGGTAGCTGCAACTGGGTTAGGAGAACAAGGACAGGTTCTGGAGGTATCCCCTTAGTCCCTGTACTCTCTTCTGGCTCCAAAGGGGACATAGCTGCCCCTTGACCTCCCTCCTCCATCCCCACCCTCACAGACCAAGGCTTTGGCTCCCACAGATCCATCCTTCCAGGCCAGCCTGGGGCAGGTGACTGGACAGCGCTGAGGACAGGATGAGTGGAGGCGTGGGCCCAGCAATGCATCCCTCAGCCAATCAGCAGGCTGCCCAGCCGGTGGATTCGGTTACAAGCTCAATATCACCCCATACACCAGCCTTCCTCCTCCTCCTCCTGCAGCTCCTTTCATTGGCCCCGACACCCAGGGCCTGCTGGGCATCGCTTCCGCTCCTCATGGGCAGCCAAAGGCAGGCATCCAGGGGGCTTTGTCTGACCAGGCTGGGCTAGGATACAATGGGGGTTCTGGGGGTACTTCTCGGGGTGCTGGCTTTCCTAGGGGTTGCTCCAGAGGGCTCCCATACCCTTCACTGGGACAGTACCTCCTGCCATTTAGTCCAGCCCATCCCTGGTAGCCCTCTGGGCTTCCTGAGCTTCTTGGGTAAAGATGCCCAGGGCCTGGCATTATTCCAGGCCTTCTGGGATGCGCACCACAGGCTGCAGGTTTGTTTCAGGCAGGATGACTCTGAGCTCATCACAGCTTTCAGGGCTCTCTGCGCTCATGAGCCCTTGCAGCATTCCTTCATCCACACTCCTGGACCGGAGCTGCAGAGAGCGCTGGGCACTCTGCAGAGCCAGTGGGAGGCCTGTCAAAGGTCTGAGGATAGTCCTACAGAAGCCAGGGAGAAGCGAGCAACAGAGCAGAGTGGAGCACCTGACAGAGAGCACCATCGAAGGAGGAGAGGCTGGACCATTCCTGGCACGCTGTGGTGCGGTGTTGGGAACTCTGCTGAAAACTCCTCAGAACTGGGTGAGCCACAGGGGTTTGGGTAGGTGTCTGGCATGTATATGTGGGGTGGGGTGTTGGGCTCCAGCCTGGCCCCCATTCTTCTAGGCTGTGTTGTTGGAGAAGTGACTTAGGCACTTTGAACCTCATTTTTTAAATCTGTAAAATGGGTGTGAACATGAGTAGCTCTTCATGGGACACTTACGTGATGCCACGGGTGTGAAAGGTCTTACTCAAACCCATGAATCACCCAAGGGAGGAGGTCGACTAGGGAGGATCCGGATTCTGCTGCTCTAAACAACCTCTACCCATGAGGTACTTCAGTGGAAAGAGCCCCAAAGACTTGGGTTCAGCTCAGCATATTCAAGCTGACACTTCTTGAAGCTTCAAGTTCCTTATCTGTAAGATAAAGAGCCACTTCCCTTTGGGGGCTGCTGTGAGCTCTGCTCCTGGAAACATCACCACAAAGGACACCATTGCTTGATCTGTGTATCTACAAGGAATGCTGCAGGAGGACCTGGCCTGAGCAGGCCAGGCTGGCATCTTGGCCACCCAGTGCCCTGCTGTGCCAGAGGAACGATTGTACTCGGCCTGTCTCACATTCCATTACACACACTTTCATTATCTGGAGTTTTATTTGGGTGTGAGCTCTGTGAGTCAGCTCTAGCTCTGAGGAAGACAAGTCCACAAGCTGGTGGGTGGGCTCCCCCACTAGGACTAGGTAAAGGAAGCTGCAAACCTGCAGGCTTCTCTGATAACTCTGGAACTGGGAGGGCCCTGTATCTGGAGGACAACTGCCCTGCGCTGGCCATGGGCTGGGATGAAGAGGAGCATTTGCTGTACTAGGTAGGTAGCTGCTGCACGGTGTCCAGGACCCTGCTTCTGTTTGCTCCTTTTCTTCTCCATGCAGGGATGTTCCATGGGCCTGACCTCTGCTGCCGGGAACACGACCAGTGCCCACACACCATCTCGCCCTTGCAGTATAACTACGGCATCCGAAACTTCCGATTCCACACCATCTCTCACTGTGACTGCGATGCCAGGTTGGCAGCAGCCAGAGAGGGCCTGGGGCTCAGGGACAGAACAGAGTTACCCTGTTCTTGGGTATAGGCACTAGGAACCCAGAGAGTTCTAAAGATCAGCAGCTGGGGCCCCTCCTTCCGACCACCTTCAGTGCAGATGGGCAAACTGAGGCTCTAGAAAATGGATGACCATCTGGTAGTGGGCTGCAAAAGGTTCCAGGAGGCTCCCTGGGGTCCTGGGATCTGAATTCTGGTTCTGGGGGCAGATTTCAACAGTGCCTGAGGAGCCAGGGTGACTCCATCGCCGACATCATGGGCGTGGCCTTCTTCAACGTGCTGGAGGTTCCCTGCTTTGTGCTGAAGGAGCAGGAGGCCTGTGTGACTTGGCACTGGTGGGGCGGGTATGTGGCTGCCCCACTTGAGTCCTTGCCCAGCCAGCAGGGCAACTTGGCTTTCAGACCAGGGAGGGAGGTCTGTTTGTCCTCCAGCACCCATGCATTGTCCTTTGGTTAGGGCAGGGCTAGGGGTTTGGACCTTTCTGGGGTATTTCCCACAACCCTGGGGGGGGGTTAAACTAGCAGAGATTTAGCCCATAGCGATGATTCTGGGGGCTTTGGGAACAGGACTTCTGGGTTATTAAATGCCTCAAATTGCCCCTTCAGATGCAGGGCATATGGCTCAATGCCCCTTGCTCACCTTCAGCCCGGGACTTACTATAACGTCTCCTGGAAGGCTGAGGCCACCTCACTTACTCCCAGCCTTCAAAGCCCAGCACCCAGCAACCAGCCCCAGAAGAGAGGCCCACAACAGACACAAGCCAGACGCCACAACACAACCACCAACACTCCCCTGCAGACCCCTGCCATCTTCTCCAGACCTGATATGATTCACAGAGGCCAGCCAGGGGTCCCCCATCCGGGCCTCCAGGCTGGCCCAAAACATCAAGGTGAGCTTAAAACCAAGCTTTTAAGGGGTAAGGTAGGTGGGTGTTCTTACCTCTGTGTGCAAATGAAGTGTTACCTCTTTGTTACTATCATCATTATTATTATTACTATTATTATTATTAGTTTGTTTGCTCTAAACACCCCCAGGGCACCCCAACTTTCTTCATTAGATCCTACCATATAAGGGACTTCTGTAGTCTATAAATTGAGCACTGTCATGCCCTGTTGAGTATCTCTCCTCTCGCAATATTAGCTGATAAAGTCTCAACACTGAGAACACTCAGGCCGAACCAACTCTACCCACTAGCTGAAACCTCAGCTTCACAAACGTCCCCGGTTTCCTCCGAGGCTGACTGCAGGGGCTAGCGAGATACGGGGCTGGATGCGGAAGTGGTAAAGCATTTGTCTACGGCATACATGGTCCCAGGCTTAAGTCTGGAAGAAACAGAAACGAAGCCCCCACAATGTCCGTCCCCCCCCCCCCCCGGCCTTTGCGCATGCTCTCTTGCTGTCTGGAGCCTGGTCTCTTTTTCCTCTCCCAGACTCAGCTTAGCAGTCTCTGAGTCCGGGAAGCCCTGTCAGACAGACAGTCACTGTGCAGGATGAGGGGGCTCAGGGAAGATCCATTCTATGTGTTTGACATTCTGTGAACATAGGGGAGGAGACAGAAGAGGACTGTGTAACCAAGCACCTGTTCTGGTGTGTCTCCTGGACGGTAGCAAGCCCAGGGGAGGCCTCCCTGGTGGACTGGACTTTCTTAACTACCACATCTGCCCCCAGGTGCCCACCGAGTCTGTCGAAGCCTTCGACGCCTGGACCAGTGTGAGCACCAGATCAAGCCCCAGGAAACCAAGTTCCACCTGCTCAACAGTGCCCAGACGCCCCTTTTCCATTGCAATTGCACCCGCCGGTGAGTGGGCTTGGGAGTGGGCTGCCTGCCGCCAGAACTGTGCTGGGGCACCCAGCAAGGTTCGGGCACAGCCTGAGACTGCATCTGCCCTCAGTCTGGCACGTTTCCTGAGGCTCCACAGCCTGCCTGCAGGCACCAACAAGGTTTGGGAGCTCCTGGGTACCACCTGCTTCAAGCTGGCCTCCCAACTCGACTGTGCTGAGGGCAGAGGGTGAGTGAACGCAGAGCCAGGAGGGATGGAGGCCTTTGCCAAGGGCTGGGTTTGTTTCTATAAGAACCAATTGACTGTCTGGGACAAGAGGCATGGTGAAGGGTCAGAGGGGCTGGAGCCGCATGTCATCATCCCTCTGACCCATGCTGCCCTCGGCCCAGCTCTGCGACAGGCCTTAGGGGAGGGGGATGTGTGCCTGTGCTCTGGGATTTAATTCTTGTATGTCCTTGATAATTGATTCAGCTTTCCAACCCTCTTCTAGCTCCTCTGTAAAATAGCTATAGGAAAGCCAGGTATGGGGCACACGCCTATAATCCTAGTACTTGGGAAACTGAGGCAGGAACCTACTTTGAGACCCAGCTGGGATAGATAGTACTTTTAAGTACTGGGATAGTACTTTTAAGACCAGTCTAGAATACAGAGTGAGATCCTATCTCATACAAAAACAAGCAAAACAAAAGATTGCAGAGCCATGGAAATAGCGGATGTGCTGTATGTAGCTCAAGACCTGCCAGACATAGAGACAGGCAAACAGGCTCAATTACTGACTCTGGTTGCCACAACCACCCAGAACTGGAACCTAGGCCTCTGGGTACTAGTGTAAGTTAACTCTGCCTCTTCTGGGTATAGCCATGCCCACTTTGCTTTGCTAGTGACCCTGGCCTCATGCCTGCTCCTCTTGGATTCTGCTATCTTTGACCCCTTGTCTCCCCACAGCTGTTCCAGAGACCACAGGGCCATCAAGGTGTCAGCTCGGCACTTGCAGAGGCTTCATCAGAACCGTCTCCATTTCTGGGATAAAGGCACAGGTGGGGTTCTGGCACCGCCTTTGGAGCCTCCAGGGACCCCCATGTCATTCTACAGCCAGTGTCTGCAACTAACCCAGGCAATCTGGAGACCCAGGGGACAGAAGAAATTCTGGAGCTCATGACCTGTGACGGCAGCTTGGGCACCAGCCTTGGCCTCCTTCCTGGTGTTGCTATGTTCTGAGAGACTTGGTCTCTTCTTCGAGGAACAGCATGGCTCTCATGGACTATAGGAGGCTTGAGGGAAGGAACCTCAAGGTCCAAATGTTGGACATCTCCTGCTGTACTGGGTGACCTTGAACTGGTGACAAAACCCCTCTGTGCCTTCATGTGGTGTTCAGAGGTTATTCCCATGCCTTGGGCTTAGACCTTGTCAGTTAACCTCACACACAGATAGAAATGGGAGCGACTGACTGCAGGAGCCCAGGAAATACGAGAAGCAGGAACCTGAGTGTCCCTGTTGCTAGACCTGCCTCTCCGGGCCCCAGCACTTGACAGGGAGGCCTAAAGCTGTGGGTGGGAAACCTGGGATCCAAAAGAAATGCCTGGCTTGAGAGATGGCTCAGCGGTTAAGAGCACTGGCTGCTCTTCCAGAGGTCATGAGTTCAATTCCTAGCACCCACATGGTGGCTTACAACCATCTGGAATTGGATCCAATGCCCTCTTCACATAAAACAAAAGAAATGCCTGTACCTGAATCCAGGGTGAGGGGCACAGCCCTAAGTCCTTTGCAGGAGACCCCCTTCTTTTAATAGTTTCTGGGTCCTTCCTGGCCTGAACTAATCTTTCTGTTCTAACTCTAAATTGAAATCTTTTCTGTATTCATGAGGAGTTAGGGCAAGGGACCTCCCTCCTCCATGCTGGGACTTAGTCCCTCCTCTGAAAAAGACGGTAGGGGTGGGGTGTTGTTATTATTTGTCTGTGTGAGTCTGTAGCCCAGGCTAGCTTCTGCTATGTATAGGAGTATAGTCTTGAACTTCTGGTCCACTTTCCTCTACCTCCAAAGGGCTGAAATTGCAGGCGTACACCATCACACCAAGATTTAGGTGATGCTGGGGAGAGAAACCAGGGTGTCAACCCTTCAACCTGGTTGAAACATGCTAGCAACTAAATTACATCCTCAGCTTGAAACAGGGACCTGTAAACATGAGCTACCTCATAGGGGTGCTGAGGAGTAAATGAACTAATAAACACACATATACCCAGTAAACATTCTTCTCCTCTAATACACAACCAGAGTGAGCTTTGCTGTCTGCTTTTGAGATTCAGGCAGGACCTCTTGGGGGCTTCAGTTTGCCCATCTGTGTAATGGGTCTAAGGATGGCACTGAGCACACAGGATTGTGGTGGAAATGAAAGGAGATGGCATGTTTCCATATACAGCTGGTGCCTAATATATGTGACTATCACTCCCCTCACATCTTTAATTCCTAGCACCCCCATCTGCGACTGCTAACAAGTCAGGAAGAAGTCAAGAGTGAAGCTGGAGAATTTAATTCCTAATGGATGACCTCCAAGATTGGGACATCTGTCAGTTTCCCCCATCCTCCCAGATGAGGGCCCAGGCGAGGCTTTGCTGATTGTCACAGTTGAGGTGGTGCCAGGACTGAGTTTGGGGACCCCCAGTTGGCCACTCCTGGCCAAGACAGAGTGGCAGATGTAGTTAACGGCTGGAGCAGCAGCAAGAGAGAGGCAGGCATGTTTGTGGAAGATAGGCAGAATGAGACTGTCCAGGCCCATCTGCCTCCCACATCAGGGCCCCAAACCCCCTTCCTCGAGCCCCAGGCGGCCTTGGGGGCTCGGGGACAGGCTATTAGGGTCAGGGGCCTCCCGGTCAGGTCCCCAGGAGCCTCCGCCACCGGGGTCTACGGTCTCCAGGCGCAAGGCTGGAAGCAGGCCCAGGCTTCGAGGCACAGTTGGTGGGAAGGCCCAGGGTCCAGGCAGGCTAGAGGGCCCCTCCTCACTACTACCTCGGCTGCCACTACTGTGACCCCTGTCGGGGGCTACCCGAGGCAGCTGGCGGCTCTGGGGTGAGGGACTACGGCTGCCACCGCGGCGTTCACGGGATGAGGGACGGAGAGCCAGACTGGGGAAGCGGGCTAGGCCCGGGCTGCGACTACGGTGTCTCTTGGACTTGCCAGGGCTGGGGCTGCGGGACTTGGGTGCCAGCAGTTCCAGAGTGCTGTCATCCTCCCCCTCCGAGCTGGTGCCTGAGCTGTCTGTGCTGCTGCTGGCTGATTCTGAGGTAGGCAGCGAGATCTGGAGAGAACACTGACCACTGGGGCAACTCCACTCTCTAGCCTGCCCACTCCCTCCTTCCCCGTTGGCAGACCCGATGAGGGTGGGCTACTGGTCTAAGGTCACAGAGAGAACATGGAAGATGTGACATTCGACTGGGACATCTTGGCCTGCTTTGGCCCTACCATCTGATCCGCTTACCTGAAAGGGTTCTGTGACGCCAATGAGGATGCTATGGTGGTGGCTATAGTAACCCAGGATGAAGTCACCATGGCCCTTGGGCAATGACTCCTCACTGAAGGTCACCTGGTAGACACAAGGGTAGAGGCCCAAGCTGGGGCCAGGGGGCAGCCTCAGGACTCCCTCCCCCAAGCAGAATCCTGGTGTCCCCATCCCTCCCACCTTTATAAGTACCTGGTAGATATTCCCATCCACTTCTTCATGCTTGGCCCAGACGTAAGCCACATAATCCTTACAGTGACGGAAACCCACCTAGGGAAACAGGAACCAGGGTTGTGATCCCCTAAAACTAGCAGCTTCCTGGCAGAGTATCAAACACCGGATAAGCCAGGGATACAGGGGGCCTGCAGGCCTCCCCGCAGATTCTTATCCTTCTCACCCGGTATAAGCCGATCCAGTCCCAGGAGCTTCGGGCGAACACTGTTTCCACGCGGTACCTCACCACAGCCTGCTCCGGCCGTGCCCACTCATCCGCTACCTCGAGCCGCACCAGAGGTACGTCGTCCCTGAAAGCAAACTGCCCAAGCAAGGCAGGCACAGAGGACGATGTCAGAGGAGACCCTCTAGCATCCCACATACCTAGAGCTCTTGGCTAGTGACCCATGCTTGTAATAACAGTATACTGGAGGCTGAGGCAGGAGAATGGATAATTTGAGTATAGCCTGTACAACACAGCAAGTTCTAGGCTATACAGTGAAACACTATTCCAAAAATACGGTAAAAATCAAACGAAAACCAATCAAACAAAAATTCCTGCCTCCATTCTGGGCTCCCTTTTGTTTTGAGCCTGCTTAGTCGGTGGAACATGGATTTGAAGCCAGCCAGTCTTAGATTTGATCTCAGCTCAGCCATTGTCAGGTTATACAATGGTCGACTTTCTTTGCCTTTCAACAGGCAGGCCCTTGTCTGGAAACTCTTGTTTAGTTTTATTTTCTTTTTAAAAAATTTGTTTTGTGTGTGAGTGCTTTGCCTGCCTGTGTGTCTGTGCACCGTGAGTGTGCCTGGAGCTTGGACCTGGAGTTATAGGTGGTTGTTAGCTGCTATGTGGCGCTAGACTCAAAATCTGGGTTCTCTGGATGAGCAGCCAGCGAATGCTTTCAACAATAAGCCATCTCTCCAGCACTCAAAGTTCTTGTTTTATACCCAGGGCTGAACTACCGAATCCCTGAAGAGCAATCTGTAACATTATTTCACCAACTGCCCAGCTTAGGGGCTCACTAAATAATTTGCTGAAACGATAGCGAGGGAGATAGGTAAAGTCACATGGAAACAGGATTCTGGGATAAGTTCGATTTCCCGGAGCCAACAAGAGGCCAGAGAAGGTGGCTGGAGACCTCATTCATTTTCCAGCTCTACTGCTACACTGCTGTGAGATCTCAGACAAGACCCTGGCCATTCCCAGACTCAGTTTCCCCTATCTGAGTCTTACTATTAAAGGCCAACTAATAACACTGCTTTGTCATGAGTCCATGAAGACAAATTATAATCATGAGTGGTTTTCCTCTGGGACCAGCCAGGACAACCAGGGAGTCACCTAGACAGGTGGGAGTTTCTGCAGTGGCAAGCAGCCAGAGTCCTAGCCACCTGTGTCCCTAAGGAAGAGCTCATGTGGTGCCAGCCTCAGGCCTTTCTCTGGTCCCTGTTGATCTGGTTTCAGGTTTCTTTCCCTGGCTTCTGAGCCTAGCTGTTCCAGAACAAACCAGTACATTCTTTCCCTGTCCTAAGATCCTAACTGAAGGGCAGGTTGAAATGTGCACTAAGGCTTTGCAAGGTCAAAATCCCTGCAGAGGCATGGTGGAACATGTCCATAGCCGTCGTCCTTAGGTGCAGGCTGGAGATCAGATTCTAGATGGTTCTTGGTTGGACACCAGACCAGGCTACAAGAGAGTCTGTTCTCAAAAGGACAAGAAAAACCAAAGCAAAACAAACAAGATCCCCAACCAACCAAAATACAAAGCCTATGAGAGGGTTTGGTGGGTAAAGAGGCTTTATCCTCAGGGTGGCCTGAGTTTAATCCCTGAGATCCACATTCAGAAAGAGTGCACCAACTCCCAAAAGTTATCCTCTGAACTCTTTCAGAGAGTGCACACCTGTGCACATAAATGTAAAAAGAAAAAAAAAAAAGAGATGTGTGGGGAAGCTAGACATTGAAGAGATAGCTCAGTGGTTAAGGGCACTAGCTGTTGTTCCAGAGGACCCAGGTTCGGGCTGGAGAGATGGCTCAGTGGTTAAGAGCACTGGCTGCTTCCAGAGGTCCTGAGTTCAATTCTCAGCAACCACATGGTGGCTCACAACCATCTGTAGTGGGATTCAATGTCCTTTTCTGATGTGACTGAAGATAGTGACAGTGTATTCACATACATAAAATAAATAAGTCTTAAAAAACAAAAACAGAGGACCCAGGTTCAATTCTCAGCATTCAAATGGTGGCTTACAACTACCCACCCTCTTTCTTCTGGCCACTACAGGTGCCATGTACACAGAAGCACACGCAACCAAAACACCTGTATGCATAGAATAAATAAATAGCTCCAACACTAATCTAGAGAGGAGACTTTGGACCTTCAGGGCATGCAAAGGTCTGGTGTATGTAAAGGACCTTCATATGGTCTGATGCATGGTGGATGTCTGGAGTCTGGAGTGTGTTCCAGGGAGGCCCGGAACTCATTGTATAATCCAAACTGGATTTGAACTTGAAATTCTTCTGCCTCAACCTCCAAAATGCTGTAATTGGAGAGATTTGCCACCATGCTCGGTTCAATAGGAAACCCAGGGTCTCACTATGTGGCCCTGGCTAGCTTTGAACTCTTGATCTATCTGCTTCACGATTCTCAGTCCTGAAATTGGTCACCAGCCCCAGCTTACAATAACTTTTTAAAAGTTTTTTTTATTTTTTTTATTTTTATTATTTTAGTTCTTTCTGCAATGCTGGGATCGAACCCCGTGTCTTACCCATGCTAGGGAAGTGCACTACCACTGAGTTGCATCCCAAGCTCCAGGTAACATTTTTTTTTCCTGTCCACCATGGGAAGGACAGGACAGTGTGGCCTAATGCCGAGTCTCAAGGTGAGGTCCCTGACTAAGGGCCACAGTGTGGTGGTTACATGCCTGTAAACTTAACACTTGGGAAGCTGAGACAGGAGGATCATGAGCTTGAAGGAGCCTAGTACATAGCAAGAAGTGACCTAAAAGCCAATAACAACAAAAGTTCCCACCCCGTCCCTGTCCCAGAGTTCACAAGAGGCCACACTTGGGCGGAGCCCCATTCCCAGCTGAAGTTTTGGCTCAAGTCCCATTGACTGGTCATGTGACAAAGTTACTATGGGAAACATTCTTTGGCCTGCAGGGCTCCTTCTTATCAAACCAAGAAATCCAGAAACCAAAGCTTAGGTTGGAAACACAGGACCTACCCTGGTCTGCTTCTGCTGCTAGACTTGGGGCACAGCGCCATCTCTGTAGGAGCCTGAGGTTACCTCATAGTAAACCAGGGAGTTAGACTATATGGCCTTCCAAGCAGCTTCTGACACGCTAGAGCTGCCTTCTTTTACTTTGGCAACTAGGAACCTCAGTCCTAACACAGCGAAGCCATCCCTGGGCGTGTGGGTCTGTTGGTTCCTTGGTAGACACTGAACCCCAAGGAGGGTCAAGTTCCTTATGTAATACAGTATATAGCATGTGCATGTAACTGTACAGCCCTGTATACATTTTAATTCATTTCTAGATTACTTATAATACTTAATGTAATGCAAATGACACGAAGGCTGTTGTTACACCGCACTGCTTAAGGAAAATGACAAAGGAAAAAAACTATATATGTTCAATACAGGCACGCTTTTTCAAGAAAAGAATTTTGAAATTATTTTTCAAACTCTGTGCATGGGGAGGTGGGCATGTGCGTGTGTATAGGTGCCCACAGAGGCTAGAGGCATCAGATCTCCTGAATTATAGGTGATTGTGAGATGCCCCATGTGGGTGCTGGAAAATGAACTTGGGTCCTCTGCAAGAGTCATCTGTTCTTCAAATTTTAGGTTGATGCCCTAAACATTTCTTGGAAGAAGGAAGTCAGTTACAGAGAGTGGAAAGATATGAGCTCAAACTGTCTTGGGTTCAAATCCTTCCTTTCCTCTTACTGTGTGGCCCTAGGCAAGAGAGGTCCTGCCAGCCACAGTTACATCTGTAAAGGAAGATTATAACCCCACTCCCTCCTTATTGAAGAAAATGGATGCTGTCAAGGACAGGTAGAGAAGTTACTGGTAGCTGGGCCAAGGGACATCAAGACGGGCAGATGAGGCCAGGACTTACCTGCAGAATGAACTGGGCAGCAACAGGCTTGTGGTCACTGACAGTGTACTCCATGTGGCTGCGGTAGCTGTGCTGGGTCACCTGGAGCCTGTGACTCTCTCGTCCTGAGGGGCTGGGACCTCCACTTGGAGCCTTGACCTTCCACAGAATGCGATCTGTCCAGGCTGGCTTGCGCTTCTTGGCACTGCAATAGGAGAGGGTGACCTGAATTTCAGGGGCTGGGGGTCAAAGCAGTCCCAGCTTTCTCTTCTGCTCCTTTCCCTCATCCCATCTCATGGCTTACCTGGTATCATATTTGTTGGTACCCACATCAAACTTGAAGGTGGGAGCAAAGTTAAGGGGCCCTTCCTGGAAACCTTTCAAGATGGGCCAAGTACTCTTGGCCATGTTGAGCTGTGGGGGTCCAGAAAGGTAGAACAACAGCTTGGGCCTTGTACAGCATCCAGAGATAGGGTGGGACAGATGAGGTCAAGGGCAGAAACCTGAAGTACTGGCTGAGTTCAGGGTCAGGGAAGGGGAGGAGGATGACTACCTACCTGGTCCTTCTCCCAGAGCTGATGGAGCTGGTTGCTGTCTATGGCAAACTTGACAAAGTGTAGGTCATAGCTCTCAATGCGGAAGTTCAGGTCCCCAAACCAGAACACAAGGCTGCTCCAGGGTGGAAGTAGGGGGGATCAGTGGGTCCACGGAGTGCAAAGGCTCAATCTAGATCCTTCCTGGCCCCCACCCAACCCTTTAGAAGTGCCTTAGAAGTGCCAATGCATGGGTCATATGAGTGGGTCGCTCACACCATCAGTAGCCCCACCATTCCCACACACTCATCCGCACTTACTCGTGATCCAGGATGCCGTGTGCTCCAGGTCCCTGGAACTGCTGGAGGCTAAGGATAGTTTGAAAGTTATCCTTGCGCTGCTCCGCCTTGTCCATGTGTGCAGGCAAGTGGCAGTTTAGGAAGCACAGCATGTGCCCGAAGGCAGCTAAGCGCACACTTACTCCGCCCTTGTTACCCTACGGGTGAGGTTTGACTAGTCATGAGCCTGACCTAGGCCAGGAGGGGAGTCACTGGGCTGGGCATAAGAGCCTATGAGGAGCAGAGGACGCTTACGTTTAAGCGGGGATGAGTTCTAAGGAAAGAAACAGGAGGCAGGGAGGGGCCAGAGAAGGAACGGGGCGGGGCGTAGAAATGGGTGGTGCTTGGGTTGGGGGCGGGTCTAGGGTAAAGATGCAAGTGTGAGGTGAGGATCTTGCAAGCCACACTCAGACCCCCCCCCCAAAAAAAACCGCCCTTCCCCCCACTCACCCAGTAGCCACCCAGGCCAGTCCGAGTACAGTCCGTCTGCACGTCCCGTAGGAAGGGTAGGTGGTAGTACTTTGCAAAGAGCAGCAGGATGACGCCCTGCATCCTCACGGTGCTCACCTGCAGTGGAAGGCGCGCTGAGGACCCTCAGCATACAGCCCTCCCAGCCTCTGCCTCTCCCCTCTCCCCCCTCATCTCTCTACCCAGGGCAAACAGAGAGACCCAGTAGTCTCTCTGAGATGGGAGCAGGAATCCAAAGGTCCTTGCTTCTCACAAGGGTGTCTGTGTTGTTACCAGCACGAAGTTGAAAGGCCCCAGTGCGTCCATGAAGAGCTCGCTCCACTGGTCGGTAAAGAGAGCATCCTTAAGCCGCTTGTTGATCATGGAATTAACTTCTTGCAACCTGGGAGGTGAGAGGGGAGCGAACAATCATTGGATTGGAGAGGCTGTTTTAGAGGCTGTTTTCCTTCTATGGGTGTGTCCAGGAG
>CM052712.1:23711425-23797334 GCA_028551405.1 Uromys caudimaculatus | reverse complement strand
CCCCCCCCCCCCCCCCCGCCTTTCTCTTTCATAGGACTCCTGCTGGGGAGTTAAATGGAGGCCGTTAAAAATGTAAGGGCCCTTAGAAAAGATCTGAAGAGGGCCTAAGATCCCCAACTACCTTCCTGGGAGATAAAACCAAGAAGCAAATCCCTTAGAAAGAGACAGCATCTTCTAGGGTCCCAAAGTAGGTCCAGCAGCGCCCCCCATCCATTCTTGAGTTAAAATGCACAGCCACCCTGGAAGAATGGCCAGCCTCTCATTTCAAGCCCCAGTAACTTTTCATGAGAGAGAGCCAGGCCCTCACCGGAATCCAGGGTCGCTCTTGCAGGTAGGCTGAGCTGACCAAGAAGACGTTGGTGAGGTGGTGGTGGCGGCGACTGGGCTTTCTTGTGCCTGTAGGTTAGGGCTTGGGCACCTGCCAGGCCCTGCACCCTGAGTGACAGGTTTTGGGGGTGCCACCTCAGGGGCCGGGGGCACACAGGGAGAGCGATTGGGAGAACGACTCGGGGAGCGGCTGGGAGACCGAGGTGGCTTGGGCAGAGGTGGGGGCACAGTCTGGTTTGAATGGATTCCTGGCCGAAAGGTAGGGGACAGAAGTCCAGGGGAGCGGGTGCCAGACTCTGGAAGGCCTGGGCTCACATCCAAGGGCAGGGTCTGTGGTGGCGGCGGCAAGACAGGATCCTCCGGGCTGTGGCGTGGAGCCTCTGGTCTTGCGCGGAAGGAAGGGGAAAGCCGAGGATCTGAAGAAGCTTGGGCCCTTGGTGGAGAGGTGCCAGGACCCGCCGCCTGCTCTGGAGTATGGAGACACCCCTCTGCAGGAGGAATGGGCCTGGGAACTGCGGTATCCTTCTGTCTAGCTGGCAATTGTCTCTCAGAAGCTGGGGTAGATGTCACAGATGTTGGAGACAGGTGAGCCTCCTGAGAGGGTGACAGAACAGGACTGGGCACAGGGGAAGGACTGGAGGGGGACTGCGGGGGCTGCTCCTGAGAGGCCAGCGCCAGGCTTAGGCCTGAGGTTGCCAATGCTGGCTTAGGTCCCACAGAGGTGGGTGATAACTGCTTCTGATCCCTGGAAGTTGGAGATAGGATGGGTCCTAGGGGAGCCGGAGAAGGCCTTGGCATAGCAGGGGCGGATATTACTAGCTGTCCCAGAGACTTTGGAGCCAGTATTGAGACTGAGGCGACTGGTGGAGGCTTTGGTCCTGCAGCAGCAGATACTACCAGTTGGCCCACAGCCGTGGCTGCCGGGTTGGAGCTGCGATGGGGCGGAGGCCTCTTCTGTTCCCCAGCGGTGGACAGTGGAGCTAGGATGGGTCGGGGAGATGACAAAGCCAGTCTTGGCTTCTCTGAAGGAGGTGACACAGCCGCTCGTGATCCCACAGGTGCCAGGGCCAACCTTGGTTCCGAGGGTGCTGGGCCTATGTTCTTTGCTGGAGGCTGAAAACTTAAGTTTACCTGCTGGAGGACAAATAGATGACTCAGAGTGACTTTAGCAAGGGGCTGAGCCTTCACTTCCATATATCCCCCAGTAGACACATACAGCTCAGGACAGATCATTCCAAGGGAATCCTTCCTGCTATCTCTCTCCAATCCATCCTGCTCTGGGTCAGTTTCTGTCTCAGAAGAGACAGGATACAAAAGCCATGTTTCCATCTTAAACTTGATACCTTGTTCACAAATGGACACACTGAAACTCTGAATGGGATAAGTGGGGCAGGAGCCTGAATCTGAGAGCTCTCCTATTCTTCCTGGCTGCTACCTACTCCCTCTCTACCCTGACGAGCTTCCAGGGCAGCTCCCCTTACAGAGGGCTGCTGACTCAACACCCTAAGCCCCTCCATGTTCCTTCCTCTACAGTGCCAATATCCCTTAGGTGCCCCCTCACACTCTACCCACTGCCCCAACCCCTTGGTCACAGCCCTGCCCGTGCTGAACCATTCCCAGTGCACCATGCAGGGTCAAGAGCTAGCAATGGAGACTGTCACATGTATTTCCATCCCGGCTTTGGGATTTGAGGCAAATGTTCCTCAGCCCACAGACTGTTTCCCATCTGGGAAATTAAGGGACTTTTGGAAGGGTCCCTAACCATACCACATGCTAAGGTGTGTGCCTCCAGGGCTAGGGACCCATACTTTTAGGCTAACACTTGCTGGGATTCCCGAGTGCTGGAGAGTAAGCCCACCCTCTCGGCCAGTCAGTGTGGTCTGATGCCACGCCTCTCTCTGCCCAGGCTGTACCCTCTTATCCTGTCTATCTTTTGCCCACCTGTGAGGATAGGCAAATGGTATCCTTTATACCTGGCAGGTGGAAGGGCACCTGCCTTGTCCATTCTGTTTATGATGCCCCAGTCTCCAGAGGCCAGGAGAAAGCGTCCTTTGCCAGGGAGGACAGAGGAAGGTCTACATTCGCCCCAGGGTGGCCCCATGCTGCTCTGGAGACGCAGTTCAGTCTCTGTCCCTGTCCTTCTCGGTTCAGAGAACCTGAAATTCTACTTCCATTTCCCTCTCTGAACTCCACTTTCAGAGACAGCATTTTGGATACTCTCCTTGGCTCCAAGTGTCCCACTGTGTGCCCCCTCCCCCCAAGCACCATACCGCCTCCAGTGCTAACAACTTAGACATCCCAGATGTCACAGTTCTAGTCTTCAGACACAAGCCCCCTCATTTTGCATTGGCTCAGAGAGGACAAGCAACTTGCCCAAGGTCACACAGCAAAGCTGGAGAACAGCTGGGTCCCCTGACAACCAATCCAGAGTGCTTTTGGGGGACTCTTGGCTGTGGCTGATTTCTCTATGGGCATCCCATCACTGCCCCTCCAGGGTGACCTTATTGCCCAGTCTCTGCTTGGTGGGCACAGAAAAGTGCCAGTCCCTTAGCCAGGGGCACCAGGGTGCCTGCAGAGTGTGTGTGGTGGGGGAGTGTGAGACTGGGAATCAAGAATGGGGGCTAGGGTTTGGGGGCTCTTACCTTCGAGGGTGTCTCAGCTTGCAAAGCCCCATGGGTCCCAGGCAAGGGCCCAAATCCAGTCCTGGTCCCGGGCCTGGCACTGCCACTCCTGCTCTGGCCCTCCATGTCTGCAGCAGCCCCCTGGCAGCCCAGCCTGGCTCCCTTGGGTTCTGGCTCCAGCTCCTCAGCTCCCAGGAACCAGTGATGTCATCAGCCATTTCAACCTGCTGAGAATTTAAAGGCACAGGCACCCACTTCCCATATTGAAGGTGACAAGAGCTAAGTGGCTACCCGCTAGGAACATTTCAAGCTGGCTGCTGATGTTAGGACATCCAGGGGTAATATAAGCACCCATTAGCTTGGCCCTCCTGAATGCTGAAGGAGACCCCACCTGTCTGCCCCACTCTCCAGACAGTAGGCAGGACCCATCCTTGCTGCAGGGAGGGGCATAGGCACACTCACAGGTAATGCAGGGACAGGTGGTTCAGAGGTCAGCAGCCTCCTCTCCAGGGCCTCAGGGACATCTGCCTTGCCCTGTCACTTTCCTAACTTTCTATTTAGCTCAGGACTTGTCTTGGCCCCCACCCTTGCCCCATTTTTAAGTCTTGGGCTAGCTCCCTCCCTCTACCTTGCCTGGCTCTATTCTTCCCATACCCAAACCAGACAGTCAGGCTCCATCCACTGGAGTCTTCTCCCTTTCAAACCCTGCCAGCCCCTCCTCTTCTGCAGACATCTCAGTGCCCTCAGATGTCCCCATACGTAAGTGGGTCCCAGTCCAGTCCCAGCTTCTCTCTAACTCGCTCACTGGCGGTGGCTCTGAAAGGCACTTGTCAAGGTCACCCCATGAACTAAGGGGGCCTTCTGAGTTTCAGTGACTTGAACCAGTGGGGTATGGGGGAGAGGAAAGCTGGGGAGGAGAAGGGTGTAGCAGTAGGAGAAGAACTCGGCAGGAGAGTTAAAAATAAGCCTACAGAGCTTAGATGGTGACACACAGTGGAACCCCAGCCCCGGTGAGGCCATGGTAGGAGGCTGGCTAAGGGTTAAGGTTAGCCTGGGCTGTGGAGGGAGTTCAAGGCCAGGCCAGTGAGGGATACATAGGGAGACTTTTTTCAAAAATTCCAAACCAAAAACAAGCCTAAAGTCCATTAGGACTTCTTCTTCTTCCTTAAAAAAAAAAAAAAAAAAAAAAAAAAAAAAAAGATTTATTTATTTTATGTATATGAGCACACTGTAGCTGCAGTCAGACACACCAGAAGAGGACATCAGATCCCATTACAGATGGTTGTGAGCCACCATGTGGTTGCTGGGATTTGAACTCAGGGAAGAGCAGTCAGTGCTCTTAACTGCTAGAGCCATCTCTCCAGCCCTCCATTAGGCTTTCAAACCTTAAAGAATAGAACCTAATGGCGTTGGACAGATGGATCAGCTGTTAAGAGCACTGGCTGCTCTTCCAGAGGACTCAGGTTCAATTCCCAGCACCCATATGGCAGCTTGCAACTCAAGTTACAATGGCTCTGACTCTCTTACAGACATTCAGGCAAACCACCAATAGAAGAAGAAGAAGAAGAAGAAGAAGAAGAAGAAGAAGAAGAAGAAGAAGAAGGAGAAGGAGAAGGAGAAGGAGAAGGAGAAGGAGAAGGAGAAGGAGAAGGAGAAGGAGAAGGAGAAGGAGAAGGAGAAGGAGAAGGAGAAGGAGAAGGAGAAGGAGAAGAGGAAGAAGAGGAGGAGGAGGAGGAAGAAGAGGAAGAGGAGGAGGAGGAAAGTCTAGTGCCTAACGGGTACAGGGATAGGTCTGATGAATGAATGAATGAACAAAGTGAGAGCAGGTAAGCCTGTAATCCCAGCACTTGGGAGGCAGAGGCAGGCAGATTTCTGAGTTCGAGGCCAGCCTGGTCTACAGAGTGAGTTCCAGGACAGCCAGGGCTACACAGGGAAACCCTGTCTCGAAACACCAAAAAAAAAAAAAAAAAAAAAGACTGTGATTGCTCATCTAGGGGCCCCAAGTTTGATTCTTAGAACCCATGTCAGGTGACCCCAGCCCCAGGAGATCTGATTCCTTTGACTCCCGTGAGTACCCCCCACCTACCCCACCCCACATAGACCATATACACACTTATACACAGGTTGAAAAAATAAAAGTTCAGTGTCAACTTTTGTTATAGACATTGAGGCCCTGGGTCTATGTGAGACCCTGCTGAGAAGAAGAAGAAGAAGAAGAAGAAGAAGAAGAAGAAGAAGAAGAAGAAGAAGAAGAAGAAAAGAAAGAAAGAAGGAAAGAAAGAAAGAAAGAAAGAAAGAAAGAAAGAAAGAAAGAAAGAAAGAAAACAGAGCAAATGATCGTAAAGCTCAGATTTGGCCAGGAGGAAGCATGGGCTCTAGGATTTTGTCCTGCTCCACTCTGATTCCTCTTTGCTAAGATATCCCTAGAATCCCATTTTTCTAGGATTACTAGATTGTACCAAAAATGAATTGAACCCAGAAATGTTCAAAGTTCTTTTACTTGTTTGTATGTGTGGTGTGTGTGTACTTGGTGTGTGCCCGTGTGTGTGCAGGAGCTTGTGTCCAGGTGCACACATGTGAAAGCTGGAGGAGGCCCTTGGGTGCTCTGCTCTATCACTCTCTGTCTTAGTCCTTTGAGACAGGATCTCTCACTGAATCTGGAAGCAGGCTGACAGCCAGCAAGTCCCAGCAAGCCCTCTGTCTCTGCCTCACACCAGCTCTATGTTAAGGT
Organism: Uromys caudimaculatus; assembly: GCA_028551405.1. NCBI lineage: Eukaryota > Metazoa > Chordata > Mammalia > Rodentia > Muridae > Uromys > Uromys caudimaculatus. The sequence goes on along the minus strand of CM052712.1, from coordinate 23,791,655 downwards.
TTCATGTGCACACAACCATGCCTGACCTTTCACATGGGTTCTGGGAGTCTGCAGCAAGTGCTCCTATCCGCTGAGGCATGCCCCCACCCAAAACGTTCAGCATTCTGTGCCCAGAGTCCTCGCAGGTCAGCAGCCATCTCTGCATCTTCACTGGCCTGTGCCAACTCCCATATGAAGTTCTTGGCAACAGATACTACAAGGCTTTTCCTGGCTGTGCTAGATCTGCCAGACTCACTCTGGGTCAGGCCTGTATCTCTGGATTAGCGTCTTTGTAAGTAAGGCTGAAATGTGCCGGGACAAAGACTCAGGCCAGCGTAGATCGCAAACAGAAAGGTATGTTGATGGCGGTGGGAATAACGGTGATCAGGGGGAGAAACGGATGGCAAAGGCGGAGGCCATGGGAGTGAGGATGATGATGGTGAGATGGGGGAGGAGCTGATGGCACATGCAAGTGAGAAAGGCACAGGCTGTGGTGAAAGTCATGGATAGTGGCTGTGGTGAGGAGGGGTGAGGAAGACGAGAAATGGATCGATAGTGGGAGTGTGGCATTGGTGGAAAGGGTGCTGGGAGAACTGGAAGTAAAAACGGAGGTTTATATGAAGGAGAATGTGAGCCCGGCCCAGTCACAGCAGCGGAGCTTACTGGTCCAGCCCTCCAGTTCCTAGTTTACAAACGGGTAAGTAGGATCCTCAGTAGTGCCAGCTTCTGGTGCGATCCTGAAAGAGTGCGAACTCAGGTACCCAGGACCAATCCTAGGGCTGAGAAAGGGGCTCCGAGGCCCTTGAGAGCCACACAGACATCACAGACATGAACGTGCAGCTTGCTCCTTTGCCCCAGGGGCCCGACCCAGGTTTCCCACCTACCCCTACCCCCCCCCCCCCCGTCATCCCTGCCCATTGGGCTCACTGTGGCTGGGGACTTCGCTTCTGTCCCTGCCACTGATTTCCTTGGAAGGTTACTGAGAGTCCTGATCCTTGTAAGGAAAATAAAAACACTAGTGACTTCCTGGGTTTGCTGTGATGATCAAACAAGCTATACATCTGAAGACGTTAGCTTAGAGAGGACACGAGCAAGCTCCTCTCTCATCACCAGCCATTTCAGACCACCCATTTAGTGGATGTTGAAACTGAGGCCTGGGGTGATTGTACTCCTGGAAGAGAAAGGAAAGGGGAAGGGGGTGGCGGGGGGGGGGTGGACCCCTGCTGAAGAGGGAGCTGGTAGGAGCTATATTTGAGCTTCTGGAAGGATGACTAAGGAGGTTGATAACAGGCTCCGGGGCTCAGGGCGGCAGGCAGGCCGGGGGCAGCTGCCAGGGAGAACCGCCCCCCTGGAGACGGCTGTCTCCAGAGGGCCCTCCCAGCTCCCTGCTTTGTCTCACTCTGTAGAGTGTGCCAGGCAGACGCTACAGCTCAACCAGCCCCTTTCTGGAAACTTCTCACACTCCCCTTTCAGACTCAGGTTCAGGTCATGGGTAGGAAGGGAGAGTTCTGGTGGGAAAGAGTACTCCCCCTCGCTATCCCTGTGAGGCTGATCAGAAGGTCTCCAGTGACCTAGGAAGAAACTGAGGCTGGGTACAGGTTAGGAATAGGCAGTGCTCCTGGCGAGGAGGAAATGGATAATTCTCCCCCTACAAAAGAGATCACATGACTATTGAAGTAGAGGAGTCTGAGGTGACAAGCAGAGCAGGAGAAATGCCCGAGAGCCAGGTGAAGGCTGGGGTGGGGAGGACCCACGGGGAGAGCATTCAAAATCTGGTTCTGGGCCCTCCTGGCCTTGCGGTTCAGACAACATGTGGGCAGGGGACGAAGAGAAACGTTTCCCCTCCCTCTCTTCCTTCCTCTTAGTTCTATCCTCTATCTCCTTCCCTGTATCCCGACTCAGACCCATGGGGAATGAAGTCACACTGTGGCACTACGTGGGAGATGTCTGGAGAGGAGGCATCAGGGAAGATGGCGGCAAAGGAGCACTGCTCGGAGGGTCCTCTTTGGTAACAAGTATCGTGTTATAGGGCTGGCTCCTGGTTCCCTTTTCTGGGACAGATGGATGTTATCTTCATTCACATGCTGTCACTCAGGAAATGGGCTGGAGGAGGAGTGACTTTTCCAAGGTCACACAGCTGGGGCTGAGCTCAGACATCCCTCCTCCCTCTCCTTGCTCCCCCTCCTCCCAGGCACCCGATGTCAGCTGCTCTGAAGTGAGTGGCTATTTTTATTCTGGTGCGAGGGACCTGAAACAGCAGAGCCATGTAGGTTAGAAGACTCTAGGACACAGGCCTCAGCAGGCAAGGAAAAGCTCGCTGCAGGCTCAAGACCCTGCTAAGCTTGCCTGGGGGAACTCTTGTTCCTTTAAGACTTCCCTGTCCTGGGCTCCTGGGTCTCCAAACAGTTCTTCATTAGAGGTCAGAATAGAGCACAGAACCAGAATAAGCCATGTTCATGGCCCTCATTCTGTCTCCAGCTCGGACACTAATCTTGAAATTAACTGAGACTTGATCCTGTGCCAAGGCTAAGCCTCTACTCTAACTCTCGAAAGAACTCTATCATTTTGACAAGTCACATACTGAATCCTGAGGTAAGCCTGACAAGAGGCTGATCCCAACTTGAGGACTTTTTAAAAAAAATTTATTGGTTATGTTATTTATTTAACTTGAGACCTTCATTCTGGACATAGACTGAGCCCTAAGAGTGAATGCAAACCTTAGCCTGGATTAACTTTTTTTAGACTAAATCTACCAGCTCTGACATAAAATGAAATACTGGTTTTGGTCACAGAACTCTGAGCTTAATCATTGACTAGCTCTTGATCTCATAATGAATTTTCACCATGTATAATGCCAATTCTGTTTACTTTGGTCATAAAATGGAGCCCTGAATTTGGTTAAAGTCCAAGTCCTGAACTTAGTAGTTAACTGAGCCTTGACCTTGGTCATATGCTGAGCCTTAATCCCAGTCAAAGACTGAACCCTGAACTCCAACCCAGGTTTAGTTCTAAACCTGTTGGGCTTTTGTTATTGCTGTTGTTGCTATTGTTATTGGTGGTAATGATAGATAATTTGAGAAAGCTTCACTATGTAGCCCAGGCTAGTCTTGAACTTGTGATCCTCTTACCTCTGTCTCCCTTCTTAAATCTTTGCTTAAACTAAGAGCTGATCCAGATGAGCCTAAACTCAGCACAGACTAAAATCTCACTCCCAGCCTACCCAGGGGGCCCAGACTGCCCACTGGCACCTTAGGGGTATGGGTTGTGAGCAGAACTCTGTCCTGAGAGGTCTTGTGCTGCGGATGCCAGCATGTTCCCGGTACAGTTGCAGCTATTGTCTCTCTTGCTGCTTCCACTAGCTGGTGGTCAGCCCTTAGCAGACCAGGCTGTGGCCCGACAGCCACAGCGTCCAGGTTAATGCAACGAGAGTGGTTTGGTGGCATCTGTCCAGTGGACAACAAGGGCTCATGGGGAACTGGGGTTTGGGTGTGTCAGCAGAAAAACCACAGGCTCTGTGAGGCCTCTGGCTTCAGTCACCCTGGAGGCCCTTATTTCGATAGGTAGAGTCTTTCGGGTAGGGGTTGGGGTGGAGGGAACCAGTGAGTTATAGTCCACTGTTTTGTAAACAAATTTTATTACTTGAGTTCAGCTAACATATATTTACAGAAAATACAGAAAAAGGTACAAAGAAGGGAAAATTTATCTATAATTACAACCTCTAAGAGATAGTCATTTTTATTTTTGGATTTTTTCCTTTTGGATTGTTTTGATCTAGTCTAACATATTCATGTATACGTGTTTTATAAAATCGCTTGGCTGCTATGGTGGTCATCCCATTCTTTACCATCTGAGTCCTCAACGGACAACAGTGTGACTGACCTTGTGCCCAGCTTTAGGAGTAGATTGGTTATTCCAATGACAAATTGTCACGGCACATGATTGGGTGGTGTGAAATTAGTAGGATATAAGAAGACTTTTGAGGATTTAAAAAAACCAGAAACTTATTTTGTGTTCAGGCAAGTTTGAAAGCAAGAAGAAAGAAACCTCATCCCTCCCTCCCTTATAAACGGATGATGGTGTCAGCGGCTCTTCTTCTACCATACCCTTGAAAGAAGGCATCTCACTGTCTCTCTAGCTGGCCTGGAACTCACAGAGATCCACCCGCCTCTGCTTGATGAGTGCTGAGATTAGAGGTTTGTTCTACCACATTCAGCTTGGAGGGTTTTTTTATTGTCTGTATTTATTGTGGGGATGGGAGTGTTTGTGTGTGGGCATGAGCATACCACAGGGTGCTTGCGGAGCTCAAGGACGACTCTCAGGAGTTGGCTCTCCTACTTTGTGAGTTCCAGGGATTGAATTCAGGCTGTCAGGCATTGCAGCAAGTGCCTTCACTTTCTGAGCCACCTAGGCAGCCCTTCACGGTCTATTTTTTGAAAGATGCTACCTCATTGCAGCTAGACTCACTGATTTGCCTGGACTGGCTGGCCAGCAAGCCCCCAATATCTTTCTGTCTCCTGGTGTTGATTAAATATGGGCTTTCTAGGGGGCCGAGCCCAGGTCCTGTGCTTCTCGCACTGAAGCCATCTCTGGAGTTCTAAACTTGTTTCAAACTCTTAACAATCAAGCCAGTGTGAAGGAGATGTAGAAGGGTCTTACTCTGTAGCCAAAGTGGGCCTTGAGCTTGAGTCAATCGTCTTGCCTCTGCCTCCTGAGTGTTGGGATTACAAGTGTGCACCATCACACACAACTAAAGTCCTGTATGTGTGTGTGCGCGCACGTGTGTGCATGTATGTATGAATGTATGTATTTATGTATTAGGTGTGTGGTATTCTTTAGGTTTGTAATATTTTATGTGTGCCAATGTTTTGTCTGTGTACCACATGTGTGCAGTGCTCACAGTAGCCAGAAGAGGGCATCATATACTGCATCCCTTGGAAATGAGGTACCATATGGGTGCTGGGAATTGTACCCTGTTTCTCTAGAAGAACAGCCAGCCGATGCTTTTAATGCCAGAGCTGTCTCTCTCTCTCTCTCTCTCTCTCTCTCTCTCTCTCTCTTTCTCTTTGTGTGTGTGTATGTGTGTGATTTTTGAGTTGGGCTCTCATAGGTTTAGGCTGTCCTTGAACTATGATACGGAAGATAACTTTTTAAAAATTGTATTTGTATTTTATGTATATGAATATATTGCCTGCAAGCATGTCTGTACACCACATACATTCTCCCACTGCTTGTAGAGGCCAGGAGAAGGCATCAGATTCCCTGAAACTGAGAGTTACAGACAGTTGTTAGCTTCCATGTGGGTGCTGAGAATCAAACATGGACTCTCTGGAAGAGCAGCCTGTCCTCTTAGCTGCTGAGCCGTCTCTCCAGCCCTTCTGAGCATGGCTTTGAATTCTGATTCTCGTGCCCCATCTCTTAAGTGCCAGGATTACAGGCTTGTATCATCACAGCCAACTTTTCACACTGGTGTAGGGATCCAAACTCAGGTCTTCATGCTTGTCCAACAATTGATCCTACAAGTTATCTCCCCAACTCTAAAATCCTATTTTTAATATTTGTTTATTTATTCACATGTGTGTGTGTGACACTATATATTTATGTGTGAAGGTCGGAGGACAATTTGTGGGAGTCTCTTTTTTCTGTTTGTTATATGGGTTCTGGGACTTGAACTTAGGACATCAGGCTTGGCAGCAACTGCCTGTAAACACTGAATCATCTTGCTGACCCCCTATCCCATTTGTAATATGCATTTTTAAAGTGATGGAATAAGCCCAGAAAGGTAAAAATACCTTGGATCACAAAGCAGCATTGGCTCAGTGTTGACAAGGTTCTGGATTCCGTGGGAAAGGGCACAGCGCGTTCTTGCTGTCGGCCAGGGATTGGTTCCAGGGCACCCTTCCATACCAAAACTTGAAATATGAGGTTGCTCAAACCCATAGATAAAATGGCTTAACATTTCCATCAGCCTGTTTGCTCCTCTATTGTACTTTCTATCATTTCTAGATAATTTATAACATCTAATACAATGCAGAAACAGTTGTCATGCTCTATTGGTTGGAATAATAACAAGAGTCTGTACATGTTCAGTACCGAGGCAGTTTTTACTTCCTAATATTTCCAACTTGACACTGGTTAAATCCAGGGTGACAAAAGCTGATTGTACTTGCTGTGTCTGCTGGAGGCATGAGGATATGAAGGGCCGCCTGCTTCATCTACCACTTGGTTTATTTTACATTTCTGAAACAGTTCTTAATCTGCAAACCGCAGTTCATTGGTGAAGGGGAGGAGTTTTGATGAGGAAAGGTAAGAGCTAATAATGGAAGGCAACACAGCCAGAGTCTGTCCTAATAATCCCAGCTCTCAGGAGGTTGAGGCAGGAGTATTGCTTTGAGTTCAAGGACAGTAGGAGATTGGTGTGTACCATCTCGGACCAGATACTATTCTAATGAGATGCATTATGCATATTAACGCTTTCAAACTTTCTAGGTAAAAAGGATAGGTAATATTCCTTTGTAAGACTTTATATTTATTATTATGTGTGCGCATGTGCCTGTGCAGGCACGGGCATGCCATGGTGCGCGACTAGGGACGCGTGTGGAGAACAGAGCACAACTTGTGGGAACTGGTGTTTTTCTTTTACTTTTTTTTTTTTCCAGGTTTGGGGAATCAAACTCATGTGTCAGGCAGGCATGACAAGCGCTTTTACCCGCTGAGCTTTCTTGAGCGGAGCATAGGTAATGGTCCTCTCTACAACGTGTGCTTTGGGGAATTGAAGCTTTGATCAGAATTTCGTTCAAAGACATCAAAAGCCTATAAAGGCGATCTCCTAGGTTCCTGCTTCCTCGTCTTAACTCTCTGACCCAGAAATCCTCCTGTCCACCTGCGAACCGCCTGCGCCCTCTAGTGACGCGAAGTAGCGCTGTCTCCTGGCGTTCTGCGGAAGCCTTCACACTTAGTGGGCAAATGCAATATGGAAATAATGAGGACTGGGAACATGAAGTATGGAGGACCAGAGAGTAGCTAGGACAGGGCTGGGGGCTGGTGGGAGGCACCCACCCGATCTGGGTGGGATGGGAGTGGGCTGTTTCTAACTCTGGAGGCGTGGTTTTATGGCTGGGCGGAGCCTTTGACTTGGGCGGGGCCAGCTTGCGGGCCAGACGTGGCGCAGCGGCCGGGTTTGGGTGCAGCCAGCGGAACGTCTCCTGCCAGGCACAGATGAGCATCCTACTGTCGCCGCCGCCGCTGCTGCTGCTTCTAGCAGCCCTTGTGGCTCCAGCCACCTCCGCCACCACCTACCGACCGGACTGGAACCGTCTTCGAGGCCTGGCCAGGGGGCGGGTGGAGGTGAGTGCGCCTTTTCCCAACCTTAGTAGTACAGTTCCACAACCCTGCTGCCCCTCATCCCTGGAATACAGTCCACGCTGGCCTCAGGAACACCAGAATTCCCGAGTCCCCCTCTTTCCCTCCTGCATGGCCCGGGAATCATTCCTTTTATTTCCCAACCGCAGGATGCGCAGCATCTACTGTGGGAGCAAGAAACCTCGTCCTTGCGGCCTGGCACTCTGAACCTTTGCTCTACTCCAGGCTTGGCCCTACCGTGGGTCTCTGGAACCCAGTCCTCTCTTTTCCAGGCTATACTTTTTCTAAAACTGGCCCTTAGAACTCAACTTCTCGTTTCTCTGTGGATAACCTCACTTTTTCCCGTTATTCCTCCCTCCACCCCGACTTAGTGCCTGGCATTCCAGAATTTCTCTTCTGGTGGAGAGAAAAGACCTTCTAAGCTCCTCCCCTCACTGTACCATCCTGGAGCTGGAGGAGAGGGTAGGGAAATGAGATGCCAATACTCTACAGCCGCCCCTCATCCTGCAGGCCAAGGAATTCCCCTAGAGTCTTCCTAAGTGATTCATATGCTTGGAGACTCTTATGGGCCTTGGTTGGTTTATTTTTTTATTTATTCTTATTTTTTATTTTTTTAACAAAAGGGAATGTAAAGAAGACCTGAAATAGGGAGGTCTGGACTTCCTGTTGGGCGGTGGTCTCCCTTCAGGGAGTACTGAACGTCCATCCATCCTCCCAAGTTAGGGAAGAGCAGCCAGATGGTTTATGAAGCTGGACCACAGGTGGCTGGCAGGGCTGGCTCTGCATGGGCTGGGCTGGGGACCAGATGGCAGGTGCCACTAACAGGGCCCTGAGGGTAGTTCTGAACTGTTTCCTTCTAGTCTGATTCTCTCATGAGATTTCAAGGGCCAAAGGCCAGGGTTAGAATTCTACTGACAACAGGGAGAATGCTGTAACACTCGTGTCTCCTGAGCATTGGTCAGCTATCAGTAAAGAGCAGGCAGGGACCCATGGCTAGTTCCTCTCCCTCATCCTTTACCTGTGGCTCTAGGCCCGAGCTTGCTGTACAGTGGTCTCCTTGCTCACAGGACCTTTACCCCAACACCTTGATGTTGCTCTTTCTGCCTGACCCAATTCAGTGTTAAGGGCAGCATTGGCTTGGCTGTACAGCTGCTGTGTGAGGGACTCCTGATTTATTATCCCATTTCTCTCTCCAGACCTGTGGAGGATGACAGTTGAATCGCCTAAAGGAGGTGAGTTTGAAGGAAGGGGTCCCTCTTAGGGAATAAGGAGCACTGGTCACTGACTGTGCTATGAGGCAGGAGACTGGACCTGACTTGGTATATGACCTCACTGTCCATGTCTAGAAGGTCTGAGGCCCTGTTCTCTAATGCTGTGGTTCCTCCCCAGGTGAAGGCCTTTGTCACCCAGGACATTCAACTGTAGTATCCTTTTCCTGTTCTGGGGGAATGGGGGTGAGGAAGGCACCTGGGAGAAGCCTCTGTTTTTTCTGAGATAGAAAATGGTGCTCGTCTGCCAGAGACTGATATTAACTGTCCAGAGGATTCTGAGGAAGTCTAAAAATAAGTAGGGAAGAGAGCTTACTAGTGGAGAGAAGAGCCCTTTACTTCTTTGAACCCTACTCTCACAGTGAATGAGGACTGGGTTGCCAAGTAGGCTAAAGAAGTGATCAACTAAGTGGCCCCAGGGGTCACCACTCTCTGCCTCTGCTCCCCCTCCCACCTCCTTAACATCTCCTGCAGCCACAACCTGGTGATGAAGCACCTCCCTGGGGCAGACCCCGAACTCGTGCTGTTAAGCCGAAATTACCAGGAACTAGAGGTGAGGCGTTGGCGGGAGGGGATCCAGAACAGAGGCTAAGTGCTTATCCCGCCCTTTCTCCATCTTAGCGAATCCCACTCAGCCAAATGACCCGGGACGAGATCAACTCGCTGGTACAGGAGCTCGGCTTCTACCGCAAGTCGTCGCCGGAAGCGCAGGTGCCCCCCGAGTACCTGTGGGCGCCCGCTAAGCCCCCCGGGGACGCTTCAGAGCGCGCCGACCTGTAGCCCCGAGCCACGATGGAGCTGGGACCCCCTGCCAGCGCCCTGGAGACAGAATGAAGCGCTCAGTATCCCGGGAGCATCTCTCTTGCTGAGAGCCGACGCCAGTCTCCAAAGCAACGGAAATGGGGTGTGTGGGGGGATTCCTCTCAATCCTCCCTTTCCCCTCCCCTGCTCAAAAAATCCTCTTTCACCATGCTGAGACTCTTCTTACTTGCTGCGAGTAGATGGTGTGGGAGATCAAATAGTTCTTGAACATTTTCGGGTGACTCCTCCGACTGCCTGGCTGCGGGAGTGGGGGGGGGGACACACTTGGGGATAATTCACAATCCGATGCCATTCCCCCAAGACAGCAGAGAGAAGTCAGGATCGTTGAAAACCAATAATTTATCAAAACGCTGCGTGTGTACAAGGGGGTGGGGTGTTTCGACAGACCGGGCAGCAATGGGCAGGCGCACTGGGAGGAGCCGGTGCTGGGGGCGTGGGGACAGCAGCCTGCAGCACAGGCGGTGTGAGCAGAGACTAGACATTCTTGCCGCGCAGGCGCAGCTCATGGCGCCGCAGGTGGTTGTACAGCGATTGCACATAGGTGAAGACGCACTTGGGGTCGGGCTTTTTGCCCATAATCATCATGTCCTCCACCTCCACCAAGGGTACACAGTCCACCAGCATCCTGCAGGGGAGGGGGGCACAGGAGTTGTTGTCAGTGCCAGCCTGCTTCTTGCTGTGTCCCTCTACCCTGAGGTCTTTGTCGCATCCTGCTTGTCTTTTCATAAACTTCAGACTGTCCATCGATCATAAAGATTTTCCAGGAAGGGAAACCCACAACCAAACCCAGGGGCCATCCTGCCCATACCCTAAGCAGGTAGAATTTGATGGGTTTTGGAATGAGTCATGCCCCACCCTAGGCAGGCAGGTTCTGGCTCCAGAGTCCAACCGCTCTCTGAAGGGCCCACCTCCTACTCATCCACTGGTGTATCCGGGTTGGTAGAGCCTCAGCTAGGCCATTATACCCCTGGGGGCCTTCCCCTTTGGCTAATGTAATGCCACCACCAGGATTCCCCAGTGACCCACTTTCTCCTAGGGGAGGGTATTCCCAGAGTGGTTCTTTAACCCCTATCATCTGCATTGGGTGGAGCTAGGGAGGCAGATGAGGACTCTAGTCATATCAGCTGGGTCGGATACACCGAACTCATGGTGCAACTGCCCTTCTGATTGGCCTTCAGAGTGCTACACTTTATTCAGGAAACCAACTCAGCCAATTGTTTAAAGCCAGGTAGAACCTGGCATGAGATACAGACCCTCAACCCTGGGTGTTGGCAACTGCCTGGAGCTCCCCTTTCCCTACTGTGGGAACCTTCCCCCCCCCCCCCCCCAGCTTTAAGATAGGGCACAAGCTCAGGCTGTTTCCCTTCCTGTCCAAAATTAAACTATCTTCTGTTTGCCTCTGGTTTACACTGGCTCCTCATCACCACTGCTCAAAGCTTACTTCAGCAGGGAAAACAAAAAGCAAGAGGTTGCTGTGCTGTTCCCAGGACATAAGACAGATAACCCAAGACCACTTCCTGTCCGGTACCTGCATGGCCATACCCAGGATTGTGGTAGGACTAGGGTCTACTCCCAGCTCAACTAAGACTATTTTCTTTTGCATTTTGTGGTATTGGAGGTTAAATCCAGGGCCTCAGGCTTGAGACTCAAGCTCTCTCCCACTGTTACCATCCCAGCTCTCCACTTTTTGAGCTCAGGGTCTCCATAAATTGCTGGGGCTAGTCTTGAAATCATTCGGTAGTCCAGGCAAGCCTTGAATTTGTGAACCCCCTATCTCAGTCTCTGGTGTAGTTGGGATCACAGCCCAGCTCCCCACCGGGTCTTTTACAAAGATGTCGGGAAGCAGAAAAATTTCTCAGTTTCAGTTCTGATCACTCATGGGTGTTGCATAAGACTCTTCTGTGACCCTACCATACCCCCACCTCACCCCCATTAGACACTTGAGACCTTGGAAGTACTCAGAATAAGTGATGGGTACCTGGCACTAGTGATGATGGGCTATGTGCCCTTCGGGTCATCCTCACCCCACATTTGGGGTTGTTTATCCAGCTGTACCATGGTGAAGACAGACTCTCTGGAGCATCTTCCAACTGTAGCTATCTTTGCAGGGATCCTAGCCTCCCTCTCCCAAGTCTGGAGCTCCCTCCTGCCCGTGGTGCCTTCCCTAGAGACCTTATAAAGCCATTGTTTATACTGGGGTACATGGTTCAGGCTACCCAAGTGACAAGCCAAACACTAGGCAACTAAAGCAACAGCACGCAGCTGAGTCACACTTTCCAGAGCTACACTAAGCAAAGTCTTTCTCTTCCGAGTGGCCTGTGAGCAGCAGCTAAGTCCATATATGACCTGGAGACAATACCAAGCCTGTCTTTCACACCTGAACCTCTGAGTGTGTGCACATGTGTTCCCTTTCCCAGGGGCTCTGACCCAGGAGAGCACCCTGTGAATCCTTGCTGACTCCATCCCTGAGTCACATTTCCTCCTGCAATTCCTTTGTTCCCTTTGGACCTCTACCTTTACTTTGGCGCTGGTTCTCCCCATGCTCACTGATGCTGGATAAGATTCTGCCCTCTTCTGTGATCCTACCCCCACCTCCCACGTATCTCTGTCTACAAAATCGGTGGGTATATAGCAGTGGGTCTAGAAAAAGAACCACTAAATGGAGACTCCGGCCTCACTCTATGACCTGAACCAGCTCTCTTAGCTCCTTGTCTGCAACAGGAAAACCAGGTCAGATTGGGATTCTTTACTGTGGCCCTGAGGTGATATGACCAGAGAGAAAAGCCATATGGCTTGGGGGAATCCAGCCAGAAGCATCTTCCTGTTGGACTGGTCCTGTTCTCATGCTCCCTGCTTTGGAGTGACACCACCAGCTGCCCATATGGCACATTCCAAGTTTGAGCGGCATCTTGACCCTCTCTTTCTTCAAACCAGACCAGGGAGCCTGTCTTTCTAGTTTGTTTTTAAGACAGGGTCTTGCTATGTTGCCAGGCTGACCTTAAACTGATCCTTTAGCTTTAGACTCCTGCATGCTGGGGCTGCAAGCACGAACCTTCCTGTGCCTTCTGATCCTCTGCTTCTGATGCTGTTCCATCTCAAACATCTCAAGTTTCTCCCAAGGATTGTTCTGGAATCCTAGTCTGAACACGTCTCTCCCGACAGGATAACCTTTGGCTCCTGGGTCCTCACAAGGATGCTCAAACCCAAACTGTGGTCCCTTCCTTCAACCTCAGTCAGGTTCTTTCTTTCTGGGCTAAGCTGTATTCTCCATCTCTTTCCTTGGCCTTGCTGAGTCTGTTTCTATGCCTGCCGCTCCTTTTCCTCCCTCAGTCTGAACTGTTCAGACCCCAGTTTAGTTTTCTCCTTTCTACAGCATGCCATCCTGGGCTGGGCCTGGGGCCTCCTGGGCTCCCTGTCAGTCTTCCTCCCTGTCACCATACCCTAGTGTCACCGAGGGTCTTGCCTGTCTCCTCCAGCTTTTCTAAGTCTTTCCTGCTGTTCACACTTTTCCCTCTTATCCCTCTCAATGCACTGATGAGCAGAATCCGGTGAAATGAGACAGGTGGGAGAGGCGACATTTCTCACCGTGGGGCCCCAAGCAGGGGGTTAGGACTTTTTGGTTTTTACCAGCCCCTTCTGGACCAGACAGCGGTAGAACTCCTGGATGTACGTGTACACGCACTTCCAGTCAGGCTCTCGAAGCCGCACCATGTCCTCTGTATCCAGGAGCTGCGGGCAGTCCGCATGGGTCCTGGGGAGGGTAGGGGGCCAGGAAGGGGCAGGGGGCGGGACCCGGTGGAGGAAGGAGGGAAGAGAGGCCAAGAGAGAAGGGAGGACAGAGACACACACACATACACATACGGAGACATGAGTTCAGTTATGTTCTCAGTGCCGCAGTCTGCCAGCCTCCCGCATGCCCCTCCCAACGGTGGACGTGCCGCTCACTACCCGTCACTAATGGTGCGCGGTGCAGACAAGGGTGGGGGGGCCAAACCAGTCACAGGTGCAGAGAACTCTTGGGGCAAGCGGGAACGCGGGGAGGGGGCAAGGGCACTGGTGCCGAGGTTGGAGAGGAGGGCTGTGCCCCGGGGAAAGGGGGGTGAGTGAGGCGTGAGAGGAGTGGGGGAGGGGGAGGGGGAGGAAAAAAAATCCTGGAGGGAACCAGAAAGGGAAGGGAAGGAGAAGAAAGAGATGGAGGAGGGTGCTTGGGTGCAGTGTGCAGACGGGGCAACGATTCCAAAGTGGAGGGCTTTCGATGTCCTATATAGGCCTATATAGGTCACTCGGGCACGGTGCCTGGGCCAGGAGCCTCCTTTTGGAATCTCCAGCTGGGATCCCGTGGGAGCAGGAAGCTCTGGTAATTGTGGGAGGACAGCAGGACAGAGAGATGGAGAGAGGAGGAACAAGGGCAGATGGAGGAGGGAGAGGGTATGGACAGGGCCACCTGATGGGTTTTAGCCTGGGCTGGTAGGCGGGCCTGACGCTCCTTCCTTCCGGTGGGCACCTGGCACACTCAGCAACAGGTGGGTGGAGGAGGATGGAAACTCTCTGGGGAAGGGGGTCTCGTCTGCAGACGCACTGTACAACTGGCCACTTCCATGGGGTCTCAGGGCTGCTGAGCCCAGGTGACACCGGTAGAATGGGGCCCATACTTACTCAGCAGATGAGAAGGCCATTTCAAAGTTCTGGCGTCGGTTTTGTGGGCTAAGCTGCCCATAGTCAAAAGCCTCAGGGAAGAAATTGTGCACCAGGGCACAGAAGGCCATTCCATCACTCCAGCTGGAGGAGAAGTTCTGGATGTCCACGTGCTTCGGGAGACAGAAACACCAGTCAGGACACTGGGAGCAACTTTCCTATCCACTGCTCCCCCACCTTTTGGTAGCCCAGTCCTAGGGCAATTGGGCTCAGGGAGACCTTGTTTGTTCAAGGCTATATAGTAGGTGAGTAGTCAAAACATGGGCTTCTTCCAGTTGGGTTCATTAACCCCCTGAACCCCCAAGTGATGATTTTTTTAGGGGGAGGGGCTACTGAGAAGCCCAGTGCCACTCAACTGAGGCTATGATCATGTTTCAGTCACTCCCTCCCTCTCAGGGAACACTGAAGGGACCCCACGAGCAGGATCTGGCTCTGAATCATGCCCACCAACCCAAGGGAGCCAGAGCAGGACCTGTGGTCTCCCTGAGACTTAGTCCCATCTGAGATTGTTTTTCATGCCTCCTGCCAGAGCTGTGATGGCTGCCAAATAATTCTCAGAAGAGGGTGCCAAGCTGAGGCGTTCCACTGGGCTCACCTCGTAGCCACGGGTCTTGGCTCGGCACCAGTCCAGCAACATCTGCTTGATGCTATTGGCGTTGGGAACTCCGAAGCTGGTGGAACGCTGCACGGCTGCACGGGGTGTTCCTGGACTGCTGTGGGGGTAGTGTGGGGAAGAGGTCACGAGATGCCACTAACGGGCCAGCATACCCTTTGGACCCCTGGTCTAGTCTATCATCACCTTCAGTCTTTCTGTCAGGTTGGAACCCTGCTACTCCCATCTCTGGCTCCATCCACTGAGCTTCAGGCCCTATCCCCAAGGCCCAGACCATCTCTCTACCCTCTACCACTGACCCTGCAGAGCCTTCTTTCTCTAGTTTCTCAATCATGGCCTTGCGTGCTTGGGATGCTGAAGTCTTGGGCAGACTCTGTGCCTTCATTAACTCTTTTTTCTTCTCTGCCTGGCGTTTTTCAAGGGCTGCCAGGCTGCCAGGACGTGGGCTGGTTTGGTCCTCTCGGTCGAAGATACTGGAGGGTGACAAATGAATGTTAGGTTGAAGGAAGAGTGGGTCCTCTCTCTTGGCAGCAGACCAGGATCTTTAGCTTGGTGTTGTTGGTGTTGGTAACACTGAAACTTGTGGAGGAATAGAGCTACAGCTGCGTGGGGTCCTCCTGGGCTGCTCTGGGGCAGTGTTTGGGAGAGAGAGGTCTTATACTGCATCAAACACCACGAGTAACTTCCACTGACACATGAAAAAGAGGTTAAGGGAATTGAGGGTGTCCTTAACAGTAAGGACTGGGTGTCCTTGTCACGCCTGTTTTACAGAGGAGTACACAGACAGAGGCACAGATACAGGATGTTGGCAGCCATGCTTGGTCCCCAGGACTTTTCTAAAGGGGTGCATTGTACTGGTAAGTTCCAGGCCTTGTGGCACAGGCTGGTAACCCCAGCTACTGGGGAAGCAGAACCAGAAAGATAACAAGTTTGAGAACCACCTGAGCTACAGACTGGATGACTTAGGGAAACTCTTGACTCAATAAAAAATGAACGGTAGCTCACTGATAAAGAACTTGCCTAGGAAGCACAATCCCTAGCTCCGTCCATAGGACCTGAACAACACAAAGCAAAACAAAGGAGTAAAATGAGCACAAAATAGTAACAGTAGTAGCTCAGGCCTCTGAAGACTTTACTGTGTGCCCTTTTATTACTTCTAATGCTGGGGAAGGAATCCAGAGTCTCCTGTGTGCTGACCAAAGGCTCCACAGCAGGCTGCATCCCAGTCCTCCCTCTCTGCTACTTAAAACTACAAGGGACTTCGATGTGTTTGTGTACTCCTGTAATCCCAGAACTCTGGAGGTTGAGGCTACAGGGTCACAAGTTTAAAACCAGCCTGGGACATACAGCGAGACTCCACCATGTGCCCACTTCTCCCCACCCTGCAAAAATACAAAAAAAAAAAAAAAAAAAAATAATAATAATAATAATACATGCAGGCCTAGAATCCCAGATACTTACATAGCTGAGGCAAGGTCAAAGCCTCCTGGATCACAGAGGGAGTTTAATACTAATAAGTGGCAATTTAGGGAGAGACCTCACCTCAAAGTGAAAGGGTGAAAAGAGGCCCGGGGACGTAGCTCTGCGGTGGGGTGCTTGCCTAGCACACGTGAGGCCCTAGGTTCTAATACCCAGTAACTCAAACAAAGCAAAACAAGAGATCCATTCAAAATGAATAAATATGTAAGGAAATAAACTTCACGAGGGGTGAGAGGAACCCACACTATTTCCACTGACAATGAGGAAATTAAGGTCTCTTTATAGGATTTCAGAGGACGCAGCTGCAGGGATGGAATTTGCATACAGGTCATTGAGAGTTCCTGGAACTCTCCTCTGTACCATGGGGTGTACCCCTTCCTCACGAGTGCCTCAAGTCAGCAGCATGCTCTGTGACCCAGAAATGGTTTGCAGATGTTGGAAGTGCCAGCAAGCAGTGGCAGGTAGGTCTAAGGGTCAGTGTGAGACTCTCAGTATGTTTCTGGTCTCCATAAGCATCTTACGGCCCTATCCTATGGTGCGGCTGAGGACCAGAGAGATCACAAAGCAATCAGGACAAGACTGGTACCTCCTTGACTACATGCTCATTCTCTCAGTATGTCAGTCTGCCTTTCTGCAGAATGGGTATGCAGTGATGTCCCCAGAGGTACTGCCCTATGCTCACCTGCCCATTTTTTTGGATGAGGAAGAGGAAGAGGAAAAGGTCTTGGTTTGGACCGTGGTGCTGCTGTTGCTGCCGCCATCTGTGGAAAAGGGGGTGAGGTGAGGACCTGGGCTGGGCATGAGGAGGGATGATGAAAGCCACAGTGGAGAAATGAGAGTGAAGGATCAGTTGAAGACACAGAATGTTTAAGGAGGTGAGCAGGCAGGCAGGCACAGGACGGAGCAGGTGGCCTTACTCTCCGAGCGTCTCACGAAACTCGACTCCACTGTGGTGGTTCGGGCGGTCTGAGTGCCATCATCTGAAAGGACAGGAAATGGGACAAAGTGTGTGAAAGGCACAGGGGATCACACTGAGCTCACCTCGAGCCCCAAACCCTGCTCAGCCTCTTACTGGAGTGGACGAGCCGCTCAGTTTTGGTAACTGTGCTGACAGCTGAGCCATCAGCCGCCCGCTGACTGTGCCTGGTGGTGGTCTCTGTAGCCATGTTGCTTCGGCTCTCTCCTGGCCGGGCCCGCGCCTCCCGTGACCGCCGTTCTCGCTCCTTGTCTCTCTGGTCTGAGCAGGGGATGCCCCATGCATGTCCAGTAGGGCAGCCCAGCGCCACACAGCACACATGCACAGACACAAGAGGCATACGGGATGAGGTGGAGGCAGCTCGTTAGAAACACCAATGACACAGGAAAGCACTGCCTCTCTAGGGATGGATGTGAGGGGATGGACCACAACTTGGCCCAGAGCTGAGTGTGTGTTGAGGGTGATGGAGTCTGCAGATGGAACGGCTGTTGTCAAAGGGGTATCTGGATCCAAGACAGGTTTCTATGGGAATAGGAAGCTGAGTCCGGAGGGAAGAAAGCTGGGTAGACAGAGCAGCTGAGAGATGGGCCTTCAAACTAGTCCTAGGAAGGACAGGAGCAACCGGAAGAGGGAACACCTAAACCCAGGGAGTGGGTGGAGGTATCGGGAGAAGCGATCAGACCCAGGCAAAGGACACTGGAGAAAGAGGCTGGTGAAGAGGGTTAACTGGGTCTGCAGAGAAAGCAAGCAGGTGACAGAAAGGGACATCAGGCAACCCAGTGGGAGAGTGCTTGTGGGGAATGCAGCAGGCATCTGACTGCCAGCTGGGGGAGTAATTGTTCTCAGAGAACAACTGGTTCAGAAGTAAATCTAGAGTGTGAGGGACAGAAGAGCTAATCAGCTATAGGAAAGGGAAGCAGCCACACCCAGGGACAGAGACTAACAGGGTCTCAGCAGAGAGAGGAGCAACTGGGAGGATTATCTGGATTCAAGCAAGCCACATTGGACAGTGAATAGCAGTTAGATGTAGAAAGTGAGCAGTTAGTGAGAAAGGCTGAGGGGGGTGACACAGGGCAAGGAGGCCAGGGAGCGCCTGGTTTGAGGGAAGGTGACGTGAGTGGACAACTACTGAGCTGGAGCGTCCATGGGAGGACTCCGGAATGAGGGCAGCAGCTGAGGAATGGAGTGACTACGTCTGGGAGGGCAACTGGCTTTCTACCTCGCTTTCTTTGTCGGAGTTCACGGAGTGCAGCCCGGATGAGCTTCCGTTCTTCAAAGTTTGTCGTCTGGTCCAGCTGTAGATAAAACAGTTGTTGCAGACCTGGGGCTCGCCCATCCCAACCCTCTGCCAGCCCCCAGCCTACCAGAGCTAACTAACATACCATCTTGTCCAGGACTCCTTCATCTTCAATAGCCATCAGCTCCTCTGCACTCAGGGGGCTCCGCCCCTCTGGGCCTTTGTCCACTCGAGTCTGCTCTGCACCATTAGCTGCTTCCACTGTGGCAGAGGGGGGCTCTGCTGGATCGGGCTCCATCTACAGAGTGTGGAGAGGGTGTAGGGTTTACTCTGGGATGTGGGTGAAACCTGGGTAGAAGAGGATTAGATCCTGGGGCTGCTGGCATAGCATTAAAAATAACCCCAGCAGCCTGCCAGGCCTGTTAATGTAGGTTGGCCATGTTGGTTTCAGGCCCGCCATAGTGAAACTGGCAGCCTTGACTAGAGTTTCCCACATAGCCAGAATCTTTCTAATACAAATTGGTAGCAACAGTAACAGTGGCTTCCATTCAGTAGAAAATAGTATCTGTATAAGCACTGAGGATTGTATTGTCTCTGTTAGAGATAGGGGCAGATGAACGACTCTCCCACAGGTCCTCTGTGAGCGTGATGCGGCCTGCAGGCTGGGTGCAGTGGTTTCAATCCTGAGGTTGAGTTCTTTCTAATCTTTCATTTCTAGTTTCCTCCTAGGCAGCACAGATCCCAAGTCTTGATTGCCAAGTCGCTGGACCGGGTCCCAAGGGCTTCTAATAAGATATCTGACTGGGGCTACTCCAAGCCGAGACCCCTAGAAGCTCTATACTATGTCCCTTCCTTCCCCACCTTGCTGGGAAGCATTATCTAAGGAGCGTCCAGCATGACCTATCTCCCCCAGGGGATCTCCCTCCCACCCTCCCCTTGAAGCCAAGGCCCAGCTCAGCCACTACAGCCTTTCCCTCCTAGCAGGGCCTCTGTCTGTCAGGAGGGTAAGGAGAGCCGAGATGGCAGCTGTTTTGGAGAGGCTTGGCCTAGTTGAGGTTACAGGACAGCTGCCAGGGCAAGAGCCTGGCACCTTCTTGTCCCAATCTTAGAGGGACAGTCTTGGAGGTACCTCACTATACACTGTACCACTCTGTACAGTGAAGTAAACTGAGGCCGAGGCAGTGTTGGTACATCTACAGACACTCAGCAGAGCCGGGCTCAAATCAATTCCCTCCCACGGGCTAACTTACGAGACTGCTCCTTCGAGAGGGGCCCCCAGAAGAGCTGCGGCGGGTGCTAAAGGCAGGCGGGTGGGCCACGGGGGTCCCAGGATCCTCAGCTGCCTGGAAGAGGGCCTCGGGGTCGGCAGCAGCCAGCAACAGCTCACTGGGCTCCAGCTCAGACTCCAGGTCTGGCACAAGTGGAACACCCAGCCGTAGGCTCAGCACCTCCACCTGCCTGGTCAGTGCGTCTAGCCGCCGGCTCAGAGCTGCTGTCTCTGCTTGAAGCTCTTCAGCTGCCTGAGCCACTGGCTCTACCGTGGCTAGAGCTGCATCGGCTGCCTGGGTCACCGCTGACCGGCCTGCTTCGGCTACTGCCTGCAGCTCCTGTAATGCCTGGCTCAACCGTTCCTCAAAGGCTGCAGCCATCTCAGGCCCAGGCCCTGGCACTCCCGGCATCCTGCTAGTGGGGACTCTTTGGGGTACACTGGTGGGACAGTATCAGGGGCTGCTGTCTATGCTGGCAGTGTCACAGCTGGTCTGAGGGTGAAGGCAAGGGCAGGGAGCCTGCCCCGCCCCTGCTGGCCTCCCAGCCTGCCACCAGCCAGCTGGAGCAACTGCCCAAATAGAAACCTATTCTGGGCTCCTCTGCGGAGGGGATGGAGGGGGATGGGTAGCCTGCTCTGACAGGCGGACAGCCTGTTGCATGGCTCAAGGATTACTGAGATCAGAGCCCCATAGGTGGAAAAATGGGGGGAGCAGGGCATGGACTGAGTTGCCAGGTATATCAGCTGTGAGACCTGCATTTGCTAGACTCCTGTATCTCTCTGCTCTCATGCTCCATTATTTTAGAAAGCCATGAACAGGTCAAGACAACGGAGACGCAGGGACTTTAGGCAATCTGTTGGAATGGGGCCTTGTCCCTGAGAGACATGTCCTCTAGTCCAGCCAAAATGCTCAGACCCAACCCAGACTCTGCACAAGTGCATTACGGACACAACATCTGTTCTCCTCAGATGGGGAGACAGGTGAGTTGTTAGTGCCAGAGCCAAGTCTTCATTCATCACAAGAGCCCCATCTGTAACCATCCCTCATGACAGCCGCCCCAACCTACTGGGTCCTGCTTTGTTGCCAGAGGCTGATCTTGTTCACATTCTCTTCCTGTAACCCCTCTGAAGGCCCAAAGCTGGCTCCATCTGACCACCTCACCTCAGTCAAAGTCCCATTCAGTCTTTCATACAGCACAGAGGGCATTACCTGGGCAGCCCACCGGGACTCTCTCCCAGCTGAGCTCCCAACCAGCTGACCCTGAGCTTGGGAATGAATAATAGAAGGAGTGCCTCGTATTCAGTTCCCGTGGCACCTGCTCGGCTGATGCCTCACTTGCCTGGTGCCCCCTGCCTGCCTGTCTTCATCAGTGGTTCTGCCCCGCCTCCACGGCAAAGATGCTAATCAACAATCTCCTAATGGACCAGGCCGCGCTTGGATTAGCGTGTGATCTGATCCACACTTGGGGCGGACGTTCAGTGCTGGGTGGGAATGGGGGTATATATGGCAGAGGCTGCCCTAGGAAGAGGGCCAAAGCCCCTACCACCCACCGTCTGTGAGCTGCAGCCTTCACGCTTGCTCATTAAGAGTGAACTGATCAATTTAGGTGTCAGGATCAAAGATTAGCAAGTGGATCCAGGCATGATGGCTCACGTCTGTAATGCCAGCACTCAGGAGGCAGAGGCAGGAAGCTGGAGGAGTTCATGGTCAGCTCTGGCTATATATATATATATATATCAATGTCAATGCAGATTTCAAGAGACCCAAACAAAACTAAACAACAAACGATCAGCTTATGAGAACTTCATATACGTCTCTGGGTGACATAGCATGGATCAGTCTCAGCCACGTCACCAACTGTGGACTATTAGTTTCTCTGGCCTCAGTTTCTTTGTGCACAGTGATGGAGGAGCACAGTAGAGAAAGCCTGCCTACAGCCTTAAGCAGTCCCTGGAGGTGGTGAATGGTAAGGCTGGTGGATTCTGGAGAGACTCACCTTAAAGTTGCAGCCTCCTCGGTTACTGGGGGAGGCATGGCTGAAGGTAGTGACATGAGTGACACTGCCCAGTCGTGTCACAGTCCCAGGGCTGCTGACGTGGGTGATGGTGTTCTTGCCTCCACTGCTGGTACTGAGAAGAGCTGAGGGTGCCCGCAATCCCAGAGTCAATTCTGGAGGGGGAGAGGGCTGCTGTTGGGATCAGGTGGAGTGTGGGCATTGCCAGTCAAGGTGAGCCACACCCTGGACACTGGGCGCAGCACCTGTCTCGCATGCGGAACCAGGAGTTTGGGGGTGCAAGCACTCCATCCCAGCAGTGAGAAGCCTACCTGCTCTCTGGTTGCCTGTGGGCAGCAGCACCCGGCCTGTGGAGGCCTGACCACGGCCATCCTTGATCTCAATGGTAAATGTCGTCTTCATGCTGCCCCCTGGTTCCCCAGTGCCAATGGCCACGGGCGGTGGGGTACTGGGCTCTTCTGAGCAGGGCCTGGGCCCCCCTGCTCTGTTTTCAAGGGACCTGGGAGCCAAGCCCCGCCCCCCAGGGCCCTCCTCTTGACGGCAGCTCTGAAGCTGGGCCAGGGAATGAGCAAGTTCTCTTTGCTTCTTGTGGGAGGAAGTATCACTGGGACTTGGAGAGGAGGAGTTGCTGGAGGAGGGGGAGGCAGGGGTGGTGCTGATAAGGGAGGGGCCTGGGAGCCTCGTGGGGGTCGGTGAAGCGAGGGCTGTACGGGATGGGCCATCCTGGAGCCTGGCAACCACCGGAGAGTCAGATGTGAACTTTCGGACTCGGTCTCTCACAGAGCCAGCTCGTCGGAACTGGGATGGTCCTGCAAGGGGGGCTGGCTCTGGAGGAGACAAGAAAGCTGTCAGTGGCTGGGTGGGAGAGGGACTGCCCAGAACCTAGGGATGGTAAAAAACAAACAATACCTCGATTTTGGGTTGGCTGTCGGGGACTGAGCACGGATAGGGAACGTTGGCAGGGTTTCGGTTCAGCCAGGTCTGGTAGGTTGGCGAGTATGTGGCAGCCATACGGGGGGTGGGGGTGGAGAAAGGAAAGTGGATGGTGGGGTGGTGTTCACATTTCAGACCTCTCTCCTCAACACCTCTGTAGCCTCCTCACTACACCCACTGCTGAGGCCTACCTACTCAACTACAATTCTCCTACAGGCACCTCCTCTCTCTCCTGCACTGACCCCAGGGTGACGTGGGCACTCTCAGAGGCCAGAAGTAAGTTAGGGCCAGAAAAAGGTATCCAGATTCTCCCTTCTGATGGGACTAAGGGACACCCCCCCCCCCCGCCGCCGCCAGTACTGCCCATAGATCCAGCTGGGTGATGGGTGTACTCCCTTATTGGGGAGAAGAATGTGCCTGAGGTCTGTTGCCTTTCAAGGCTGTAAGAAGGCCTCTGGCCATGGGTGGTAGGAGTGGGCCTGGCCAGGGGACAGAACACCTCAGGAGCTGTGGTGGGCAGTGTCAGGGACTGCCTGGACCTGAGAAGGCTAGAGAAGCATCAGAACCCATCCTACAGGCAGGGAAAGGGGAGGGGAAGGGGGAGGGGAAGAGATGGGACAGGACAGGAGAAAGCCTGTAGTAACCTGTACAGGGATCCTCACCTGCTCTCTTAGTGTTGGTGGAGTCCAAGGTATCAGAGGGCTCTGTGGGGCCAGGCAGGGGCTGCGAAGGGAATCACACATAGGAAGGGGCTCTCAGACCAAGAGACTCACCTGCCTGCATCCCCACCTCTCACCCAACTCACCTTGCTGATGACCCGCCCCTGAGAGCTACTGGGTGCTGGCGACATGAAGGGCTCAGGGCTGGGAGCTTCTGAAAGGTGTGGAAGTGGCTCAGAGCTGACTGGAGCCTCAGCAGCAGGACACTGGGCTCCAGCAGGCTCCAGCAGAGGCTCTGGAGAGGCAGTGGTAGGTGAACTGTCGGGGGAGGCAGGTGAGCTGGGCGTGCCCCCAGGCGGGGCCCTCAGCAGGAGTGTCACTGTGGTCACATCCTGGCTAGTGTCCTCTGGGGTTGGGATTGGCTCTCGTACTTCTGTCTGCTGTTCCTGTTGCTCTTGCTCTGGCACCTGCAGTGGACACGCTGGATGCACCCAAGGTTTCTCTGACTCCGAGTGCTACCCCCACCCACGGAGGACCAAGCTGATAGAGCAGGCCATGCAAAGCAGAGGGCTGGGCATGGCTTCCCGTGAGCACACCTGCATAAGGAAGGCTAGTCGGCGCCAAAGGTAACCACCTGGACAAGGACCAGATCCTAATGTCAGTGGTTGGCGATAACAGGGACTCCCATTCCTAAAGGACCCTCTAACCCAGAGCTCTAGCTTCAGTCTAGCTAATCAGAGAGTTGGGCAGGAATAGGCCGCTAGCGTCCTCTGCTGGCCAAGAGTGGAAACAGGATGTCTTGAATTCTCATACTATCTGAAGAATAGAGAGGACACTGAATACTACTTAGCAGGGGCCGGAGAGCCAAGGTAAGGGTGCCGGCTGTCTGGAGGTAAGGGGCAGCATGGGATGTCTTTAAGCAGGGGCAGTACCAGGACTAGACTTGCATTTCTAGGAGATCCTTCTGGCTGCTGAGCACAGGCTGGGGGCTAGGGGTAGGGGTGGAGGTAAGAGAGGCGCCAGTGTATCTGTGAGAGTAGTGTTGGGGAAGGAACAGCAACTTGGAGCTGTGTAGACAGGCTAGCTTTGAGAGAAAAATCAAGGAAGGCATACAGCTGGAGTTGCCTGAGAGTATAAGAAATGAGCTCTGGGGTTTCCTTAAACACTGGCCAGGGGCCAGCTCCCAGGCAAATGACGGCATAGCTAAGCACACAGGCACTATGCCCCGAACTACTGGCATCAGGAGGCACCAGACACTGGGTGGTCCTCTCTTCACGCCCATACTCCTTACCTTACCAGGGTCCAATGTGTGTGCTGCTTGCCTCCTGCTGTCCTCTCGGGAGCCACTACTGGGAAGTCTACTGCACAGCCTCCCAGCCAAGGTGGCAGCTGGAAGGGCAGGGCAAGGCAGGTGTCAGGAAGTGATGTGAGATCTGAGGTGCAGGGCAAGGGTGAGTCTACAGAGGGCAGGACACCTACCCTCAATCTCCTGAGCTCGCACACGGCGGATGGCGGCTCGGATCAGCTTTCGTTCCTCGTATTCACCAGCGCTCCGAAGCTGTGGGTGACAGGCAGGCCACAGGGGTTGGACTCTGGAATCCAGGTAGGTCTTCATTTACCCTTCTCCTACCCCTTGCCTGCCCTGGGCCTTACCAGTGTGGTCAACTCCTCTACATCATTCATGGACTCCAGTCTCCCTGCCAACCGTGCGAGGGCAGCCTGCTGCTCAGCTTCTCGCTGTTGAGAGCTGCAGAGACATGGTGAGTGTAACCACCATTGCATGACAGGGTCTGGAGGATGTGAGCTCAAGGAAAAGGTCAGGGTCAGAGGCCTGAACACTGGCAGGGAGTCATAGAGCTATCTATGTAGAACCTCTGAGTGAACATCAATATCAATATATCAACATCAGTGTATATCAAAATCTCTATCTATCAATATCAGTATCTATCCATCCATCCATCCATCCATCCATCCATCCATCCATCCATCCATCCACCGACCCACCGACCCATCCACCCATCCACCCATCCATCCATCCATCCATCCATCCATCCATCCATCCATCCATCCATCCATCCACTGACCCATCCACCCATCCACCCATCCACCCATCCACCCATCCACCCATCCACCCATCCACCCATCCATCCATCCATCCATCCATCCATCCATCCATCCATCCATCCATCCATCCATCTATACATGTCTGGACACAGGCACCATGCCTGCCACATGCTACCCACACTGCACAGCCACAGATGGTACTTATTCCCTACCCACAAATATCCCTGTGTATTCTAATGCTCATGGGTAACAGACACACCTGCCTCCATTTGAGCTGATGTTCGGCACATTTGCACTTGGAAACCCAGCCCCCTCTCTCTGCCACTCACTGTAGCCAGTTCTCCTTGTTGTCTTGCCGCTCAGCACGGAAACGTTTGGATGCCAGAGCCTCCTCCTCTCGTTCTAGCTCCTGCCGCTGCAGCTCCCGGATGGCTGAGCGGATCCGCCGCCGTTCTGCCAGATCCGTTGTGACCTCCAGCTGCAATGTAGGTGGGAGTGAGGGGTGGGCATTCTGTCAGGGGTAAAGGACTGGCACCAACTGCCCACAGTTCTGCCAGGGCACAATGGATGGCTTGTCTCCAGTCTCTCTACCCTAAGCCTTCCACATGCCTGCCTCCCACTCAGGATTTTTAGGGGAGATCTAGCTCATGACACCAAATATCCTGAGATGCCCACTGTGCACTGTGGTGCCGAGACCACCTTCTGTGAGTGTACAGCCAGCAACCACCGACCCAGGCCAGGTACCAAGCAGTCAGGCACTCCTTTGTGGGGCTTGACATCTGTTCTCCTGAGTCTTTTGTTAGCACTTTAGACCAGGGAGCCACAGCAGGAAGAATGTGGTCACCCTTCTGAGCTACCGACAAGG
Source organism: Uromys caudimaculatus (assembly GCA_028551405.1). Classification (NCBI taxonomy): domain Eukaryota; kingdom Metazoa; phylum Chordata; class Mammalia; order Rodentia; family Muridae; genus Uromys; species Uromys caudimaculatus. The sequence continues at coordinate 23,765,424 of CM052712.1, read as the reverse complement.
GTCCAAGGAAAGAGAAGGGTGATTCAGGTAGCTAAAGTCCCCTGGTGATCTATCTAGTCCCAGAGTAGCAGGGCCCTGCTGGGAAAGATGTCAGATAGGGAAACTGAGGCAGAAGCAGGTGTTGTAGAGTCCTAGCTCCCTGTTGGGTAGAGAGTTACTTTTCCCCCTTACTAACTTTGGCCTAGTCCTAGCCACCGTGGAAGAAGTCAAGACCCAGGATGGGAAGGGCTGCTCTCCTAGAGAGGTAAGGACAAGGCAGCTATCATGAGGGTCTACCTCGATACCCCAGAGGTGTCCACACAGTACCGGAGCTCCCATCAGCCTCTGAGGAAATTGGGAACCTGACAGAAACCGGTACCCATAAGTGCACTTTCTATGTGCTCCGCAGGCAACCCTGGTGCCTTCTCCACACCTTATGGCAAAGTCCCTCCTCAAAGGGATCTTAAGGGAGAGGGCTGGCTCAGGGTTGGCGGGTGTGGGTCTGAGAGGCAAACAGGAACGAGTAAGGGCAGGATGACTAACTCTCCTCCCAATCTTCTTCCTAGTTGGTTTTTCTCCGTTGGGGAGCTGGGAGGTAGAGGGTATGTGGAGAGAAGGTTTCAGCAGGGAGTGTGAGCTGGCCCAATTTAGCCACTCACCAGCTTGTATTAATCTGAAGAGAGCAGGCAAAGCCTTGGGGACAGCCCTGCAAGATCCACATTCCTGAGGAGTTATGGAGGGCCAGCTCTCTGAAGCCCAGGCTAGATCCCCTGTCAGGTCAGTCTTCCCTCTACAGTCAGGGCACAAGTTCCCCATCACTGCTTCTGAATTTACCAGATGGGACAATGGCCCTTGGGACAGAGCAGAAGATAGGAAGGGAACAGTGACCCAGGGGTGGTCTCCTCTTGGTTCTAGTCAGTCCGTAGTAGAAAAAGGAAAGACAGAACATATTGATGTATTTATTGAGACCCAAACTGTCAGTGACCCAAAGTGCCAGACCCAGCACTAAATCCCCATTTGCCATTTGTTTGGTTTTTTGAGACAGGGTTTGTGCAGCCCTGGCTGTTCTGGACTCACTCTGTAGACCAGGCTGGCCTGGAATGCAGAGATCAGCCTTCCTCTGCCTCCTGGGTGCTGGGGTTAAAGGCGTGTGCCACCACGCCCAGCTTCTACCCATCCTCCCTTTAAGATTGATTTTATTTTTGCGTTTGCTTGTGTCTGTATGAGTGGATGCCACACGCATATGGGTGCCTGTGGAGGCCAGAAGAAGGCATCAGATCCCCTGGAGCCAGAGTTACAACTGGCTGTGAGCCACCTGGTACGAATGCTGGGAACCAAATTTGGGTCTAATGCTCTTAATTAACTGTTGGGCCCATCCAGACCCCTAATCTACTCTTGATATATTATTTTTATCTGATAAGAGGGAATTGAGTGTCTTGTTTATGGTTAATAGCTTGACAGTTTAGACCTAGGTCTCTGCCGGCAAGGCTTGCCTGACTGAGACAAGATAGCTGTGGTGCTCAGGTCTCTTTGTCATGGTGGGGAACTTTGAGGTCCTGTACCAGAGACCCCTCTAGCCTGCTCTAGAAATGTCAAAATTGAAGGAGACCTATTACAACCAAGAGATCGAAGCTCACTTCCCCAGGACATTTGGAGGTTGGTGGCCTTAGGGGGACAGCTGGCCCAGATTGGTACAGAGGGTAAAGGTCCAGAGATACAAAGACTTTGTCTCATGGGTCCTCATTTCCAACCCCCAGGGGGGAAAAAAAAAGACAGGAACTTGGCCATTTCTACAACTCCTGGGTACCTCAGTGTCTGAATTTGGAAATTGGGATCCTCCTACTGAATCCCCTAAGTGGATGAGGGTGGCTGGGCCTCACCCTGCTGGCCACTCCCTGGCATCCTTCCTTTTGGGACTGTGGGCAAAGCTCTGACAAGTGTCCCTGCTGTGTCCTGTGTTCCCCACCCTCTCAAACACCAAAGGTCAGACCACAGTGTCTCTACTGTGTCTAGAGTTCCTCACCCTTTCAGACGCCCCCACTGTGTGTGGAGGGGACTGCGGGAGGGAGGGAAGGAAATACAAAGAACTATTGTCCGCCAGGGGGAAGGGGATGGTTTCCGAAACTGCCTAGTGAAATTCTCCTGGGAGGAAAGAGGGTGCTTCCTCCTCCTGTGGGAGGATGGAAGGGGAGGGGACAGGGGCTCGGGTGCTTTCTACACTCGCTGCGGGGGACATCTGGTCTATCCAGCGTTCCTAGCTTCAGGTTCTCCACCTGCACAATAAGTGATTCTCCTGCAGGTCCCTCCCTCAATCCCAGACCAGAGCGGCCCGCTGTGTTGATAGCAACTGGGGAAGTGCCTCGCTAGGGGGCGCTAAAGGCCCGCACGCTGCAGCCACCAGCGCGGGGCTCACCCACGCCCCACCTACCCAGTCTCCAGCGGGACGCCGCAGCTAGGAGCCAGGCAGGAAGCCCCCAGCCACTGCCCGCTTTAACGTCCCATCTGCAAAGGAAGGGAAGTTCACAGCACCTAAGCTGCTTCCCTAGGTCACCAGGCCGGGAGGTGGCAGGCGTGCAGACACGTGGCAGGGGGTACACGCAGAGTGCTTGTCCTTGGGTGCCCCTGTCCCGCGCAGCCCACCACCCCGTCCTCAGGAATGCGCGGGAGCGTGGCCGGAAGCAACTGCGGCTCCCCAAGTCAGCTGGGCACAGCTTTCCCATATAAGGTCGGGCCCCGCGGGGAGGAGTCGGGCCCGGGACGCCCCCGTTCCTGCCACGAAGCCGGAGGGTGGGACCCTCAAACCTCCGGGCACAGCAATGACGCGCGCGGGGCGGTGAAGCCCGGGGCTGGGGTAGGCCTGGGGCCGCAGAGCCGAGACAGGGTTGGGTCTCGCTTGTCCTTTGCTCCCAGGCCCGGGGCTGGGAGGAAGTGCGTCCGGCAACTACTGCTTCTGTTTCTCCTCTAACAACACGTTTCCCACCTTCCAAACCTTGCATGAATAGGGTCTGATGATTGGGAGTGCGTGGACACCAGCGTGGCTTTCCCTCTGGAAAACATGAAGACTGACTTCTTGAGGGACGGTGAAGGTGACTGGTGGGCATCTTTGGAGACCCAACCCCACCTCCTGGCAGCACAGAGCCTGGAGGCTGCCTTTGGTGGTGGTGAACTCAGGATGAGGTTAAGGCTCTTGCCCCAGGACACACAGGCCAACTGCGTAGGGGAGGTCAAGGCAATTAGGCCAAGTGGCTCAAGCCTCTGCCTCTAGGGGAAAGGATTGGTGGTGGTGTGGGACATTTGTAGAGAAAGTAAAGTAAGTATATAAATATATATATTGCCCTTGACAGAGATTGGGGGGTGGGGGGGCTGTAGCCCCTCTACCCATGGCCTGCTGCCTGGCCTTGCTGGTGGACATGTATCACCGCTGTGCTGTGTTGTCCCACTGCCTCTGTGTACTTGGGAGTAGGAAGAAGCTAGTAAAAGAGGTGGATCAATCCAGTCTCTATCCCAAAGTCAGGGTCTATACCGACTTCACCCCTACCTAACGCTAACAACCTATATTTTGTATTACACCCGCCCCTTTTCTTTTATCAGAAGCCAATGCTTAAAGTAGAAAACGACAGACCAGACATCACAGAACCCGTAATGGCCCACAGCCTATCTCTCTCCCAGTTCTTCCAGTCTTTCTCATGACTCTGGGTATCCCAAGACTCCCCTCTGGAGTTTGGACCCTGAGAAAGCTTTTAGCCTGGGGCGTTTGAGTATGTGATCTCCCCACACAGGGGCAGTATGCGGGCACTTGCAGCATCTGTGACTATTCTGTAAGATGGTGTGCTCAGCACCCAGCTGTTGTTCTCGGGTATATTACTCATTGCTGCCCATTATCATTGGGCAGGCTTCCAGGAGTGGGCAGTGCCCAGGCTGCTGGGGAGAGGCAGATCCAGCCTTCCCACACCTGTAGCAGCTCATGGGTGAGTCCTCAGCAGTTACTGTTTAAACAGGAGATGACGGTTGGGGGTGGGTAGGGACCAGGTCTCAGCACCTGACATGGACAGGAACATGCCACAAGGGCCTCTGGAGCAGCCAAATGGAACCAACCTGGTGCTGTTCCCTGAACCTCTCCTCCAAACCCCTCCTCCTCTTATAACTGACAAGTACATAAGAGGTGGCCGATATCCCTGGGTTGGCTCTTGCCCACCCCACAGTACAGTAATAGGGCTACTTACCAGTTTTCGGAGGGCTCCTTCATCTAGCCCAGCTAAGGCCTCGTCTGCCATCTTGCTGGCCCCTAGTTCCTTCAGTGTATCAGCTCCCGCCGAGGTCCTGGTGGCACTCAGAATTCTGCAAGAGGCAGACATGAGTTAGGTTGCTGGGGACTGTAGAAACCTCGGTCCCCTAGGATTTATGCCTCTGTTTCCCTTTCTAGCCCATGAGTGTTCCTATCCTACCCTGACATGTGGCTCCTGGCTGGGAACTGTCCTCTGCCCTAGGGTGTTTTACTGAAAAACTCACCAAACCAAGAATAGGTGCTCCTGTTCCAGCCCTACCAGCTTGGCTGCCAGACTGCCATGCGGTCTAAGTTGGCATCCTGACTAAGCCCCAAACAAGGAGGGCCTGGACCTGGATGGAGAAGAGGACTCTACAAGGCTTACCACCAGGGGGCGCACACTAGTCTCCAGTTACCTGTCATACCCACTCATCTCTAGGGGCTGTCCCGGCTGCTCCTCCACCCGACCTGTCTCCATAAGCTGGGCAGCTGGCTGTGGGCTGAGCCCATATCCAAGTCTTGCTATGACTGTCATTCCCACAGGTATGGGAGCTCCATGTGTCTGTGTTCTTGGAGCTAGCCTTCTGTACATGTCCATTTTTACTCCTTTCCTCCCCGTGATGTCAGCAGACCTGACCTTGTAGCCAGGTGCCCCTCTCTCCCTGTCCGTTCACACACTTAAAATGTACTCACAGTTCACTTCCCAACTGGAAGGGCCCTGGGAAGCTGACCCGCCCAACCTCTGGACTTCAGACAGAGGATGGGAGATGGCCAAAGATTCATCACGGGGGGTCAGAAAAACTCAGACTCAAAGGGTAGGAAGGACCTAACACAAATGGTGGTTACTTCTGCCTTCTGAAGCCCCCTTCCAAAATGCCGCCAAGACTCCAAGCTGTTTGTTTCTTGTCCAATCACTGACCATCAAAATGGATCCCTAAATCTGGTGCCGATCTCTACCCCAAATCTCTCCTTCCTGGAGTCCCCAGTGTCTCTGGAATCTGTGACTCCGTAGTCTGGTACACCTGATGTTTAGTTAATGTGGTGACTGAAATGGCCTCTGGATCCCCCACCTCTATTGATTCATCCCAAAATCATCCATTCTCTCTCTCTCTCTCCAACAGTCACTTGGTGTGAGTCACCCCATCCGGTGAATGGGTCTGGGGGAGTCCCAATACACACTAAGTGGAGTTTGAAGGATCCTTTCAGTTCAAGTCACTGCTGGGGTCTTTCCTCCTAATCTAGCTACTCTGTCCGGGGTAACTCCCCCTCCCCAGTGCTGGTTAATGGCCTCAGTCTTAAGTGTTGTGGACATGTTGTGCTTCCTCATGTTGGGAAAGGGTGTTGTTAGTTCCAAACCTCGGTGATACCCAGGACTGTTTGCTCAGAAATTCCTGCCACTGCTTGCCACCATTCTCATGGCTTCATGCTACACGGTTTGCAGTCCTGGAGATTGTTAAGGCCCTGTGTGTGTGTGTGGGGGGGGGGGGGAATCTGGGATCTGGGAAAGGTTCCTCGAGGTATCAGCTCCCTAAAGATTAGTGTCGCACGCCTTTAATCCCAGCACTTGGGAGGCAGAGGCAGGTGGATTTCTGAGTTCGAGGCCAGCCTGGTCTACAGAGTGAGTTCCAGGACAGCCAGGGCTACACAGAGAAACCCTGTCTCGAAAAACCGAAGGGGGGGTGGGGTGGGAGATTAGTGTCTCTGGAGATCAAGGAGCCTCTTCCAGGTCCATAGAGTCTCTTCGAGACCTTTTCCCCAGGGTCTCAGAACTTCAACCATGTGTCTTTGGAGTTCCCGTGATTTGGCTGGGGCTCCCGGACCTGGGAGTTTCGGAATCCCTGTCCAGACAAACAGGTTTCACACCCCCTTCCCCGGACTCATCCGGACTCCTAGAGTTGCCCCGAGATCCTCATACCCACCTCTCAGTCCGGCCCGCCGTTCCGGCGCGGTTTCGCGTTAGTTTGCTCGGGACCCGGCAGATGCAGTGGAGACCGGCAGACGGGCGGGAGGCGCCGCAGCCCGGGAGCCCAGGCCGGTTCAGCAACGTCCCCTGGACTCTGCTGCAGACGTCTGTCCCGCGGCGCCAGCCAGCTGGCTGGCCCCGCCCTGCCAAGCCGACCCAGCCAATTCTCTGTTGAGTCACGCCCCTGCTCGGCTCCTATTGGGAAAATTCAATTTCCAGGCACCGCCCCTACAAGACTCCTACCCCTCACCGTCCTGGGTTGTCGGGTATTGTAGTTTGGGGGGCTGCTGCAGCAAGGTCCTAGACATCCTCGGGTGGGCTTCGGCAGGATGCAGGCTCTAAGCCACAGTCTGGAATGTGCCACAAGCCGGGCAAATAAGTATCTTGGGATCCTGTAAGCCCTGAGCGGTCCGGACAGCCCCTCCCTGCCCTCTTCTTTGTTCTTGAGACCACATCCTTTCTCCGGACTCCACCCACTAGGGGCCTTAGTACACAGACTGCTGGGCCAACGCTCAGAGAGCGCTTTCTGGACACCTGGTCTGTGCCACCTCAGGGTAAGGACTGGGTGACCAGCAGCATCTTGACCCTTATTGAGTCGCCCAGGATTATGAGATGGAGCAGGATCAATCATATCGTGTCTTCCCTTGCTCTCTCAAACTCTTTTAAAGTCTGCCTCTGGGAGCCCTGTAGTTCTAAACAGGGAATATGAACCTCACAACTCTCAGCAAATGGAGGAAATTGAAGGTCCCAAAGAGGCAATACTCTCAAAACGAAGAGTCAGCCAGGAGACTCAAGAGCTCAGACCCAATAGGGAAAGGTGCCCGGCATCCTGGAGGCTGTGGAGCTGCCCTACTGTTCTTGCATGAGACAAAAGTAGGGCAGAGCCTAGGCAGATAAGGTCTGGAGTCCAGCTTGATAAATAAAAACTGTAAGTCAAATAAAAACCATAAAAGCACTAATGTGTTTCTTGTGTGTGTGTTGTCTATCAGATTATAATATCCATAACAACTAAATGAGATTTGAATTGTTCCCTTATACAGATGAGACAAAAGCCTATGGGGTAATGGAGCTGAGGTTCATCCTCCCTAGCCGGGATTCTAATCTCTGCTTCTAACCACTATAATGTGGAACAGAGGGGGGCTGAGCCGGGTCCTGTTGTCTCTTGGAGAGCTCCAGCTCAGATTTCTCCAAGACAAACCCGTACACACCTAAGGAGAGGACCTGTGTCCATTCAAATTCTTTTTCCTTCCACATCCGCAAGAGGTGGTTCTCTCGCCTTATATATTGGGAAATAAGACCTAGAGAAGGAAGCCCCTTGCGGGTGAGGCGGAAGAAGCACGCTGTAGAGGCTACAGTTCCTAGTTCTCCCTACCTGGCCTAGGTACCAGCTTATTCTCTGACCGAGGTTGAAGGCGCTCCAAGGCCAAATCCGGAGTACTGAAAAGCTTGCATCCCCGGGGACTCACCCTTGCCTCTGGACACACCTAGACTTCTTTGGAGTCTCAGGCTCTACTTGAGCAGGAGCCATTTGCTCCAGTGAACCGCCTGCTCGGCTCTGGCTGAGATCAATGAGTTGCCGAGGTGAGTGTCTGGTACCTGGGCCGTCTATTTAGCGCTTGTGCTCCCTCGCCCTGGCGGTGCCATGTACGCATGTCAAGCCCTGGCCCGCCTCCAGACCGACCTACCCTGCCTTTTTCTTCCTTCTAGCAAGGAATGGTGCCCTGCAAAGAGGTATCTGGTGGTGGTGATGGTGATCTGGGCATCAAAGGGTGGCCCCATGCAAGTGGAGAACTTTTTAACTTAGGCAGGGAAGAGAAAAGGTCCCATGAATGAACAGCAGGCACCTGATGTCAGATCACCAAGATAATCACTGTGCGAGACAGCCAGATTCTATCTACAAGGAGGAAGTTGAAACCCACGGTGGTAATGGAGCCATCATGGCGGAATTTCGCCCAGCGCCAGAGCACCTTTCCTTCCTTTGTTGTTTCTAAGATGGAAGAAATCTTGGAGGGCTTCTCAGAGGTGGTGCTATGTATGCTAAACATCATTGAAGATGAAAACAAAGAAAGTCATCGGATGGAAGTACATTTTTCAGAAGAAAACGTGTATGACTAAAGCCTGGGAGGCCTGGGAGTGAGAAAAAGAGGCAGGTGGAAAGTGGGTAGAATAAGAAATAGGGGTGGTGCTGCCTGAGAGGAGCCCTGAGTGCAGGATGAGAAGGATGGGTGAATTTTGGAGGCACCTGGGAGGCCTGAGTTTCTATCCGCTCATCTGTACGAGCTGCAGGACCGACCGACTGGCTTCTGGGCCTCCACAGGGCTAGACGAGGAAAGCTCTGGATTCTTCCACATCCAACCCTGTTACTGGCAGAGTTGGGGAGGAGGGGCAGAAACCGCTCGTGGGCCAAGGGCAATATTTTGCTCCAAAGCTCAAGTCCAAAAATGATGATTTTACCGAGCTGGCAGCTTGGTTCCCTGAGCCAATCTGGCTTCTCCTGCCTCAGTCAGGACCCCACACCTAGGGCCAAGCAAGTTGCAAGAAACGTCATGTTTTCTTGGTGCTGGTTCTGCTGTATGCAAGGCCTTGGGCTTCTTAGAGACTCAGTTTCCCTCTCTGCACAGTGGAGATCAATGCTGCTCGGTGGCGATCTGAGCCATTTCTAAGCATCCCTCCCAGGCTGCACAACAGAAAACCATAAGCCTTTCGGGAAGATCTTAGCCTTAGGATATGCCTTTAAGCAGCTACAAGGCTAGCTCAGGCCTGACCCTTGGAGGGTGAGGTGGTCTAGGAGGCTGTTGAGCAGCAGAAAGAATCGGGGAGTGAGAGGTGGTTTGCTGGCTGAGGGTGCAGGGGAGGCAGGAGGAGAAACGGTACCTAGGCTCTAAATGCTGCTGAGAGCAGAGGTTAGATTGGCTAGAGGAAAAAAACAGCAAGCACAGCGGAGGCAGATGCATGCAGAGAGATCGGAAGGGAGCAGTCAGGCAAATGAGGCTGGACCGGGGTTCAGAGATGGGGCTGGGTGGGTAGAGCTGGAGGCCCCCGTGGTCACAGCCAGCAGCTTGAGGAGCAGCATTGATGACCTGTTTCTCAAACCGGTTTGGCAAGCCTCTCACATCCATGATGTCATCTAGCTGTTGTGTCTCTGGGCAACTGTGCTTGACCAACTGCTATCCTTGGAGGAGAGAGAAAAGACTACAAAACAGCTGCTAGACAGAGAGGGCATCAGAAGAACAGCCCAGAGACAAAGGGGAGGGCTTCATGTGAGCTAACCTGGACTTTTAGGGGGTCCCGGTGCTGGGAGAAGGGTGTATCCTTAGTTGGTTGGGATACATTGGATGATTTGGACCCTGGTTCCCAATATATGTGTAGCAGTTATAGCATAAGGATCCTTGAGTCTTGTGAGATGTCACCTCTGCAGCGTCCAGGCAGTGTCAGTGAGGCTACAGCATCTGACCCCTCACCCACAACTCAAATGCAGACCCTCGGTCCTGATCACTGATCAGCTGCCCTTTAGGAGCTTGGCCCATTTGATACTTTGTCAGGTTTTTGAAACCAATTCTCTGACTACTAATGAATGCAGGAGCTGGCTCTTGCTACCCCAAAGTCCTAGATGCTCGTTTCATGGTACAGATAGGTAACTTGAGTCCCAGAGAGGACAAGGAGCAGGCCTCAAATCACACAAATCCTAAAGCCAGTCTTTTGTTCTCAGAGTTCAATACACCTAAGCATGAAAAATAACATTAAACCTGGTACATATTGATCACCTACTTTGTGTATGGCACATAGTGAGCACCTGTTGTTTATACTTCAGTTGTTTAAGCCTGGACACAGCTCTGTCAAGTAGGTCCTGGGATATATCCATTTTACAGAATTAAAAACAACTGAAGTTCAGAGACGGGGTAATTCTTATCCAAGTTGACATAGCGTGTTGATGGTGGGGTTTGCATTTCAGCCCAGATGTGTGGGCCCTTTTCCTTCAGCAGACCCAGGAATCCTTCCTGGGTACATCCAGAGCTGTAGATGGGAGGGCAGATTGCTTTCTCAAAGGCTCCCAAGGCAAGCAGTATAGACTCAAAGCATCTGGCGGGCCCAGCCTTTTTGGGGCTGGCAGGAAAGTGCTAAGACTGCAGAACCTTCCCAGAGGAGGCAGCAGTGGTGGGAGGGAGGGCTTAGCACCAATCTCAGAGCCAAGTGTAGACGTGGCTGCTGGACCAGCTGCAGGCAGGGTGGGGCCTAAACCCACATCAGGCCTCCCAGCCGTGTTCTTAGCCCAGGCCCTGACTGCTCCTCTTACTCCCCATCTGGATTTGAGATGAGGACTTTGGGCCTAATAATAGCCAAATGGCAGACAAGGCAGTGCTTGGAGCTATAGCCAGTGGGGGGCTGGGGCCCCCATCATCTCTCGCTGGCCTCAAATAGCCTTAAAAATATAGCGTGCTTATGGAAAAAATCAAAACTCAGCCCACAGTAACTCACTTATGCCTTGTGATGAGAGCAAGCTATTACAAACCCTTGTGATGGACAGAGCAACTGAGAGCCACAGTTAAGCAAGTTGCCGCCCCCCACCCCCAACTAAATTTGGCCGTCAGCAGTTGTTTGTTTATTCCTCTAAGCAGTTGTGTGCTGTGTCCCTCTGGGCACTGTGCTAAGTGGTAGCAAGGGTATTGCCCACAGCCAGAATCGGAGAGAAGAGGGACTTGCCCAAGGCTACACAGCTATGATGCAGAGAGTTGGGACCCAACCCCAGGATGCTTCAGAAGTCAATACCTTAGCTTCTGACATAAAGTAGTGAGGTCCTCACCTCTTACCGTGTGGCCTTGACAAGAGTCTGCTCTCTACTCAGTGGAATGGAGGTGCTGATAGTGCTGTTAGCTGTTAGCCCACCTTGGGGATGGCAGGGCGTTTGTTTCTCTTTCTCTTCTTCTTCCTCTTTAATATTCTATTTCTTCTCCTCCTCCCCCTCCGCTTCTTCCCCCTCTTCTTCCTCTTCTTTTCTTCCTTCTCCTCCCTCTCCCCCTCCTCATTCTCCCCTCTTCTTCTCTCCACACTGGGAAGCATACCCGGGTGCTACACTAAGCAAGTGCATACAGCTCCAGCAGGTACTTTCAATGGTGTGTTTATGTTGTGTGTGTCTTTTACCAGTTCCCACATTGACCCCCCAGTAGTGACCCTTCTTTTTCTCTGCCAATTTAATTATGAAAAATACTCACATAGAGCTTTTATCTACTGTGCAAAGAGAGGGTTGCTTGGGCCTGCAGCAAGGTCTAGGCTCCATTAAGACCTTGCACTGTGCAATTCCAGTTCGGGTTCTTCTCATCCACTGAAAGAGCTGCAAAGGCCGGAAGGCATGGTCACTGATCAGGGCCATCCACTCTCCAGCTGCAGCTAAGTCTGGTTCAGGAGCACAAGGGTACCCATTCTGTGAGGCAGAAGCCGGAACGGAAGGTAGTTACACGTATGTCCTCACTACCCTCTTGGTCCACTCTTGCCCACATCATTCTCATGCAGTGCTCATTTGGACCATGGAACTTAGGGGGCAATACTTTATTTTAACTTTTTATTTTTCCTATTTTAAAATTGTTATGTGTGCTAGTGGTTTGCCTGCACCCATGACTGTGCACCATATGCATGCAATGTCCCAGGAGGCCAGAAGAGGGCGTCAGATGCCCTGGAACTGGAGTTACTCGTGGTTGTGAGCTGCCAAAGTAGGTGCTGGGAATAGAACCCAAGTACTCTGGAAGAACACGTGCTCTAAACCACTGAGCCTTTTCTCTAGCCCCAGAGTCCAGTGTTTTAAAGAGCATTGGGGTCAAGTTCTTTTCTGTGAAGAAGTCGGCCATCCATATGGCTCATTCATCGGTGTGTCCCAGCTTTTCACAGTCTATCAGCTTCTCTGTGTAGCCCATCAACTTGGTCATGTGTGCCCAGGATACCTTGGTACATTCATGGCATACCAAATCCATGAGCAAGTTCTGAAACAGTTCAGAATTCAGGACTCAGAACGGAGACTTGGGTGGTAGAACACAGCCCATGGGAGATGGTGGCAGCCATGACACTAATGGTTCTTGCCATTTAGTTAGTTGGGTATTTATTTGTTTGGTTTTTTGACACAGAGTTTCTCTGTATAGCCCTGGCTGTCCTGGCACTCACTCTGTAGACCAGGCTGGCCTCAAACTCAGAGATCTACTTGTCTCTGCCATTCCAGTACTGGGATTAAAGGGGTCCTCCACCACCTCCCTGCTTCTTGCCAATTTTATTAAATAGAATTACGAGGCTCAGAAGATTTTGCTCAGGTCTAAAGGCTAAAAAGAATTTTTCTTTTAGGAATGGTGGCTTCTGTTTGTAACCTCAGCATCTGAGAGGTCGAGCCAGATGGATCAGATAGCCTAGGCCCAGAATAAAACTGAGAGCCCTCAAACAAACAAACAAACAATGACACCAAACAAGAAGCCATGGGTGAAGGCATGCTAGGGACAGCCCGTGCAAATGTCCTGCTGTAACCAGGGGACACAGGGGCTCTTTTGCCAGCTCTTAGTCTTGTAAATAAAATAATTTAAAATGGATTCAGAAGGAAACGATGGCAATTTATTGGTGTTTAAGAGAGAAGACAAGAGGGCAGTCACACTGGAGCCCTCCATGGCCACTGAGAGGAGGGAGGTGAAGGAAGAAAGAACAGGGAGCTTGCCACCTGAGGTCAAGAAAGCAGCGGGGCAAGGTAAGGAAACGTTCTGGCAGCGGCATGAGTGGGCATCTTCCAGCAAGAGTGAGAGGCTCAGAGAGTCAAGAGGCCTGGAGATGGGAGATGGAAAGGGGCGGTGTCCCACAGGGCATGCGCTGCAGTGTCCCACACGGGGCATGCGCTGCAGTGGGAGTCCGGTCAGCACCTGCATTGAGGGCGAGACCTTTGCAGTGTTTAAATGCGTATCTCACTATGTGTGGTACTTAGCCTTCCAGGCTCTTTCTTCCTCTCTTTTTCTTATCATATCTACAGGTGTATTGAGGGGAGGGGCTGGTCTTCTTTACATCGTTGGAAAACAAGATTTTCTTCTTACCAGGAGGGCTCCAGCCTCCTCTGGGCAAGGGAAGCACCTGCTCTCCCTATCAGAGGAAGCTGACATCCTGAGAGTCACACTCTGAAGCAAGCCCAGGGAAGTGGGCAGCTGCAAAGGGCCCCTTCAGTTTGCTTTCATTTGCTTCCTTTTTACCTGGCACTCTTTATGTCTAAGGCAAGAACAGGATCCTACCTGTGCTGGCAGGTTTATGTCAACTTGACACAAGCTGATGTTTTCTGAGAGGTGGGAACCTCAACTAAGAAAATGCCTTTGTAAGACTTTGGGCAAGCCTGTGGGGCACTTTCTTAACTAGTGATTGATGTGGAGGGTCCAGCCCATTGGGAATGGTGCAATATCTGGCCTGGTAGTGGTCCTGGGTTCTAAAAGAAAGCAAGCTGTGGGGAGCAAGCCAGTAAGCAGCACTCTTCCATGGCCTATGCATCAGTTTCTGTCTCCAAGTTTCTGCTCCGTTGAGTTTGTCCTGACTTCCTTTGGTGATGAACAGGGCGGTGGAAGTGGAAGCCGAATAAACCCTTTCCTTCCCATTTTGCTTGTTGGTCATGGTGCTTCGTGACAGCAATCAAAAATCTAAGACACTAGCTTTATTTTCTCTGAGTATGAAGAGTGAGAGCCAAGTGGTCTTTGGGTGAGAAAGCTGGGGGCAACATGGCTGACAGAAGAGTCCCTGTTGGCAGCACTGCCTACAGAACATGGTGATCATAGTTCAGAGTTACTAAGAATCTGGGCCAGCAAGATGGCCTGACAGACTTGCTGCCAACCCTGACAGCTTGAGTTCTCAGTCTCAGAATCTTTCTGGTAGAAGAGAACTGACTCCTACAAGTTTTCTTCTGAGTCCTTTCCACATTCTACACGAATACACATTAAGTGAATAAATGTAATTAAATAAAGGTATTAAGAATTCCAAGATGGTGGAGCAGAAAGCTAACCTCTGTGTTGGGCCTGTGATAGGCACAGTCTGGAAGCAGAGGTAGCTGGATTTCTTTGAGTTTGAGGCCAGCCTGGTCTACAGAGTTTCAGGACAGCCAGGGCTACACAGAGATATCCCATCTCAAAAACAAAGCAAAACAAAACAACAAAAAACAAAAAAGAGTTTGCTGTGTAGGCTGCTGGAAGCCATGGGAAGTTTCTGAGCTAGGCCTGATTAGATCTGATTTGCATAAGCCTTAATTGTCCACACTAAACCTTGCTGGGTTGGCGTTTGCCTCTCTTCCAGAGTGGCCTGCTTCTTTCCCTTTACGTTTTTGCCTCTTCTCAAGAGCCTTCAGTGGCTCCTGCTCCCTACCAGACTCCTCCCAAACTCTAACCAGATGACACTCAAGGCTCTTCAAAATCTTCCTTCACCGGATGTAAATTGATGTCACCAGTCTGTGCGTTGAAATCCGGAGATATGATGAACTAACCTAAGAGCATACAAAGGTACCGGGATGCACACTGGCTATGTAACTCCTCTCCTGAGGTTGGCTCACCCAGCCCTGGAGGAAGGTGCATTTTCTCTGTACAAAGAGAGGGTGTCTCCCAACCTTGCTTTGAGTCATACAGTAGACCAGTATATGCCTGTGGTGGTATGTTCCTCCCAGGGCAAATATCTGCCAGGGCAAGGTGTGTCACAAAACAGGCTCACAGAGCATCCTTCTGGCTCCTCCTCTCCCTGTCCCCTCCCCTAGGCATTTACCAGCCCTAGAGCAGGCGCCGGACTCATCCACAATAAATAATAATAATAAAAACCAAGGTATTTCACATAACAACCCTTATTTTTGCAGTCTCAGCCTGGGTCTAGATTGTGCAGTGGGCAGTTTCCCTCTAACATTGGCCAATTGGGGATTTTCTGCCTTAATCCCAGATGCACAGTTGAATTGGTTGTTGCCATGGACCAATCAGGGCTCTCAAAGCCGATAAACCACGCCTCACTTGTGGGCATGACCAGGCAAAACAAGCCCCGCCCCTAGTCTCTGCCAGCAGCTTGTGTAGGGGGTGTTTTCAAGTCCCTTGGGAAGAGAGTCCTGACAACTCCTCCGCAGACCAGATTGGAGGCTTCTTCCCAACAGGCATTTGCTATTTTCTTAGCTTGACTTTTCTTCATCCCTGTACTCTCCTGATTTATCATCATTCAGGTCTCAACACCAGTGTCACCTGAGGGCTCCCCAGGGACTGGAGAGATGGCTCAGCAGTAAAGAGCACTTGTTCTTGCAGAGGATCCTACTTTGGTTTCCAGCACCTGCATGGAGGAGGCTCAGACCTGTAACTCCAGTTCCAGGGGATCCGATGCCTGTGGTGCACATGCAGGCAAACACTCACACATAAAATAAATAATAAAAATAAAGACCTTTCCATAGCATCTTCCTGAATATCCTGAAAATTAGTATAAGCGGTCCGAGTTCCAGCAACAGCAGTTATTACCAGAGCAGATTTAATTGTTATCCAAAGATGGAGAGAGAGAAAAGACCCTGGACCTGGTATAGGCTTTAGAAACCTCAAAGCCCCCCACAGTGACGCACTTTCTCCAACAAGGCCACACCTCCTAGTCTCAGTGCAGTCAGGAGCCAAGGAATACCACAAGTCACATCACTCAACAAACTTCACACAAAAAGAAGCTTGCCTCTCCTCAGGCGAGAAGCAGCAGGGAACTGGGCAGGAGACAGACTTATATAGAGTTTTTAGGGGAGTTTTCCTGGGTGGAGTTTCACCAATCTCCAGGGTGGAGATTTCAACCTGAGCTTGGAGCGAGCCCAGGGATTGGTGGGATTTTGTGCTCAGGAACTGGTGGATTTTGGTCAGTTTTCAAACCTGGAAGTGGGCTCAGACCTTGTAACCCTATGAATGCCATTCCCCCGATGGCTAAGCATTCAAATATGTGCCTTTGGGGGCCATTCTTATTCCACCACCACAGGAGGCCTTGGGCAGTTCTCAAGGCCAACATTGAAAGAAGGCCCTGAAGATAACCTCTGGAAAGCCCCTCGGTCTTACTGAAGGAGACTTAAATGCCCAGCAGTCCCCTAAAAGGGTTTGGGTCCCTTTACGAAGCGAGGGTGTCTAAGGAGTCTGCAGAGGGCGGGAGGAGGGAACTGGGACCAAGTGAGGGGGGTCATCCTGCCCTACTCTGGAGGTAAGGGAGCTTCTGAATTGGAGATACAGCGCTATGGCAGAGTGAGTGCCTAGCTACCACGGGCAAGGTCATAGGTAGGTCCCATTTCCGTGCCAACAATAACAAACAAACAAACAAACAAACAAAAAATCACCACTTTTTTCTTGTTGTTTTGTTTTTAGGAGACAGGAGGGTCTTGATAGGTGTCCCTGGCTGTCCTGGAATTCACTATGTGGACCAGGCTGGCCTTGAATTCAGAGATCTCTGCTTCTCAAGTGTTAGTTCACTTTGTTCATAAGTACCAGAAACCTCCCTGTATTACCCTTAAAAACATGGATCTTTATTGGAAGGTTATCATTAGAAGTGACACCAAAATTGCAAAAATTCAAGCTGGGCACAGTGCCTGCAACCCTAGAATTTGGAAGATGAAACAGGAAGGTCAAGAGTTCATAGGGAATTTGAGAGTCAGCTGGGCAACGGGGGACCAGGAGACAGACAGATCTCTGGCAGGCAGATAGACAGGAAAGGGGGCCGAAGACAGTTGATAACGATGGAAAGTTCCAGGTTCTACCTCATCTTCCTGAGCGGAGACAAGGGCCTTCCAGGACTTTTCTGCAACCAGCAGGGCTCCACTAATGGCTGGCCCTTCCGGGTGCTCAGATAGATTCTAGACCAGTCCTGAACATGTCTATGTGAAGCTTCTGCAGGCCTATCAGCTCCCCTTTCTTTAAATTGAACAATCCAAAATTAGGGAAAGAGGATCTGTCCCAGCCCACCAAAACACCGAGACCCCCTAGGCCTCCATGGAAAACATGAATTTTGAATTCTGAGCCCCATCTTGGCATCACAGGAAGGCTTTTTGAGTCTTGGTCTTCTCCACCTTCAGTGAGCGTGTTACCTGTTGCTGCCTGCCATGTCTGAGAATTTCCTGTCTCTTAGTTCTTTAATTGAAGAAGAAAACAAAGCCAATCAAGATCCCTACACAGTAACAGCTACACGAGACCTGTCTTAAAACCAAACCAAACCAAACCAAAAACCCAAAAAACAAAACAAAACAATAATCTCAACCTGCCAGGCAGTGGTGGCGCATGCCTTTAATCCCAGCACTTGGGAGGCAGAGACAGGTGGATTTCTGAGTTCGAGGCCAGCCTGGTCTACAGAGTGAGTTCCAGGAAAGACAGGAAACCCTGTCTCGAAAAACAAAACAAAACAAAACAAAAATCCCAACCTAACAAAAATGGTAATTGGGGTTGGAGAGACAGCAATGGTTAGAAGCACTTGCTCGTCTTTTGTTTTTTGTTTGTTTGAGACAGGGTTTCTCTGTGTAAACCTGGTTGTCCTGGAACTCTCTCTGTAGACCAAGCTGGCCTCAAATTCACAGAGATCCACCTGCCTCTGCCTCCCGAATGCTGGGATTCAAGGCATGAGTCACCATCACCCAGCATACTTGCTGCTCTTACAAAACACCGGGGTTGGGTTCCCACAAGGCAGCTCACAATTGTCTGTAACAGCTCTGGGGGATTTGATGCCCTCTTCTGGCTTCTGTGTGCACCTGCATACATGTGGTACACACACACACACACACACACACACACACACACACACACACACACACACCGAGAGAGAGAGAGAGAGAGAGAGAGAGAGAGAGAGAGAGAGAGAGAGAGCGCAAAATTAACTAAATAAAACGTAAAAAGGTAATACTTTCAAAAGTAAAAAGAGGGGTCAAGTTAAGAGTCTACTGCTCTTCCAGAGGACCCAAGTTCAGTTTCCTGTAACTCCAGACCCACAGGCATCTGCCCTCACCTGCATAAACCCACACACTGACACATAAGTAAAAATAAAGTAAGTCAGCATGGTGGTAGTAACACACACTTTTAATCCCAGCATTTGGGAGGAAAAGGCAGGGGATCTCTATGAGTTTTAGGCCAGCCTGGTCTACAGAGATAATTCCAGGACAGCCAGGGCTACACAGAGAAACCCTGTCTCAGAAAACAAACAAAAAACCAAATCTTCAGGAAAAGAGAGAGAAGGGCTCTTAAACTTATCGTTTTAATTTACCCAAAATTATTTTCTAGGGACTGATCTGTTTATGTGACTCAGTGGAACAGACTGTGCTTAGCACGTGTGGTGATTTGAATATGCATGGCTCAGGGAGTGGCACTGTTAGGAGGTGTGGCCTTGCTGGAGAAAGTGTGTCACTGTGGGGTGGGTAATGAGGCCCTCCTCCTAACTGCATGGGAGCTAGTCTTTGTCTAGTGGCCTTCAGATGAAGATGTAGAACTCTCAGCTCCTCCTGCACCATGCCTGTCTGAATGCTGCCATGTTGCTGCCTTGATGATACTGGACTAAATCTCTGAACCTGTAAGACAGCCCCAATTAAATGTTGTCCTTATAAGAGTTGCCTTGGAGCCAGGCGGTGGTGGTGCACACCTTTAATCCCAGCACTTGGGAGGCAGAGGCAGGTTGGGAGGCAGAGGCAGGTGGATTTCTGAGTTCAAGGCCAGCCTGGTCTACAGAGTGAGTTCCAGGACAGCCAGGGCTATACAGAGAAACCCTGTCTCGAAAAACCAAAACCAAAACCAAAACCAACCAACCAAACAAACAAACAAAACCCAAAGAGTTGCCTTGGTCGTGGTATCTCTTCACAGCAATAAAACCCTCACTAAGACAGCATGTATGAGGTTCTAATCAGCCTGTTACTCAGAGCTCTGCACTGGAAGGAGACCCTAGGAGCTTGCTGGAAATGCCAGATCTCAGGGTATTAGGCTTGGGTTGTGTGGTGGTTTGAATAGGAATGGCCCCCATAGACTCATGTGCTTGAATGCTTGGCCCCATAGAGAATGGCTCTATTAGGAGGCGTGTCCTTGTTGGAATAGGTGTGTCACTGTGGAGGTGGGCTTTGAGGTCTCTTATGCACAAGCGATGCCCGGTGTGGCACACAGTCTCCTTCTGCTGCCTGCTGATCCAATTGTAGAAGAACTCTCAGCTCCATCTTCAGTACCATGTCTGCCTGCACTCTACCATGTCCCCCACCATGACAATAATAAACTAAACCTCTGAAATCGTAAGCCAGCCTCAGTGAAATGTTTTCCTTTGTAAGAGTTGCCGAGGTCATGGTGTATCTTCACAGCAATAAAACCCTAACTAAAACAAATGGGGCAGGTGATTGAAAAGGACACTGGGACAGATTGGGCATTTATTAGAAGAGTTATCAATACCATGAACAGATGGAGGGATAACAGCATGGTAGACTCCAAGGACAGTTCAGACCCCAGTGCCAGAGACAGACAGTGACATAGGGAGTCTAGGAAGATACTCAGAGCCTATGTAGCAGGGGAGGGAGACTTATTTTATTGGACCTTTTTGAGTATGTGAGTGATTCACAGAAAGATCCTGCAACTGGGCTCTCTGATTCTTAGGCAGGAGCACCCCTTTGATGCAAACTCACTTCCCAAGTGATATGTGGTGGCACTTCGCTCTGGGCTCACAAACAATGACATAGTATTCCTTCCCCATCCCTGCTCTATTTTTTGACATTCTCTGTGTAGCCCTGGCTGGTCTGGAACTCACTCTGTAGACCAGGTTGGCCTCTAACTCACAGAGACCTGCCTACACCTACCTCCAGAGTGCTGGCATCAAAGACGCTACACCACACCTGGCTCTTACCTCACATTGTCTCACAGACCTCATACTAAGCTTCCTGAGTCTGGCTCCATGTAGTAGTTTATCTTTTTTTTTTTTTTCTCCTGCCTTTAAGTTGCCCCTAGTTAGTAACTGTTCAAAAATATTAAATGCAAAATACCAGAAAAAAAGCCACTTTGTGTTTGTGCATCATTCTGAGTAGCTACTAAGATCTCTGGCCATCTTTCCTGAGTGTAAATCATCGCTGTTCAGCATGCCCCAGGATACATGGGATACGTTCCCATTGATCACTTGGTAGCTTCTGCTGTCAGATCATCTGTCGTATTGTCACCATTAATGTAAAACAAGTGTGTGTGCATGCATGAGTGAGAAGGCCAGAGGTCAACTTCAGGTGTGGTTCTCAGGAGCCATCCACCTTACTGTTTTCTGAGCCAGGGCCTCTTACTGGAAGCTGAGGCTTAGGCTTGGTTGGCTGGCCAGTGGGCCCCAGGAATCATCCAGGTTCTGTCTTCACAGCACTGCGATTAAAGACTCAAGCCACCAGCTTTGTATGTGGTGCTGGGGACTCGATAGGTCCTCATGCTTTTGGGCCAAGCTATTTATAGACGGGGGTTTCTCTAGCCTCATTACAACTCTGTTCAAGCATTTCTCTTATTTTATCTTTTTTCAGTTAGGATCTAGTGCTGTAGCTCTCGCTGGGCTTGGAACTCACTATGACAACCAGGTTGGCCACAAACTCAACAGAGATCTGCCTGCCTCTGCCTCCTGAGTGCTGGCATCAAAATGATTATTTTTCTTGGTAATGGCTCCGAAACACAAGAGCAGTAATGCTGGCAATTTTATTGGGGTCTATTTCCACAATTATAATTGTATTATTGCTGCTATTATGCTTTTATTGTTATATACTGTAATTTACAGGGAAAAATCATAAAAGTCACAGAGTTACATAGATACATGATTTGTGGTAGAAAAGTATTTGCCACAGATAAGGAAGGACAGTTGTGCAGTGTGGAGGTTCTTCAAGGATTCATGTTTACGTTATAGTTCATAGCTTGTGATTACAAAATGGGGGTTTCTTAGGAAACAGGTGGGATGTGTCTCTATGTGTCTCTTTTCCGCACTTTCATGAACCCATATCCATTCATTACACGTGTATACACACACACACACACACACACACACACACACACACACACACACACACACACCATATATATATATATCCCAAGTTCTCCTCAAATTTATTATGTAGACCAGGATGAGTTCAAGCTAGAGATATTCTGCTTCTCCAGTCTTGAGATCAAGGTTCAAGGCTAGCCTTGGCTACACAGGGAGTTTGTGGTCAAAAGTTCTTAGGCCTTCCTTGAAGGCTGTGACTTTAGACTCCAGCAGGTTTTTAGGGCCCACCTGGGGAGGACAATAAAAGTCAGCCTTTGGCTGCTATCACCAGTTATTGTTCAGGTGCTAGCAGGGCAGGAACCCAGCCTATAACTACCTTTTCCTCCCCTGGGAGACCAGCCTGGGAAACCCAGTCCTCTGACTTGCCAAGGGATACTGAGCCTGGCTGGAGGGAGAACTTCCTGTATGTTGTTGAGTGGCCTAGCTGAGTTGATGCCAGAAACCAGGCCATTGAGTTGATACTTTCTGAGCTGCGAGTAGACAGGTCCTAGATCTCAGCTCTTTAGCCTCAGGATAGGAATAGCTGACATTTCTTGGCCCTGTAAGAGTTCCAAAGTGCCTTTCACCTTTATCATGTTTGATCATTATGATCTCCGATAAAAAGCCGAAAGGAAGCAGTGACTGGTGGAAGGGCCAGCTCTAAAATTCAAACCCAAGAGTGACCTTGCACTCAGTTTGGTGAGTGACCTCATCCTCCTGTACCTCCATCATGTTTTGGTTTTAAGTTTATTTTATTATTTTAAAGTTAATTAATTTATTATTACTGGTGAGACACACACAGAGACACACAGAGAGACAGAGACCGAGAGACAGTGTGAGCATAAAGGCTGTGTGTGGAGGTCAGAGTGCAACTTTCAGAAGTCAGTTCTCTCTTTCCATGGGCTCTGGGGCTCAACGCAGGTCATGGGGCTTGCTGAGCAAGAACTTTTACATTTTGAACCATCTCATCTATCCTTTCTTGGCTTTTAAAAATTGTCTCTCAGGGTGTGGTGGCACACACTGTAATCCCAGCACTTGTGAGATAGAGGCAAACGTGTCTGGTTCAAGGCAACCCTCAGCTACAGAGAGAGTTTGTGACCAGCTTGGACTATATGAAACTCTGTCTAAAAAAAAAACCATGCTTCAAAGAGCTAAAAGTTAAGTCAGTTTAGAAGACTGATCAGAGTAAGTACATCGTTTTGTGTTGTAATTTCAAGTACACACGTATCAGATAATTATGTCTCTCTGTCTCTCTCTAGCTTGGAAATGGTCTCAATATACCCAAGGCTGGTCTTGAACTCATGACCTTCATATCTTCAGAAGCAGGAGATACAACTATCTTGAATACTCTACGGAGTGTAGCAGTTTCCTTTCTCAGGCCTGGAACACTGTTGGAGGAAGGCAATGTCTGCTTCTCTCATTTACTGCCACCCACAGGTCCCAGGTGTCACTTGGCACCTCAAGGCAAACTGAGTAATTGCTGACATGGCTCCAGAGGAACTAGTCTCAACAGGACTCTTCTTGTGTCTCCCAAACATATAAAATGATATCACAGGTAAGGTTTGGCCAGGAGGAGGAGGCAATCATGTTGGTGAGACAGGCAGATGCCCGGGGGCATGAGCAGATAGGATGTAAACACACCACAGATGGGTGCAGGCCAGAGCTGCTCAAGGTCAGAGCTGGGGTCACAGGACTAACAGTGGAAACCCTGGCCAGCGTTATAAGCATAGGCCCCACTTCAGCATCAGCAACGGAATAGTAAGGCATTGTGTTCATTACATTTCTCTTGCTGTTAAAAAAAAGACACCATAACCAAGGCGATTTATATATAAAGAAAGACTTTGTTTGGGCTTATGATTCCGGAAGATTGGAGTCCATGATGGAGGGAGCAGGATGCAGAAGGCTCACATAACGAACCATGAAGACAGAAAACTGGGGATGCCGAGAGGCTTTGAAACCTCAAAGACACCCCCACTGCCGTACTACGAGTAAAGCCACACTTCCTAGGCCTTCCCCAACAGCACTACCAACTGGGAACCAAGTGTTCAATGCCAGGGCCTATGGGGGATGTCTTAGTCAGGGTTACTAGCACAGTGATGAAACTCTATGATTAAAGCAGCTTGGGAGGAAAGGGTTTATTTGGCTTATGTATCCACATCACAGTTCGTCATTGAAGGAAGTCAGGCCAAGAACTCAAACAGGGCAGGAACCTGGAGGCAAGAGCTGATGCAGAGGCCATAAAGGGGTGCTGCTTACTGGCTTGCCTCCCATGGCTCGCTCAGCCTGCTTTCTTATAGAACCCAGAACCACCAGCCCAGGGATAGCCCCACCCACAATGATCTGGGTCCTCCTCCATCAACCACCAATTAAAAGAGGCCCTACAGGCCTGCCTGCAGCCCAATCTTATGGAGGCAGTTTTTCAATTGAGGCTCCCTCCTTTCAGATGACTCTAGCTTGTGTCAAGTTGACCTAAAACTAGCCATCACAGGGGATAGTCTCATTCAAACCACCCCGGGTACAATAATCCCCACTTATGATTAGGACGGTAAGGCCCACAAAGATCACAGATCTCCACATACATCAGGCATCTCAGGTCAGGGCTCACTCCACAGTGGACAAGCAGGTGATTTTGTAGAATCAAATGCAGAAAGTATGCTGTTTGGTAACATGTTTTTAAAACTGTGCATGATGAGAAATTTACATCTGTGCCTGATGTTCAGAACCCCCCCCACCCCCCAGGACACTAATTACAAAGCAGTGCTTTGCAAAGGAGAAAGCCAGCTGACCCTCCTTTGAACCAAGTGGATCAGCATTCACATTATCAGTAATAAATCATACCGACAGATAGTAGCTCTTGATCTAATGCACTAAGAAGGGCTTGCTGTCACTTCTCTGATGTTCTTCCCAGAAGAGCAAAAGTTTGGCCTAAGCATGAGGAAGAAAAACCTCAATCTTTTAAGTAGAGCAGTAAGAGTCGAAGTCATAAGAGAGAAGAAAGGTACCATCTCAGATGGGAGCAGACTAGCAAGACATCAGCAAGTGCAGGGTGGAATTCTGGATGCAGTCTGAATGAAAATGGGAGAACCTGGAGGCTGGAGAGATGGCTCAGCGGTTAAGAGCACTGACTCTTCTTCCAGAGGTCCTGAGTTCAATTCCCAGCAACCACATGGTGGCTCACAACCATCTGTAGTGGGATCCAATGCCCTCTTCTAGTGTGTCTGAAGACCGCAACAGTGTACTCGTATACATAAAATAAATAAAATCTTTAAAAAAGAAAAAAAAAAGAAAATGGGAGAACCCCAAGAAGATTACGGCCCACTGTGATGGCTCATGCTTGTGATCCTGGCAGGCTGAGGCAGGAGGATCACCATGAGTTTGAGGCCAGCCTGGGCTACAAAGCAAGATCTTATCTCAAATATAGATAAGCAGGGCAGATGAGATAGTCCAATAGGTAAAGGCTCCTGCCATCAAGCCTGAGTTTGATCCCTGGAACTTACTCAGTGGAAGGAGAGAACAGGAGAGTGAAGGTAGCCCGGGTCCCGGAGCTGGAGCTGCAGGCTGTTTGAACTGCTGGGTGTGTTGTGAGTCTCCTGAAAGAGCTGCAGGTGCACTTAGCCACTGAGCAGTCTCTCCAGCCCACAGACAAGGACCTTCTGCAGCTTAGGCCTGGAACTAACGATCCTCTTCCTTCTTTCTCCTCCTGAGATAAAAATTTCAAGTATGCTTCACCACGCTCAACCAAAATGAACTTTTTTGTGTTTTGTGTTTCTGTTGTTGGTGTTATTATTGTTGCTGAGAGCGCCTTACTCTATTCAGGCTGCCCTAGGACTGATTATGTAACCCTAGTTGACTTCAAACTCAGGGCAATCCTTCTGCCTCACCCTCTAGAGTGCTTACAGGTATGAGCTACCTTGTCTACCTTTTCTTACATATAAATTCTATTTCAGTTTTTAAAAACCCCACTATACAGAGCTTGATGAGGTAAGACAATAATATCTAGATCTTCAGCCAATGCTTTTCCACCTACTGGGGCTGGTCCCTAAGACCATTGATCTCAGTTTCAAAGCCTAGTTCAAATACTTAAACTTACAAAAAGCTGCCCTGATTTCTGCAGACGTGCGGGCTTTCTCCCTGGACCCACTATTACAGATTAATTATTTCCACAGTGGACACCAGAACAATGTGCACTCAGTGCCCCTACTTATCTCTGCTTCTTTCATCTTCTGACTCTTAACCTCGAGGGTCTTTTTGAAACATTTTTATTACATTTATTATTTACTTATTTATGTACTTGCACGCGCGCGTATGTTCTCTTTCCACCATGTGGATCCCAGAGATTGAAGACCTGTCATCAAGGTTGACATTAAACACCTTTATTCAGCGAGCCTTCTCACGGGCCCAGCTGTCTGTTATGATAAAAGCCTCATAGTTGGTTGGGTCAAAGGTAGACTTGTGACTCAGCTGGGCCAATCACATACCTTCCAAGTTTGTTTCCTCTCTCATGCTGGGACTGAAAAACTCTTGGTTGGTGAGGTCTCTGCAAGCCATGAGATACAAAATATAGATGACATTTGGCGCCGGGGTCCCCTCCTGAATGAGAAATATACCTTATCTATAGGTAGAGGAATATGACCACTAACAAAAGAATTTGAGAGACGGGGGGGGGGGAGAGAAAGAGAGAGAGAGAGAGAGAGAGAGAGAGAGAGAGAGAGAGAGAGAGAAGGAGAGAGAGGGAGAGAGAGGGAGAGAGAGGGGCCTGATTGCATTTTTCCCCTGGTACTGGGGATTGAACCCAGAACTTTACTCATGCTAGGTAAACACTAAACATCCAGCTACATACAGTCTGGCCCTTCCATTTCGTCTTAAACACACACACACACACACACACACACACACACACACACACCTACACACACACCTCAATTTATTTTTAATTAATTATCACCATAATTATTATTTTTGAAACAGGGTCTTATGGAGCCCTGGCTGGCCTTGAATTTAGGTTCCTCCTGCCTCCACTTCCCAGGGGCCGTTTTACAGAAATGGGCCACCAAGCTTGGCTGTTTTACATATTGAAGTTTTCTGTCCTTGCCAGAGAGAGTGATTGATGCCTGTATCTGCCGCACAGCACCAGACACCAATGAACTAAAACTTCCTTCCAGCAGCTCTGGCTTTTTAAAACTTAAGGTAGCCAGAAGAATTTTCTGTGGCTCTCAACCCAAAGACTGAGAATATAAGCATCTATTTCTCCCCCTCACTGGAGGATTGCCTGATGCCCCATCTTAGAGCATGTTCTTCCTGGCTCTGCTCAGTGACAAAACTGAGACCATGTGGTGAATTACTTGCATGGTAGATTTTCTCCAAGTGTGTTTTATGAGATGGTGGCAACAGTAACAAGTAGTCTTTATTTTCCCCCTTTCCTTTGGTGTCTGTCCCATTTGAGAAGGAAGCTTTCTAAGAGGGGATGTCTCAGAGTCAGAGGTACTGCTGGGTAAAGGCTCCTTCGGGGCACAGTGATTGGCGGGTAGGTGTGACCAGGAGGTGAGCAAGGGGGGGCTAACGGGCTTGAGAGCAGTTCCGGCCTCCTGACTGTCATGAGGGCATGATCTGGTTTAGATGGTTCCAGCTTGTTCATTTACCCAGATCTTATATGAGTTTTCAAAGCAGACCTAATTAACTTATTTGGAAAATGTCCAAAAGAAAGATGCCATCCTTGATTGCCCTCTTGATCTCCACTTTTTTTCCTCTCCATTGCTGGGGACAGAAGCTAAGGCCCATGCCTGCTATCCAAGGGCTAGCACTCGACCCGAGAGCTGCACATCCTAGCCCTCTGACCTTTCAAGTAGATCTCAGATTAGTATCTTCCTCTATCTTGGTCATCTGTGTAGGGGCGAGAGGAGAGGTGAAGCTTCCCCCTCTCAGGAGTGTCAGAGACCAAGCTCTGTGGTGAGGAAAGAGCCCTGGAATGTGAACCAGACAGCCCTGTGGTCCACCACGGGTTTCTGCTAAGTTCTCAAGCAACTTGTCTCATTTTTCCAAGCACAGTTTCCCTGTCTGTGAAAGAAGGATGACTATCTAGCCTGCTTATTTGTGTGTGTGTGTGTGTGTGTGTGTGTGTATGTGTGTGTACACGCGCGCTCACGCACATATGTGCGTACATCCACTAGTGCTGCGGCTATGAGTTCAAGTCCTCATGCGTGCATATCACATACTTCACCCACTGAGGAGCCCTCCCAGCCCATTTGTCTATTTATTTGATTTATTTGTTTTTTTATACATTGATGTTCTGCCTGCATGTCTGTGTGAGGATGTCAGATCTTCTGGAACTGGAATTACTAACAGTTGCAAGCTGCCATGTGGGTTCTGGGAATTAAACTTGGATCCTCTGGAAGAACAGCCGTGTTCTTAATCACGGAGCCATCTCTCCATCCCGGGTGTGTGTGTGTGTGTGTGTGTGTGTGTTGCGGCAAGTTCTCACGCAGCTAAGATTGGCCTTGATATCTGATTCTCCTGTCTTTACCTCCAAGATCTGGAATTAAGGCAAAGGCCTATGCCATCCCAAGTTAGAGGTATTTGTTTTTGAGTCAGGATATTAATGTGGAGCCCAGACCCTCCTGCCTCAATTTCCTGAGTGCTACAGACATGCACTGACATATCCTGCTACCCTACATTTGGCTCAAGGTTGTCCCAAAGAGCTGTAAAAGGCTCTGGCAACAGTGCGGAGACAGGAAGTTTGTGTAACACGTGCCAAGTATTACTCACAAAAACTGTCCAGGATGCTTGAAGGGGCAGCATGAAGTTTTAGAAAAGAGAATGGCAGGCATGGCGGCTCATACTTTTAATCCAAGCTCTTGAGAGGCAGAGGCAGGTGAATCTTTGAGTTCAAGGGCAGCCTGGTCTACAGAGAGTTCCACATGGCTGTATAGCGAAATCCTGTCTTGGAAAAAGAAGAAAGAAGGAAGAAAGGAAGAAAGGAAGGGAGGGAGGGAGGGAGGGAGGAAGAGAGGGAGGGAGGGAAGGAGGGAGGGAGGAAAAGAGGGAGGGAAGAAAATGGTGGGTCATGATGGCACGTACATTCACACTTTTAATATAGGTTCTTGGGAGACAAAGGCAGGTAGGTGGATCTGTGGGTTTGAGGCCAGCATCTACATAGCTTGTTCCAGGCTAGCCAGGGCTACATAGTGAGACTGTCTAAAGGGAGAGGGGGCTTGGTGGGGGAAGAGAGCAGAAGCTGCAAGGTTTCCCAGTCCTGTCTCTTGTCCACATCGTAGCTCCTTAATTTTGTCTGTTTTGTGGACTTCTATAATCATGCAGTGTCTAGGATCTCTCAGAGTGGGCGCTGAAGGATGTGAAAGATGTATAAAAATTGCAGAGGGGGATCCGGGCAGTGGTGGCGCATGCCTTTAATCCCAGCACTTGGGAGGCAGAGGCAGGCGGATTTCTGAGTTCGAGGCCAGCCTGGTCTACAGAGTGAGTTCCAGGACAGCCAGGGCTACACAGAGAAACCCTGTCTCAAAAAAAGAAAAAAAAATTGCGGGGGGGGGGAGGGCTCTTCAGAGTGTACTCCATAAGCCAGGGCTTGGAATAACATGGCTGTGACATCAATGAGAGGCATAGGTCTCATATGTTTTGTTTCATGGGGACAATAAAAATACTTCCATGGGGTGGGGTGATAGCTGCTTATAATCTCAGCATTGAGAAGTGTAGAAAGGGTCAGAAATTCAAGATCATCTTTGGCTACGCAGTAAGTTTGAGGCCAGCCTGGGCCTTGTCTAAAACAAAGAAAGACACACAGTTGAACTGGGGATGTGACCAGTTGGAAGAGTCCTTTCCTACCACGCACAAGACCCTGGATTCTATCTCTAGCACCACAATGCTAGCACTTGTGAGATGGAAGCAGGAAGATTGGAAGTTCAAAGTCATCCTTAGCTACAAAAGGGGACATGAGATACATGAGTCCTAGACTTTAAGGAAAAGAAAGGTCCCAGTGTGCAGGCATGCACACCTTTAATCTCAGCACTCAAGAGCCAAAGGTAGGTAGATTTCTGTGAGTTTGAGTCTAACCTGCTCTGCATAGTGGGTTCCAGACCAACAAGAGAGAGTGAGATCCTGTCTCCATAAACAAACAAATGAACAAATGCATTCCCTTGCTTGGTGAGAATTGTACAAGACAATACAGGTAGGTTCTTAACATAGTCTGGTGTACACTAATGTCACTGACAGCACATACTTTTCTTGTGTTATTTTATTTTGGGGATAAAATGGGGTTTCAAAGAAGGGATGCTGCAGCCCGGGTCATACAGTCACCAGAGATTGGGTAGGATATGACCCACATCCTTTATTAATTTTTTGGTGGTGTGGTAATGCCAGACAAGTGCACTGAGCTACACCCTCAGTCCTGAAGCCACCTCTCTCTGACACTAGACCCCAAGGCTGAAGCACTGTGCGGCCTCCTCTTCCGGCCCTAGCTGCCTCCCTGACTCAGCAACTGGGATGGCTTTATTCCTGTGCGTGGGCAACAGAGCAGGAGAGTAGCCTCTCAATTCCTTGGAAACCAAATATGGCCAGTCTTAGTTCTTCAAGGCCAGATCCCCAGGCCGGGTCTGCTTCTGCCTGCTCACTGGGCTGTGGGTCCCTAATCACTACTCACCCTCTTGGCTGTTTTTCAGGAAACTCCAAGACAGACTCCATTCAGATAACCTCTCCTCAGGATATTTCTCAGTAAGTTGCTAAAATGAACATTAGACCAGAGTCTGTCATCCATGCTGCAGTACTTCTCAACTCCAAGCCTCTCTTAGGTAAGCCATTTGTCTGGAGAGTCTTTCCCTATTCCTCCTCCAGTGCCCTGCATGTGCCTTCATGATCCTGTGACCAAGAGGAAGTCATTCTGTCCTCCCTGCCTCCATCCCTCTCTCTCCTTCATTCATACACCCATCCACTTGTTTGCCTATCCACCTGCTCAGTGACTACCCACTTATGCTGGGAACTTCACACACACACACACACACACACACACACACACACACACACACACACACTCTTCTAGATTAGAAACGTCTGATATTGAAGGCCAGATGCCAAAAGATAAAATTTCCACCAACATCCACACATACAACAGTCCTGGTGTACTCCCCACAAACTAATTAAATTATTTACCTTTTGTTTTCTTAAGTTTTACTATATTTTCACTCATGCGTGTGTGTGCATGCATGCATGTGTGTGTCACGTCCTAGTGTGAGTACAAAGGTTAGAAGATAATTTGCAAAGGGCACTTCTCCCTCTGGGATTTTTACATAGCCCTGGCTGGCCTGGGATTTACCCTGTAGACCAGGCTGGCCTGGAACTCATATACATGCACCTGCCTATGCCTCCCAAAGACTGGGACTAAAGGTGTGGACCACCATTCCTGGTCTTAAAGCTAACATTCTTACAGCTAGGTGGGATTTCTCAGGTACCAGTGGAAGGGGGCATCACGTTGAGGGGCAGCGTTGAGGGGCAGGCTGCAGGCTGGAGCAGGGACCCAGCATTTGGCTTGCAAGTTGTCCCCCTTCCAGGCCCTTCCTCACCTCCCCTTCTTCAGCTACTCGGGTACTCAACTTCATCCTTCCCCTGCTCCCCCCCCCCCCCCCAGCCCAGGGTCTGAGGGTGCCTGTCTTAGTTCAAAGACTGTAAAGTACTTTCCAAGGTTCTTGGTGTCCCTGTGGTGGTGGCGAGCCTGGAAGACCGTCCCATGGTTCACACGGGAGAGTCTAGACCTCAGTACAAACCCAAGGTCATATGGTGGCAGCCCAATTGGGCTTGGCATCGAGTGCTTGAAGGAACTGAGCATGCGCTCTGGGTTAGTGCCTCCTGAAGGTTTAGCGTGAAGTGCGTAGAGCTGACAGAGCTCACTTCTGCTAATTGCACGTGCAGCCGTTGGGGAGCCATTTTGCCCCTCTGGGCCTTAGTTCCTATGGAAAGTGGGGTTAATGCTAGCGTCTACTAAAGGCATGGCAGAGGGTGCTGTGAAGCAGAACTTGAGAAATGCTGTCTGCTGTCCCTGGAACCGGGTACCTGACAATGAGGTGTTTATCATACCAAGTGTGTAAGTTCTCATCAGTTCTAGAGCACAGTGCCAGACACCACTACTCCATCATGCCTGTGGACCAGCCATACTCATTAGGACGATATTCCGTAACCTAGTGCTACTGTGTGGGCTGAGTCTGTGTTCGTGGCCTCAGCTTTGGTGTACTTTCTGGGGTCTCTAAGAGAGGATTAGGGAGTCCCACAGTCATCGAGGATCACATGTTAGACCACATTGACCTCCTGGCATTCCAGTGTTAAGATTAAGACACGGCCTGTACATACTTACAGCCCTAGAATGGTTTGAAAGGAAGGACTGAGTGCAGAGCAGTGACAGAGAACCTTCCGGGCATGAGCAAGGTCTTCAGTCCAATCCCTAACACCAATAAAAGAAAAATTTGCTGGCTACAGTGGCCCATACTGGTCAACCTAGCATCTGGGAAGCAAAAGCAGAAGAATCAGGAGTTGAGTTCAAGGTTATCCGTAGCTACATTGCAACTTAGAGGTCAGCCTGAGCTACATGAAATGCTGTGTCAGCAACAACAAACAGTCCCCCCCCCCCACACACACACACAAATCTACAAACAAACAAAAATGGGTCTGGAGGTCATCAGATCCATCTGACAACTCCTGCCCTTGCTTTCCCTTGGGGTCATCCTTTTCCTACACCCAGTGTTAATGCACTGGGCCCCCTTTTTATATCAGCTGAGCCCTCAGCCAAAGAAAACTCATCAATGCCCAAAAAAACAGCCAGCTGGGAAGAGGTTGCTTTGGAATGTCGGAGGGGGGTCACGAAGCTGCCTGGGAGCAGCCAGCAGGAACTCTGCAGAGAAATGTGAACAGCTACCTTTTTTGGGGAAGTCAGAGTTCCATGTGTTGGAAAAGATCCAGGGGAAGCCAGTCTAGAGGCTCACGCCTCAGTTTCCCATAATCCCCTCCACCACAGCCTTTACAGGGTATAAAGATCTTTGGTGGCACTGGCTGCTGGCAGGGAACACAGAGAAAAACAGCCCTCCATCTTCGGTGGGCTGACATGCTGGCTGAAGGCAGCCACTTGTAAGGTTTATCCTGTTCCTGAGGCAGAAGCCTGGGGCCTAGCAGCCCTGATCAACATTCTTGGCGCTGGATGGATTTCAAAGTTCAAACACTCTTTTGGGTTTTAAAAAGTGATGGTGTGTGTGTGTGTGGTGCAGGCAAAGGTTGTACAGGCCTACAATCCCAGTACTTGGGAATTTGAGTCTGGTGTGGGCTATATAACAAGAGCCTGCTTCACTAACAATGAAATGGCCGGCAAGGTGACTGTAGCTAAGTGTTGGCCTGATGGCCTGAGTGTGATTCCTAGGACCCACAGGTTGGAACAGGAAGGACAACTGACTCCTGAAAGTTGTCCTGTGACAACTGCACAACTGATACACACGCACCATGGCCTGTGACCTCACGTGTGCATGCACACACAATTAAATGTAATAATGATGATTACGTGAAACAAAATGAAAAGTGACCTGGTGGGCTCTCAGGCACAATTCTGTAACTAGAAGTGATGATGATGATGATGATGATGATGATGATGATGATGATGATAAAGATGATGATGAAGAAGAAGATGATGATGATTGGTTTGTTTGTGAGACTGGATCTCACTATGCTGCCCAGCTAATTTTAAGCACTTAGGTTCTTCCTGCCTCAGCCTCCTGAGTAGCTGGGGCCACACAAGTGCCACCATGCTTTGAGAGTATGACTCTTAAGAGGCCTTAGCTTGTTCAGGCCAGGCTTCGCTTCAGATGGCTACTCCTTGAGTGTTTAGAGAAGCCTGTGGCTCATTCAGGTTGGTGGGTGTGTAAAGAAAGGTTAAGGACCTGGCTCCTTCCCCCATGGTGATCATGAGAAGCTGAGGCTCAGTGCAGGGAGTGGGGTTGTCAGATACTCAGGGCCTTCAGGGTGAGCAGAAGGTGTGGGTAGGTAAGAAACAGGGCTGAGTGAGTCCTCATTCAAGGCTTGTCACCACTAAGGCCTGAGTCTAGGAGACAGGCAGGGCCCGGGGAGAGGAGGTTCCTTAGCCAAACCTCAATGGCTCATTAGTGAGTTCGTCCAGGAAGGAGTTAAGTTGGAGTTGGGTCCTGGCCAGACTTCTGCAGCCCAGGGCTAGCAACAAGGCCTGCTTGTCTGGGGCCTGTTTACCAGTGTGCTTGCATCACCGGCTCCAATGTGCAATGCAAACACTCACATTGTTGGGTCATGAGAAATACAGGACTGCGGTGACATCACACCCAGCCAGGAGGTTCTTACCATCTCCCACTGCCTCAAGTTGAAGTTGTTCAATTAGCACTGTTAACAGGAATTCTGTCTTCTTATAAAAACCCAACTGGAGAAACTTAGCCAGTGGGGGTCATGTGGCCTGTGCGTTCAAGTGTGTGTGTGTTTTAAGGGCTAAAAATAATCCATCTAGGACTCCTTTTGGGGTATTTGTAAGTATTAATGCACCACTGTTTATATTAAGTCTGTGTCACACTGGACATTTTCATCTGGGTTTGGCTTGGAGACAGGATGAGGGGAATCACCCAGGCCTCTATATTCCTGGTGATTTTTTCCCTTTTGGGAGGAAAACACGTAGTTCAAGTAAAAGTGCTCTTGTCCACAGCTTAGATAAACCTTTGCTTAGCTGGTGAAGAATGGGAGGTTTAGAGAGGGGAAGGACCCCCCAAGGGTCCACACAGTCCCATCCCCTCAGAGGCACTTGCATCATGACCCTCAGCCCACACCCACACCCCACTTTGGCTGTAGGAGTTATTTTTTCAGGGTGTTGAAGAGAGAGGTGTTTCTGCTTACAATTTCTTGGCTGTGCAGTTATTATTAATTTCTTTTTAAGCAAAGTAAACAGATTAAGGAAAAAGCATATTTTTTTAGGCAGGGTTTCATGTCGCTCAGGCTGGCTGTAAATTCCTTATGTAGCTGAGGTTAACCCAGAACTTCTGATCCACCTAAATTCTCATCCTCATACCTCTTGAGTAAGGGATTACAGGTGTGTGATATTATGTCTGTTTTATGCAACTGGGAATCAAACCCAGGGCTTCAAGTATGCTGGGAAAGCACTCTACCTCCTCAGCTACATTTCTAGCCTTGTTTGTTTGTTTTTAATTGTGTATATATTTGCAGGACTGGGATGGAACCCAGAGACTCCTAGGCATGCACTGTGTCATTGGGCAGTAACAGCAGCAGTGAATGGAGGTAGACCAGATGGTTGTTTTAGCAGGGCTTTCACTGGTAAATGCTGAGTGGATGTGGTAGCAAAGAAGAGTGAATGAGACCCAAAAAAGGTCTCAGCTGACCTGAACATGATGTCACCTCTCCTTCTCTGAGCCTAGACTCACTCAAGGCTTTGAGATATCTGTTCCTCTCTTGATCTCCCCAGGCCTTCTTTTGTGTCCTTTTCCTAAGAAACTCAGTTATGACCACTGAAGGACAATGTTCCACTCAGGGGTGGTGGACTTAGCCAAAAAAGATAAGACTTAAGGAACTGGAGAGATGGCTCAGTGGATGTGAGCAAGTACTGCTCTTGCAGAGGACTTGAGTTTGATTCCCAGCACCCACCTCAGGAGCTCACAGCTGCCTGTAACCCTGGCTTCATGAGATCCAGTGTCCCTAGCTCCTGAGGTCACCTGTACTCAAGTGCACATATCCTCACAGACACATATATACATGTAGCTAAAAATAATAAAAATCCAGTGTTTCAAAAATGCAGAATTAAATGTGGCTTCAGATGTTTGGTGGAATATCTGGTGAACACTTGTCTGGCAACCAGTTCTCTTTCCTGTTTGTTGATCACTGCCGTTGTGGGACATTCTCCTCGCCAACCTCCCAGTCAGTCTTCCTCCTCCCTTCTGGCTTGCTGCTGTGCCCCAGGTGTTAAATCACAATAGGCTTAAGCTACAATTCTTTCTCCTTGGCCTTCGCATACTCCCTGTCATCAGGGAGGATCTAGTGGTTTTAAAATAATTCCCTTAAAGTTCCGTGACATCTTTCCTTTCAGACAGTGACAGACTCATCCCCTCCCTCAGATGAAGGCTGGACTCTGACTCACTTCACCGAGTGACTTCTGAGGGTGGCGCACACCTTTCTTATTCACACTAGGGGAGGCATGCAAGCTGGTTGCTAGCTGCCATGTTGTAAGGATACTGAGTGAGGCCCATGAGGGAAGGAACCACCCCCCAACAACCAACAACCAGCCCTGACTTGCCTAGCATAAGAGTTGAGCCACCGCAGAAGTGGCTTTTGGGTGACTGTGTCATGGACCGACATTCTGACTTTACCATGAGCTGGCCATCTGTCATTTGTTTCTATGCTGCTTCCCCTCCCCCTTCTTCCCTTCCTCTTCCCCCTTTCCTTCCCTCTTCCCCCTTCCCCCTCCCTCCTTTCTTTCTGTCTCTTCCTTTTTCTTTCTTGAGATATAGCCATACAACATAGCCCAGGCTTGCCTGGAATGTGCTATGTAGCCCAGGCTTACCTTAAATTTATGGCCCTCCTAAATTAATTTTATGAACTTCCTAAATGCTAAGATCATGGCCATGTGCTAGATTTGAGTACATTAGTCTTCTAATTATACTTTTTTTTAAAATTTAATTTTTAACAGAGTGATGCTATGTTGCCTAGGCTGATAATAAACCAACCCTTGTTAGTGAGCTTACCCACCCACCCTTCCTTCCTTTCTTCCCTCGTCCTCCTCTTTCTTTTGAAACAGAGTCTCGATCTGTAGCTCAGATTATCTTTGAACTCATACCAATCCTCCTGCCTCAGACTCTCCACTGTTGGGATTATAAGTATGTGCTACCCAGTCTCAAATCCATATAGCTTCTGTCTCTGCCATGTGAACACTGGATTGCAGGCCTGTGATGCCATGCTCACCTTCCCCCTCTCTTTTACAGCTTATTACACTCTGTTCTCTATTAACCTCAACAACTAGGAAGAGCCCTGATGCCCCAAACCCACCAAAATGATCCACTTGGGCCAGTCCCTCAACAGGGGCTGGAGCCTACACCTTCTGAGGCCTATTACTTCTGGGGCCTACATCTCCTGAGGCCTATACCTCCTGAGGCCTGCACCTCCTGAGGCCTATACCTTGTGAGGCCTACACTTCCTGAGGCCTGCACCTCCTGAGGCCTGCACCTCCTGAGGCCTACACTCCTGAGGCTCTTTTTGCTTCATAATTGGTACTGGCACTTCCCTCTGTTCCCTACATGCCATGCCAGGCCTACAGTGAACTTGTCCTTCAATGGCATTTGACGTCTCTGTGTTGTCACCCAGTCACCTTTCTAAGTTAATATCTGGGCACAAGTCAACTAATAGATGATATTACCCAGAAATACCAGGCCATCCCTGGATATCTGACCTGCAAGAGGCTTGAGAAAAATGAAATGCTCACTCTTGTTTCCAGTGGTCAGATTTTGTGGTGCTGAGTTTTGAACCATAGACAATTCTTAATGGCTACTAACACTGGCTTCCCACACGCTTAGATGACTTTGGTTTCCTGAATCCCAAGCGAAACGTGTGCTGTGTGATGTTGAGTAGGGGATTCAAGGATGATTGAAAAACAGAGGTAAAAAGGAAAGGACAAGGCATGGCTGCTCCTAGGTGTGGCGGAGGAGGAGGTTACTATAGATATGTGGGAGAGCATAGCCAGAGGCAGACACACCTGGGAGAGTCCAGACTGAGCCGGGGTGTGAGGGGAGACGGAAAGGGAGAAAGGGGAGAGGGAGGCCAGGTGCAACAGCCAAGAGGCCAAAGGTACCAAAAGGGGTGGATAACCAAAATGTCTGGATTATATAGGGAAGAGCTTCCGGGGGAAGGGCAGCCCAGACCCTGGGCAGGACGGTTCAGGGGAGAGGTGTGGTATGCAAGCCATACCTTGTAACCAGGAGGGACTGAGGGATGCCGGGAGAACCTGGCAGTCAAGTCCGATTTGGTACGTTAATAGACACTGCAGCTATTCCTCTGGGGTTTGAAAATTAACAGAGGGTACGGGTACCCCCAAAGCACAGTTATTCCATCTGAGGATTGCTCCACAGCTCCTTCATGTTTCATTTCATGGGGAGGTGATTCCTGAGGCAGGGCTGTGAGCTCCTCCTGCTCAAGACCTGTCCAAGATTTCCTGTGTGGGGGAAAGACAGGAGGAGCAGATAAGTCCTCCAGGGCCCTTTCCCAAGTGTGTGAAACTTTCTCCCTGGTGAGCTGGCAGTAGCCTTGGCCATGACACATGACACCACAAACACATGTCTTACGTGTTTCTGAACAGTCATTGATGTTCAGAAATGTTAGGGATGGCTGAGCCTAGAGCCGTCGCTCACTTGCTAGATGTAGCATGCTTGTCTAGCATGCACAAGGCTATCCCCAGCAGCACATACAGGGTCATGCCCATAATCTCTATACTTTGGAGGCAGAATCATGAGAGTCAGAGTCTGGATCCCCAGCGCCCACCAAAAGCCAAGCACAGTGGTGTCTACCTATAACCCCAGTCCTGGGCCAACAGAGACAAATCCCCGGGTCTTACTATCTAGCCAGTCTAGGGTAAGAGAGAAACCATGTCTCAATAAGTTAAGAGCAGACTGGAGAGATGGCTCAGTGTGATTAAGAGCAAGCTCTTCCAGAGTAAAAACGGAATTATGAATTCTAGCTATCCCATATAGAAGACACACAGTGCAGGTATTTTATTCACATGTTGTAAGCCTAGATTAGGCAGGTTCGAGCTATTTTAACTTACATTCAGCCATATGTGCCTTGCTATTTGCTGTTTCTCCTGGTCACATGCGGCTGCTCCATTGTGACTAATGGAAACCTCCTGCTCTCCCCGTCTTCTCCTCTGCGCTCACCCCACCCCTGCTGTCTTCCTCTCATGATCCTTACCTGCCAATCCCCCCCACCCACCCCCACCCCCGCAGCCCGGTAACTCAAACTCCACCTCTCTCTATTCCAGTAATTGTCTGTTGCCAGTTTTATGCAACCAGTACTTTTAAGTTGGGGAGCAAGGTTTACATAACATCACTTGGTGTACATGAGGATCTGCAAGTGGGGGGGCACCCAGATCTTGGGGGCCAGTATTTAGTATTTGAATAGGGAGCAGAATCAGACCTACCCCCAACACCAGAGGACCCAAGTTTGGTTTCTAGCACCCTCATCAGGTAGCTTTTGACCACAGTAACTCCGGCTCCTGGGGATCTGATGCCCTCTTCTTGCCTCCATGGGCACCTGCACTCTGGTGCACATAACCCCACACACAAACACACTCATATACATACAATTAAATAAAACCTTTAAAAAAATAAACAAAGCAGAGGGTGGTGACCCTCTCCAAGCCTGACGACCCAAGTTTGATTCCTGGAATCTGCATGGTGGAAAGAGAGAAGCCACACCTAATTGTACTCAGGCAGGTCTCCCTGCACTTGCCGACCTCCACAAGTGTGCAGTGACACACACACGGGCACACACCCACAAAGTCAAGGTCATCTTTGATCTTTGGAGACTAGCCTGCAATCCATACCACACTCTCTCAAAGAGGGAGATGAGGTCCATCCCTGCAATCCTAGTACTCAAGGATCTGCTTGAGCAAGTCATCTCCTGGAGGTGACCCCAGGGCTTCCTCGTAAGGAAATGGGCTCCGTGTAAGAAGTACAGCAAGCAGGGCGTCATGGCGCACGTTTTTAATCCCAGCACTGAGGAGGCAGAGGCAGGAAGATCTCTGAGTTGCAGGCTAGCCTGGTCTACAAAGTGAGTTCCAGGACAGTCAGGACTACACAGAGAAACCCACCCACCCCCCAACAAACCAAACTAAACGAACTGAAATCCCCCAAACAAACAAACAAACAAACAAACAAACAAACAAAAGTAGAGTAAATCTATGAGGGCCAAGGCTCGGCCGTAACTTACCTTCCCTAGGGAGATGTCAGAGCCACAATAGAGGGCCTATCCTTCTTCCCAACACTTCCAGGTTGCAGGGCCGTAAAGGGGTCCTACGTGTTCTCAGCAGACAGCCTCTGATAGGTAGAGGTGATTATCAGGGAGATAAAGGTCTTTTGGCTCCCGGGGCTGGCCACTAATTCATTTTACATTTACAGGAAATGGAGGCTCCAGGCCCAGGGAAAATGCCTCCTGCTCCTGGGGTGGGGTACAGAGGTCATGTGCAGTGTAAGGCAAGAATATTTTTCCCTGCCAGGGCTCCATTACCTTTTTCTTCTACTAGGGAAGTCCTCATTATCCCTGTGTCTGAATATCAGTATTATCCCGCATGCATCTAGGTTATACTTCCCAACATCCTTTGCAGTTAGGAGGAGCCTCACCACTGATTCCAAGCATCAAAATGAAATGAAAATTGAAAGGGTCTGTGGTGCTTCCCGGCTTGGCTCTTCCAGTTCTACGGCAGTCTCGAAGTCACGCCTGGTGAAGCATCTCTAACAGAACTTTGACAGAAGACACCACCGCACAGATTGCCATGCAAATCATCTCTGCTTGCTGCCATTGGCGTAAAGAGGGAATCGTGGGGTACCTTGACACTTTGCCTTTGTGACCCAGGAGGGAATGTTGTAGATAAAGGTCCTGGAGCAGAGAGGATTCAAAGCTGTCTGGAGGGAGTCAGTAAAGAAATGGCTGGTCACGTAATCCTGACGGAAAGGTGATAAATTTGCCCTGGGAGTTGGGAGAGCCATCAGTAACATCAGTGAGAAAAACCAGACTGTAACCAAAAGGAACCAAGTCTAGAGACAGCAGAAAGTGTGTGCATGTGTGTGTGTGTGTGTGTGTGTGTGTGTGTGTGTGTGTGTGTGTCATAAATATATGGGTTCTTGGTCTCCATGCCTGGAGCCTTCTGTCTTGGAGGTCAGGCTACCACATTCATCTGAAGTGGGAAGGACATTTTTCCCCCAGCTACAGCCCAGCCTTGCTTCATTCTCAGGTCAGGTGGCCTGAACTTGGTAAGTTTTGAAACCATGCAGCCTAGGCTTTGGTGGGCTATGTGTCTGTCAGGCCAGGCAAACCCCGCCTTCTCCGTGCAGTGAGCGCTTCTTGTGGGTTCCTATGGAACAAACCTGCTGGGCCAGATGCTGGCCTGAGCTGTGGGAGGGACAGCTTCTCCCTCACTTTCCTCCCCCAGTGAAGTGGCCTCCCGGGAAGTAGGCTGACCCAGCTGCATCCGTGGGAAGATCTAGCCCCCACACCTCGCCCTGACTGCCCCAGCTGAGGCCACAGGAAATGAGCCTCCAGCAGCCACTAGCTGTGATCCAGAGGACAATGACAAGGGCCGGAAAGCTGTTTGTCCCAGCTAACTTGCTCCCTTGGGTGGATTCCAGCTGCTAGAAACACAGGATTGAAGAGTCAGTGGGAAAACATATCTTTTAAAAAGATAAATAAACACTCTTTGGGTGTTAGCCAAACTGGGGCTCTGAAGGTTTTGTTTGGTGTGTGTGTGTGTGTGTGTGTGTGTGTGTGTGTGTGTGTGTGTGTGTGTACAGGTAAGATTCAGAGAATCAGAGTCTAAGGTCTGGCTCAAGCAGAAGCCTCTCACCGTGGCTTCTGACTTCATAAGGTCCGGTTTCACCTCTCTGGCCACTCTTCCTGATCCTGTCACCCTCTCTGGTCATTGTTCTCTGTACTGCAACCGCCATGCCACGGAGAAGCATCCTTTTTTGTCTTGGTATACAGCTCTGGTGCCTGGGACTCTCTACCAGGCTTTCAGCTTAGGCTCCTCCTCTGCCTCTTAGAGCTGGGATCATAGGCCTGCATCACCACAGCTGGCCACAGAGCTTCTTAAATCCAGGTCAAGTCACCCCAGCCCTCTCGGGGCTCTGCAAGCAGCCCGATCCCAGCTCAAACGCCACCTCCTATAAGGGGCTAACATGACCGCTTCATAGGGAATGGCGCCACATAACCTCACTCTCCTTTAGTGCCTGTAACCCTACTACACACGGAATGATTTGGGGTGTTTGCACATGCCTGGCACATAGTAGGTTCTCAGTGTATGTTTGTTGGCTGATTTGTTCAATGGTTACATTCAGACCAAAAATGACTCAGAAGAGCCAGGTATGGCCAGGCAGCGGTGGCGCACGCCTTTAATCCCAGCACTTGGGAGGCAGAGGCAGGTGGATTTCTGAGTTCGAGGCCAGCCTGGTCTACAGAGTGAGTTCCAGGACAGCCAGGGCTACACAGAGAAACCCTGTCTAGGAAAAAAAAAAAAAAAAAAAAAAAAAAGAGCCAGGTATGGTAGTATATGCCTGTAATATACCCGCAACTCAAAAGACTGGGGCAGGAGGATTATGAGATTGAGGCTAGTCTGAACTACAGAATGAGACTCTGTCTCTAAACAAAACAAGAGCCAGGTAGTGGATAGATGTAATATTAACATTTGAGAGACAGAGGCAGGAGAATCCTGAGTTAGAGGCCAGCCTGTACTATTTAGAGAGTTCAAGGCTAGCCTGAGCTTCAGAGTTAGAATCTGTCTCAAAAACACAAACCAAAACAAACAATAACAACAAAACCCAAAGAAAAAACCAACCTCAAAACAAACACAACCTTCCACCATCAGCACCATCATGATCAAAACAAAAAACCACAACCGAGGGGCTGGAGAGATGGCTCAGTGGTTAAGAGCACTGACAGCTCTTCCAGAGGTCCTGAGTTCAATTCCCAGCAACCACATGGTGGCTCACAACCATCTGTAATGGGATCTGATGCCCTCTTCTGGTGTGTCTGAAAGCAACTACAATACTCAAATACATAAAATAAATAAATAAATTTTAAAACACACACACACACAAACACACAACCAAAACCCAAACCTAATTGTCTCAGAAAATCCAGGCTTCACTGCATGTCAGTGAACTGTAAACTGAGTATCAGGGCCAAAGTTCGCTTAGTCAGGATTTCACTCCCTCCCTCACCAGGATTGTGGATCTCAGAGGAAATATTGATGCAGTCTGGGTGGGCAGACACCCAGGAGCTTCATAAAGGAGACAGAAGTGTGTCTGGGGTGCATTAACGTGACTGTCTTTGAGACTGGAAGAGAACTGCAGTGTAGAACTAGGGTCTGCTCTTGAGTGGGGTGCACGCAGGAAGACACTCCTTATCTGAATGGAGGGGCGGACGTGCACAACAGCTGCAGGTAGGTTGTGTGGGTGGGGGCCCTGGATGCCTTGCTGTCCCAGGCCAGAGCAGCGAGTCTTGATTCTTGGGAGCCTGTTGAAGTTCTATGCTTCTGACCATCGCTCTCCTGGCTAGTCCTGGTTGCTTCTGGAAAGCACAGCTACTTGCAGCAGTTCTTGGAAGAGTCTGACTGTAACTTGAAGATGGCTTTATATATTGGTTGTGAGTTTAGCCATGTCTCCTGCCTAAATTTTTTTTTTTACATTCTTGTTATGTGGTTTTTTTTTCCCCTGTTGGTTTGGGGACCGTGGAGGCTCTGAGAAGCAGCAGAGAAAGTTCCGGAACTCAGCTCCTTGGTTCCTCTGTGCTTCTGACTCCACACAGCCTCCCCCCACCTCCACTAGCTCCTCTCTCTGGTTTTCTTTTCCCTTGGTGAAGGAGTTGGGCTGTGGTGGAGCCTTGCCTGCTCAGTTCTCCCTGCCCCCCACTCCCCAGCCTCAAAGGTCAGGTACGTCCCAGCCTCCCTCAGTCATGGCCATTTATGGCTCTGTTGTTCCAAAATGTGGCCAAATTTATAAACTCCCCTTTCCTGGAGACATGAAACAATTTGTTCAGAGCACAGCATGGGGGGTGGAGCTGGGAGCCTTGGCTAGGCCTGGACTTCAGCTTTAGGCCTGGGGTCCACTGAGCTCCAGCCCCTCCCAGGGCCTTAGTTTCCCCATTCATAAGAACAAGGAATTGGTCAAGAGCATTTCCTAAGTCTTTCTAATGTAGACAGATCCAATGTACTGCTTGGATTAGGGTTTACTCCTAAACCCACTGAGCTAATAACTGTAAGAGGGTGGGTGTGGGTGGTGGGATGGGTCAGTGGTCGATGGTGCTTCTACTCCAGCCTGGCCATCTTGGAACTCGTGTGCCGTTGTGAAAAATCCCAACTCCACAAAGTTGTCTTCTGACCTCCACAAGCTGCTGTGACTCACTCCCATGTTTTGTATTTTGTCTTGAGCTGCTAGAAATAGAACTGGGGTCTTTGCCTATGCTAGACAAGGGGTCTAATTCTGGTCTGCATCACCAGAATCTATATATTTTTGAGACAGGGTCTTTTTAGGTAGCCTAAGACCCTGCCTTTAAAAATGTAATTATCAGGTATCAAGAATGTGAGGAGGAACTCTGGGCATATCTATCATTACACATCCAGGTCCACATGAAGGGTTTTCATTCATTTTATTTTTTAAAAATTCCTGTTTTCCGTATCAACTTCATCTTTTCATAGAAAATGCTTTGAGGTATATGTCACACGTTATAAAGCACATCATGAGAGTGGAGTCCAGTGACTTTTAACAAGTTAGTGATGTTGTGTGGCCATTACAGCCATCCAAGTTCATTTTGTTTTAAGACAGTGCCTCAAACTGTATCCCAGGCTGCCTTGAACTGTATCCCAGGCTGGCCTTGAACTGTATCCCAGGCTGGCCTCAA
The DNA here is from genome assembly GCA_028551405.1 of Uromys caudimaculatus. Lineage (NCBI taxonomy): Eukaryota > Metazoa > Chordata > Mammalia > Rodentia > Muridae > Uromys > Uromys caudimaculatus. The sequence continues at coordinate 23,721,604 of CM052712.1, read as the reverse complement.
ACTCGTGTCATCCTTTGTCTTAGCCTCCATATTACTGAGATGATTACAGAATGGAGGCACCACAGACGTAACACTCTCATTCCTTCTGCAAAGGATGAGGGTTGTAGATGTGAGCAGCCAACCCCAGTCCAGCACGAGCTTCTCTTCCAGGAGAAAAAGAAGTCCTTTAGGTGAGTCAGTATAGGAGAACCACTGTAGGTGACCCATAGGTGAGCCACTGGAGGTGACCCATAGATGAGCCAGTGGAGGTGACCCACGATAGGTGAGCCACTGGAGGTGACCCACGATAGGTGAGCCACTGGAGGTGACCCATAGATGAGCCAGTGGAGGTGACCCACGATAGGTGAACCAGTGGAGGTGACCCACGATAGGTGAGCCACTGGAGGTGACCCACTAAGGTGAGGCACTGGAGGTGAGTCAGTATTATTATGCAACTGAAGCTGCTCATTGAAGCTTCACAGTCATGTGAGGTCAGTATTATGACTGTTGGGTGTGAGTGCCATGGGAAACCGAGGGCAGCCTATGAACCATAGGGGAGGGCACTGGGGAGCATCACTAGCTGTTGGTGCTTAGTGCCTGGGCTCCCCAGACAGCAAAGTCTTTGGAACTAAAGGAGTCACAGTCATGGCCCAACCACTGAGGCCCTACCATAGGGTGTCATTAACCTCTCCCAGAGACCATGAGACGTGGGGCTGGGAGAACACTTGTCTAGCCTGTGAAGTCCCTCATGCTAGTTCTCATCCCCAGCACTGAAGAGGAAGGCTGTAACAATGGGAGGTAAAGTCACATCTTGTGACTTTAGTGAGGCTGGGACAAGGAACTCACTTGTCCAGTGTCACAGAGCTAGGAAAAGGCAAAGCTGGGGCTTAAGCCAGGTCCCTCCATGGTGGTGGCATGCAGGGTTGCTGGAGATTGAACCCAACTCATATATGTTGAGCAAAGACTACTACTGAGCTACATTTTACTCTGCGCATGCCCAGTACTTGGGTTTGGAGGATAAACATTCTCCGAAGGCCTGTGTGTTAAGGACTCGGTCCTGTAGCACAATTGAGAGGTGGTGGGCACCTTTAAGTGGTGGGAACTACCACCTCCTGTCTGTCATGCAATGGCATGAGTGCAGGAGAGATGTCCCCACCCACCCACCCATACCTGTGGCAGGCAGGTTGAACTGGTCCAGAGAGCCAGAGAGGTAGCCCCACACATTGCCTGGGCTGCATTGTAGAGCTGGCCCTGGTGGAATGGGCACAGGAGAGTTGCAGGGCTGACCAACTCAGCTTCAACCCAGGTCCAGATCCAGGGGTCTGAATAGGCTCACCCCAACATCTACCTCATCTATGAACTCCTGGAGTGGGTGAAAGGGCCGGTCCTGCAGATCCAAAGCTGTAGGCTCTCCATGGCACAGGGCAACAGCAGGGTATCTGAGAGTCCTGTGGAGGAGCCAGTATTGACAATGTAGCAGAAGCCAGAGGCTTTGAACCGGACCAAGGACTCACTGCAGGGAACATTTGCAAGTAAAACTGTTTGAGCAAAATGGTGTACTGTGTGACACACTGCAGCTTCTGTGGTAGGATGGGTTTGTTTGTTTTTGTTTGGGTTTATTTTTTAGAAATTTATATTGAATTTTATTTTTTGTTTTCTTTTGGGGGGAGGGTGCAAGGGCAGAGAGCAGATATGGAGGGACGGGGAGACGAGTGAGATCGGGACGCATGGTGTGAAATTCACAAAGAATCAATGAAAAACTTTTAAAAAGGTGGTGCTATTGGGAGGTCTTCGGGCCACTGTGGAAGTGCCCATGAGGGGGACTATGAGGTCCATTCCCTAGCTAGGAGGCAGTTGATTTTATGTAGCACTGGCTCTTGCCACTATGGGCTGCTGAGACCAGTGCAATGAGGCTTGATTACTATCTGGGTTTACCTTTTATTGCTAGGAAAACCAACAAAACTAAACACAAACAAACATGACCAGAAGCACTGGGGGAAGGAAAAGGTTTATTTGCCTTACACATACTGATCCATCACTGAGGGAGGTCTAGGCAGGACTCAAGCAGGAGAGGAACCTGGAGGCAGGAACTGTTGCAGACCATGGAGGGCAGCTGCTTACTGGCTTGCTCCCCACAGTTTGCTCAGCTTGGTTTCTTAAACAACCTAGGACCACTTGCCCAGGGGTGGCGCCACCTATGGTGAGCTGGGCCACTCTACAGTTAATTGTCCACCAAGAAAATGTCCCATAGACTTGCCTGCAGATTGGCCAATCTGATGAAGTTCCTTTTCCAAGATGGCTCTACTTATTTGCATCATGTTGACAAAAACTAACAAGGACAGTTGCTTTTTTTGTCACAGCGATAAAACACCCTGACAAAAGCAGCTTACGGTCGGCAAGGCAAGAGCTGGAAGTAGCTGGTCACAGTGCAGCCCCCGTGCAGAAGCAGAAAGCAGCGCATGCCTGTGCCCAGATTATTTTCTCTGTTTTACACAGTCCAGGACCTGCTGCCTAGGGAATGGTCCTGCCTGGGCTTTAGATATGTCTTACTGTATCAAGTCTTATAATCAAGACAATCCCTCATAGACATTCTCAGAGCCTAGCCTTAGTCTAGATAACCTCTTGCGGTGTGTCTGGAGGCTTGTTGTCTAGACCTTGACAAGTTGACACCACCAACTACCACAGGACAGCCAAAGTAAATCTCTTTTTCTTTTCCTGTATTAATTAATTAATAATTAATTAGCTAATTAACTAATTTCAATACTAATTAATTAATTTTTTTGAGACAGGGTTTCTCTGTGTAGCCCTGGCTGTCCTGGAACTTGCTCTGTAGACCAAGCTGGCCTCCAACTCAGAAATCCGCCTGCCTCTGCCTCCTGAGTGCTGGGATTAAAGGTACGCACCACCATCTCGCATCTCTTCTTTTTCTAAATTTAACCAAACTTTTAAATAGTAATGGAAGACAGCATCTACCTGCTATCAGATAGTATTGCTTGTAGACAGGGGTGGGACAGACAGGGATCAGGACTGGAGTCCCCAGATGAATACTTAGTAGGTCTTTAACACGTAAGCCCTCGGCCATTTCTAGTAATAGGGGCACTGGAAAGGATGGGAACACTCCTTTTTTTTCTAACCCTTCACTACTCCTATAAGGATGCTCAGAGAGGTGTGGGAACTCTCTTGAGGCCACACAGCCTGTGAGTGGCTGAGATGGGATTCAAACGTTCTTAGTATCCAATCTAGACCTTCACCTGTGTGCTGGGGGCTGGGTTTGGGCCTCCTGGCACTTCTTTGAGGGGAAACCCATAACGACACAGACAAAGGCCTGCTCTCCCTGTGTTGCTTACAGCTTTTTATTTTTTCCATGTGCAGATTGAACCCAGGATTTTTTTTTTCTTGAGGTTTTTTGTCTGCCTCAGCTTAAAATCAGACATGCAGACATGTGGAGAAAGGTGAGAGGCCCAGCAGCAGGCCTTGTCTCCCCCTCTTGCCCCAGGCATGGACTTGGGTACTGTCCCTTTACCCACTACACTCAGCTCCCAGGGGGCTGCCCACCTTAAGGCTGTCCAAGACGCTCTGCTCTTCTATCAGGTAACCCCAATGACATCTTTCTAAGTGACACTTTCTATGCCACAAGTAGGAGCTTACTTAGTCCTGAGTCACCTAGTTTGTTCCTCTGGGTGAATGGGCCTTTCAGTAGGACCGTTGGCTTTAAAGGGCCCCTCCCTCAAATTTTCCAGACATGTACAAGCTTAATACATGGGAAATAAAGCTCAGGGAAAAGGGAACTTTTTTTTTTCATGGTATAAAAATTTCTAGGGAAGAAAATACGTCAATCCTGAGAACTAACTGTTTCTCAAAGTCAACAGCAACAAATAACGGCCAAAGAAGAGCGACATCAAACCAACCTTTTTCTTCAGCTGGGTTGATTTGTGTAGGCTGCTCAAGGCTGTGGCCCAGCTGTAGGAGGTCATGGGAGGCAGCTAAGAGGACAGGGCTTCCCCCAGTGGCCTTTTACCCATCCAGTGCTGCGACACCCAGCTCTCTAAGAAGCTGCCTCTGGGTGAAGAACCCATTTGAAAATCTCTGGGCAAACTGAGGCACATGAGTCAGAATCCTAGGCCTGAGTTCTAGGGTCACCTCTACTTACAGGTGGCCTCATGAGCCAGCAGGGTCTCCATGAGCCTCAGTTTCCCCAGAGGGAAGTAGTACAGCAAATATGGTAGTGCCCTCCGTCTATGGGAGACTAGTTCCAGGATCCCACAAACCACATGGATAATCTGTGGGCACCAAAGTCCCTCACGTACAGTGATGTGTATTTGCAAATTACCTATGCACATTGCTCTGAACACTGGGATCCTTTCTGATTCCACCTAACACAGCAGGTGATATGCAAATAGTTGTCAAATTAAATTGTTTAGGGAAAATGACAAGAGCAACATGTTTGTAGAATCAGAACAAGTGTAATATGCCCCAATATTTTATTGATATATTTTTGCAGTTCTGAGGACAAAACCCAGGAATGGAAACCCAGAACTCCAGGCTTCACTGATGAGTCACTTTCAACTTCCCCAAATACTAACCCCCTAAATACTAACCCCCCCAAATACTACCATCCCAAGTACTACCTGCCAAAAGATACGTTTTTTTATTTATGTATTTATTTATTTATGTATTTATTATTTTTTGGTTTTTCGAAACAGGGTTTCTCTGTGTAGCCCTGGCTGTCCTGGAACTCACACTGTAGACCAGGCTAGCCTCGAACTCAGAAATCTGCCTGCCTCTGCCTCTCAAGTGCTGGGATTAAAGGCGTGCACCACCAGTGCCTGGCAAGATACATTGTTATGAGACTAATGTAATACCTACTGTGTTAGCCAAACACCTAAGGTTTTGTTTTTGTTTTAATTTTACATAGATCGGTAATGGTTAATCCCAGCACTCAGGGGCAGAAGCAGGTAGATCTCTGTGAATTGGTCAGTTGGGGCTATAGAGTGAATTCAAGGACAGCCAGAGCTACATAGTAGTCCCTGTCTCAAAACAACAAAAATGTGTGTGTGTGTGTGTGTGCACATGTGTAGAGCCATTCCAAGCACAGGGAGATTCCTGGAGATGCTAGACTTTCAGTCTCAAGTCAAGGGAATTCCAGGCAAACCCAGGCCTGATGGCCGCAACCCTATATAGAGCATTTACTATGCTGCCTGACAGGGTTCCAAACATTTTTTAAATGCTAACTCTTTCATTTACATCACAGCCCTGTGAGGTTAGTGCTATTATTATCTCCGCTTTACAGATCCTTTGGGGATGTGAGGCTCACAGGGGTTAAGTAGCTTTCCAGGGCTACACAGCTGGCCAGATGCAGAACTGGGCTTCTAAGTTTTGTCTTCAGCAAATCACAGACCCAAGAGACCAAGACCTGACTACATATGGAGGAGACCCAGGTTGGCTTTCTGAGATATCAAAAGGCCTTGGCTGTTTTGGACACAGGCTGTCCCAATGGTGAAAATAAATAAATAAATAAAAAGCCGAGTAGGCGTGGACTAGTGCTTTGTTTGCTTTATTTTTTTTTTTAATTTAAAACTTTTTTAAAGAAGTGGGATTTGTCAGCCCATTTGACTAGCGCCTCTCTGGAGAAAACATAAATTCTAGGCCCAGAGTTTACATCTGCATTTAACTGGAAATTCCTCCTGGAGTGCAGAATTCTTGAAACTCCACCCTGTAGCCCGAGGCTTCCAGAAGTACATTGTGAAGATTGACATGCTTTGCAGCTGTAATGTTCAAGCCAGCATTTCTTTCGTTCGTGCGCAAATGCGTGTGTTTTTTGAGGTTTACGTAACTGTCCAGACGACAGCCTAGGTAGGCCAGTGTGGGCTATCCAGTTGCTATTGTCATTGAGGGCTGGATCTTTCTGTGTCCTGAGGTTTGTAGCAGCGCTCCAGGCTTCTGCTAGCTAATCTACTAGCCCTTCCCCAGCGGCAACAATTCCAAACATCTCCACACTGTATCAAATACTCCCAATAAGGGAAAAGCAACCCTGGTTAAGACTCACTGACCTAGACTACAAAAAAGGTCTCTCATCTCTGACTGTTACAGAGGAAGGTAAACATTAAAGAGGGAGAACGTGTGGGGTGTGGGTTAAGTGATTAGAGACTTGATCCCCAGTACTGAAAAAAAAGTCTGGAAAGAATGCATGTGTATTAAAAATAAATGCCTTTAATCCCAGCACTTGGGGGGCCAGGAGGCAGAGGCAGGAGGACCTCTGTGAGTTCAAGGCCAGCCTGATCTACATAGCAAGTTCCAGGACAACCAGGGCTACATAGAAAGAAACTATCTCAACAAATAATAAACAAACAAACAAACAAACAAACAGAGTCTGTGTGGACCGTTGACAGAAGAGTGTGTCTGGAAGGTCACTGAGCACTCAGAGGGAAGCCACTGGGCACCAAGAGGGCAGCAGAGTGACGATCAGGTCACCCAGTGTCTCAGAGGTCAGAGGACAGGGTCGATTTGGGTTTATTTATTTGTGTGTATGTTGTGTTGCGTGTATGGTATATGCAGGATGGGTGTGTATGCACGTGTTGGTGAGCATGTGGAGGCCGGGATTGACTTTCCCAAGGTTTTGTTTAAACTGAAGAAATATATTTTGATCATGTTTTCCCTCCCCAGTTCCTCTCAGATCCTCCCCACTCCTTCCCCAAACAGCTTTTTGTTCTTCTTCTCTCTCTAAAACAAAAACAACAAAACAAGAAAAACAAACAAAAATATAAATAAAGGAGCAAAAGACTGATAAAACACACAGACACAGACACCCACAGACATATACACAGACACAGACACATAGACACACAGACAGACAGACATACACACAGACACATACAGGCACACAGACACACACAGACACACAGACATAAACAGGCACACACACACACACAGACATACACACAGACACATAGACACACACAGAGACACACAGACACAGACACATAGACACACAGACAGACATACACACATACACACACTGCCCAAACAAAGCAAAATGAGATCAGAAGTCTACAAAATAACCCTGAATTTGTTTTCTATTGAGTAACTACTCCTGGGTACGGGCACTGCCCTGAGCTGTGGTTAATATGTCCACTGAGACTCCACTGGATAATACCAATTTTCCCTTTGCCAGCAGGCGTCAGTTGCAGATAACTTTTTGGTTAGGAGTGGGAACCCATGTCCAGATACCCATCCACTCATAGACTTCCCTCCTCAGTGCTGGGATCACATTGGGCTTGAACCTGTGCATGCCCTGTGCATGCCCTGTGCATGCTGCCACAGCCTCTGCATCAGTCCTGTGTCTGGAAGACACTGTTTCCTTGGGATCGTCCATCCCCTCTGGCTCTTAGGATCTTTCTGTCTTCTCTTCAGAATAGATCTTTGGGGCTTGGGGGAAGGGCTTTGTTGAAGACATCCCATTTAGGACTGAGGGATACAATGTCTCGCACTCTGTATATTGTCCAGTTGTGGGTCTCTGTGTTAATTACCATCTACATTAAGAAGACGCCTTTCTCATAAAGGTTGAATGAGGCACTGATGTATGGTACAGCAGTATGTCATGAAGACTCACTTCATTTCTATGTTCCTTTAGCAGAATAATAATATTAGGGTTTCCCCTAGGCCATGACCTGTTTAGTCTTAGGTTCTTGGCCATGTTAGTATGTCAGGTATGAGTTCCATCTCATGGAATGGGCCTTAAATCCAAGCAAAAAGTGGTTAGTAACTCCCAAAACATTTGTGCACTATTGTAACGGTATATCCTGCCGGCGGGTCACTATTGTAGGTCTCGGGGTTTGTAGCTAGGTGATGTTGATTTCTTGTCTCTTCTAGTAATGTATGAAGTACCTTCTAGCACCATGATACTACTCAGTAGGGGTGAAGCCTCTAGTTAGGCAACAGCTTGACTTTTCTGTGTCTGATGACATATATAAGTGTTATCTTCAGCATTAGGGCCTTACCATCAGGTTATGGGGAGCAATTGACAATCTTGCCAATAGCCTGTGATATTTGGGAGTTTCCATGGGCCCCCTTTGGCCAAAGACTCAATAAGATATAACCCATTCCTGCCTCTGGAGGTTTTATTTGGAGACATAGCATGTCTAGTCAGGACACTACCCCCTTTATTATTTGGTATTTATTGGTAATTATTTAGATTCCTTTCATAAATTTATATATATCAGGAAGCTTCTGTAGCAGCAGGTGTCTGTATGGTTTTTCAAATGGCCTTGGGTGTTAGCTTGTCTCTCCCTGTGTTCGCCCCTCTACCCTTCTCTTCCATTTCCCCCTCCCTACTTATTTCTCTTGTTTTAATTTTCTCCTTTGTCTCTCCACAGCACTAATTCTATTTCCCCTTCCTTAGGAGATCCTCTCCTCCCGCCTGGTTCCTTCCCAGGTACCTAACCTCTGTGGTTATTTGGATCGTAGCACACATACTGAAAGCTTGAACGATAACTTCCACATGTAAGAGAACACACACTGTTTAGTAGGGTCTGGGTTCCCTCACTCAGGATTCTTTTTTCTATCTCCATCCATTTACTTGCAAACTTCATAATCTTGTTTTCCTTAACAACTGAACAACGTACACCCTTTTCGCTATGTAGTTATCTGTTGAGGGATGTCTAGGCTGGTTCCAACTCCTGGCTATTATGAACAGAGCAGCAACGAGCATGGATGAGCAAGAGTCTCTCATTAAACCCCAAAGCGTATTTACTAGGCTAGGCTGGCTGACCAGTGAGTTCCAGAGATCTGCCTATCAGCCATCCCTGTCCCCATCTGGGGTTCCAAGCCATGCCTGGCTTTTTTGTGGGTGTGGTTTTCTGAACTCAGGTTCTTAGGCTGGCCTGGCAGGTACTTTGCCAGCTGAGCCATCTCTCCCGCCCCTGGTTTTTATTTTTAAATGCGAGCATCCACCACATGCAGAGTCAGGGGTGGGCACTGAGGAATGTGAAGTGAGACAATGAATTCTTTGTGGGTGAATCAAGGAAGCTTCATGATAGAGGTAATGCTGGAGTCCACACTGGAGGAGAAACAAGAATCCATTATGGGGAGACCAGATCGTGGGGGAAATTGCCTTCCACCACCCGCGTGTGGGTGACTCTGTAAATTGCTATGTTGTTGACTCCTGGCCCTGCCTAGAGTTGGGCTACAGCCCAATAACTTTAACCAACACTGGACTGATTCTGATGCAATAGGAGGAACCCCACTCAGAATGTGCTCAGCAGCTTTTATGAGATGTCTCTAGTGAGGTAGGTATGTCTCCACAGATCTTAGTTCAAGTAGGAGCTGAACTGGGAGGGGGCTGGGAAGGAGAAGGGGGGGAAGTGCGCTCGTGTGTGTGTGTGTGTGTGTGTGTGTGTGTGTGTGTGTGTGTGTGTGTGAGAGAGAGAGAGAGAGAGAGAGAGAGAGAGAGAGAAAGAGAGAGAGAGAGAGAAAAAGAGAGAGAGACTCCATAGATCAGTTGGGAGCAAGCAGTGAGAGTGTCCAGTGTGGAAGCAGAAGAACCGACCCACCCCTCAGTGCCTCTGTGCGGCTCCCTGTAGGATTGTCACATGAAGAAGGCCAGGCATAGAGGGGAGAGGCCTATCTGGATGCTGAAATTAGGTTGGGGACCCTCAGCTCAGTTCTTCCTCTTTCCTCTTTCCTCAGCACCAGACTCAGGGTGCCCCCCTCCTCCAGAAGATCTTGAACAGGCCCCCCACAGAGCCAGCATCTACTAGTTTAAAAATCAGCCTCAGCGATGGCAAGATGGCCCAGCCAGTAAAGGTGCTTGCTGTCAGGGCTGAAGACCTGAGTTCAGTCTCTGTAACCCACATGGTGGATGGAGAGACTCCTCCAAATTGTCCTCCACTTCGCAGATGGGCTGTGGATCTTGTGATCCTGCACACCACCCCACACCCCACACCACCTACACACACACACACACACACACACACACACAGTCACACACACAGTCACACACACAGTCACACACACCACACACACACACTCACACACTCACACTCACACACACACTCACACACACACTCACACATACACACACTCACACACACACACACTCACACACTCACACTCACACACACACACTCACACACACACTCACACACACCACACACACACTCACACACTCACACTCACACACACACACACTCACACACACACACA
>CM052712.1:23684382-23710925 GCA_028551405.1 Uromys caudimaculatus | reverse complement strand
CACACACACACACTCACACACACTCACACACACACACTCACACACACACACACTCACACTCACACACACTCACTCACACTCACACACACACTCACACACACACTCACACACACACACTCACTCACACTCACACACTCACACACACACACACTCACACCACACTAAAGTAAATGCTTTAAAAAAAAAAAAAAAAAAAAGGAAAAGGAAAAGAAAAAAGGAAGACATTTCTGCCTCACCACCTGCCAAAATGGTGGCAGAGGAGACCGTGCACAGAGCAGCACACATAGGCTGTGAATGACATGTTCTCTGACCTATTTTCCTTCCAGAGTGGCGTGGAAGTGAAGGGGGGAAATTCCACAAAAATGTGCAGAGTATAGGAAATATGCTGGCAACTGTCAGAGGTGTGGCCAGGGCCTCTTGCCAGACAAGCAGGCATGAGGCAGAAGGCAGAGATGAGGGGAGATCTGCCTGCTGGTCCTGGGACTGGGCAGTCTCAGAATCCCCCTCCCCCTTCCATCGGACCCCAGCAGACAGTATCAGTCTGGTAGAACTGTATACACAGATAAGCCTGGAATTGAGTAAATGTGTAATCACTGAAGTGTGGCATTGTGTTAGTGACAATTAACTGTGGCACACAAATGTGACCCAGCATGCAGAAGATTGAAAATAGGAGGGTAGTGAATTTGAGGTCAGCCAGGGCTACAAAATGAGACCCTTTCTCAAAATGGGGTAGGCAGTGCTGGGGGGTAGCCCAGCTGGTAAAGTGCTTGCCATATCAGCATGAGGACCAGAGTTTGATCCCCAGAACTACAGTGGTGGTCTGTGCTTACAGTTTAGTGCTGTGGAGAGAAAGACAAGCAGCTCCCTGGGGCTCAGTGGCCAGCCAGCCTCGCTGATATGACAAGTTCCAGACTCCCATGGAGAGACACTGACCCCCCCCCCATGGTGCCTGAAAAATGACACCAGAGGTTGTTTTCTGGCCTCCACACGTGCACCTGCACGCACACAAACATGCACACGTAAATACATCCACATAAATTGTATAAAGGACGGAGCAGGTAACAGGTGAGCAAGCATGCTAAAGCAGCAGGTAAGCAGGCGCTGTCACATGGGCGAGTAACACGCAGCAGACCCAGGTGTAAGACGGTGGGCAGAGCAGTAAACGGGGCGAGGCAGACGGGGTGTGTGTGTGTGTGTGTGTGTGTGTGTGTGTGTGTGTGTGTGTGAGAGATGTGTCAGTGGATGCCTGCACCAGGCGTCAGTCTCAGTCAGAGCATTTGTAAACAAGCATTTGCACTAGACTAGAGGGCCTCAACCTTCCTGACGCCGCAAACCTGTGATACAGTTCCTGTCACAGCGATCCCACAACCATAACATTATTTTGTTGCTAATTTCATAACTGTAATTTTGCTGTGAATCGTAATGTAAATATCTGATATGCAAGATATCTGAGATGTGACCCCCAAAGGGGTTGCAACCCACAGGTTGAAAACCACTGCATTCACGGTCAGCATGGAAACAGCCACGCTCAGCAGCAATACCTGACGAAGGGGTAGCAAGGGGCTGCTTTCAGCTGTGGGCTTATCAAGATTTTCACCTACTGTGTGCAAAAAATAACCACATTGACCATCTATCCCAAAGTATTTCTAACACTTACATTATGTTAGTTTGTTTGGTTGTTTTGGTTTGTTTTAGACAGGGTTTCATGTAGTCCAGGCTACCCTCAAACTTTCTCCTAAGTTGATAATGACCTTAGTCTCCTGATCTGTCAGCTCCTACCTTCTTAGTTCTGGGCTTATAGGCATGTGTCACCATGCTAGTCTATGCAGTGCTGGGGCTCAAAACCATGGCCTTGTGCATTCTAGGCAAGCATTCTACCTATTGAGCTATATACCCCAGTCTCTCCCCCATTTTGGACACAAGGTCTCACTGGCTGGCCTGAACTCACAGAGAGTCTCCTGCGTTTCCTCCCAAGTCCTGGGATTAAAAGAGTGCATCACCACAGCTGGTTCTGACAGAGATGCCAAAGTATCCATCATAAAAATGTTAAGGAGTAACTACAAATGAATATAAAAATGGTAACACGCCAGCAAAGAAGTACTGATTATTAAAATGAATAAAGTAGAATATATAGAATTGAGAAGTATGTTAATCAAAAGCCTCAGTCAGGGTTGGAGAGATGACTAGGTAGTTAAGGGCACTGGCTGCCCTTAACTTCTAGAGGACCAGGGTTCGATTCCCAGAACCCACATGTTGGCTCATAACTATCTGTAACTCCAGTCCTTGGGGCATCTGATGCCCTCTTCTGGCCTTTATGGGCACTGCATGTATGTGGGGCACAGACATACATGCAGGCAAAACATCCATCCATACACATAAAATTAAAAAGATAAAAAAGAGGGCTGGAGAGATGGCTCAGCGGTTGGGAGCATGGACTGCTCTTCCAGAGATACTGAGTTCAATTCCCAGCAACCACATGGTGGCTCACAACCATCTGTAATGGTATCCGATGCGCTCTTCTAATGTGTCTGAAGAGAGCTACAGTGTACTCATATAAATAAAATAAATCTTAAAAAAAAAAAAAAGATAAAAAAGAGAAGATAAGCCTTTCAGAAACAGAGAATTCAACAGCACCAATAACTAGAATCTAGTGGTTGTTTTTAGAACACTCCATCCAGAAAGAGCAGAAAAAAAATATACATACACACACACACACACACACACACATATATATCCAAATACCCAATAAATTTGGGCACTAAGGACCATAAGCCATGTCCTGAGTTACAAAACAAACTACAGAAATTTTTTTTTTTTTTTTTTTTTTTTTTTTCCGAGACAGGGTTTCTCTGTGTAGCCCTGGCTGCCCTGGAACTCACTCTGTAGACCAGGCTGGCCTCAAACTCAGAAATCCACCTGCCTCTGCCTCCCAAGTACTGGGATTAAAGGCGTGCGCCACCACTGCCCGACAACAGCACATACTTTTAATCCCAGCATTTAGGAGGTAAAGACAGGAAGGTCTCTATGAGTTTGAAGCCGGCTTGATCTCCACAGCCAGTTCCAGAACAGGCTGGGCTGCATAGTGAAACCCTGTCTCAAAAATAAATAAATAATGTCTCCTTTATCTTCTAAAACTATACAAATCACTATTATAGTGTTATTTGATATGTAAACTTGTTATACAGAAAGTAAAACAGTTAACTGTTTTAAAGGACAGCTCTTTAAATAAGATGGAAAGCAAGCGAGGCAGAGACCCCTGGCCTCCACACACACCACACTCTCATTTACACACACGCACACACCTGCACACCCTCAATCGCGTGTGCACACATGGTACATACACACATGATATACTTTGGTATAAGCCTTGTAAAAAATCAATATTCCTCTGGTGGGAATTACAACCTCCTGAGAAAGAAAGTCAAAGGATAGATATTCCATGTTCCTGAATTGGAGACTCGAGGCGGTGGTCCCTTCTCTGGACCTTCATGTCTCTGTCTAACAAAAGCCCTAATCAAAACCCGGTAAGCGTTCTTTCATTACAAGACTGGCTCACTTATTTGTAAGGCTCAGGGCACTGTAGGAGCCGAAGGTTTCTGACAAATTGGAGGAGTCAGGGCTGACCACATAGCCCTGCAGGAACCGATGAGACAATGGGACAAACCAAGATCTGGGGGCCACAGCTACACAAACACACTTGATGGAAACTTTGGTGGTTCTGGAATTTCCATGTTAGGTTAAGCATTCACTTTACACCGAACTCCAACCCAGCTCCTGTCCCCTCGTCTTTGGTGCCGCTAGAGATAAAATCCATGAAAGGCGCGCGCACATGCACGTGCGTGCGATGCATGGGGTGGCGCACCCGTGCCATAGAGCAAGTAAGAGAGGAGAAGACAATTTCATGACCTTAACTCCTTCCTTCCACCTTTATGTAGGCTTCAGGGTTTGAACGCTAGTTGTCAGATTTGCAGTAAGTGCTTTGCCCACTGGGCTACCTCTCCACCTTGTGGCCAGTTTGTTTTCTAACAAAGGAACAAAATCAAGACCACAGTGGAGAGAGTTTTTTTTTTCCCCCAAGAAATGTTACCAACCAAAACGAAAAAGAAGAGTCAAATCCTAAAGTTAAAAGCCCATAAAATTATTAAAAGGATCATAGGCTTTTATATGCAAAGCAAAAATGTGGAAATGCTGAGGACATCTTGGGCTGAGGGACTAGGTGTGACTGCAATGTGCATGGCCCATACGAGGAGACACTGGGAGGTTGAACTAACTTGAATTTTAAAATTCTGTACGCATGACTGTTGAAGGAATGAAGAGAAAAAATTGTGGACTGGGGGAAATGATTTGTAAGTCACATATCTGACAGAGGAGTGGTGTCTATAATAGAAAGAGTTTTCAGGGGCTGTGGTGTGGCTCCGAGGATGTCTTAGGGTTTCATTGCTGTGAACAGACACCATGACCAAGGCAACTCTTAATAAGGACAACATTTAATTGGGGCTGGCTTACAGTTTCAGAGGTTTAGTCATCATGGCGGGAAGCACGGCAGCATGTAGGCAGTCACGGTGCCGGAGGAGGTTGAGTGTTCTACATCTTGATCTGCAGGCAGGAAGGAGGAAACTGCCTTCCACAGGCAGCCAGGAGGAAACTATCATCCACACTGTGCAGAGCCTGTTCATAGAGGACCTTAAAGCCTACCTACACAGTGACGCACTTCCTCTAGTAAGGCCGCACCTCCTCCAATAAGGCCGCACCTCCTCCAATAAGGCCACACCTCCTCCAATATGGCCACACCTCCTAACTGTGCCACTACCTATGACCAAGCATTGAAACACATCAATCTATGGGGGCCAAACCTAGTCAAACCATCACAGAGGGCAAGAGTGTGCCTTTGCCAGATGAGGGCCTGAATCAGAGTCTCAGGTATAAAAAGCTGGTCATAGCTTTGTGCAAGCTTGGAATCCCAGCCCTGGTGACCAGCAGCAGATAGTTCCTTGGAGCTTGCTGACTGATGGCCTAGTGGAAAAAGTTTTAAGTCCAGTGAGAACCCTATCTGAAGGGAATGAGCATGTGGGATAAATCCCACACGCCCCTCTGGTCTCTATACTTATGCACAAGGGTGCCCCTCCTCATGACAAAAAAAAAAATTATTTTCACAGTTGTCCATTTAAACGGCTGGAGAGATGGCGTAGCATCTCTTAAGAGCACAAAGTGCTTTCCCAGAGGACCATAGTTCAGTTCTCAGCATCCACCAGGAGGCTCATACCACCCATACTCCAGCGCCAGGGGAGCTGACGAACTCCTCCGAGCACCTCAGTGAGCACCGCACTTATGCCCACACCCCTCCGTTCCCCATACACAAGTGCACATAATTAAAAACAAAACGACACAATAGAAAATTCACAAACATTTCATCCAAAGGTATGGGCAGGATGTTCAAGGTCACTGGCTACTAGAGAAAATCAAATGAAGACTACAATTTTAATGCTGTGTATTGATGAATGAGATGGCTAACACAATAATAATAACACTAAACAGTACTGAGGAAAAGCACGGCTCCAGTATTGCTAGGGAGATTATAAAAGGGCCCAGCCCTTCCGCAAAAACAGCTCGGCAGTGTCTTTTAAAACTAAAAATGCGCCGGGCAGTGGTGGCGCACACCTTTAATCCCAGCACTGGGGAGGCAGAGGCAGGTGGATTTCTGAGTTTGAGGCCAGCCTGGTCTACAGAGTGAGTTCCAGGACAGCCAAGGCTATACAGAGAAACCCTGTCTCAAAAAAAAACAAAAAAAAAGAAAACAAACTAAAAATGCAGTTAGATATAGGATACAAAATTATAATCTTAGGCATATAGCTTAGAAATACTAAATTTTTTTCAGAAACACATCAGCAAAAGCTCATAGCAGCTTTATCTATAACAGATCCACACTGGACACCCTCCAATGTATATGATCCATCCAAACCACGGACTGCTACTCACTATAGCAAAAATAAATAACAAATAAAATATAAAAAATAAAATGTAGCCTGGCAGCGGTGGCGCACGCCTTTAATCCCAGCACTGGGGAGGCAGAGGCAGGCAGATTTCTGAGTTCGAGGCCAGCCTGGTCTACAGAGTGAGTTCCAGGACAGCCAGGGATACACAGAGAAACCCTGTCTCGAAAAACCAAAAATAAAATAAAATAAAATAAAAATAAAATGTAAACCCTAGTCATATATACACAGTAATTTGGATTGAACCTTAGAAAAGGTATGCTGAGTAATTAAAAAAAAAAAAAGTCAACTTCAAAAGTATGCATGCTCCTGAGTCTATTTATGTGACTTTTGTAATTACAGAGGTGGAGGGAAAATTAGTGGTTGCCAGGGCTTATGGGATGGAGGTAGGGTAGGTGTGGCTACAAAGAGTAACACAGGACTGCTTTGTGGTCTGTAGTTAAGTATACTGACTGAAGTTACATGAAGCTGCACATGTAATAAAATTGTATAGAGCTACACACACACACACACACAGACACACACACACATGCATACACCCATAAACACACACAAACATGCATGTGAACACAAGTGGTCACATACATGAATGCACACATGCACACACACAGTTGTGCACAAGAGAGTATAAAAGCAGAGACATTTGAATCATCCACCCCACCCCCACCCCTTTGTTCTTTTGGAGACAGGACTTCATTAAGTATCCTTGGCTGACCTCAAACTCATAGACAACCACCTGTATCTGCATCCTGAGTGCTGGGATTAAAGGTATGTGCCATCACAACTGGCACAACATTTTCTTTTAAAAGAGATTTGTCTAGAATGTGGAGAAATGGCTCAGTGGTTACGAGCACTCACTACTCTTCCAGAGGACAAAGTTTGGCTCAACATCATCTGAAGCTCCGGCTCTGGGGATCCGACACTTTCTTCTGGCCTCTAAGGGCACCTGTATATGTGTGGCATAAACGTATATGCACAAACAGAAAACACATTTTAAAGGTTTGCTTACTTGTGTGTGTGTACATGACTGTGAATGCAGGAGTGTGTGTACCCACACAAAGGTCAGAAGAGGCTGCTGTATGTTCTTCCTCACTCTCTCTATGCCTTTGAAGCAAGGTCTCGCCCTGAACCTGGGCGTATTGGTTACTTTTCTTTTGCTGTGATAAAACTCTGAAGCCCAAAGTTTATTTTGGGGGGAGTTTATTTTGGCTTATGGTTCTAGGGGGTATTTTTATTTTATTTTTATTTTATGTATATGCAAGCTTTACCTGCGCATGTCTGTGCATCATATGTATGCAGTGACCAAGGAGGCCAGTGTCAGATCTACCATCTTCTAGAAGAGCACCCATCTCTACAGCCCACTCCTTCATATATTTAAGGAGCTATGAGAGGAAGAAAAGGACAGCTGGGATGGAAGTCTGGCCAGCAGCCACACTTTGCTCACTGGAGATTGGCTCATGTACTGACTGGTTTTGTGTCAACTTGACAGAAGCTGGAGTTATCACAGAGAAAGGAGTTTCAGTTGAGAAGATGCCTCCATGAGATCCAGCTCTAAGGCATTTTCTCAATTAGTGATGGGGGGAGACCCTTGTGGGTGGTACCATCCCTGGGCTGGTAGGCTTGGGTTCTATAAGAAATCAGGCTCGGCAAGCCAGGAGAAGCAAGCAAGCCAGCCAGTAAGGAACATCCTTCCATGGCCTCTGCATCAGCTCCTGCTTCCGGACCTGCTTGAGTCCCAGTCCTGACTTTCTTTCATGATGAACAGCAGCATGGAAGTGTAAGCTCAATAAACCTTTTCCTCCCCAACTTGCATCTTGGTCATGATGTTTGTGTAGGAATAGAAACTCTGACTAAAACAAATTGGTACCAGGAGTGGGGATATTCCTATGACAACCTATGTTTTGGGTAGGACTGTGGAAGGACTTTGGAACTTTGAGCTAGAAGAGCCATTGGGATGTTAAGAGCTCTGTGGGGTGTTCTGTAGGAGCTTGGAAGATAATGTTGAGAACAGTGCAGAAGATGGAGGCCTGGCTTGTGAAGATTAAAGACTCTTATCAGGGCCGTTGCTATTTTGACTATGAAGATTCTGTGGTTTTGGTTAGCTGGAGCTGAAGAAATTAGCTGTGATTAACAAGATACTAGAACTACTAAAGCAAAACCATTACATTGCTGGAACTATTGATGCTGGTTAGCTGGAACTAAGATATTAGCGGTGGCTGGGCAGTAGTGGCACACGCCTTTAATCCCAGTACTTGGGAGGCAGAGGCAGGTGGATTTCTGAGTTCAAGGCCAGCCTGGTCTACAGAGTGAGTTCCAGGACAGCCAGGGCTACACAAAGAAACCCTGTCTCGAAAAACCAAAAAAAAAAAAAAAAAAAAAAAAAAGATATTAGCGGTAATTAAGAAGAGACTAGCATCATTGGGGTAAAATCTTCTGAGAAGTGTTTTCTGAGAGCACAGAGGCTTCGTCCCAGAGATAGCCAGGGTGGTACCTTGAGCTGTGGCAGGACTTGGTAATGTGTAAGAGTCACCCAGGTGGTACTGGGTTTTGAAGGCATGAAGGAGTCATGAAGAGCAGCTGAAGCCTGGGCACTGTGAGAGGCCGCAGAAGGCCATTTGTGAAGGTGCAGCCTCAGTGACAATTCCAGGACTGAAGGGGTCATACAAAGGAGTTGAGGCTCGGCACTTCAAGAGGCTGTGGAAGGCCATTGGTGAAAGTGCAGCCTCAGTTGCATTGACAGCCCAGGACTGAAGGGGTCATGCAAAGAAGGTGAGGCTTGGCACCATGAAGAGAGCCTATGAGAAGCTGTTGGTAAACCTAGTTGCAGCAGAAGACAGCAGTGTTTTGGAGATGCCAATACCATGAGATGACCACCAAGAACAGCAGCAGCAGTGGAGTACAGGCATCTGGAGCCTAGAAGACAAGGTATGTGCTACAAAGGGCAGAGCTGGAGAAGCGACTCAAGCCCTTGGAGGAATCCAGAAGATCATGAGTGGATCCCAGACATTGGACAGTTGCAGTTTGATTTTGCTTTTGATTGTGACTGTACCCTGATATTTTCCCTCCTGAAGGAAGAAGGTATTTTAGTGAAGTCCACAGTTAAGAGACTTTGAATTTTTAAAAGACTTTGAATTTTAAGAGATTGGATATTTAAAAGAGATTGAAATGTTAATATGTAAGAATTTGCAAAGACTGTGGGACTTTTAAAGTTATTTAGATCTTGTGGATGAATAAGAAAGTAAGGGTCGAACCTTAATGGTGATGTGTTTGTGTGTCAAGTTGACAAGGGGTCAATTGTACTGGCTGGTTTTGTGTCGACTTGACACAAGCTGGAGTTGTCACAGAGAAAGGAGTTTCAGTTGAGAAAATGCCTCCATGAGATCCAGTGGTATTGCATTTTCTCAATTAGTGATCAAGGCGGGGGAGGGCCCCTTGTGGGTGGTACCATCCCTGGGCTGGTAGGCTTGGGTTCTATAAGAAATCAGGCTGAGCAAGCCAGAAGAAGCAAGCAAGTAAGCCAGTAAGGAACATCCCTCCATGGCCTCTGCATCAGCTCCTGCTTCCTTAGCTGCTTGAGTCCCAGTCCTGACTTTCTTTTGTGATGAACAGGAGCATGGAAGTGTAAACTCAATAAACCCTTTCGTTCCCAACTTGCATCTTGGTCATGATGTTTGTGCAAGAATAGAAACTCTGACTAAGACAGCTCAGAATCCAGAGAAGTGTGTAGACTCCCTGCTCTGGCCATACAGGCCTGGGCACTGCATTCATGACTGCTCAGAGTTGAACCAGGCTCTAGCCCTCTAGAGCCAAGCTTCTCACCAGAAGCAACACCCAGAAGATGCTGACAGTTTACAAAGTAATGGATACAGGTGTTCTGGGGCCAAGGCAGAGGGTTACCCATCCTTCCTTCTACATAACAGCAAGGCCAGTAAACATTCGTGGGAGTCAAGATGCTAAGTTGGAATGCTAAGAACAAGAAGTGCTTACTGAGCATCTCCAAAACAAAATAGAGACCAGAGAGGCAAGTGTGTGGAGGGGGGTTGCAGAGGCAGGTGGGACTGTGAGTTCAAGGCCAGCCTAGTCTACATAGTGAGTTTCAGCCAACTAGGGCTACCTAATGAGACCTTGTTTAAAATAACAAAAAGCAAGCAAAAAATACAATATTGTTAAGTAATTGAAATGATAACCTACAGAGAGAAAATATTACATACACACAAAATTTCTTCTTTTAAAAAATAATTTTTATTTTATGTGCATTGGTGTTTTGTCTGAATGCATTTCTGTGTGAGGGTGTCAGATGTCCCGGAACTACGGACAGTTATGAGCTGTCATGGGCCCTCTGGAAGAGCAGCCAGTGCTCCTTAGCTGCTCTCCATCCTTCCAGCCCATTTATGCGTCTGACCAGAAGCAAAGGATTCTTTTTAGAGTGTGATGCGAATGACATCTTCACCTGAACGTTTGGCTTCTAGAACCATGAGTAGACAGAGGCTTGCTCTAGGGGAATCTGTTGCAGATGTTCTACGGAACTAATACAGGGCCTGAAGAGTCGGCTCACAGCTGTCTGTGAGTTACTGCCAGGGGATCTGATGCCCTTTTCTGGTCTCTGTAGATCTCAAGTATGCACACAGTGCAAGACATACAGATAAAGAAAACAACTATACATATATAAAAAATAAACTTAAAAAAAATTGAAGAGCCGGGCAGTGGTGGCGCACGCCTTTAATCCCAGCACTTGGGAGGCAGAGACAGGTGGATTTCTGAGTTCAAGGCCAGCCTGGTCTACAGAGTGAGTTCCAGGACAGCCAGGGCTATACAGAGAAACCCTGTCTTGGAAACCCCCCCCCCCCCAAAAAAAAATTGAAGAGAAAAATAAACTAATACAGGGTTCACTTATACACTTACTTTTGCTTTTATGTACATTTGAAAATTTTCATAGTAAAAAGACAACAATAATCTTGCCAGTCACCTGGCCTTCACGTTGGAGCCCAGTGAGGAGTGGTGGAGACTGTCCTCAGAAGGCAGTGTTCTAAAGGGTCTCTCAGCTCTGGTGACTGTGGTACTGGGGGACATGTGCTCAATGATCTCAGAGTCTCCAGTGTGTCATAAGACTGGGAACCCAGATTTTTATTGGAGGTATCTTGAATTAGAAATGTTTGTTTAAAAAAAAAAAAAAAAGCATCTTGGGGGCAGGAGAGATGGTTCATCAGTTAAGAGCTAGCGGCTCTTCCAGAGGACCTGGGTTCCATTCCCAGTACTCACATGGCAGCTCACAACCGGCTTTAACTTCAGTCCCAGGGAATCTGATGCCCTCTTCTGGCCTCTGTGGGCACTACATGTACTTGGACCATAGGCATACAAACAAAATTTAAAAATTCAAAATAATCGGCTTTGTAGCTTTTCTGTCAGCAAGAACACGGTATGGGCATATTCTTTGTTTAAATCCCCTAATTAAAGTAAGAAGAGGACAAAATCTCCTCCTCTCAACATGTACAGCCTTGTGCTGGTCAGTCAAGAGCCTGTCGTGTGGCTATGACTCTCAATGAACTCTAAACATGGGCTACTTACATGTCTATTTGTAGAGACACTATTTGCACTTCAAAAGTATTTCACAGGCCACTAAATCATCATGACGTATACGTTCACTCAGGAGGATCTTTTTCATGCATGAGGAAATGGAGGCAGGATATTTGTAAGTTTTGTTTCCAGCAGAACCTCTGAGTGGTTTCTGTAGGTTTATACTGATCACAAAGGTGGACTTAAAGCTAAGTCTGGTGGCCCTTGCCTGTATTCTTAGCACATGGGAACTGGGATGCAAAAGGATCTTGGTGACATGGTACATTAAAGGGGCCTGTGACCAAGCCTGAAGTCCTGAATTGGATCTGTAGGACCAGAATGGTGGGACAGAAACATACACACCCAACCAAAACCACCTGCCACCCCCCCAAAAAAACCAACCAAGGAAGGTAGGAAGGAAAAAAAGAGAGAAAGAGAGAAAGAAAGGAAGAAAGCAAGCAAGCTAGCACTAAAAAATGGGCTGGGGCAACAGCTGGGTCAGAAGAGTGCTCGCTGAACAAGAAGCCTGAAGACCCGGGTTCAATCCCCAGGACATGCATAAAAGCTGGGTGTGGTGGGTGAGTACATGTAATCCCAGCGCTGGGGAGACAGAGACAAGACAACTCTGCGGCTCCTGGGCTGGACAGCTCAGCATAATCCACCAACTCCAGGCCAATGAGAGACCCTGTCTCAATAAGGTGAGTTGATCCTGAGACTGTCACCAGAAGTGTCTTTTTCTACTTGCACAGGTACACATAAGCACCCACTTGACTCTGGGTCCTATCTCTATCTTTTAAACCCAGATGAACACACAGGCACACATACCCTCCCCAACCACAACCACAAGATTGAACAACCAGCCAAACAACAAAAGCATGGATCTAGAACCAAGTAGATACCTATTATGTTTTATCTTTCAAGTTAAATACTGTGTGACTTTGGGTAAAAATACTCAAACTCAGGGCTTTTTCTTTACATCTGTGAAATGGGAGCATCATATTTCGTTCTCTGGAAGACTGAGCAGATAATGGATTCCTTATCCATGACCTGATGACCTGGGTTCAATGACCCGTGGCCTGTGAATGCAGCAATGTAGCTAGGAACTAGTGGACTACAAACCACCACTGTTTTCTCTGTGTCTGTCTCGCCACCCCGTTTTACTAGGTAGCTTTATGGAACCAGCTTATGAAGATCCAGATGGCCTTGGCCTTGTAGCAATCCTCCTGAATACATTTCCCGAGTGCTGGGATCACAGGCACAAGCCACCACAATCCACCTCAGAAATATTCCCCTGGTTGGGCACCCACCAGTTGTGTTAATGGTTCCCTTTGGAAATGGGGACATTAGAAGATAAAAAATTTTCAGTTTCTCCATCTTTGCATTACTTAATTTTTCAGAATGTGTTTTACTCTCTAGAGCTACCTTTAGCTCAGACATAAATCGAGATGCAGGCCCTGCAAGGCCTCAACCCAGCTCCCTTTTTGTTGGCATCAACAGTGGTTCTCAACAGCACAGGACCCCACACTGATACACCCTTGTTGGTCAAAGTCCATGACCTCTTGGGACTTCCTTAGTTGCCCCAACATCTCTATCCTATTCCAAGGGCCTACCAAACTACTTGATCGCATATAACTGCCATTTTGCCCACGTGTCTCTTTGGCTAAGACAGTTGCTCTGATTTTCCTTGCATTAGGTTATTTTGACAAGGCTTGTTTGCTTTGTTTTGTTTTGTTTTGTTTTTTGAGACAGGGTTTCTCTGTGTAGCCCTGGCTGTCCTGGAACTCACTCTGTAGACCAGGCTGGCCTCGAACTCAGAAATCCACCTGCCTCTGCCTCCCAAGTGCTGGGATTAAAGGCATGTGCCACCACTGCCCGGATGTTTGCTTTTTTGAGGTGTAGTTTCATATAGCCCAAGATGGCCTCGAATTCCTGGTGCTCCTGCTGAAGTTATGAGTTTGTCCCACACAGCTCAACGTTGACAGTTTTAGATTTGTTTTATATGTATGAGTGTTGTGCCTCCATTTATGTCTGTGCATCTTGTGCACGTGTGGTGACTGAACAGGCCAGGAGGAGGCACTGGACACTTAGAGCTGGAGAAGCAGTTGGTTGTGGGTCACCGTGTGGGTGCTGGGAATCCAACCTGGGTCCTCTGTAAGAATAACATGTGTTCTAAACTGCTGAGCCATTTTTCCAGGCCTGACTATGACTGTTTTGAGAAACACTGGTGCAATCTTTAGTAGAATGCTACACTCTCTGATGTTTTCCTTGTGGCTATGTTCAGTGATTGGAAAGGTGGTCCCAAAATTGCCATTGTTATCATGTTGTATCAAGCACACAAATTTCTCTCTATCTCTCTGTCTGTGTGTGTGTGTGTGTGTGTGTGAGAGAGAGAGAGAGAGAGAGAGAGAGCACAGTCTGAGCATTCAGTGCTGTAGTTAGAACCAACGGCTCTGCATAAGCCTGGTAAATGATCTACTCGTGAGCAAGATCCACAGCTAACACCATGTTTTTTGACTATTGATGTTGGTTGACCTTGACCCCTGGCAGTGGCAGTTAAACTTACTGCCACTGTGATAACATCACCGAGCAAAACAACTATGGAGTGGGGGTAGATCTGTGTAGTTCATGGTTTCAAAGGTCCACAGTCCTTGACTGTAGGCCTGAGACAGAACATCATGGCAGTGGGAATCTGCTCACTTCATGGCCGATAGGGAGAGAGGTACTTGAGAAAAGATATAGCCCCCAAGAACACACACCCAATGATGACTTCCTCAGCTAACTTTGTCTCCTAAAATTCCCAGAACCTCTCTGCATCCATTGTGGACTGAGCTCTTACTACATGCTCCCTTTGAGGCAGTGCTTCGTATCCCAGCTATAACACTGATGGAGCGCTCGTCGGGGGCTCTGGTGTAAACTTCCTTGTTTCCCTTCACTTTCCCTATTATATGTTTTGGAAGGAAGCCACTATGCACCATCTACACCACTGAGCAGGGCATTGTGCTCCCTTCCTTGAGATCAAGGTATTTTCAATTTTTTTTTTTTTTTTTTTAGACGTCTCTTGGTGATTCTTCCCTGGGGCAACTATAACAAATTGGCAGGAGACCTGAAACATCAGAATTTATCCTCTGGCAATTTTGGAAACTAGAAGTCTGAAGTCAAGGCATCAGTAATGCTGTGCTCCCTCTGGAGTTGAGGGAGCACTCCATCACTCTTTCCAGCTAGCTGCTGTGGCCCTAGTTATCCCTGGGCCTGTGACAGCATAACTCCATCTTCATAGGTGGTCTGCTTTATTCTCTGCCCTCCTCTCTATAAAACACTACCAATCATTAACTCTCTACTCCAGGTTCAGTTTGGTACCTTAAGACACTTAACCAACTACACCTCCAAAGTCTCCGTGGGTATGCATTTTGGGTAGACTATTCACCTCTCTCTCCTCTGAGTGATTTGTCTGTTCTCTACTTACAACCATCACTCACAAGTGGATTTTATTTTATTTTAGACTTTGGCTTATAGTCCAACACTTCTTTATTTTCCCTGGTTCTAGGAATTAGATGCAGCCTCTTGCCTGCTAGGTAAGTGCTCTACCACTGTGCTATATACCTCTAGTGCTACTTGATTCTTCTGTTGTCACTGTTAAAATTGTTTGTTTTAAATATTGGGAGTTTTTTCTGCTGGATCTTGTAACATGTTTTCATAAAATGTTTAAATTCTTTTACTTTTATCCTTTATTTTCAGATAGAGTCTTACTGTGTAGCTCAGACTAGCCTCAAAGTTGTCATGTAACCTAAAAGACCTTTGGATTTGGCCTCCCAAGTGGTAGGTTACAGGTATGTGCCGCCATGTCCCAATTCATACATTTAAAAAAGGTTTTAAAAGATTTTTAAAATTTACTTATTTTATAAATATAAATATATTTTCTCTATTTATTGTTTATACTTATTATATATCCATTATTTATCTATTTGTAGTGAGAATTTTGGTTTCTTAAAAAACCCAGCTGTGTTCTGTGAATACGTTTTTGTTTTAATCCCAGGTGTGGGATATGGGGCTGCATCAGCTGTGATTTTTGCCGGCTGTAGATAGTTCATGTTTGGCGTTCTGGGGACTCTTAAGAGGGTATAAATGCAAGAGCCCATGAAGGCTTGTGGTGGCTGCTGCCCCCCCCCCCGCCGCCGCCCCCGCGCCTCCCTCACCCCCATCACTGCCACCGCCGCCGCCGCCGTTTCCTACTGTTGTATTGGCTGCTTTTGATGTTTTGCTGGACTGCTGGTTGGAGATATCCTAATGATGAAGATTGGACTTGCTCCTAATCAGCAGGAGTTGTCTGAAGAGGTCGACACTCCCTTTCCCTTCTCTCTCTCTCCTCCCTGGTGTTTGGGAGTTGGAAGGGATTGGGGTAGAATAAGGGATAGAAGGGCGGCAGATAATAGAACCCAATAAGTAGCACAAAGCATACATCTTTTATTTAATTTAATTTTTAAATTTGTTTCTATGTGTAGGTATTTTCTTGCATGTATGTGCATGCCTAGTGCCTTCAGAGGTCAGAAGATGGCATTAGGTACCCTAGAACTGGAATTATAGGCAGTTACAAACTGCCCTGCAGATGCTGGGAATTAAACCTGGGTCCCCTATAAGAGCAGGGAATGCTCTTCATCACTGGGCCACCTCTCCAGGTCCTGTTTCTTTTGAGCCAGGGTCTCTTCATATCACTGGCTGTCCTGAAACTCACTATGTAGACCAGGCTGGCTTCAAATCTGCCTGCCTGTCTCTGGAGTGCTGAGATTAAAGGTGTGTGCCACCACATCTGACAACTCCCCAACCCCTGTTTTTTAGAAAAGCATTTTGTTACTTTCTTGCTCTATGCGAAGCTTCAGGTTCATGTTATCTATTGCCTGCTTCAGTCTTAGAATCAGCCTTGACCCCAAAGAGAATCATGGCTTTCTTAAGGGGCAGCAGCAGAAACCACTAGGAATAGCACTAGAAATTGTCATGGTTACTGGCCTGGTTTTTGTTTGTTTCGCTTGAGACAGGGTTTCTCTGTGTAGCCCTGGCTATCCTGGAACTCACTCTGTAGACCAGGTTGGTCTCAGATTCAGAGATCTGCCTGCCTCTGCCTCCTGAGTGCTGGGATTAAAGGCATGCGCCACCACCCAGCTGCTGTTTGTTTGTTTGGTTTGTTTTTACATCTATCTCAGCATACAAATGAAAATGTTTTACTAACCCCTCCTCATACATGTATCTGAAAATATTTCTGTGTGTAACCATCCACACCTGTGTTAAGCTAAACCCGTGTTCACACTGCTCCATCCTGATTCATCAACTCTAGTCCTGAACATGGTTGGTTCATCCTAGCCTTGTCACCATGGTAACCGAGAACTTCTACCCCAACACTAAGAACGTTCTCTCCCACCCCATGCTACACACCTAATTATTCCACTCCATTATACATGCATAGCAGGGTCTGTACCCACAGAGGAAACAGCTCCATCACTTCCAGCGGCCTGCCTGTGTCCTCTAGCCTCTACAGGTGCTATTCACTCAAACTCTTTTTCCTTAAGCCAGGGCCCTGCCCACGGCCCAGCCCCTTCAGTGAAGTGGCTGCACATATTCATAGGAATTCTTTGGTTGCAATCTGAGTCCTTTATAGGATTCCCAAGCTCTAGACGACTCTTTAGATTCCTGTTAAGAGTCAAGGTCGACCCTTTGGATAGTTTTATGAGTTTTGATAAGTACAATCATGGACTTTCTCCACCATCACAGTATCCCACAGAATACTCTGTACGCTAAATCTCTGCTGTGCTTCATTCCTCCCCGGCAACCCCGGGCATCCATTAGCCATTCCATCGTCTCTACATTTTTGTGTTGATTTTTTCACACTGGCTTCTCTTTAGCAATGAGACTTGTAGCTTCTTCCTTCTTATGGCTAAGTAGCTAATTTTTTATATTACTAAATATTCTTCTGTATAGCTCTGCCCTCTTCACTTATTTGGACTCAACTAGAATGCTTCTGGGCTTTGTCAATGGTAGATGAAGCTTCTCTGAACATCTGGCTACAGGTTTTAGTGGGAGGCATGTGTCCAGGTCTGGGGCCTGGTCTTATGTGCTGATGGGCACCTTCATCTGTGCCTAAGAAGCATCTCGGTCTGAGGCTCAGGCTACATTGTGAGACTCTGCCTTTCTGAGGTCCTCCTGCCTTTGTCTCAGAAGTGTTAGAATTGCAGGGGTGTCACCATGCTGGGCTTGCAGATTTTCTTTTTCTTTTTCTTCTGAGGGTCACAGGAGGCTAACTTCTGGTTCAGAGACTCTGTGATAGCTATTTTTGCCAACTTGACATAAGCTAGAGTCATCTAGGAAGAGAAGCACTCAATCAAGGACATACCTCTCTGTAAGATGGTCTGCGGGGGCATTTTCTTAATGATTGAGACCCTGGGAGAGCCTACCCTACTCTAGGTGGTGCCAACCCTGGTCAACTCCTAGGCTGTATAAGAAAATAGGCTGTGGGCCAGGCCATGTGACACATGCCTTTAGTTCAGCACTCTGGAGGCAGAGGCAGGCATATCTGTGAGTTTGGGTCCAGCCTGGTCTATAGAGTGAGTTCCAGGACAGCCAGAGCAACACAGAGAAATGGTCTTGAAATTATTACAGATACCAGAAGAGGACATTAGATGCCCTGAAACTACAGTGACACACACCTTTGACCTACCTCATATGGACACTGGGAATCCAGCTCTGGTTGTCTGCAAGAGCAGTTCGTGCTTTGAACTGTGGAGTCAGCTCTTCAACCTCAGCACTAGATTCTTTACTTACTTGTTTGCCTAGGGCCATGACATCATGTCCATCCGTCCACAGCTAGTCAGTCACGTAGTCTGGATTCACCTATGTTCTCTACCTCCTCTATCCCATTATCACAATGCCCCTTAGGAAGTCTCTCCAAGCTCCTGCTCAATGAAATGGTGCTTCAGACAAGATAGGCAATTTCTTTTTTTTTTTTTTTTTTGGTTTTTCGAGACAGGGCTTCTCTGTGTATCCCTGGCTGTCCTGGAACTCACTCTGTAGACCAGGCTGGCCTGGAACTCAGAAATCCATCTGCCTCTGCCTCCCGAGTGCTGGGATTAAAGGCGTGCGCCACCACTGCCCGGCTACGATAGGCAATTTCTTGTTTTTGGATCTTTGCACAGGCTGTTTCTCTGTAAGAACATGCCTCCCATCTCATTAACTACCCAGGAAATTAAAATTCATCTTCTGGAACTTGAAAGCCAGTAGTGTTTTGCTTACTTCTGTCTATGTTCTTGTTACTCAAAATGTGGCCCACTATCCTCGAAGCTGTTAGAAATGCAGTCTCCAGCCTCACATCAGACTTGTCACGTGGGTACTGCATCTTATCAATCAATTAGTTAGAATGGACTCTCCTGTAGTCCAGGCTGGCCCTGAGCTCACTGTACCAGAGCACAACTATGAACCCTTGCTCCTCCTGCCTCTGCCTCCCAAGTGCTGAGACAGTGGGTGTGTGTCCGTGGACTGAGCTCAATACCTTCATTTTAAAAGTTCCCCCAAGAGATTCCTGTGCAGTTCAAGTTTGGGAGACATGGTTTCCACTGTAAGATGGACCGAGTTGTTTTGCAGGTCACCTCTGTACGCTCTAGACTGTCACTGAGTTTGGGATCATGGCGCATGCTAAAGGCTGTGTCAACCAGAGCAGAGTTCATATGCTCAGCCCCAGGGTTCAGCAGTCTTGGAGCTAGTGCAAGAACAAGGAGAAAAGTCACAGGAGGAAACTCCTCCCTCCCTCCCTCCCTCCCTCCCTCCCTCCCTCCCTCCCTCCTCCTCCTTTACCCCCTACCCGGCTTCCTTTAGTTTTTGCTCTCTTTTGTTCATTTTGTGTTTTATTTTTTTTGAGATACTAAGGTGTTTTTTCTCTTCCCACCCCCAACCCCCAAGAGAGGGTTTCTCTGTGTAGCTCTGGCTGGCCTTGAACTCAGAGTTCCACCACCACCACCAGGCTTGAGTCAGGGAGGGTTTCATTAGTGGAACAGGGCTGGCCTTAGACTCACAGAGATTCACCTGTTTCTGCTCCACAAATTCTTGGATTAAAGGTGTGTGCCACCACACCTGGTGGTTTTTTGTTTTGTTTGTTTTTTTGACAAAGTCTCTTGTTAGTCCAGCAGATCTTAAACTATCTACTTGCCTCAGCTTTCTGAGTACTCAAATCATAGGCATGCTTCACCAAGTCTGTCGCAGGAAAGTTCTTTAAAAATCCTATTTTTACATTATCCTTATAGAGAGTTTGTTTTGTGTTTTTAAAACATTTTTCAAAATTTATTTTTATTTGTTTTACTCCGTAAGTGTGGTGGTGGTAGGCGGTAAGATGCCACAGTGGGTGTGTGGAGGCTTGTGGGAGCTGGTTCTCTCCACTGTGTGAGCCTCTGATCAAACTCAGGTGGTGCTCCAGCTTGGTAGCAAGTGCCGTTACCTGCTGAGACACCCCACCAATCCAAGATATTGTTAAATAATGCTTGTTGCTATTTCACTCTTAGGATAGATTCTGATAAGAATCAAATGAGAGAAAAATAAAGTGCATGTACAAAGATGTTTGTAATCAGTCAGGTGGTGGTGGTGCACCCCTTTAATCCCAGCACTCAGGAGGCTGAGGCAGGCAGATCACTGGCAGAGGCCAGCCTGGTCTACAGAGTGAGTTCCAGGACAGCCAGGGCTACACAGAGAAACCCTGTCTCCAAAAACCAAAACAAAACAGAGGTTTATAATTATATAAAAAAAAAAAAAAAAAAAAAAAAGGGAAAGCCCCTGTAAATTTGCAGTTATATGGAGCTATTAAAATAGGCTTGTGTCTATGGGGCTGGAGAGGTGGCTTTCATGTTAAGAGTCCATTCTGCTCTTGTAGAGAACTGGAGCTCAGTTCCCAGCACCAGTGTCAGGAGGCTCACAACCATCTATAACTCCAGCTGCGGGGGACCTGATGCCTGTGGCCTCCTCAGCTGGACTCTGAGGCTGAGGACTGTGGCAACTTAGAAGCCACCTTGGGCTTATAGCGAGGTCTAGGCTTAGTCTGAATAACAGAATGAGATCCTGTTTCCAACAAAACAAAACTCCCAATACCACCACAATGGAAAATATTAAAGACATACGTTTTTTAAATTGAAAAAATTATACATTATGCCATAAATTTATAAAATCAAATAGTATAAAACTGTATGTAGGAAACTATTAAACATAACTGACTGGGCTGTTCCCCAGAGCTATTGACAAGCTTCTATATTCTTATAGAACCCAGGACCATCAGCCCAGGGATAGCCCCACCTACTATCAGTTGGGTCCTCCCCCATCGACTACTAATTAAGAAAATGCCCTACAGGCTTGTCTAAAGCTAGGTCATATGGAGGCATTTTCTTTTTTTTCCCTCTTTTTAGGGGGTGAAGGGATGTTGAGACAGAGGTTCTCTGTGTAGCCCTGGCTGTCCTCAAACTAGCTCTGTAGACCAGGCTGGCCTCACACTCACAGGTGTCTGCCTGCCTCTGCCTCCTGAGTGCTGGGATTAAAGGTGTGAGGTTTGTGTTTATTTAAGCTTTTAATTTTTTAATATTTTGAAACAGGGTTTCTCTGAGTATCCCTGGCTATCCTGGAACTCACTCTGTAGACCAGGCTGGCCTTGAACTCAGAGCTCCCTCTGTGGAGGCATTTTCTTAGTTCAGATTCTCTCCTCTTAGATGAGTTTAGCTTGTATCAAGTAGACATAAACTAACCAGCATAGAGGCCTGGTGGACCTTGCCAGTGTCGGGGCTTCCTGGAGGTATTGGGTTATTTACCTCCCAGTATTAAGGAGTTTCCTTGCCAGATCAAATGTTTCAAGGCCCCTTTGCGAATCCTGTTTTTCCCCCTCCCTGGAAACATCCAGTGTCTTAATGACCTTGCCCTTAGATGGAAGGTTTTAATCTTTGAGGAAACCAAGGCACAACACTTCAGCCCTTCCTTTGCCTCTTATATTCTTTTCTACAGTGGTGCTTGGACATTGGAGGGGGTGGCATAGAAGTGTGATTCTGGTCCTCTAACCCCAGCGGGGTATCAGACCTTTGTGCCTTTTTCTTCAACTCTCGAACACAGTTCCGTTTGAACTGGGCATCAGAAAATGATTTTAAATCTCCTTAACATTTTTACTATTACTTTAATCTCATTTTTTCTTTACTATCTAACACTTCCCATGGGTTCTAAGTTTTTTGGATTCCAGGAAGTGCGCGTCAGCAGGTGTAACTTTACCCTTGTTTCCTTGTATTCTGCAGAGCATGAGAAACAGCAAGGCGTTGTCTCTATCTCATGCTCTCTTCTCCAAGCAAGTTCCCACTGAACAGTCTTCTCAGCCTAAGACATAGTTTTACTGTATATAATAGTAGCTACAGAAACTCTGGCTACCTGTTGACACCCCCACCCCCACCACATTTTCCCCACATGTTACTCTCACAGGCTGCAAACTCTGTTCTAAACCTTCAGCCTTTAAATTGCATCTGTAGACTCACCCTGGGCCACACTCATCAGGTATGCCACATATACCACAGAGGATGACAGCCTCACTTTGTGTTTTATAAAATTAGAAGAAGGCCGGGCAGTGGTGGCGCACGCCTTTAAGTCCAGCACTTGGGAGGCAGAGGCCGGTGGATTTCTGAGTTCGAGGCCAGTCTGGTCTACAGAGTGAGTTCCAGTACAGCCAGGGCTACACAGAGAAACCCTGTCTTGAAAAACCCAAAGGGGGGAAAAAAAATTAGAAGAAGAAGACGACGAAGAGGAGGAGGAGGAGAAGAAGGCAGCGCTGTATGGTGTGGGGGAAGGGAGTGCCTTTGTGGGCCTATGCTGAGGATACCCCCCCCCCCCCAGGTACTGGCCACACGGAAGTATAGTCTAGAATAGAGTTTAGGGCATGGGGAGGGGAGTTGAGGAAGTAGTAGAGACAGAGAAGGTGGGAGGGAGAGAGGGAGAGAGAGAAAGTAGAGTAGAGGCCAGCCATGAGCACATGAAGAGAGAGGGGGGAGGGGAATGGGGAGAGAGAGGGAAGAGGGCAAGGGGGCAGGAGAAGAAGAGAAGAGAGCAAGGATGGGGCAAGCAGCCCCTTTTATAGTGAGTCAGGCACACCTGGCTGTTGCCAGGCAACTGTGGGGTGGAGCCTAGTCTAAATGCCACTCCACCCCCACCCCCAGATTCCGAACCCAGGCCTCCCTCTGGGTAAAGCACTTAGCCACCTTTGCCTGTTTCAGCATCCGCTGTAGGGCCCATGCAAATGCTGACACAGCAGAAAGGCACACTATCCCATAGCTAGGGAAAGGCAGCCGCTTAGTGATTCTCCTTGGGCATGCTTCACCCTCAGTTGCAGACCTTGGGTACTGTACCCATAACCAGGACTGTGAAACTACACCTCTACAATTCATCTTTGCTTCTGTTAGTTCCTGTTTAGGAGCCAAATATGGGCGACACTATTCCTATTCACTCCAGATAGAGAATTAATGACAGACCAAAGTATGAATATCACCAAGTCCAACTAGGTGAACCAGGGAGTTTTATGGGGGACTATTTACAGGACTATGAATGGTTACTTACAGGAGCAGGAATAACTCAAAGAGCTGCATCACGAAAGCCCCCCCAAAGATGGGTGTCTTAGTTAGGGATTTACTGCTGTGAACAGACACCACGACCAAGGTAACTCTTATAAGAACAACACTTAATTGGGGCTGGCTTACAGGTTCAGAGGGTCAGTCTATTATCATCAAGGTGGGAACATGGCAGCATCCAGGCAGGCATGGGTACTGGAGGAGCTGAGAGTTCAACTTCATCTGAAGGCTGCTAGCAGAATAATGACTGCCAGGCAGCTAGGATGAGGGTCTTAAAGTCCACACCCACAGTGAAACAACTACTCCCACAGGGCCACACCTTCATATAGTGCCACTCCCTGGGCCCGAACGCATACAAACCATCACAATGGGTGACAGCTCATAGAAGCTGGAACCTGGGAACACAGAGTATAGCCTGGAGGCAGCTCTACAGGTTGGAGAGTGTCCTTGTAGATAGTCCAGTTGGTCTGAGCCTCTCCCAGGCAGCTCAGATTGTTTTCATTTCTTTGAGGTTGCTCAGATGGTCTCTTCTTTTTTCCAGGCAACTGAGTTAGGAGAGGGAGGGACCGTGAATCTGGTTGGCTTTAAGGACTTTCCTGAAGCTGTTCTAGGTCGTTTGCTTCTGGAGCTTTCCTACAAGATGGAGTATTTCATCTCCCGTTAGACATCTTGCTGTTTGACCCCCCTCCCCCCAGTAAATATCCTGTATCTAAATGAGCACCCCCCTTAGAGGGAAGGTTTTTATGTCAGAAGAATCAGCTATACAACAGATGTCTGGGGAAGATTGGTCTGCTTCCAGATCGATCCAAGAGGAATCAGAAGATCAGAAGCACCTTGGGAAGACCTACCTAATCAGGCAAGAATGGAGGACGGGGACAGTCCACAGAGCAGGAAGATGCTTGGCAATTGGGTGAAGGAATGGCCTTCCTCCTGCTGAGATCCCTTCGGCCCCTCTGATCTAGCAGGAAAGGGGCAGCCTGTGACACCTAAGCACAGGTCTGGGGCTGCCAATGCTCCAGGCAGGGAGTTGAAGGTACCTCACAAAGGCTTGCCACTTGGGGAGCTGACCCTGTTACTGCCTGTTTTTTGTCACTGTGCAGCAGTAATTCATGCTTTATCCTGCCAGCTGCTTCTTGAGGGCATCTGTGCTAGTTTGAATAAGAATGGCCTCTACAGACTCATAGGTGAATGCTTAGGAAATGGCATTAGGAGGTGTGGTCTTGTTGGAGTGGGTATGGCCTTGTTGGAGTGGGTGTGGTCTTTTGGGAGGAAGTGTATCATTGGGGGTGGGCTTTGGGGTTTCAAATACCCAAGCCAGACTCAGTGGTACTCTTTCTTCCTGCTGCTTACAGATCCGATGTAGAATTCTCAGCTACTCTCCAGCACCATGTCTGTCTGAACGATGTCATGCTTTCTGCTATGATGATATAACAGCCTAAAGCAATGAACTATAAGCCAGCCCTAATTAACTGTTTTGCTTTGTTTTTGTTTTCTTTTTTTTGTTTTTTATTCTTTTAATAAGAGTTGTTGTGGCCGTGGTCTCTTCACAGCAGTAAACCCCTAAGAACAGAAGTTGGTACCAGGGACTGGGGTATTGCTGTGATAGGCCTGACTGTGCTTTTGTTTGGAGGAATGTGGATTTAGGGATTTTTCGATAAGAAAATCAGTTAAGTGCTTTAATCAGGGTGGGGGTGGGGATGGGTGGTGTTAAGGAGCCATACCACTAGGAACATGGAAGATAGCGGTGCTAACGGTGATTTGAACTGTTGGAACCTGGCTCAAGAGGGTTCAGAGGAAATATTAACATTAATTAATTAAAATTAATTAATGTGGCCTAGAGACTCATCTTGTGATATTTTGGTGAATAATGTGGCTGTCTTTTGCCATTGTTCAAAAAATCCTGCCAGAGGCCAAATTGAACAATTATGGGCTAACAGTTTTGGCAGAGGAGATTTCCAGACAGCCTAGTATCGATTGTATTGCTTGGTTATTAGTGTGGATGCTTATGCAGACTTATAATGAGAAGGAGCAAGCTGAGCAAAGGAGAATGCAAAGTGTACAGTTTGAGAAGAAAAGGAGCATCAGGAAGTGTAAACAGATTGAAGAGAAGCCTGGTGCCAAGTGCAGTAAAGGGGGCGGTGACCTCAGAGGGAGATGCCACCCAGCTAAGCTTGCATCTTATGAAAAGGAATTAAAGAAAAGCTTAGTGCCAGGTGGTGGTGGTGGTGGCGGCGGCGGCGGCGGCGGCGGCGGCGGCGCACGCCTTTAATCTCAGCACTTGAAGGCAGAGGCAGTCGGATCTCTGAATTTGAGGCCGGTCCAGTCTATGGAGTGAATTCCAGACCAGCCAAGCTTAGGCAGTGAAGGAATCCAGAAAGCTGGTGAAGATGTAGTTGAACAAGGAGGAAACATGTTCCAACCCCAGCGAGCAGGAGAACTCGATAGCTTCCGCCACGCGGTTCTCTAGCTTTAGAGTCAAGAATAGAAGAAAGGGGTTACAGAATCTCCTTCTGCAACTAAGGGAAGCTGCTGAGGCCAGACATGTGGCAGGGCTCTCACTGCCTGGAGCCCCAGACAGGCCACTGTGTGAAGCTGTGAAAGTGAAGTCTGGATTTTGGTGGAAACCCTAAGCTGTTGGAGATGTCAGAGCTGTGGGATACCTGCCAAGGAAAGCTGCAGACTGGGTGTGGACTCAGCCCCAAAGAGAGAAGTATGTTGCAGTCCACAAAGCTGGAAGGAGTTGAAGATCTGAAGAGCACTTTGATCCTGGGATTGAATCAAGGTCCTCTGGAAGAGCAACAAGTGGGGTTTTTTTTTTGTTTTTTGTTTTTGTTTTTGTTTGTTTTTCGAGACAGGGTTTCTCTGTGTAGCCCTGGCTGTCTTGGAACTCACTCGTAGACCAGGCTGGCCTCGAACTCAGAAATCCACCTGCCTCTGCCTCCCAAGTGCTGGGGCAACAAGTGTTCTTAACTTAGAATCCATCTTTATAGCTCCTTGAATTTGCCTTAAAAAACAAAACAAAACCTTAATTTGCTTTGTTACAATTTAATATAAGAGGGCCTGGCATTAAAGCTCAGTGGTAGGGCTCTTGCCTAGTATGTATGAGACTCTGGGTTCAATTCCCAGTACTAAGGCATGAAAGGAAGGAAGTACATCCAAAGTGGCATGCGCCTGTAATCCCAGCACTTGAGGCAGAATCGCCAGGATGAGGATGAGGATGCAGGAGCCCAGCAAATGGGTGCATAATGAATTTGAGGCTAGCATAGTCTACATGAGATACTGTCTCAAACAAACAATAACAAAAAGAAGGTAGGAAGGGCTGCGTCTTGATTTAAAAAAAAAAAAAAATAATAATGGTGCTTGCAGTTTGTTTTCTTCCACCTGGAGCTAG
>CM052712.1:23562908-23684282 GCA_028551405.1 Uromys caudimaculatus | reverse complement strand
AAAAAAAAAAAAAAAAAAAAAAAAAGTTTTTTTTGGTCCAATAGAAACAGGGCACTGTTTCATGTTTGTTCAAATAACAACAAAACCCTTGAAAGCTTTGAACATGCACACTTCATCACTTCTGCCTGGCAGGCTCTTTAGGAGCCATCTTGGACTTGCTGCAGTCAGGTCCCTGGTGTCAGACACATAGAATCAGACTCTGCTTTGTGAGTCCTCCAGGCGCCATAAGCAGAATGTGCCTAAGTCAGTTAATGTCTTCACTCCCTCTGTCGATCTTTGTCTATGGGCTTTTATTTTTGTCCGGACACAGCTCTCCCTTGCAAAGCAGACAATGCATCCCGCTACTTGGTTATCTTTGCTCCTCCTACTGGCTGTTTTGAATCACGTGCACGTCAGCATGACTCTGACTTCCTAGCAAAGTTTTCTCCCCCAGACTTTCCAGTTTAGTTCTTTTCTGGTAGTAAAAGTTTCACCTGTATGTACTTTTAAAGAATGGCCGGATTTACACAATTTGTTTTTTGTTTTTTGTTTTTTTTTTTTTGAGACAGGGTTTCTCTGTGTAGCCCTGGCTGTCCTGGAACTCACTCTGTAGACCAGGCTGGCCTCGAACTCAGAAATCTGCCTGCCTCTGCCTCCCGAGTGCTGGGATTAAAGGCGTGCTCCACCACTGCCAGGCCACAATTTGTATAATCCTATATACTTCCTGGAGGTTTTGGTCCTGGACCCTTCTAATTTCCAATTGCAGTTTTGACAGATTTTATTCCGAGTCTGCTGTATTACTGTCAGGATCTTCATTTTAACAAAGGTCTTGCTCTCCTGCCCAGGTTAGCCTTGAACTCCCAATCCTTTCCCTTCTCTCTTTCCCAGATTCCTGAGGTTATAGGCACACAGCACTGTGCCATCTCTCCTCGGCCTGATTTAGTTATAATGCTTCAATTCTCCACATCTGTCTTTCCTGGCTGCCTTTATCACTATGTTGGAGTTCACCCTCCCCTCCCCCAACCCCTTTTATAGAGAGGATCCAGAGAGAGAATCCCAGGGTTACTCCTGCCTTCAAATGTCTTCTTTTGCTGTTTGGCAGTATGGCTGGAGATGGAATCTTCATTCAAACTCATTTTGTCTGTATAAAAGTTTATGTGACTGGCCAAAACTAGGGATTTGTCTAAAAGATGAGGAAAATGCCTGGATTTGCTCTCACGGGCAGAGGGGCAGGGAGAAGACAAAGGGGGAATCATATGGTTTTGAAGGAGTAGAGAATGGAGGGGCAGCTGATGTCCCACAGGAGGTATATTAAGTTGTTTTAACAATGTTGAGGAAAAAAGTTGCCAAATTCTCTACTACTACTCTTCGAACTTGAACTGAATCACCCTTGTTCTTTTGAGCATGTAATAGACATAGTGACCTATTTCTAATGAACAGAACAAGACAGGGGTAATAGTGTATGACCCTGGGGACAAGGTCATACAAAGTACCATGGCTGCTTCCCTCTTGGTATACTGGCTAGTTTCATGTCAACTTGACACAAGCTAAGTCATCTGAGAAGAGGGAACCTCAAGGAAGAAATTGCCCCCATAAGATCAGGCTGTAGGTAAGCCTATAGGCATTTTCTTAATTAGTGATTGATGTAGGAGGACCCAGCCCATTGTGGGTGGGGCTATCCCTGGGCTGGTGGTCCTGGGTTCTATAATAAAGTAGGCTGAGCAAGCCATCAGAAACAAGCCAGTGAGCAGCACCTTCATGGCCTGTTCATCAGCTCTGCTTCCAGGTTTCTGCCTTGCTTGAGTTCCTGCCTCAACTTCCTTTGGTGATGAACTGCGATGTGGAAGCATCAGCTGCATAAACCTTTCCTCCCCAAGGTGCTTTGGTCATGGTGTTTCATTGCAGCAACAGAAGTCCTTTTTTTTTTTTTTTTTTTTTTTCAATCCCAGCCAAGTGCTGGGATTAAAGGCGTGTGCCACCACTGCCCGGCTCAGAAGTCCTAAGACAAGTTGGTACCAGGGCTGGAGTATTTGCTGTGAGAGACCTGACCATATGTTTTAGGGAAGATTGTAAAGAACTTTGGAACTCTGGGCTAGAAAGGCCCCTGAGTGCTGAGACAGCAATGGGATGTTCTGTATGAGCTTGGAAGATACAGATGTTGGGAGAAATGCAAATGATGGAGGCCTGGCTTGTGAAGTTTCAACGGGGAAATGTAAAGGACCTACTGGGGTCATTCATTTTGAGTTAAGAGCCTGTGTTTCTGGCCAGCTGGGGTTGAAGAATTAATTATCTGTGATTAACAAAGTATCAGAACTACTACAATGAAACCTTTGTTTTGCTGAGATACTGGCCAGCTGGAGGTGAGAGATAAGCAGTGATTAAGAAGAGACCAGTATAATTGAGGTGAAATCTTCTGGGAAGTGTTTCCTGCAAGCACACGGAAGCTGTGTTCAAGAGGCAGTCAAGGTTGTATCTCATGCTGGCAGCTGAACGTAGCAGTGTAAGAATCACCCAGAGTATTGGTTTTGAAGACATTAAGGAGTCATGAGGAACAGCTGAGGCTTGACCCACTGGTAAAGGTGCAGCCTCAGGGGCAGTTGAGGGGCCCAGGACTGAAGAGGTCATGCAGAGAAGTTGAGACTTGGCACCAGGAAGAGAGCCTATGAGAGGCTATTGGTGAAAGTCCAGCCCAGTTGTAGCAGAAGCTCTCAGCATTTTGGAGATGCTGTGCTGTAGGATGACCACTGAGAAGAGCAACAGCAGGGGAGAGGAGCCTGCCCAGCTTAGAATGTGAGCTGTGTGCTACAGAGGGCAGAACCAGAGAAGTGACCCTTTGGAGAAGTACAGATCATGAATGAGTTCCAGAAATTGGACATTGAGTTATTTACACCATTGAATTTTGGTTTTGCTTTGTTTAGATTGTGACTATATACTGGCTCTTTCCTCTTGAAGTAAGAAAGTATTTAATGTTGGTTTGTATAGGAGCCCACAGTGGAGAGACTTTGAATTTTTAAAAGAGATTTTAGATTTTTGTTTTGGTTTCTCGAGACAAGTTTTCTCTGTGTAGCCCTGGCGGTCCTGGAACTCACTCTATAGACCAGGCTGTCCTCGAACTCAGAAATCCACCTGCCTCTGCTTCCCAACTGCTGGGATTAAAGGCATGTGCCACCACTGCCTGGCTTGATTCTGAACTTTTAAGGAGCCTGGATATTTTGCTAGGCCAATCTGGTCTACAGAGTTAGTTCCAGGGCTGCCAAGGCTACACAAAGAAATCCTGTCTTGAAAAAACAAAAACAAATAAAAAAGAGATGGGACATTTTTTGAAGACTGAACTTTTAATTTGTTTGAATTTGTAAAGACGGTGGGACTTTAAAAGTTATTTGTGTTTTATAATAGTAATAATTAACGTGCCATCTTGGGGATAAATGTGAAAGGAAACGTTCCAATTGAAAATTGATGTGTTTATGTGTCAAATTGACAAGGGGTCAGTTGAACTAGCTAGTCTTATGTCAACTTGACACAAGCTAAGTCATCTGAGAAGGGTGAACCTCAATTAAGAAGATGCTTCCATAAGATCAGGCTGCAGACATACC
This sequence comes from Uromys caudimaculatus, assembly GCA_028551405.1. Classification (NCBI taxonomy): domain Eukaryota; kingdom Metazoa; phylum Chordata; class Mammalia; order Rodentia; family Muridae; genus Uromys; species Uromys caudimaculatus. The sequence continues at coordinate 23,680,710 of CM052712.1, read as the reverse complement.
TAGGGTATTTTCTTAATCAGTCATTTATGGGGGAGGGTCCAGGCTCCCATTGAAAGTGGTATCATCCCTGGGCTGGTGGTCCTGGGTTCTAAAAGAAAGCAAGCTGAGCAAACCATGGGGAGCAAGCTAGTATGCAGCAATCCTCCATGATCTCTGCATTACCTCCTGGGTCCAGGTTTCTGCCCTGCTTGAGTCCCTGTTCTAGCTTCCTTTGATGAACCATAATGTGGACACATAGCTGAGTAAACTCTTTTCTCTCCAAGTTGCTTTAGTCATCGTGTTTCATTGCAGCAATAGAAACCCTGACTAAGACAAGAGGTCTGATGGTTTTCCATTTTCTGTTTCCAGAGATGATTGTTTTGAAGGAAGCCAGTGCCATGTAAAAGTCTGACTTTTAATTTTGAACTTTAAAACAAAATAAAGTGTGTGTGTGTGTGTGTGTGTGTGTGTGTGCGTGTGTGTGTGTTTTGCTGGGGTATCTGCACTTGACTGCAGTTGCTGTGGGGGCCAGAAGAGGGCACTGGGTCTTCTAGAACTGTAGTGGTGAGATCTACAATATGGGTGCTGGGAACCTGAAGCAAGCTCAAGTCCTTTGCAAGAGCAACACAGTCTCAAACCTTGACCATCTCTCTAGCTCCACTGTCTGACTTTTCTTGAGGCTACCATGTTACTCTAGGTAGCCCAAGCCAGCCATGTGGAAAGACAGAATCAGACATGCTTAACCTGCATCTGTAGCCAACAATATCCAACTATTCAGGCACAAAGTGCCAGCCAGACAAAGAAGTGAAAGAACTATCTTGGCTTGGACATTCCATCCCTGGACTCATATTGTGCAGATGTATGGCTCCAGTGGAGCTCTCCAAGTCATCTGTAGCTATCCTAGGCGCTCTAGTTGATGTCTTATTTGTCTAAGCACAGAGTTAACTAATCCATGCTGTGCCCTAACCAACATCTGACTCACAGAAGCATAAGTACATGCTACAGTTTATATCTTGACCATCATCCAAAGGCTTGTGCTAAAGGCTTAGTACCTAACTAAGAGTTAACTGGGAGTGGTGGAAATCCTAAAGAGATGGGGCCCCATGGGAAATCTTAGGCCAACTGGGGGAGTATTCCCTTGATGTGGAAAATGGGACTCTAGTCTCAGTCTCTGTTGCTGTCTGTCTCTCTGCCTGTCTCTGTCTCTGTCTCTCTCCTATTCCTGTCCATGAGGTAAACAGATCTCTATCCCCAGCTGCCCCTGCCATGGTATGTTATACCACCACAGACCCAAGCAACAGAACCATTTGGTTATGGACTGAAACTTCAGAATGGTGAGCCAAACCTTTCCTGTTTTTAATGTGATTTATCTCAGGCATCTGTCACAGTTTATAAAGGAGCTTACACAGTACATTAAATGGCTCTTTTATGCTGTTTTTTTTTGGGGGGGGCTTTTATGTAGCAGTAAACAGCTGTAATATACACACAGTTCATAAATGTTTAACTCAAAACTTCTTTTCAAAAGTTTTTATTTAAAATTTTTTATTTATTGGCATGTGCCTGCATATGCACATGCATTGTTGTATATGGAGGTCAGAGGACAACTTTTGGATGTTGGTTCTCTCTTTTCTCCCTTCCTCCCCCCTTCTATTTTTTCTCATCCCCCGCCCCCCCCCCCCCCCGTGTGTGTGCGTGCATGCCTGTCTCTCTCATCTTACCCTATAGCCCACAGTGCCTCAGCCTCAGAGTGCTGGGATCATAGGTATAAACCAGCATGCCCTGCTTATCTTTATAGCTCCCTTAACTAGTGCAATTGTACCTAGGTTTAGTGAAAATGTATTGAATAAATGATTCCTACTTCCTTTCTTCCCCCTCTTTCCTGATTATCCATTCACATTTCAACCCCAAAAGTACTGTAATGATGCTATTAGTCAGCCAACTTCTACTTTTCTGGAGGCCAGGGAGAACACAGGGTTTCATGGATGGAGGGCTGGGCAGGTCTCAGGCAAAAGGGAATTCCTTTGACCTTAATTCCCTCTGAAGAGTTTGAGTGAACTGAGGCAGTAGCTTTAGAAGAACTGAACTCTGATAGTAACTCCAAGGTTAACAGCTTCAGGACACTGTGTAGGTTTTGGGAAAACAGCAGTTAAACTATAATGTTATGAGGAATTTGGAGAGGAAGAAATCTTGGGGTACCAACAGTTATCTAGCCTTGGGCATGTTCTCCCTCTCCTGAGATGACTCCTTATAAGTCTCTTCAGCCAAAGCCTGAAGTGGGAAAACCTGAGATCATCAAAAGTGAGGTCTGGCAATACCTCAAAATGTTAGGATCAAATTCACCCCCCTCCAAATGCTTTAGATTCTTTAGAAAATGTGGGCTGATATTATGGAAAGAGCAGGTTACAAAACAATCCGTACAGCGTGTTCCCTGTTTGTAACTTTATCCTCCTGCCTTTCTGCATAGAACCAAGCTGGGGAAGGCTGTTTGCCAATGTGTTATCTGTGGTTATCTAAGGGGGTGGGAAGAAATTATTCCCAGTGATTTTAATTTTCTTTCTGGTGTGTTTCCAGATTTTCTACAATGGACATCTATTACTTTTTATGAGCAAGAAATGAAGAAACTTTTTTTAAAAGCAGGCAGTTTGACACATGGTCCTTGTCAAGCCTGGTAAGCATGTAAGTTATTTCTAGATATAATAAGAACTCATCCATGAAGTTCTGTAAATGGAGGCTGTGGGGTTATAGAACAAATCACAAATTTATTAGCTTAAATCAGTATATATTATCTCACAGGCTCAGCTGAATCTTCTGTTCAGAACCTCATAGGGTCCATCAAGGTGTTGCCCAGAAAGTATTCACATCTGGATTTCTATATAGTATTTTGGTTTCTGTGATGGTTTGAATAAGAATGAACCCCGCTGGCTAATATATTTGAATGCTTAGTCAACAGGAAGTGGCACTACTTGAGGAGGATTAGGAGGTGTGGCCTTGCTGGAGTAAACGTGGTCTTGTTAGAGTAGGTGTGCTCTTTTTTTTTTTTTGAGTAAATATAGCCTTGATGAAGTAGGTTTGGCCTTTTGAAATAAATGTGTCACTGAGGGTGGGGTTTGAGGTTTCAAATACCTATGCCAGGCCCAGTGTCTCTCTTTTCCTGATGGCTGTGGATCTGGACATAGAACTCTTAGCATGTCTACCTCTTTGTTGCCATGATGATAACGGACTAAACCCCTGAAACTGTAAACAAGCCTCAGTTAAATGCTTAAAAAAATATATTTTATATATATATTATATATATTATATATATATATAATATATATATATAATATATATATAAGTCGTCATGGTATGGTGTCTCTTCAGAGTAACAGAACATTAAGACAGAAGTTGGTACCAGGTGGTGGGGTATTACTGTGACAGGCCTTATCATGACTGTTGGCAGAATGTGGACTTTGGATTAGGAAAGCAGTTGAACACTTTAAGCAAGGTTTAATGGGCCACACTAGTAGAAGTGTAGAAGACAATAGTGCTGAAAGTAACATTGATTATTACAGCAGAGTTTAAGAAGTTTCAGATAGGAAGAATATTAGTGGCCTAGAGATCATTCTTGGGATAGTTTGGCAAAGAATGTCTCTGCCTTTTACCATTGTCAAACAAAACAAAACAAAACAAAACAAAACAAAACAAAACAAAACAAAACAAAAACTGCCTGAGGCTAAATTGAAGAGTTTTGGATTAAAGGCATTGGTTGAGGAGATTTCAAGATAGTCTAGTATTGACTATTCACATGGTTTAGAGTCTACTCTTATACAGATCTATAATGAAAAGGAGCAAGCTGAGGAAGGAAAAAATACAGAATGTACAGTTTGAGGAGAAAAGGAGCAGCCGGGCGGTGGTGGCACACGCCTTTAATCCCAGCACTTGGGAGGCAGAGACAGGTGGATTTCTGAGTTCGAGGCCAGCCTGGTCTACAGAGTGAGTTCCAGGACAGCCAGAGCTACACAGAGAAACCCTGTCTCGAAAAAACCAAAAAAAAAAAAAGAAAGAAAGAAAGAAAGAAAGAAAGAAAGAAAGAAAAGGAGCACTAGGAAATGTAATGGAGCTAGGATCAGTGCTCAAGGAAATAAAATATTTAAAGAAAAGTCCAATGCTAAAGAGAATAAAGGGAGTGGTGACCTCAGAGCAATACTCCATCCAGTTAATCTTCCAATTTGTGAAAAGGAATTAAAGAAAAGCTTAAGCAGTGAAGAAGACCATCAAAAACCAGAAAGCTGATGAAAATGTATTAGAACAAGGGGCCAAGTTCCAGCCCCAGCAAGCAGGAGAACTTGGTAGCTTTGGCCACATGATTCTGGCTTTAGAGTTAAGGAATCAAAAAAAAAAAAAAAAAGAGTTGTCAAATCTTTCTCTGTGGCTAAGGAAAATCACTGATGCCAGGTGTGTGTCAGATGTGTCCCTATATGGTGTCCTAGAAAGGCCACTGTGTGAAGCTGTGAAGGTGAAGCCTGGATTTCAGTGGAGACACAAAAGTGTTGGAAATGCTTGAGCTGTGGGATACTTGCCAAGAAGAGCTGTAGACTGAGTGTGGAACCAACCCTAAGAGAGAAAGGTGTGTGTTTCAGTCAACAAAGCTGAAAGGAGTTGGAGATCTGAAAGTGCTTTGACATCAGACATGGAGATGCAGCATTTGGAGTTTTCCCAGCTGGTTTTCAGTCTTGCTTTGGTCCAGTACTTCCTCACTATGCTCCATTTCTTCCCTTTGGGATGATAATGTATATCTTGTGCCATTCAATGTTGGAAGTATGTGATCTGTTTGATTTTACAGGGGATTAAGAGAGTGCCTTGATTCTCAGAAGAGACTTTGAACTTTGGATTTTGAAGTTGTCTTGAAATTGTGAAAGACTATGGGGGACTTTTGAAGTTGGACTAAATGTATTTTTGCATTGTAATATGACTATAAGCTTATGGGGGATAGAGAGTAGAATGTGTTGGTTTGAATAAGTAATGGCCCAGAGAGGCTCATATATTTGAATGCTTAGTCATCAGGGAGTGGCACTTGAGAAAAATTAGGAAGTAGGAAAAATTAGTAGGCCTTATTGGAGTGAAGTGTGGCCTTGATGGAGTAGGTGTGGCCTTGTTGGAGAAAGTGTGTCATTGTGGGTGGGTTTTGTGGTTTCAAAAGTTCAAGCTCGGCCCAATGTCTCTCTCTTCCTGATGCCTATGGATACACACATAGAACTCTCAGCTCCTTTCAAGCACCATGTCTACCTGCATGCCACCATGCTTCCCTCCATGATGATAATGGGTTAAAAATTTCTGAAACTGTAAGCTAGTCCCAATTACATGCTTTCCTTTATAAGAGTTGCTGTGGTCATGGTATCTCTTCACAGCAATAGAATAGTGACCAAGTCAGTTTCCACGTATTTTCCAAAACTTCACACACTAGAAACTTAATCCACAAGCTATTTAGAAATGTCTTTGTAAGATAATTAAAATTATATGAGATTATAAAGGTGGGGACCCTATGGTGGTATTAGTGGTTTTATGAGATGAGACAGTACACTATCTAATACCCTCTGCCATATTATGACAACAAATCTTTCCCCAGATGACACCCTGCTCTTGGACTCCACAGCCTCCAGAACTGAAAGAAATCTATTTCCTTTCCTTATAGATTACCTAGTCTCAGGTATTTTGTTATAGCATTAAGAAATAGACTAAGACAAATGGGAAGGGTCTACTTTCATGGGGTGAAGAATCTACTTTCATGTTCAGTCATGCTATTGGCAGAATTTATTTCCCTGTCGCTGTATGAAAGAGCTCCAGTTCCTTGATATCCTTTGGTTGGAAGGTACTGTAAGCTCCTTGAGGTCACTCTTTTCTTTTCCAACATGACAACTTTCTTTAATAAACCATTAAAGAAAACTTTTAGAACAAATATGCTAGCAAGATGCAATAGAATATGGTAACATATTATGATTATACAGTATCACAATAATGTTTTATATAACCTGACACAGTCATAGGGTGGCATCTGATGTCTTTGCCAGACATCACTGGTTAAAACTAGTAGTAAAAGTACCACTTCAATGGAACAATATTATAAACTAAATGTTTTTAAACATTCATGTTGAAGATGTAATCCAGGGGGACTGTATTTGAAAATGGAGCTTCAAGGAAGTAAAAGAGATTGACTGAGGAAGAAAGGGTGATATCCTGACACAATAGGATTAGTGTCATTTTAAAGAAAAGATGCCAGAGAAATTTTTCTTCATTTACATATACCAAGGAAAGTCACACCCGGACATTGCTGAGATGGCAGTCACCCACAAGCCAGGAAGAATATTTCATCAGAAACCAAAGTGGCTTTGTCATCATCATCACCGCAGGATTTTCATGCTCCAGAAGTTTGAGAAATGAATTTCTGCTGTTTACACCACTCAGTGTGAATAATCTGTGCCATGGCAAGTAGGAACAACAGAAGACACAGATCACCGGAGAGGAGACAGAGCCTGTCTACAACATTCAATATTATGAGGTTGTTGGAATTCCATACAGAAGTTCTAGAAGCTTCTAGGAATATTTAAAGTGTACAGATGCTTTGTACACTTTATCATTCTGTGTCGGCCAGTATGGGCCTGGGGAATGTATAATGTATTCTTTTTTATTATTATTTACTTTACATCCTGATCACAGTTCCCCTCCCTTCTCTCCTTCTAGTCCCACTCCCACAAATCCCTCCCCAATAATAGTGTCTGATGACCTGTGAGTAAGGAATATCAGGTTAGATCAAGCACCTCTGAATCCTAACCTGGCCATTTCCTAGCTATAGGACTTTAGATTGGTGCCTCCTTTTTCCAGGCAGAATTTCTTTATCTAATATAGCATAGCAAGTTATTAAAAGCAAATACAAGCTAGGCAACATCATGCATACTTTTACTTCCAGCTCTCAGGAAACAGAGGCAGATCTCTGTGAGTTCAAGGCCAGTCTGGTCTATATTGCTATACTCAGGCCAGCCTTGGCTACACAATGAGAACATGTCTTTTTATTTATTTATTTATTTGAACATGTCTATTTATTTATTTATTTATTTATTTATTTATTTATTTATTTATTTATTTATTTATTTATTTATTTTTGGTTTTTCTAGACAGAGTTTCTCTGTGTAGCCCTGGCTGTCCTGGAACTCACTCGGTAGACCAGGCTGGTCTTGAACTTCGAAATCCACCTACCTCTGCCTCCCAAGTGCTTGGGATTAAAGGCGTGTGCCACCACTGCCCAGCGAGAACATGTCTTTTTTAAAAAAGGGAACATTAAACATTTTCTGGGACTGGAAACCTCTGTTTCTGGTCCTAGCAGAAGGAGGTCAATATTGCTGCCTCCTATCTAGGCCAAGTCCCGAAGTACTTAGTGTTTCAGGGATGTGGAAGAGTTTTAAATAAGGAGACAGAAATGGGGAGATATTGATTAAAAAAAAAAAAAGAAAAAGGAAAAAGCAGCTATGGTGTCCAATAATGTGCATAGAAGCCTCCATGTGGTGAACCTCATGGCAAGGCTTCTCAATTTTCTAAAGTCCCAATGACTGGGGTTGGGATGTGTATGTGAAGGGTGGTATATGAGTAAGCTGGCTCTGAGTAGAATTCAATGACCTATAAGTATAAATATAAGAGTATGAGAAACTTCCTATGCTGTGGAAGAGTGAGGTAATGCATGGAACGTGCAGAGTGCAGTGTCTGCGTTGAAGTTTCATAAATGGAAGCTACTCTTATGTTATCAGAGTTCCCTACTCTGGGGGGCTAAAATGCCTTCTTGCTCTTATGCATCCACCTTATTGGGTTCATTAACTTCCAGGCTGAAAGAGATTAATGGCTCTTTGGGAAAAGTTTGGTTAGAATCCTGGTTAGACAAAATGTAAAGGAGCCAAAGGAATCTATCTATCTATCTATCTATCTATCTATCTATCTATCTATCTATCTATCTATCCTTCTAAACCCTCTCATATATTCCTTCTTGCTTCCTTTCAAATTCATGGCCTTTAAAAATTATTATTACATGCACATATGTATATATATATACATTTCTAAATATAACCTACTCAGTCTGTATAATGGTGCATGTATGCATGTTTTCAGGGATGATCAGATGGAATTGGATAACCAATTGTGTGCTCTTCCTCAGGAAGATTATTTCTCAGTATTTTTGCACTGCTTGTAGTTCTTTGTGTAGGGGGTGAGGCCTCAGTGGTATTCCCCACCCACTTTGGCATGTCTACTGGAATCACTCTTGTTCAGCTCATGTTTAGTCCCTTAGCCTCTGGATCTTACAATCTTCCCACCATGTCTTTTGCAATGTTCCCTAAGCCTTAGGTAAAAGAGTGTTTTGTAATGTATCCACTGGGCCTTGAGGGACTCATTTTCTTCCTGGAGAGTACTTTGATTATTATCTGAGGTTAGCACATAGCTCTTTGCCTAGCTCCAATAAATGACTCATCACATATTGTAGTTATAATATCAAATGCTGGCCATAACCAAAAGACTGGGTCTTAGGTATAGTGAGAATTTTGGTTTCTTTAATAAACATAGGAATATTACAAGAATATGTTTTTGTTTTAATCCCAGGTGTGGGATATGGGACAGCTTCAGATGGTCCACAGCAGCTGACTAATTTGCCTCGAACTCTAGCAGAGGCATGGTTTTGCCAGCTGCAGATAGATTCTGGGATTATGTGACATTTGGAATTCTGGGAACTTTTCAGAGGATATATAAAAGCTAGGGCTCCAAGAGTTGGGGTTGTTGTTGGTTATTGGTTGGTTGATGTAATGATTGCTGTTGGCTGAAGTTTGTTAAGTCAAAAGACGAAACAGTAAAAAATTAGATATTCGGATGATGAAGATCAAACTTGCTCCAAGGACTCAATGTCCCTAATCAGCAGGAAGTAGTCTAACCATAACATTGCCCCCTTCCCCCTCTATCCTTTTTTTCTCCTATCTGGTGTTAGGGGTGTTGAACGAGTGGAATAGCAAAAATGAAGTTATGAATGTTGTTTAAGTTTCTAACCTTCAAGAGGTAGCTGAGCAAAATATATGGATCATATACATAGAAGGGCCTAATGTCTGGAAAGCGCTCACATTTGGCCTAATTAATAATCTTTGAACAAAGAACTCTTAAGTTTTCAGTAGGTTTTCCAGTTTAGGTATATCCAATATAGCTTCTTTTGAATGCCAAGACATATGTATGGAAGTCAGAGTCAGGTCTCTCCTTCCATCTTGTTGAGGCAAGGTTTCTCTTGTTTTTGTTGTATTGCGTATTCCAGGCTAGCTGGCCAATGGGCCCAAGAGATTCTCCTATTTCTGCCTCCCATCCTACAATAGGAGTGCCAGGATTGCAGATGTGTGCCACCACATTCAGCCTTTTTATATGGGTTCTAGGAATCAATCTCAGGCCTTAAGTTTGTGAAACAGGTGCTTTTATCTGCAGAACCATCTATCTTCTGAGTCTTGACAGATGTTGGATGCTTTTTCTTCACATGAAATTTCTCTGGGCATGGGTACGAAACAGTGAGCACTACAGGATTTGAGAACAGAGCCAACACAGGAATATTCCCTCTATGTAGACCTAGCATATAAAAATATAGAAATGTTTTTTTGTCCCATGTTGGAGGCCCATGTATGCTTGGCTCTAGTTTTCTAAATGGAAGAAATATAAGGAAATGAGAGAAGTAAGCATGCATTATGGTTTGGATATAAATGGGCCCCAAAGCTCATATGTTGAAAGCTTGATTGCCAGCTAGTGGTGTTTTTGAGAGGTGATTTGCTCATGAAGATTGCAACACCATTGATGAATTCATAGCTAAATGGGCTATTGGGAGATAGGGGTTTAGCAGAAAGACACTGGCAGTGTCTTCTTGCTTCAGGCTGTGACAGGGTCAAGGGACTATAGACTAAAACATTTCTTCTTTTAGATTGCTTTTCTCATATATTTTGTTACAGGGATAGAAAGCTGATGCAGAAGCACAGGCGGATTGTGACTCTTGCCTCCTGTCTTCTCTCTCTTGAAGTATATTGTGCATCAGACACAGGCTCTCACATACACTAGACCTTACATGTTAGGTAAGTGTTCTCCTGAGCTGTATCCTTACCCTTTTATAACTTTTATTTTGCAATGAGGTCTATGTTGCCTGCCCAAGCTGGCCTTAAACTCATTATCCTCCAGCCTTAGCCTCCCCAGTCCCTGGGATTATAGGCTGCTCCATCACACTCTGCTTCTGAAAGTGAAGCAAGAGTATCCAGTTATCATGAAATAGGTGAACCCAGATGAGATGAGGCTCTGGGAAGGAAGCTTTTGGGACAGAATGCTATTTGATCGGGGCTCTTTGCCTTAAAAGATGGAACTGGGAGAAGTCTCTAGTTTCCAGGAAGATATACAAACACAGCCTGAGTACTTGTTTCCTTTTTGGGCACCCCACACATGAGCACACAGCAATGCACTTGGCAAAGAGCTAAGAACAACTTGGTATCAATTTACTTTTCAGCAGAAGCCAAAGATGTCTGCTATTACAGCCTTGAGGTTTTGTGAGTCCTTTTCACATTCAGTTTGTATCATTGTTAACTTTCCAGTAATTTAGATACACTGGAGAATCCCAAAGTGGCTGGGGGTTAGGAGTGGGAGTGAACACTCTGAGCCAGGAAAAACTGAGAGGCCATGTGACTTGGGACTCGTTTTCTCCAGTGTGGGCATGGTCTCTTCCTCTCACCATAGGCTGCCTTCAATAATCCATGCCTACCCTGTGGCTTGGCTTGGTGGTGTGTGACCTGTGCATGCATGTGAGCATGTTTATATAGTATACTTTTAAATGATCACATTGGAAAATGAATAATATATTGTCTATACAGAATGTGCTACAGTGTAATTATGCTAGCACAAGGTAATCCGATTTAAAATGCTAATTCAGTGCACTTCAGATGTGGTTCTAAAGACCATCATCATCTTTTGAGCATGTCAGAAAGTATTTGTGACTGAAGTCAATTTCTTGTGGCCTCAGCATGGAGAGAATGAGCCTATGGGTCCCCAAGCTCTCTATGTTCAACACTTGATGAGATCAATGATTTGTCTTTTTTCCACTTCCTGGATCAATGATTCGATCTAATTTCACCTATTGTGTCTAACATTTAAGGCCTGATGGATCAGGATGACAACTAGAGATAAAGCTGTAGATAGAGATAATGTTATTCTAATAGTTTAGAATTATAACTTAACTTTGATTCTTGTTGCTCTACAAGTACAGAATTTTTCTTGGAGATAGGTTCTTAATATGTTGCTTAGGTTTGCTTTGCTTTGAACTCAATCTTCTTTAATTAAAAAAATACATGTATGAATGTTTTGCCTTTATATGTATAAGCACATGTGTCTGGTGCCACGGAGGTCCAAAGAGTGTCTATGTGGGTGATCAGAACTGAACCCTGGTCCTCTGCAGGAACAAGCAGTGCTCTTAATTTCTGAGCCATATCTCCAGCTCTTCACAACACTCTTGCTTCACTCTCTTAAGAAGCTGGGATTACAGGTGTGTGCCAAGGCAGCAGGTTCTACCTGTGGCTTTTTGTTTGATGCAGTCAGAGAAATGGGGGTCCATAGTTTAAGTGGACTGTGCTGGGCTGTTCTGATACAGAAAATCGAGCCCTCTTTATCAAGGCCTCTTACCCTATTTGCTTACCAGCATTTCTTAGGGATGATTTTCTTAAGATATTGAATATATGATAGTGTGTGCATGTTACAGATCTTAATGACTGAGGCTGAGGTTAAAAATAAAGAAGGCAAGGAAGGACTAGAGAGATGGCTCAGTGGTTAAGAGTACTTGCTGCTCTTGCAGAGCACCCAGGTTTGGTTCCAGAACCCACATGATTCACATCTATAATTTTAGTTTCCAGAAAACCTGAATGATGCTCTTTCTGGCATCTGAGAGCACCAGGCATGAATATGGTGCACATACATATATGCAGGTCTCTCTCACATACAAATCTTAAACAAAAGACAAGGAAATAGCTACTGGCTATCCTAAGCCTTACAGGGTGTCACCTTAATGACATTACCAACAGTTGACATTTGCTAAGGGCTGACTATGTACCAGTCACGGAACGTGTGTTCACCATCCTGCTTTCTAACTGGCAGTTTGAAGAATGAATTGCTTTTTTCTTTTTAACAAATAAACAGACTCAGAGATGATGATTAGCATACGTTCAGACAGTGGAAGAACATTGGAAAAAACAAGGACAACTCAAATATCCTCATCAGGTTAAGGATAGATAGGAGGAAGGATAGACAGTGGGTAGATAAAAGCAACAGATATTCAATGCAGAGATCTCTTTGAAGAGGGCCACTTAACAGTCTAATTTGTTAATTTTCAATGGGAGATAAATGCTTGATTCATGACTCAATTGTTCATCTACATATGGTGCAGTGCTGTCTTGTCTATAAGCCTGGCTAACAACAGGTTGATTCCGTAGTACAAATGGAATAAGATGTTCCTAAAAATGTTTCCATCAAACTATTTAGGTCTGAAGGAGAGAAAAATATCAAATGCTATGTGAAGAAGACCAACATGTATTCTAGAAATGAAGTCCAAAGATAGAAAGTTTAGGCCCATGTTCATCAGGAACCTTCTGCTCTGTGGCTCTATCAGCATCCAGAGGTCTTTCTCATGTTTCAGCAGAAACATGCCTCAGGATTCAGGTATTGGGTTCACCTTCTAACTGGCAAGTGGAAGAAGAGGGGATGGTTATACTTTTAAGGAAAGTCTCAAAAGTTGCTTATGTCTTTGGCTACAAAAACCTAGTAGGTATGATTGCTAATCTTTTGCCTCTGTAATTTCTCTATAAAATCAGAAGTCCTAAGCAAACAGTGGTGGTGCACACCTTTAATCCAGCACTTGAAATCCAGGAGTAGGTAGATCTGTGAGTTCAAGACCAGCCTGGTCTAAAGCAAGTTCAGGAAAGCCGGGGCTACACAGAAAAGCCCTATCTCAAAATATCAAAAACAAATCTGAAGTTCTGGTGTGACAGCAATTTTGATAGTATATGCTTAGACTACTTGAACCTTGGCCAGGAGTATGAGATCAGTGTATTGCCACGAACTGTTCCACTAAAGCCACATCATATGGAAAGTAAAGGAGTAGCTTTCCAAAGGAAGAGTGGAGCTCTGTTAGTGACAAAAGGGATTTGGGGCAGACCAAAGCAATAGATGTCCATTAAATCAATGTTTAAATGGAGAAGAGATTCTTCAGTGGACCAGTAGCCAGGATGTAAATATATACTGTCACAGCAATCAAGAATGCTTTAAGATATGGAATTTAGTCTAAGTTGAAAATTCAAGGTACATGTTTAACAGATTTAGCAATCCAAAAGGCCTTGCTGACCTTTATTTCTGTGACATAGACTTTAAAAAGTGACTCATTTCCTTCTCTTTGTCTAACATGAACAATGCAATCAGGATTCAGTAGTTTAGCCATCACTTTAAAATCTGGGGTAATTTTTCATGTAAGATGCTTGAATTTTTGTACCAGTAAGTTTTATGTTTCTGTAGTGTATTAGTCTCAATTTCTGTTGTGCCTTTAGAAAATAATTTCAATGTGGCCTTGACCTCTAGCTTAATAACTTGAACATGCCAAGTTTCATTGCTGCTAAATACTGTTATTAGTCAGGACTCGATTTCAAGTAATAGAAACCCAACTCAAAAGTAACTTAAACAAAAAAGAGAATTTATTGGTTCACATAACTGAAAAGTCCAGGTGATGTACTATTAGCTTCAGGCACAGTTGGATACAGGGGCATAAATGTGGTCATCAGAACTCAAGTCTCTTCCTCTTTTGGCTCCATTTCCCTCTGTACTGGCTTCATTTTCTGCCTGGCTCATTCAACATAGTAGGCCCTGTTGGTTTGAGTTTTCTCCTACAAAGCTAAAGCATCTAAGAGAACTTCTCCACAACTGAGAAAACACCTAGGGTTGATTATCATTGGACAAACTTGAATCATGCATCCATTTCCTGAACTAATCACTAGAGTCAAGATGGACTTTGCTGTGATTGATGAGGTTGCAACAAAATGTCCAGCACAAAAAGACTGTCTAAAACACAAGGACTGAAAATTGGAAGAGATGGTTCCAAAAAATATCAGGAAGTAGTTAAGAGTGAGATGGAAATGGTCGCTGGGCAATAAAAAAACTACCATCCAGGATAAGATCAGATATAGAAAGCTTAATCTTTGCCCATAAAGTTGATTTTTAGCAGTTGGTATTTCTTCCTTGGTAGTCAAAATCTAAAAACTACCAGGAGTGATGTCTGTTCCGTCCTCAGGAAACCTACAATTCACTTGAATAGACAATAATTTCCATTAGCATCAACATCTAGGATTCACCATAAGGTCCCCATTCAAGTCAGTATTATCAGAGCCCCACTACAATGGTGATTTGAAGCAGAAAAACTAGCCTCCTACTTGGCAAGCAGGTCTGTGAGGCTATTTTGAGTTAGTGGCAAATTAAGTTCAGCAGTAAACTTCTGATGTTGCTGTTTCTTGTCAAGGTGAACTTACAATTTCTGGGCCAATCAAATTCATTTCTGAGTTACCAAAGAAAGAAGCAATGCACTCTGCTGTCAATCTTCTATACTATTAGATCAAATAGATGTTTCAGGCGTTGAAAATAAGTAGGGCTCTCTACTTCTCTACTTAAAGTTGCTAGTCAAGGAATATGCAGCATGGTCCTTCCTGTTCTGGTGGGGTGGAGGTACGGGTTCCTTCTATTCAAAATTCCTTGGTGGAATTGGGCACAAGAGAGGCTGAAACTGACTGTAGTCTTCTCAAAGCCAGTTAGTCTGATTGCAGTAGCATGTCAAAAAAGGCAGGTTAAGAGCTGAAGACAGGTAAATAGACAAACAACTTCAGCAGGGCCAGCCATACCAATAATTAAGCTATTATCTAGAAGAACAGGCAGATTAATAATGAAGCTCTATAAATTAGTTTTTGTCCTGGGTTCTCCACAGGGTTTAGTCCAGACATTATTTTTGGATCTTAAAGGGCCAGTTGGGTATAGCAGCTTTCATTTTCTTGCTCATCTGTGCAAGAACTGTCAGCTTAGAAGGCTATATCCTCAATGCAGACTTGAGGTTCTAGTTATAAGTCTATGCTACATCTGGGAGCAATAGGATCGTAGAGCCAGGTTTGTCATAGTTGGCTCTACTTTCTTTGGTAATCAAGTCTTCACCTTCTGTAATACAGCCCATCTCTAAGAATCATCTTAAAAGCAAGTCGAGACCTCAGATTGGTTGGGTGGCACTGTTGATTTAGGCGAAATCCAAGACATGAAGATAGTAGAAAAGGCCCTAGATTAAGGTTTTTGCCTTAAGTTTTGGTTTTTTTCTACTTATCTAATCACTGATTAGATTCCTGATTCTTCTTTTTAACTGAGTATGGCAGGAGGGAATAACTGGCAGTGTAGCTTAGTTTTGTTTTTAATACAAACACAAAAGAGCTAGCAATGTAGAGACAATAGAAAAGTGAATCTGTAATTTCTTTACAAATAGTAGTTGCATATACAAGCAAAAGTCATCCAGAGTTTGTTAACTGTGACAGTCTACAATAACCAGATTTGAGTCTGATTTGCTGATTTGTGGTGAGAATCATGTAATCATGATTAGTTTAGAGGATAAGAATCAAGGATATTAAGAAGGCAGTTCCAACATTTACCCAGTGCACTCGGAGGAGCTGATAACATTTGGCCCTTAAAGTGACTATGAAGTAGAGAAATGAGATTTCCTCAGGTCACAAATTGAAGTCTTGTTCACTATGATGATTTGGATAGTCAGGAATTTTATCCTTTCTACAAAAGTAACCTTAATATCTTAAGAATACTTCATAGTAAGGAATAAAGTCAGCCACTCTGTTAGGTGAAAAGACAGGTGAAATTCCATTGAAATATCTCAAGACAGGAACTCAGGAATACTGAAAAAAAATCCTTAGCTGCCATTTATAGATTTTTTTTTTTCCAAGTTAGTCTATTTTTCCAGCAAACAGGTTGACAACATGCTACTTGAAGTGACTAGCAAGCTATCAGCCTAGAGTCAAATGCCTATGTCAAACTTTGCCCATCACATACATATAGTCGATGGTATCAGGCATGAAGACTAATCATTAAATATTTCACTGGGTAGAGGGAAACATTCCAGCCACATTTTAAGTCATACGTATTATAAAGGATGCTCAAAGAGTGTGTCTTCAGGATCATCTGTTCCATGTAGTGGTGAGTAGTTAATTTTGAATAGACAAGTACAGACGTGTTGGAGAAATTTAGTTTTGGTTTTTTAAGCCCTGGAAGGAGTTATTAAATAACAAAAAACCATGGAGCAGTTTAATAACTAGTAGTTGCAGCAACATGACTTGAAACTTGAGGCAATGAATGATAACCAGGCGCAAGTCCCTTTAGGAAAAATTGTATTTCAATTCCGCTTCATAGTTAATGGTTATCCTTTGTACATGGAATACCATAGTTAATGAGGAGAGGTCAAATGAACAACTTGGTCTAAGATGGCCTCAATGAGGCATCAACTTCAATACCAGCTCTCAGGCAATTTACATAGACTTCCAAGTCATGAACTTCCAGTACCACTAGTTATAGGTTTCTGAAAGTTAATGGGGTTCTTCAGCGTAGGATACTTAGAATTGTTCTCTGGCTATATCCAACTCCAGGAAGTCCACCTTGGATGGAATGCTATTAATAAAACTTCATTAGACAATGCTGTATTATCATCTTTCTCTGGATAAAGCATCTCCAAACATGTTGAGCATCAACTGAATATGAACTGTTTTGAGTTGGAAGTACATAAAAGAAGAGAATGCCATTTAGGTCAAACATGTTGTCTAGGGCAGTGGTTTCAAGCAGGATTTTCTGAAGAATTTCACATAAGGAAGTCCCTTTAGGCATCGCCATGGTGGTAAAGGAAGATGGTTGTAAGCAGGTTGTAGACCTCAACTCCCACTTCACCACTTCATCCAGAGCAGCTTCACTTTACTCTGGACTTCCACATAGCTTTCCTTCAAAGAACTTCATGAGCACAAAGCCTTTGGAAAATCAGTGATAAGTTGTTCACAAAATGCTGAAATACAAAAAATAGGTCATGGAAACCAGAATGTGGGTAAGCAAGCTCAATGCTAAGACAAAGTAGACAAAGTTTTTCTATCCTTTCTCTAATGTGGACCATGTTACAGATTAATAGAATTAAAGGTTTTTTTTTTTTTTTTGAATAAATTTTGATTAAAGTTGGGCTTAAAAAATGACTAAAATGGTCAACCATGCTCTAGTGGATGTCTCATTAAGTATCTGAGCAGCACAAACTGGGAGATTTAAAAAAAAAAAAAAAAAAAAAAAAAAGACATGAAATTGAAAGAGGGTAGGGAATAGTTTGGGGGCAAGTTAGGGGAATATGATCAAAATACATTATATGAAATTCCCAAAGAAATGATAAAAATAAATGTATTAAAAAATGACTACCAGGGAGCAAGATTGTTGGTTTTAAGTTGTAATGGCATTGGGAAATGTATCCATTTCTTTGCAAATATTAAGTTCATAGTTGGATGACTTCACTTAAGCAGTAAGATCTCAGTGGGCCACAACTCTAATTCTATGAAAAATCTCTTTTTTCTCCTTACATACCTGGGAAGCAATCTCCTTAAAAGTTACAGGACTCTCTAAGACAAAGTCATTTCCCCCACCCCCATTCTTCCCTATTATCCCACAAATATTTTAGAGGTTCCCTTGGCATAAAGGTAATAATCAAAATGTGTAATCCTCAGATATAACACACTAATTCAATCAGTTAACAACAAAGTATGAGAAAGGGCATTTCAAAGACAATGAATTTATTATGGGGTCTCCAGGCCAATCTGCCAATAGTTAAGAATCACTGGTTACAGAGCTGAGTTTCCTGTTCTATTAAAAAGAATGTAGGAAAAAAAAAAAAAAAAACCTGCAGCAATCCATGTGTCTGAATGATGTATATAACACATTGGGCTAAACGAAGCTTTGCTGCACATCTTGAGACCTTAATACACTACACTGCACTGTTTGTGTGGAAATACATACTACATATTTTATCACCTCATTGGACAACAAAAACTATAAATTATATACATATAGAAAAACAAATGGCTCATTCTACCTATTAATTTGGAGACAGAAGACTATAGGTAAGCTTTCTGTGTCCAGGAACATTAATAAAACTTAAAGCAATGAACAGAAACAAGTGCAGATCTGCAGTTAATTAGTTCTTAGGGAGACCATGAAAATGAACAAGAAAATCTAAAAACTTTTGTTTCATATTGTATATACTCTTGTTTCCTATTTTTTAAAAAACCAAATCATTAACCACCATGGAGACTGCTTATTCCTACACTTTAGGGACGTCATCAAGGGATTCTGGTCTAGCTGTAGTTATCACAATTGCACTTCAAACATTGTGCTCTAATAAGGACACCATATAAATTGGAAGCAGATGTATTTTTCAGTCTCCAGTCATTTTAATACTGTGGATAAAGTGAAGGCTAAGATCATGCCAAGGGTAATACTGGACTGGGAGTCAGAAGAACTAACTTCTACCACTGTGTCACCTTGGAATTGCTGAAGTACTTAAATGACTGTTCTCTCATTTCAAAAAGTGGTATGACTATGTTGGTAACTGGCATAAATGTCTATGAAAGTGCTTTGCACCTGTAAAGTGCTATATAAACAGAGGGGATTACCATGTAGGTCCTATCTTGATATATCAAGAGGCCTTTTCGGGAATCTGGTTGAAGCCTTGTGAGATGGTTAGGTAAAGGGATCCCTCAGTAAAATTTCTTAAATGGTGTGAATGGTTTTGGTTCCTGAGTAACCGGAAGATGCTATGAGGAAATCAATATGTCTTGGTTTCGATCCCAATGGGTCAGAATATCTGCTTTCTCATTCAGTAGACAGTTACAGATTTGAAGTAGGAAAATAGCAAGAGTCCAGTGACCTTGACAGGATCCTAGGCAATTCATGAAACTTCAATGATTTGAGATTGTGGAGTAGGGTCCAATGCTGTTCTCAGAGATGATGCCTTTCTTCAGACAGTGTTGACAATATAAACAAAACAAAATCCCCTGGTCCAAGTTTACTATGTGTCTCTGAAGAATAAACTGCAGAAATGAACTGTACATTTATGGAATAAACTTGGCCTTTGTTGTGATAAAATAACTTCAGTTATTTGGCTTGAAGACTCTTGACTGCACTATAAAGGGCTGTGCTGAATCTGGGCAGAGTAGGACAGGAGTGGAGGTAAAGGCCACATCATGATGGCTGAATGCTTCTTGGGTCACAGTGGTCCACTGGAATGGTGTCTTCTTCAGTAGTAAGGTGGTAGGAGTCACCATGGACAAAAATCCAAGTACCAGGTCTGTAGGCTGATGGAGTAGCAGGGTCCAGGTGAACATTCAGCAATCAGGAGGCACGGGACTAGAAGGGGCAGGGAAAAAACAGGTAAGGTAACAAACACATGGAATTATAAACAGAGGAGTCTAACACTGGGGTGGGGGTCTGCTGTCAGCATATCTACTGTCTGATGGGTATTCACAAGCCTGGCTTAGATGGTGATAAAGAAATTGCTAGAAGAGGGGGTCAGCAAAAAAGTAAAAGCTGAATGAACAACTACAGAAAGCTCCCTGGCAAAGTTAACTGTCCCAGGGATGCAACAAGTAGAAAATGCCTTAAAGTCCTACACTGGGGCAGTAATGTGTGCTCAGGCATTATATAAATATATTTAAAAGATTTTTTATTTATATGAGTACACTGCAGCTGTCTTCAGACACACACTAGAAGAGTGCATGAATCAGATTCTATTATAGTTGGTTGTGAGCCACCATGTGGTTGCTGGGAATTGAACTCAGGAAATCTGGAAGAGCATTTGGTGCTCTTAACCACTGAGCCATCTCTCCAGCCCCAATGTATAAATATTTAATCTTAATGAGGGTTTCTATCCCTATAACATTCAGGTTGGACATTAGTTGGTAGGGAGGAAAAGTGTTTTCACAATTGGCACACACACAAAAAAGTGATTTTAGGTAACAAACTAATTTTACCCTTAAACTTTCCCAGTGCCGTCCTAATGCTGTCTTATGCTCTTGTCCTTTAAACACTGCTCTAACCTTTACATTAACAAGTTCTATTTTGAGCAAGACAGTGTAAGGCTTTGGTTGGTCTCCATTCTTGTCTACAACACACCCCAATTTGACTCTTAGTTTCTTTTTAGGTCATATGGTTCCCTAGATTTTTTTTTTTTTAATCTAGGATTAAGAAATAAAACATGAAATCTAATCAATTATTTTATCTAGAGTAATGTTGATTATAACATAGCAATTATACACACACTGAGGATTAAGGCTCCCTGCTTTTAAAAAGGCTTCATTAGAAATGGTGGTAAGTTTGGGCAAAGATACATAAAATCAAGACTCTTACTTTCAGTGTTTGCTATATGGAAAAAGATCAAATGTATACAAGGAACCAGACTTTGCATATAAGAGATTAAAGTTATCCTAAAGATGTTCTTTTTAATATTAAGAGAGTTACAGGGTTAGAGAGCATGTATGAAATGGCAGAGATCTGCCAGGTGAAGAACCACAGACGTGCATTTCAGGGTAAAGAAGAGTATGAACAGCAGAAGTGCAGAAATGAAAAGGCATTTTGGAAAATGGCAAGTACCGTAGTTCACTTTGGATGGAGTGTTGTCAGTTTGCACTGAGGGTCTGGACAGAAACTTGGGTCTTCAAGTTCCCAGTAACAGTGCTGGTGGCAGTGCTTGGTGAGTTGTTACCTCTTTACTCACAGCAAGATCAACAGTTCCAAAATCGAATACAAAACGTCCCCCTCCAGAGTTCCTGTCGTATCTTGACAAGTTCTTCTGGGTCACAGATCCAGTTCTTGATCTGGAAGCCTGGAGTCCATGGTGGCAGCTACACAGGAAATGGTATCCACTCCAACTACTGCAGATACTTCATGAACCCCCAATCCTGGACATCTGTGTTTTGTCATGGAATTTCAAGCTTTTAATTTCCAGTTGATTTTTTTTTTCTCTTTCTCCAGAGGAAAGCCTTTTAACACCACAGTCTTAAAGAGTCTTTTGAGGTACATCCAGATTTAATTACAAAAGAGCTAAGACCAACAGTTTTTCTTCAAAACAGTCATTTCTCTTGAAAGGAAACCATTGTCTCTGGCCCTTTGGTAAAGGGAATAGTCAACTTATTTTTTTAGACATTTGAATAAAATATCAGAATTGGTAACATCTAATCATACAAAATACACTTAAATATGTTTGTGTTCACTTGCTTAGAGAGCTGTACCACTTGATAAGCACCACTCCACGAACGAAATGTCTGAAACCCAACTGTTCAAACATTTGAATAGTGTTTGCTGGATAATGGCCTGGAATTTGATAAAAGCAGCTGACAATAAACAAACAGACAGACAGACAGACAGACGGCATTTTGGCCATTCAGTCTCACATTTGCAAGCAATTAGAATACAAGGCTGGCTAGGAAAAAGTTAAGCTTCAAAATGATTCCAAAGGTACTGACTTTGTGTTTCAGCCAGAGTCCAACAAAGCTTTTCAGAAAACTTTAACCTTCAGTTTAAAAAACAAAACAAAACAAAACATAATCCCAAACATCTTCAGGAATCCAACGCCTGGTTCAGTCTGTTCCAAGGAGCCCGCTTGCTAAAAATCCACGTGCACCATTAACTGGTTTTGGCAGCACCGTTTAAAAATAAGCCTGTTCACTATCAACCACACAAACCAGGGATACAAAATAGGAGCAAATAATGGATGTCAATCATGGTTGTAAAAAAATGGTTAATGAAAGAAAAGTAGTCAGGCACCAGTACGAGCAGCAGAAAACAATAGCCGGGCCAAAGATTACACTTCTTGTTGTTACTATAGAACACATTCACTCCTAATTGTAGCTGCTTTATATTGGGTGCCATTGTACCATATGCATAAGCCACCCTTCAGGCACCCTATGGTGAGAGGAAAGGGCTTAGAATAAAAGCCAAGCAGTGAAGAGATGTTACCCGAAACAGCCGTTATGCATTAAGAAGCAGCTCACATATACCAGGGACTCAAATGGGGGCTTCATATTGGTTGTGAAGGGTCCCAAATGACATGTAGGCCTCAGTTTCCTCCTGGTGGCAAAAAATGTCCTAAACTCTTCTGGGTCATAGCCCCCTTTGAAAACTTGATACTGAAGGATCTACTCATTCCCCTAGAAAACACTTTCCCACGTGTTTCTGTACAGAAGAAGTTCAGGGAACCTTCCGATCTCCAACTCCAATAAAAGGTTCCCGAATTTAATTTCAGGGAATAAGGAATTGCTATGTCTTCTTGCAACTCAAAGAAAATTAAAAACAATAATCATCTTTATGTAAACCGACACTTTTGAAGAGAGCTTCCAATTCCATACACACACTGATAGGCAGAGGAGGAAACTGAGGCGCAAATTACAGAGTGACTTGCCTAAGGTCACTCGGCCAGCGAGTGGCTAGGCCCGGAAGCAAACCCAGATCTTCCGACTCCGGAGCTCGAATCCCCACCCCGGAGCTGCTGCCAGAGATCTCGCTCCCCACTAAGGTGGCATAAGTAGGAAAAGGCAAAGGAGAAAGCCCACCACCAACCATCCTCCAGCTCCCTCCTGACCCTCCAATTGGGTCCTAGCAGGCCCTGAAGGGTGGCGCCAGGCCTCCAGGCCGGCCCCGGCCACCCCAGCCTCCCCCGCCGCCTCCCCGGGAGCGGGGCGGAGCAGTTGCCCGCCGCCGCCAACCACCCGGACGACCCCTCGACGGATCGCAAAAGCATAGGCCGCCGCCCGAGTTCTGCGTACGAGAAGAAAGACACGGCGCGAGCGCCAACGGCCACCGGGCGCGCGCCGCGGCGGCCGGGCCTGCGCCCCAAGAGCTGGATGCCAGAGCAGGAGAAAGAGCCGCCAACCGATCGCTCGATCGACCGCACGCCCGCTCCTTCGCCCTACCAGACCGGGGAGGGGGGGAGGGCGCGCCAGGGCTTCTTCGAGTTAGGGGCCTGACTCCCCGGCGACAAGACAAGATGGCTCCTCCGCTCTGCGCTGCAGCTACCGTCCCGGCTGCGTCGCTCGGCCCGCCCCCGGTACTGTTCCTTTAAATGGCGGAGAGGGTCAGGAAAGCAGGAAGAGAGGCGCGCGCCCTCACGTGATAGGGGCGGATCGGCTAAACAAGATCCGGTCACGTGGGCCAACGTTGCCCGCCAATCAGAAGGTGGAGTCTCAGGGCGGGGGCGGGAAGACTTCGTGCTCTGTGATTGGCTAAAGGTGCGGTGGAGGCCTCGTCGGCTGGGCCGTCGGGAGAGAGCGAGGTGATTCGCGCTGCGTGCGCTTACGGAGACAAAGCGGTGACTGAGGTAGCTGTGGCGGCCGCAGCATCGGCCGCAGGGACATCCTAAACGCTGAATCTCGTGACGCTCGTCCTGTCATCGTCTGTCCAGGCGCGGCTTGTCGCGGCGCGGGCGGCGGCCGCAGCGGTAGCAGCGGAGGCAGCGACAGCACATGGTTCCAAGAGCGCGCTGCGGTGGTTGAGTTCCAATTCCGCGGGGAGGGACAAAGGCATCTGCGAGCTGCAGGCAACGCCCGATCGGATCTGGTGGTGCATTCGCCACTGTCCTCTGTTCTCCCAGGATCTGGGACTAACTTCTCTCTGTCAGTAGGGAGGAGGTGGCCACAGGACCCAGGCCTGGGAAGGCCTGAGGGCCCGAGGCCATCTTCTGAAGGGTGTGGGGGAAGGGCGCGTCTGAGGTGAATCCGGAGGGTATATTGTGAGGTGTTTCTGTGGGCCACTGCTGGTAATTTCACCCTCTACCTGTGGTGATTGTGGCATAATAGAAAGCTGTGTTGGGGCGGGGTTTGGGAAAAGAAATCTGTCAGTCAGCACCAAGGACCTTTCTGCTGGGAAGCGGTGAAGCCAGAAATAGCATCCACTCCACTGCACTGTCTAGTAGAGCACTTTTTTGAGGAGCCTGGTGTCTTCGGTGGTGACAAAGTCTTCGGTGGTAATGATGTAGATGAACCGTCAGCTTTATGACAGAAGTAG
Source organism: Uromys caudimaculatus (assembly GCA_028551405.1). Classification (NCBI taxonomy): domain Eukaryota; kingdom Metazoa; phylum Chordata; class Mammalia; order Rodentia; family Muridae; genus Uromys; species Uromys caudimaculatus. Next base: position 23,656,572 of record CM052712.1, on the reverse strand, counting down.
GTCACTTTCCTGAATTTAGGAGAACAGAAAAGGACTTGAAGAACCGTGAAATTGAAGCTGTAATAAACCGCCAAGTTTGAAGACCATTCAGAACCGTAAACTTTTGATGTGCATCGAAATTGTGTGAAGGAAGCTTGACTCCCAGAGCACTTAAGGACTGTAGGTTTAGAATATAATTCTTTCCGAAGTATTACATCAGAGTCAGAGTCATTGAAATACTTAAATCACTCGAAGTTTCAAATATCTGCCGATATTTTGGATAGATACTAGGGAAATTTTGTTTCACGTGTCACTAAGAAGCACAAATTTACCCTTTACTGGACAGAATCCTGGGGAAATCTATTTCACTATATGTACTTTCCTATTAACGGGCAAAGACTGAAGACTCATTGCAATCATGGCTTTCACCAATTACAGCAGTCTCAACCGAGCTCAACTAACCTTTGAATATCTCCACACAAATTCGTAAGTATCTTGTAGGTGCCACTGAGGTAACCAGTAACTCCTCCTTGATGTTAATATGGAAATCCTTTCTCCAGAAAATTTTGCTTTTTTATTCTTTGGCATGTGTCATTGGAGTAAGATGTATCACTGGATGTCTTGAGCTCTGTATTGAAGAACTGAGATCAGTGAAATATTTGTTGGTAATCTAGAAGAAAATGATTTTCACTTACTGGATCAAAAATTTCAAAATACAAACTTTATATAGAGTGATATATTGAGTTGTTTCATCCAAGTGTTTAATAGGAATTCAACAAAACTGCTCTTTGGATCACCAAAATTTGGACCATCTGGTATCAGCTGTCGCACATCTTTAGTAACAGCCTAGACAATTGGGTTTATAACAAGTGTTTCTAACAACAGCAACAACCACAAGATGACGATGACATATAAATGACCAACATGCAAGAAGAGAGCGGTTGTTAATTTTCAGCAAACAATTGGTTTTATCTTTTTGGCAAATTGGCAGTACATCCAGTGTTGTTTATATATGCTAAGGAGGAGTGGGAATTTCTTTAAAGGCCTTGATTTAGGTAGTCTTTTCCCAAAATATGTGAAATCACAGAAGCATGCTGTGTTCATGGTTCTTGAGTAAGTGAAGAGGATTAGCATCATTTGGTCTGGAATATTTTAGGGTTTATTTATTTGTTTAGTTAGTTTGGAAACTTATTGTTACAGACCAGGCTGGCCTGGAACTCAGAGATCTGCCTGCCTCTGCCTCCTAAATGCTGGGACTATAGGTGTGTGCCACCAAACCCTTCGTTAAGTTATCTTGCCAAAATCTAATCTTTACGTTCACCTGTTACTTTTTGGCTCAAGGTAAGTATTAGAGTACTTGGATGAGGTGGTAATGAGAACCTAAATGAATAAATGTTCCAGTTAAAAGAACCATCTGGCCGGGTGGTGGTGGCGGCAGCGCACGCCTTTAATCCCAGTACTCGGGAGGCAGAGGCAGGAGGATTTCTGAGTTAAGGCCAGCCTGGTCTACAGAGTGAGTTCCAGGACAGCCAGAGCTACACAGAGAAACCCTGTCTCGAAAAAACAAACAAACAAACAACAACAACAACAACAACAAAAAAGAAGAACCATTTGCAGAGTAGAGACCATAGTACAGTAATTTTCTAGTCTTTTGTGATTCTATGATTTTTTTTTTTTTTTTTTTGTTTCTTTTGTTTTTTTGTGAGACAGGGTTTCTCTGTAGCCCTGGCTGTCCTGGAACTCACTCTGTAGACCAGGCTGGCCTTGAACTCAGAAATCCTCCTGCCTCGGCTCCCAAGTACTGGGGTTAAAGGCGTGCACCACCACTGCCCGGCCCGTGATACTTTTTTTTTTTTTTTTTTTTTTTAAATTCTGAATAGTAAATTTTTCTGAGCAGTGATTTGTTCAATGCTGAGAGGTTTTATTTTGCGTTGTTTAGGAAGGTTTTTTTGTTTGTTTCTTTTAATTGAGGTAGATCAGTTTAGAGATGGTACCACAGAGATTACCTTGGATACAGATTATGAATCTGGAACTTAGGTCACTAATCAAAGATGCTAGCTAGCACAGCCTTTGGCCACATTTTCAGTGTTTTTTATATTTGAGCTACATGTTAAGGATAAGCTGGTGAAAGGACTTAAATATTCATGGCTGAGTATAAAAGGGTCAGATTTGAATTTTGAACTGGCAGAGCAAATTTGGAATTACAACTTCTGAAACGTGGAAGACCCTGAACTGGCCTTCAAAATCTGTCTTGTTCCAGCATCACTATAGACTTTCTGCAATAACAGTAGTATCAGCAATTCAATGCTTCCAGCCACTTACTGTTTTAAATATAAAGTAATTTCTAAGACAAATCTATAGGTTTAGAATTATTCTTGTCTTGCATTTAAGAAAACTGAGGTTCAAAGAAATTAAAGGCTTACAGAGAGGAAGCTGGAGAGGCAAATTAAAGGTACCCAGATTTAAGACAGTATGAAGCATTTGGCTACAATGCTTAATATTTTTAACCTAATATTGACCATTATCTTAATAAGGTTTTGTTTTTCTGTCTGTAAGGCAGAGAATTTAACTTCCTGATTTATTAGTCTTCCATTTTTGTTTATTCTATTAAACTTCTGAGGATTATTTCTCCCTTTGTTATTGTTACTTATTCAAGTAAGCTGAGTTACGTGAATAAGGTGATGTTGGAAAATTTTCTATGAATTTTATCCATGTTGAATTGAAATTAGTGCTTGCTTCTACATAGAAGGATTGGCATGTCATTTTGGAAACTCTGGAATTTCTTATCTGGAACACAAATTTGACCTTTGAAATGATTCTACTTTGAATGTGTCTTGTTTTACTTGAAGAAAACATAAACTGTACAACACCACAATGAGGGTGTTTTTCTTTTGTTAAGGCTTAACTGTGTAGCCCAGGCTGGCTTTGATTCTCATACTCTCAGCCACTTAAGTGCTGGGATTTCTGGTGTAGGCCACGGTCAAGCTTTTTTGGTTGTTGTTTTGTTTTTGTCATTATGACTTGATTAGAAATTCATTCTTAAGAGAAAAGTAAAACTTTAAAGTTTTTTATATGTTGTAGTAGTAGAATAGTAGAATGGTTCAATAAATCAACTTCAGAGAAGGGAAGATTGGTCTTATGGCACCTTCTTTGTTCTGTTAAAATCTTAACAATGCCAATTTCAGATGTTACAGTATCAACCATATTTTGAGTTGTGAAATTAACAGTATTTTATTTATTTTTCTTTTTATGTAGACTTGCAAGCAGAGCCCAGGCTAGAGGGTAGAAATTTTTGTGGTTTTGTGAAAAAGCCTATGCTTAGAAACCTGAAAACCCTATATTTGAATGCTGCTTTTTCATACCTATGCACAGGGCAGCTTTTTTGAGCCTCAGTTTCTTCATTTGTAAGCTGGAGCTAATATGTTAGTGTTTGAAGATTATGACATATAACAGTCAAGTGGTTATTATTTTCTTTATATTGTCTATGTAGAGTAATGCAGCTTGTCATTGGTGTTAGACGTCAGATAAGTTTTTTTAAAATATTTTTTAATTTTATGTATATGTTTATCTGTATGTATGAATATTTACCACATTCATGCCTGATCCTTACAGAGTTCAGAAGAGGGTATCAGGTCCCCCAGAACTGGAGTTAGGGATGGTTGTGAGCCACCATGTGGGAACTGGCAACTGAACCTGATTCTTCTGTATGTATTCTAAAGCACTGAGCCATTTCCAGTACCTAAGCAGATACATTCAGAAGTATATGTTGGAGAGAGTAAACAGGTTTCAATTTTCGTGAAAATTAAATCCTATAATGCTTACTATTGATGGTTATTCTTGGTTATATCTGTGTCAAGGCTGGAAACAGGCTGCAAATTTTCATGACAGCCTGAAAAATCTAGTTTCTTTTGATATACACTTCCTTTTATGGGATTATACAAGTTAGGGTTTTATGTTGTCAGGTGAGCATAATGTTTAATATAAGATGACAATTTTTTGTCTATTACTCTTGGAACATTCTGTGACTTACATATGGTATTTTTGGGTGGTTTTATCAATGTGAGAAATGAATGTATAGGGACCTATCAAGTCGGAGACTTCTGTATTTCATGACTTACAAGCCTGCTGAAATATAGGTTGACCATATGTATTTGTGTGTGTGTATACCCATATATGTATGTATGTATGTATGTGCACACACACTATTTGAATATAAAATGATTCCAGAATTTCTCAGCTGCCACTGCCTCCTTTTCCTCTTCCTCCTCCTCCTCTTTTTTTCTTTTGAGACAAGGTCTTACTATGTAGTTCTGGCTGTCTTGGATGGAAGTCACAGAGATTCGTGCTTTCCTTTGTCTCTCTAGTGCTGGGGTTAAAGGTGTGTGCCACTAGTTTTCTTTTCTTTCTTTTTTTAATATTTATTTATCTTATGTATGTGAGTACACTGTCCCTGTCTTCAGGCACCAGAAGAGGGCGGCAGATCCCATTACAGATGGTTGTGAGCCACCATGTGGTTGCTGGGAATTGAACTCAGGACCTTTGGAAGAGCAGTCAGTGCTCCTAATCACTGAGCCATCTCTCCAGCCTCACTAGCTTTATTTTCTACCAATCAAGGCAATTAACTATTGTCAACAAATTAAAAAACTCAGCAAAAATTTTCATGGCTTTGAGCTTGTGGACAACTTCTTGGTTTAAATTCAGGTTGACTAAATAGAGAAACCATTTTCTTTAATAACAAACAAAATGAGTTTGTTGTTGGAAATGCTGAGCTGGAAAAGTATCAGTTTATAAAAAGCCTTTGTGTTTTACCAACTAGTTGACTTTGGATAATGTGCAAATGAAATTTAGGTCTGTGAAGAAGGGTTTGTGTGTGTTTGTGTGTGTGTGTGTGTGTGTGTGTGTGTGTGTGTTTTGAGACAGGATTTTTTCTGTGTAACCCCAGCTGTCCTGGAACTCACTATACAAACCAGGCTAGAGTCAAACTCAGAGATCCACTGCCTCTGCCTCCTGAGTGCTGGGATTAAAGATGTCTACAATCATGCTTGACTTGAGAACTATTTTTAAAAATATTTATTATGTTTAAAATGCTAGCTACATTGTACCCTTTGAAATATTTGGCAAACAGGGAAACTTGCATTTTTGTGTGTTCTTATGATTTTTAAGAAATATTTAGAACAATAGCTTCAGCATTTATAGGCTCCTTCTATCATTTGAGATTCTGAGTACTGTTTCTGACTTTACCAAGAACATCAAGGCCCTTTTTTTTTTTTTTTTTTTTTTTTTTTTTTTTTTTTTTTTTTTTTTTTTTTTTTTTTTTTTTTTGGTTTTTCGAGACAGGGTTTCTCTGTATAGCCCTGGCTGTCCTGGAACTCACTCTGTAGACCAGGCTGGCCTCGAACTCAGAAATCCGCCTGTCTCTGCCTCCCAAGTGCTGGGATTAAAGGCGTGTACCACCACTGCCTGGTGCATCAAGGCCCTTTAATGATATGTACTACTATACAAAAATACTCCTTAGCAACATTTTAATATTGACTAGCTTATCTGAAATATGCATATATAAAATACCGCTGTTACTGGTAGTAACAAAATTTGGGGATTTTTTTTCTTAAAGTTTATGTACAAAGCACAATTCTAAACTTTGCCTAGAGTACAGTGAAATTTTAGCTAGACATGCTGTGTGCTTGCCTTTTTAATAGCCATTTACTGGATTCTAAATGTCTCATTTTTATATGAAACAATTGGACGTAGTGCTTATGGTATTTTTTTGTTCTTATGGAAAAGGGTCTTATAATTTTCCCCATAATTCTTATTTACAGTTTTACAATCAAAGGCCAGAAACGTTTTCTTTTTTTCTTTTCTTTTCTTTTTTTTTTTGAGACAAGGTCTCACATAGTCCAGGTTGACCTTGAACTTGGTAAGTAGCCAAGGATGACTGACCATCTTCTTGCCTTTATATCTGCGTTATGGGCATGTGCCACCATACCTAGTTTTATGTTGTACATTTTAGTCAAGTACCCTACCAACTGAGCTACATTCCCCAGCCCAGAAATATTTTTTTTTTAAAGATAGAAGAATTTGAGCTCTATTTTATAAGAGAATCAGTACTATATTCTGATATAAATCTACTACTATACTCCAGAGGCTAATTTTTCTGAGATTCATTGACGTGTATTAAAAACATGTTTGTGTTTAAATAAATGAAAAGTATTCAAAACAGAATTGGCTATTTTATATTTCTATATATCCATTCTGGATTGTACAGAAAACTAATTTGGCATAATTTTCTGGCTTACATCAAGCAGGAAGATAGATGACTGAAAACTTGAGAATAAATATTTGAGTCCTCTTTTTTTTCTTTTCTTTTTCTTTCTTTTTTCAAGAGAGAGTTTCTCTGTATAGCCTTGGCTGTCTTGGAACTCTGTAGATTGGGCTGGCCTCGAACTCAGAAATCTGCCTGCCTCTGCCTCCCAAATGCTAGGATTAAAGGCATGCCCCACCACTGTCCATCTTGAGTCCTCTTTTTTAAAGAAATAATTTGAGTCTCTATAGAGACTATTAGGAATTGCCAATGCTGACTATATTTCAAGTCATCTTGGTGAGGTATTGGGATAATTCAATTAGTAATAATTACACCTCAGATAAGACTTAGGATATAGCCAGTGCTCAAAGCTAGGTTCCCCTCTAAATAATTTTGTTTTAAAGATAGGATCTAGCTATACAGCCTGGGCTTGCCTAAAACTTGTCATTGTCCTCCCTTGGCCCTATGGAATTACAGTTGTGTGCCATAATGCCTGGCTATGGATTGACTTTTTTTGTGTTTTTACAGTACTAGGGATCTAACCCAGGCAAGTGCTCAGACACTGAGCTACAGCCTCTGTCTCTAGGTTGACTTTTAATTTATATTATCTTTAACAATTTTAATTTTCCAACCTGCCAGTCTGTCTGCCTCCCTCTTTGGTGAGGATTAAGTGTAAGGCCTAGGCATGCTAGCCAAATACTGTGCCATATACCTTTACCCTCGGCTCTCTCCTTAGATGAGTGGTTCTCAGCCTTCCTAATGCTTCAACCCTTTAATATAGTACCTCAGGTTGTGGTGACCCCCAACCATAAAATTATTCTTATTGCTACTTCATAACTGTTATTTTGCTACTGTTATGAATCATAATATAAATATTTGTGTTTTCCAATTATTTTGGGGAGTTTTCAACCCATAGGTTTGAAATTTGAAATTTCCTTAATTTTTTTCTTTTCCTTTTTTTTTTTGACAGTATCTTGCTACATAGTCTAGGCAGGCCTTGAGTTCTTCATCTTACTATCTCTTGAATGATACAAAGAGATTACAGATTACAGGCTCGTAGAAATATGGGCATTGCTCTCATGACTTGTAGACACTGATTTTATAATAAAGAGATGACTTTTAAAGGCAAGGTTTCTTTTAGAAATTTGATTTTTCCAGGTCAAATACTTAACATTTGGTTTTTTAGCCAAAAGAATTTGAACTTCATTCGGTAAGTGAATTGGTGATAAAAAAATGTCTGTGTCTTTCTACAACATATCTCTTGGTCTTGCTGCCTTTGGATTAACAACAGATATATTCACTGATCTCATGGGAGAATATTTCTTGCTAAAATTCTAGGAAGTGATAATTTTAGTTATTAAAAATCCACAGTAAAAAATGAAGAGTAACTGACAAAAATCAGTTTTCCTGGATAGTTCAGTTAGGAGATTTTATAAATTAATGGTTTATAGTTTGTTTAGACCAACATAATAAGTGGTCCAAGATCTTAAATGCTAGGTACTAGTGCTATATTTCAATCTAAATTTTAAGAAAATGTCTTCTTGACTATTGACTGAAATTGAAAAAGCAAGAATAATTTATTAAAATTGATTATGGTTTGTGTCTGTTACTTTCTATTTCCTTTCAAAGCTGGTTTTCTGGATGGTTCTTTGTGGACCTGTTCTACTTTATGTTTAATGAAGACTGTTATAAGAAAATGCATGAGTTAAGACGGTAAATTGAGCATATCTTTTAGCAGTTTGTATTATAAATACCTGAGTGTGATCTGTACCAGTGAAAAAGGAAAGGTCATATTCTTGGGCAGCTTATAAACAAAAATACTTATTTTTGACTTTCTCAGATGTTGGGTAAAACCAAGTCTTTGTCTAGATCTTTTTTTTTTTTTAAATCAAATTCTTTTGGAATTTGATGTGGTCTTCTGGGTATCTAGGGGGAAATTAGCTTTTTAAGTAGAGACTTCAGTGGTTATCTCCTGGAAGCTTCTGAAAGTTTGGGTTTAGTAATATCTTTTCAGGATTCAAGATACTTATTTACTGCTAGGATTATATATTTATAATTCCTTCTGTGTAGGAACTGACAGGTGCTTAAAGCAATGAAAGGTAAGGCATTTTTTCTCCCTAGGAAGACTATCACTATTAACAGTGCATGTAGAAATTTAAAGAGTCTTTAAGGTGGGGTTTTCAATAAAAATAGGAAGAAATAAACATTTCTAGCAAATGGCAGAACTTGATGATTTGAGAGGAATTAGCTCTAGAAAGGCTTGAGTTATGGAAAAGTTTAAATTTAGAACTACATCAGTAATGCACTTGGGGATTTGGGGTTTGTTTTTTTTTTTAAACCTCTTAAATGTTTTATAACTTTAAGACTCATGTTCAGTTCATAATACTTTTGTTGACTCTTAAAATTTATTATTTCAGAACCACTCATGAATTCTTATTTGGTGCTCTTGCTGAACTGGTTGATAATGCAAGGTATGTATTCTTCCAGCCTCTAATCACTTAGAGTGGGAACTTTATGGATCATCAGTACCTTTGCTCTCAGATGACTTGAGAGAAAGACATTTTTGTTGTATTTGTTGTAACTCCTAAGAGACTTGTTAGCAAGAAGTATTTTTATTAGCACAGTAATTGACACTTTTCTTGATTACCTTAAATTCATTCATTGCTCTGTGTGATCTAAACTAAAAATAGGAAACTAACCACTTCCAAACCACCCTCCCTTGTGTATTAGAGGGTGATAATTGTGAAAAGTAGGGAATTAAGATAGGAGATTCAAACAAATGGAACATGTAGGTTATAATATTAATTTGTGCTTCTAAGATGCTATACCATTGAATGCCTTTAAAACTAGGTCAGAGTTTTGCATCTTCTCCCAAATACATGTTTTTATTGCAAGTGGATGTTCTTTAATCATTATCCTCCATTGTGGGTTTTTTGTTTGTCTTTTTTTTTTTTGGTTTTTCGAGACAGGGTTTCTCTGTGTAGCCCTGGCTGTCCTGGAACTCACTCTGTAGACCAGGCTGGCCTCGAACTCAGAAATCCGCCTGCCTCTGCCTCCCAAGTGCTGGGATTGAAGGCGTGAGCCACCACTGCCCGGCCTTTTGTTTGTCATTTTGAGGCAGGACCTCACTATGTAACTCTGGCTGGCCTGGTACTACTCACTGTGTAGACAGACCAGGGTGACTGAATTTACAGAGCTCCGCTGACCTCTTCCTCTTATGTGCTGTGTGCTGTGTGCTACTATGCCTGGTCTAGTATCTTCCAGCAGCAGTGTTGGAGAGGAATCATGTTTCAGCATTCACATATTGTGTTCTTCGTGTTAAAAGAGTATACATAGTACTGTGTGAGACCAAATAAAAGTTGGGGTTTGTTCACAAAGACTAGTTCAAACAAAGACTCTATTTATAGTTATATTATGAAAATATCATCTTAGTATTATTAAATGTAAACTAAAACTCAGATGTATTATTTATTGACTAGTGTTGATAACTAGTGAAGGAAGAATAGGGTAATGGTTGATAGTAGAATTTGAAACATCCTCAGCTAGCGAACTTACCATTAATTCCTAATGTCTGTTCAGCTGACATTTACTCTTAGTACTTTTTGTTTGTTTTTTTGAGACAGGTCTTCCTGTATCTGCCTCAATCTCTTGAGTGTTGGCATTACAGATATGTGTTATCATACTTTTTTATTTTGCTTTTGTTACTATATGTTTGTTACCTGCTTATGGAAATGTACTGTTTATGGAAATGAACTAGATGACACATTGTTTAACTACAAAATTCCCATTTTATTTTAATTTTGATTCATAATTTTCCCATTTAGTTAAAAAATGTAACTTAATGGAATTATGTTTGAAATTATTGCTGCTTATTAATTTAGTGGAATTATGGTATGCTGCTATGGCAGATAATTTTTTTTTTTTTTTTGGTTTTTCGAGACAGGGTTCCTCTGCATAGCCCTGGCTGTCCTGGAACTCACTCTGTAGACCAGGCTGGCCTCGAACTCAGAAATCCGCCTGCCTCTGCCTCCCAAGTGCTGGGATTAAAGGCGTGCGCCACCGCCGCCCGACTCAGATAATTTTTTTGACATAGGGTCTCATGTAGCCCAGATGGCTTCAAACTTCATGTATTGTTAAGGATGGCCATAAACTTCCATTTCTCAAAAAACAAAAACAAAAAAAGCCTTTCAATTCTCCTGTTTCCACCTTCTGAGTACTAGGATTACTCAGTTCCGAGGCCTGCATCACTATGTCCAATTTCAGGCTAGGGATCGAGCCCAGTGTTTTGTGTATGCTAAGCAAGCACTATACCAACTAAACTACACTCTCAGTTCCTAAAACATGTTTATGCCTTTGAGAATAGGTACATATGGAGGTGTGCATATCTTTTTTGTTTTATGGTTTTGGTACTGGGATTGGACTCAGACCTTCCATGTGCTAAGCATGTACTCTACCACTGATCCACATCTCCAGAGCTGTGTGAATTTTTAGTGGAATTTTATTTTTTATTTAAAACTCATGAAAGCATGCCCGTCTCTTTGTCTGTACTTGATAGAACTGTACTGATTTAATTCCAGTCCTTTAAAGAGATTATTATTTATGACAAATTTTTATGACTTCAACTGATTGCTGGAATCTTCAAGATTAGGAAAGATAAGATTGTGAGCTCCGGAACTGATTTGTGCATTACAGTGTTTGTCACGAGACCTAATTTTTCATAGGTCTGTGGCGGGTTATACCTTTTCAAATCTTGGGAAGGAGGAAAAATGTATGTTGGACCATTTTCTTATGATTGCAGTAAAGTGAGTGAAGGAAACAAATATTTGATCTTGGTGTGTGTGTGCGTGTGTGCGTGTGTGCATACGTGCACGTGCTGCGGGGTGGCTGCCGTTCAAGAATGAGACCTGACCAGAGAGTGCATGCTTGTAACTCCAATGCTTGAGGATGAGGAAAGGAGAAAAGAAACTCCCTGGTACTTGCTGGCTAGCCAGTGTAGTTGGAGTCTTCCTGTTCCATGTTCAGTAAAAATAAGGTAGAATGTTCAGAAAGATGGCTCAGCCTGCAGCTAGGCTGATGGCCATTTTGAACAGAAGGTAGAAGGAGAGAACCAACTCTTCCAAACTCTTCCGCTGTTCTCTGACCTCATAATCTCCGTGACCATGCACACTAGCACATAGCACATTAAATAAATGTGAAAAGAAGGAAGAGTGGAGAGCAGTGAGAAGAGGACGCTCAGTACTAACCTCTGGTCTTCACATGCACACTTGCCCAGCACATTCACACATATATGAACCTATACATGCACATGTACACATACGTATGTAATGTTCTTATTGAACAACTTTTATAGTGAAATCAGCATTTAAAGAATACGTCTAGGGAGGTTGAGCGTGTAGTGCAAGTTATAGACTGTGTACTAACATGCGCAAATCCTGTTTTATCTCTAGCACTGTGTAAACTGAGGATGGTAGTGCATGCTTGTATTATCAGTGCTTAGGAGGTTGAGGCAGGAGGATCTGAAATTCAAGGTCATCCTTGGCTACGTAGTGAACATGGAGATACTAGGATGTATGAAACTCTTAATAATGTATCCAGGTCCTGTGTGTCATATATCCTAAATAATTTGGAGTGCTTGAAATAGTTCATACATATGTCAGGAAATTGTGTGATCAAGGAAACAAAACAAAACAAATAGTCTTTTCTATAGCTTGAATAATTCAAAATAGTATGCATTGCACTATGCATTTTGCTGATTGATAATTCATATTCTCATTTGTATCTCAAGGGGTTTTTTCTCCATTTAATTTTGCAGAGATGCTGATGCCACCAGAATAGACATTTATGCTGGTAAGCCAGACTTTAGACCTTATATTGCTAAACTTTCTTTTTCTTAATGCATTTTTTTGCTGTGCTTAAGAAGTGAGTGGTTTCTGAGCCTGGAGATAGTAGAATTTCTTCACATTATAGATGGAAATGGGGCAGCTCTGATCATATATGTCTTAGAACCTAGGAGATTTATGAGGGTAGTGGAACAGAATAATGGAAAATAAAATGACCCAGTATTTCTCGTCTTTCTGGAAAGCAAGATATTGTTGGAATTAATCACTCCCAACTCTTGGTAGCAGAGGTCCCTCCCTGAAACGTTGCTGATGTAGCAGAAATAGTTTGCAATTGGTTTATAGAGATGTTGAGAACCATGTATTAGTCAGGATTCTCTAGAGTAATGGAAGTTAATAGAATGAATATATATATTTATATATGTACGTATATACACACACACACACACACACACACACACGGGGGAAGGGGGATTTATTAGAATGACTTGGAGGCTGCAACTCTAACTCTAATTGGATTTCCCCAATCCAACAACGGCTGGCTGTGAATGGAAGGAGAATCCAAGAGTCTAGTAGTCTCTCAGTCCACAAGGCTGGCTGTCTTAGCTAGTCTTCAGTATACACTGGAATCCCAAAGAGGTAGGTTCCAGTGGCAGTGAAGGAATGGATGTGCCAGCAAGATGAGGGCAAGCAGGCCAAGAGCAAAAGCTTCTGTCTTCTATGTCCTTATTTAGACTTCCAGCAGACAGAATGGCCCAGATTAAAGGTATATGTTCATGCCTCAAGATTCAGATCAAATTCATGGGCCTTTCTACTTCAAAGGTGCAGACCAAAAGTGGATCTACCCACTTCAAACCAAGCAGAAAATCCCTCACAGGTGTGACCTCTGTTTCTGGATTCCAGTTAATTCCAGATGTAGTCAAGTTGACAACCAAAACCAGCCATCACAAGTCCACCCCTGTCAACTTGTCACACAGTCATCTCTTTTTATGTTGTGTTAATTTCCAAATGAAAACAATAACCAGGTCATAATAATGCCTAAATCCTAACTATCCCATATACAATTGCAAGCATATTATATATTTAACAAGGTCATAATTACACCTAAAATGATATAACTATCCCTTGTAAAACCTCAAACTCATTATAAATTTAAAAGATGTGGAGATATCCCTTGGGGGACATTGTTTTAGTATCTCAAACTTAAATATGATAACCATCGATATTTCTTAATTGATGTTATATTGCATGATAAGGAAATTGAAAGAAAATACAAATATCTGTACAAACACATTCTTAACACAATATGATAACACTTATGTCAATTATAATCCTCGTTTCCGTAGTTGGCCATGTAGCCTTAGCTGGTATTTATAACTACCTTTTTCTACTACCCGTTCTCTTCTACCCCGTCAAGCACCTCATTGGGTCTTGTTGTTTTTTTTTTCCTCCCTTGGAGGAGTGGCCCATATCTTCATTCCTAAAGGATCTGTGCCTGGATTAAGCTGTTGTTATTTCCCATTGACTTAATCAGAGGACCTGGTAGCACCAAGAAACACCCTAAAGGATCTTCTGCACTCGAGACACAATTCTTCTTACCTCCATTGTGCAGAAGCAATTCAGTTTCCCCCATGGTAATCTGGATCAATCACCCCTCCTAACAATGTTATTATTTTTTTAGCCTGTTGGTTTAAAGGCATTAGAAGCCCAAAGTGGCCAGGAGGAAATCTGAGCTTCAGTGGCATGTTTGTTTTGTCTCATGGTAGAAACATTCCCCATTCTGAAACCAAAACTTCTAGGTCAGTAGAACTTAGGGTTGCAAGAACAGAAGACAAAATTTTTTGTAGTGGTGTCACTAGTGGTGATAGTGAGTGGAACTATTATTGTCTTTTCACCCCTTGATTCCTGGACCCATGGATTCTGGCAGTGGGAGAAACTGTACCATATATTGGATTCAAAGCATATACCGCCTTCTGGAAATCTTGCCACAGCCTTCCAGGCTTTTGCCACTTAATTGGCAGTGCAACCCTGCCTTCCAAAGGCCATTCCATCAGTATTGTAGGGAACATGGTAAGACCAGTGGATTCCATGGTTGTAGACCCACTGTTGCCCTTCTCTGGCTGTGAAGTGAGTTCCTTGATCAAAAGCAATACTATGTGGAATACCATGATGGTGGATAAGGCCTTTCTCTAAGTACATGAATGATGGTTTTGGCAGAATCATTATGTTCAGAAAAGGCAAATCCATAACCAGAATAATCCACTTTAGTAAGGACAAAGTTGTCCTTTCCACAGAGGAAGTGGTCCAATATAGTCAACCTGTCACCAGGTCACTGTCTCTGATCACCCCAGGAATGATGCCATATCTGGGGCTCAGTGTTGATCTCTGTGGTTGGTAGTTCTGGCACTCAGCAGTGACTGTAGTCATGTCACTTGTTGAATGGTAATTCATATTGTCAAGCCATGCATAACCCCATCCCTGTTACCAAGGCCACTTTGTTCATGGGTCCATTCGTCAGTGACTGGAGAAAGAAGCTGACTGTCCACAGAACAGGTCATTCTATCGAATTGATTATTGAGCTTCTCCTTAGCAGAACTCACCCTTTGATGAGTATTTACATGAGACAGAAGTATCTTCACATAATTTGTCATTTGGAGAGATTTATTCATATACTTCTTCCCCTGATGTCTTTCTCACCAATTTTCCAATCATGCTCTTTTCCAGTTCCTGATCATCCAGCCAGTCCATTTGCTACAGTCCATGAATCAATGAGCAACCATACATTTGGCCATTTCTCCTTTAGAGAAAGTCACTGCTGGTTTAGCAGACAATGAGGGATTAATTTTCTCAGTCAATGGTGAAAAGGCAGTATTTTAAGGAGTGAGTCTGAGAGTATTACTTGAAGTGAAAAAACCTTGAGAATTGGAAGGTTCAAAGTTCTCAGCTTCAGTAGGGTCCTCACACACATTCCAATCTGAAGTTACAGGGTCCCATTCTCCACCAATTAATGCCCTTAACTGAAGACATCCTCTGAATGTGGGACTTGAATTTTCGCTGTTATTTTGCCAACTTTATAATGAGGACTTCAGTGTGATTTTCTATAACTTGAGCTCTGTGGCTTCTGGAGAGAAGATTTTCTTCTAGGGCATACTTAGAAACTTTTAGGCTGTTTATGCACACATGGAACTGATCAGTTTTATCACTAAGTTCTTTTTTGTCCCTCACCATATTCTGAGATGCTAGAAGTTGGCTGATTTTATCATGGTGCTCATCCCTATCCTTTGTCAGTTAATCCATAGATAAATTGCATAACCAACCAGCATTTTCCCTACTTTCCCCCAGACTGTCATAGTTTTATATACAGGGTTACCAAATCTATTACTACTCACAATTGGCAAGTCAGTATAGTCAAATGCATTTATCTCCTTAAGTTCGTAATATAGTTCATACCGTGGGCTTTTAGTGCTCTTCTACCTCCTAGGAGACAGGGTAGCTGGAGAGGCTTTGGCAATTGTAGGTGTTGGCTAATTGAAAAACCAGTTACAGATACTTAAAAGATTCATTCTTATACTTCTTTTGTTCTAAAACCACTTCTGGTACCAAAACTTGTATTAGGGCAAAAGACAGCAAAAGCTCTGTCTTCCATGTCCTTATATAGACTTCTAGGCAGAAGGTGTGGCCCAAGTTGAAGATGTATGTTTCTGCCTCAAAGTCAGGTGCCTTTCTACCTCAAAGGTCTAGACTAGAAGTAGATCCACCCATTTTAAACCAAGCAGAAAATCCTTCACAAGTGTGCTCTCTGTTTCTGGATTCAACTTGATTATATTTGGTATTAACTGGAATGGAAATCACAGACCATCTCTTTGAAGGGTTAGGCTTAAAACTGGACAGTGTGGCAGCCTCTACTATTTTCTTAGTTGTCTCTGCTGTTATATTTTAAGGTCATCTTTTTCCCAGAGTGATGGTAACAACGTAAGAGTTTATAGTCATATCATTGACCTTTTATTTACTTTTTAAATAGTTTGTTTTCTGCCTATTCAGTATTTATAGCAACACCCTTTTTGGTCATTTTGATACTAAAACCTTGAAAAATGGAATTGAAATCCAGTCTTAAATCCAATTTGGTTAATGTGATATATTTTATTGAGATTCTTTTCTGAAATCTGAAAGATTTTGGTCATATTTTGAGCAACATGTCTAGCTTTTGAAAGTCTGCATTTATGTGGAACATACAGTTATCAGATAACCCTCTTCATGGAATCACTTGATAAATAGGAATAAAACACAGAACTATTAGTGTTATATTATTAGGATGACTCTCTAGATAAAATGAAGTATTTAGACTAAATTATTTGGAGGAAAGAAAGTATTCAGAATACCTACATATCAGCTATCCTGCCAAAATTCTGAAAGCCTTCTGTTAAAAAGGCTGCAGTGGTTGAAGTACTTTGGATTTGTTATTGTTACTTGTTTCTGGTTTTAGACAGGGACTCACTAATTAGCTTTTTAGTCTTAGATGAAAATAAAAGAAAAAAGTATAGTAAGAGACTTCAAGATGATGATTGCTAAATCTCCTACATGGTGCCATCTTTCCCAGCTATAGCTGAGTTTGCTTGTAGGAGTGCTGACAATTACCTCTCAGAGAAACAGTGAGTGTTTAAACTATTATTTAGAGGATTAAGAAAAATGAGCCTCTATTTCAAGTGATATTGAAGGAACATATCCTCATAGCTAGAGTTCTTATAAAGAAAAGATCATCTTTGTTTCCTTCTACCACCTTCCTAGGGTAAATTTTAGAAGGAATTCCAAGAAAATTAGATTATAAACAGAGTGCTCAGTGTGCTTCCTATTTGCTTTGGGAAAAGTCCAGAGGGTGACATGAAGTCTTTGCTCTAAGAACCTAATATCCAATTGAAGAAACAGCACACTACAAATGGTTACAGAGAGATAACTAGACCTCCAGAGAACAGTCATGACAGTAAGAAGCTGGGCATTGTGGTACATGCCATTAATCCCAGCCCTCTGTGGGTAGAGGCAGAAGGATCACTTCAATGGTCTCTGCTACTTGGGGACTTCAAGGCCAACCTGGGCTCTGTGGTCATACAGTACTTGTAAGCTGCATTCCCTCCCTCCCTCCCTCCCTCCCTCCCTCCCTCCCTCCCTCCCTCTCTCTCTCTCTCTCTCTCTCTCTCTCTCAGCATGGGGACATATGGAGGGCAGAGGAGAGCATTAGATCCTCTAGAGTTGGAGTTATAGGTGGTTGTGAACCCCATAGAAAAAAACTTTGATTTCGAACCCACAGTTGAAGTGATAACTCTGCTAAAATAGTATGGCAGTCTTGCCCTAACACAAGGGCCTAGAAAGTAACGTCTTGGGTATTATTCAAGGAGTTTCAGTGGTCTTGGGACTTTTCAAACTCATTTGGCTCCGGTTTTTAAATTCCAAATCAGTCTTCACATAATTTTATAGCATAGTATACATTAGTATGTGTAGTATACATCTCTGGGCAGGTGCTAAGACAGTGTTGCCATCATGCTCTGTACCTTACTCAGAGTCTTCATGTGACACTGCTTTTTATTGATGGAAAATTGGAAGACTTTTAATACTTTAAAGACAGGAACAGTAAAAGCCCCGTCCCTACTTGCCACATCTCACTTGGATTACCTACATTTTGATAGGAGGTGCTAGGGAGAAATGTTCTCATCTACCAGGATCGTCCAGGAAGAGCCTCCTTGAACTTTCAAGAGGCATTTTCATGAGGATTCGGCCTCCTGAACATTGAGTGATACTTGAAAATCTCCGTGGTTTATGGTCCATCTAAAATAGTATTTTAATTTACATTAGTTTGTCTATTTAGCAGAGAGTAGTCATGACTCATTTAGTTTCACCCTGAGGGGAGGACAAAAAACATTTAAAACAGATTTGTCAGAGATAATTGTACAACGTGAACTGAAGCTTGGACTCTTCTTTAGGGAGTAGGCTCCAAAGTAGCCTTGGGCTTGACCCTAGATTATTTTACATAGACTTCCTTCTTTTTAGTAGACTTGTTCTTGTTAACTTTTATTCTTGTCTGAGTAGTGGACCATGAACAGCATCTCTGCTGGTGAGGTTGATGTTAGTGGGCTTTACATGGTTTGTCTGGGTTCCCTGCTTCCACATCAGCTTCACTCCTTCTGTTTTATATCTAACATCTGATTCTCATTGTTTAGTAGACTTCATTGAGCTAAAGGGCACCACGAAACTTGGTATGGTCTTTTTCCTTATTTGAGTCTTTTCTCCACCGTTACCACGTGCTATGAGTTGCCACTTGGCACTGCATAAGATGGTTACTAAGAAAATTATTCATCTCCTTACTGGTGGCCACAGTTGGCTGTATCTCCTTCCTGTTAGCCAGGAAGCCCTGCCTCAGCTGCTGTGTATCTTACTGCTAGAGGACTGCAGTTCTGGCCTGGCAGGTCTAGCCCTGAACCAAGAACCTCTTGCTGCATCTTATATCATCTTGCCTCTTTTCAAGGGCCTGTGTCTAGGAAAGGATATGACACAATCTGCATTTAGTCAGTCCTGATCATATAAACATGGTAATTCGTCTGTTAGGTGGCAGTTGCCACCATGGTACTCATACTCCATCTGGCATCATCATTTTGAATGTTACCTCAGACTTAAATCCCACAGGAAGATACCCTGTTGAGTTTGAACTGTTGGTGAGGTATAGTACACAATAGACTACTTCAATGACTTGAGATCCGTGGCTTTGGGCAGATGTAAAGAGACGGAAAGAAAGAAGATATGCATGTATCAAAGACACGCATATTCAATGGTCTTGAGTGTGGTTCATCCCGGTCGATTCTTGGAAGCTTTGTTGTGAGCTAGAAAGCACCAGAGAAGCTTCACACCCTCAAGGGCCCTAAAGTTAACTCATACTAGCTTAGTACTTTTAAAATGAACTAGATTTGACCTAACTCTTTTTACCAGGCTTCACTTTGGTTCACCTTCTGTTCATACCCAGGCTGTCGCCCTTTAAGTGGTAACAGCCGAGTAATGGCAGCCGCTTCTTTTATAGAGAGGCGGGAGGACCTTCGAGGAGGATTTATGCTTTGCTTTTTGGATGATGGAGCAGGAATGGATCCGAGTAAGTGGTTATATGCTGATTGTTTCTTTTGTGGAGCATAACAATTTACTATTAAAGTTGCTTTTTTGTGACCTCCCTGTTGTGGCTAGAAGATCCACCTGGGGAATGAAAAGCCTGCTGCAACATCTCAGGCTTAATTACACTGTGTGTTTGCCGGGTCTTGTTCTATCATGGGAGGAGTTCGGATAACTTGAAGGTCAACCTGAAATCATTTAGATTACCTTTCTCTTGACAATGTATTTATCAGCTTGTGCAACATCCTGGAGCCATAGCTACTGAGGCTTCTTCCCCTGAGACTGTTTGCCATGTTCTGATAACAGCACTGGACGCTGTGGTGGTATTGATGGGCCAAGCAAGGATTACCTTCTTATGCCTCATGACTGAATTTCCTTGGAGAGAGGTTTTGCTGGCATATAGCCATGCTTGTATTTAACTTGACTCATATTGCTGACTTTGAGAGGTCTGAAAAAGTAATGCTAACTTTTTAATTTCTCTTGTCTACCATTTGAGGTGATGCTGCTAGTGTGATCCAGTTTGGGAAGTCAGCCAAAAGAGCTCCCGAGTCCACCCAAATTGGGCAGTATGGCAATGGATTAAAATCGTACGTATATTGGAAGCCTGGCATAGGGCTGGGTACAAAATCACATGGTGCATTCTTGCTGTCCTTCCTTTTGTTCCTCTAGGACAATAGGAGAGTCAGAAAGGAGTGGTGATTGGGGGTAATTAACCAGCTGTCTAGCTGAATTTGTTCAGTATATTGAATAGCATGAATATCTAAAACATTATTCTCTAGAACTGTCTCTTTCCTTTTATTGAATATTATATATATCCTGTGGTTGAGGGTGTGGGTGGTTCTCTTCTGGGGCTGGGGCATATCTGAGATGGCAAGGGACTCACTTTACAATGTTATCAGTATGCTTGTGCCAGGCACTGGGGATCCAGAATGAATACAAGAAACACAGGCTGGAGTAAACTGTCTTATGTGGACATCTTGCAAGGCCATGTAGCAGGAGGCCCATCCAATCCCTTCAGTCTAGTGATCCCTCAGGCCTTGGTTTCCGATTGTTTAGTGCTTGGAGTGTGGTGTTCTAGTTTGGAGTAAAGCCCTGAGAAAAGGGATTTCTATTTCTGAAATACTTAACTTCCAGCTGCACATGCCTTTCGGTGGAATTGGAGTTTGTGCAAATGGAATTATGAGTCATGTTCCAGTCTTGCTGTGAAATGTGTTGTTTTATTTGAGAAAAGGTTATGGTTTGATCTGTTAACAGCCTTGATTGGGCCTCAAGTGCATTGTGCTTTGGGTGTAGAGAAGAGAGTGCTTCCAAAGAGTCTAGGGGCTTGGTTCCTGGACTTTGATTTTTTCTCAGGACAGGAACCAAATGTTAATAATAAGCACTTAACCATGTACCAGGAGGTACTGTGCTAAACTTCATATGGATGATGCCATGATGCCGATGATGGGTGGGTTTTATTAACATTCTCAAATGAAAAAACTGAGCTATATAGGAGGGAATTGGCTTGCCTAAGAGCGCGCAGGTGTTTCTGTGAGAGTGAAGATAGGGACCAGGCCTTTCTGATTAGAAAATGGAAGTGACTGTCCATTTCACCTTGGTCAGACAAAAGTTCAGATCTCAATCCAGCCATTTAGTCACTAAAGTTGTGACTTCTTGTAAATGATGTTACTTATCAAATAGTTAAGGATCAAGTGCTGTTCCTGCTTTGAGAGTCCCTAGTCTGTGATCACAGTGGAAACTTTCCCCAGAGGATTCTGAAAAGGTAATCTAAGACCTATGAAACTGCGGTCTCTATAGTCCTATCACTTTTGCAGACTCAGCTTTAACTCTCTGATGTTTCCTAATCTAGAAAATGAGGTTCTAACTTCTGATATTCTCCCTCAGGAGCCAGTAAAACCTGACTCAGAGAGTGCTTAGAAGACTGAGAAGGAACTTAGAATGCAGCTATCCATGTTTAGGAGATTTTTGTAAAGATCTCATTGAATTGGAGCCATCTAGTGTTCAAAGTTCAGAAGTTAGATGAGGTGATTTATGGTGAGCAAAGGATTGAGCAAGGAAGGTGATGTTTTAGGGTCTCTGCTAATCAGACCCTATAATCAGGATCAAAACAGAAACAAACAAAAAAAGAGACTTGAAGAAAGTTTTGCCAAATTTGATGAGGCCAGAGCTGTCCACAAGCTGTAGGGAAGGAAGGAGTATACTGAGATTTAAGGAAAATGAGCCCTGTCATCAGGAAAGAGAATCGACAGCCCTGAGGGTATCTATGAAGTGTCTTGGGAGTTTTCGACAGTGCTTGGGAAATGGAATGTGACATTCGCTTGTATGCCTGGCATTCCAGGCTGGATTGTATATAGAGATTAATGAGGCTTCCTATCGGTGTCTTTTCCCGGGTGTGTTGTAAGACTAATGAGATAATAGCCATAAAGCCCAGAAGTTGCCCAGAAAAAAAGGAACTAAATAGCCTCATTGTTGAGTAGATAGTCCTTCTGCTGCTGCTTCATACTTCTGCCCTGCCCTGTGTTGCTGGGAACAGCCTGTCTCCACCTGTTCTGTAGAAGGATTGACATGGCCTAACAGGAAGGAAGCCATTGATTCCATTTATACTTTTGCCAGATGAGTTTTGTTTTCCTTTGATTCTGGGGATTGAATCCAGGCTCTTGCACATACTAGGCAAAGGTTCCAGCACTCTGCCCTGTGCCAAGCTTCAAACTTTTGCCTTGTTGAAGACAAACTCAAGACTGTAGAATAAGCTCAAAGAGCAAAGCAGTTCTGAGACAGAGAATGAATGGCTAGAGTTACTGGACATGGATGTAGGCCTTGAACTATTTAAAGATCAAATTAGCATTTGTATTTAGTAAGTGTTGCAGTCATACTGGTTTTTGAGGGACTTGTGAGACTAGTCTGTTGACACTTCTCTTGACAGTTTTGCCATTAGATGAGTGGACAGGAAGGGATTTTGTGTTAGTGAAGGAAGGACAGGACTTAAGAAGAGGGTGTGGCCCCAAAAGACGATGATGAGTTCAAGGTGTCAGCTGCAGGAGTGAAATTTTATAATGCCACAGAGGACCCTATGAACCTAGAGCTCAAGCATGTTTATTTGTTAGGGTTGTGGTAATAAGCTGAGAGGGAAGCTAAGCCAGGGATTGTGGTCTGAGTGAAAATATTCTAGAGGGATTGTGAGTAACCTGAAACCCTTGTATGTAAGGGAAGTTTGCTCAAGGAGGTCATAGGTTATAGACTAAGGAATTAGAGACCGCTAAGAAGGCACAGCAAGAAGTGCTGGCTGAGTAGGAGGGAACAAGGGCTGCTGGGACAGGGGTATTGGTAGTCTTGAGGAGAGCTCTCTGATCAGCTTCAGTTATGCCTGGAAGGTGTGCTGCTCCCTTTTCAGATGAGCTTTGAGTCCTTGGGAATAATCTGTTTTCTGTTTCCCTTTCAGGGGCTCAATGCGGATTGGGAAGGATTTTATCCTCTTCACTAAGAAGGAAGATACTATGACCTGCCTCTTCCTGTCTCGCACCTTTCATGAGGAAGAAGGCATTGATGAAGTAGGTTTTTTCCTGTGGCCTGAGTTGCTGCTTGACATTTGCTGGGTTTGTCTGTGGTTCTGGGCTCCTTGGAGCTGTATACTCGGAGCAGGTGCTTGCTGTTACCAGATGAGATCGGTAATACATTGATTGGAAGGTGGTAAGGCAGAGAGTTCCTTTATGTGAGAGGAAGTAAAATCTCAGGGGGCTTCAGACAATGGCTATTCTGTTCTGAGGATGAGACTGACATGGTAAGAGATAAGAGTTGGATTTGAAGCCTTTCTGTATCTACAGGGCACTCCATTTCTGTGGAGGGTGTCTCAATGGAGAGCTGGTACCACAGAAGGTGTTTTGGGCTTCCCTGACTGACTGGAAATTAAAGCTGGTGGTAATAATAGACCACCAGCGTCTTTCCCGTGATGATGATTTTATGGAGTATGCTGTGAACACATTTCTTTTTGAGGAAGTGTGTTGCTCTAACTTATATCAGAAGCCGTGAGTCAGACCCTAACCAGGTGGTAAAGCAAGTAAGTGTATGGAAGACAGCAGTGTGATCTTTGTTAATAACACTTTCCACCTCCTGTTATTATCAGATGCTTCATTGCTCCTATAATTATTACTGTCCTGGAAGACAGGCTTAGTAATAAATCTTAACTTCTAGAATATATTGGTAATAAGGGCTGGCAAGATGGTTTGGCAGGTAAGAGCACTGGCTGCTCTTTCAGAGGACCAGGGTTCAATTCCTAGCACCCATATGGCAGCTAACTACTGTCTGTAACTTCAGTTCTAGAGGATCTAATACCCCCTTCTGGCCTCTGTGGGCACCAGGCATGCATGTGGTGCATAGACATACATGCAAGCAAAACATCCTTCCTTATACATTAAAGAAAAAAATTTGTGTGAGCTAAACAAAAACCTACCCAGTTCTCTTTGTGGTCTGGTGGCTCAGACTAAAGAGAAGCTTTCCTCTTTTGAGACAGGGTTTAACTATGTAGTTCTGGTTGGCTAGAACTTGTTATGTAGACCAGGATGGCCTCAAACTCACAGAGATCCACTTGCCTCTGCTTCCTGAATGTAGCAATTAAAGGCATATACTACTGTGTTTGTCAAGAGTGGGAGTAGGGAAGGTCTGTCCAGCGGCCTTTCAGGTCTGAGTAATAGATGCTTGAGAGGGACCTGTGTAGAAAGAAATTCATAGCTGTCACTTAAGTAGATGGTCCAGTTGAGAATTTCAGTTTGTTCCTCTCTGTTGGTTAGCAGTGATTGAATTTGTACTAATCCTGTTGAGATCTGAGCATAAATTTATGGCAAACTAATTGATGTTAAAATGGGAACCTTTTCTTACCATTTTTAGTTACCCAATCAGTGGATTTTTTTTTTTCACCTACTACATGAAGTTTGTTACCTATTGAGCATATTTGGAGAGAGATGCAGTGAGGCTGGAAAGAGCAAACCTGTTAGAGAAGATAGACAGCCTGGTTCTCAGAAATGTCACCTGGTGAAAGGAGTCTTGGAGTGAGTCAGTAAAAACATCCTTAAACCTTTGAGGTTGGTGCTGGGGAGAGGGATAGTCTTGAGAGAACAAGGCCAGGTTGGACCAATGCTGGGCCTTGTTTGAGTGAATGGGATTTTAATAAAGCAGTCCCTAGTATCAGATTCTCTTTGGAAAGTCCATGTGGTTACTTTGCAGTGGTTAGATTAGAAAGATTTGGGGCGGACCAACCAAGAGGTCCTGTCTATGGTAGCAAGCTGGGAGCTAAGAGAAATGAAGTTACCTTTTTAGAGTGTGAGACTCTGATACAGTATTTGATGATTGAAGGGGGGGAAGAAAGGGATTAGAGAGACTTGCAGGCTCTGCTGTGGTGATTGGAGCTAGTGGGCCATCTGGGGCTGGGGAAGAATGGAGGAGGGGGACTATGGAGGGAGGACAGTGTAAGTTAGTTTGGGACGGACATGCGATGTGAAGTCTGTCTGGAGTTTGGGGGCAATATTAGCTCTAGGCTGCCTGCCTGCCTGCCTTCCTATCTGTCTTTCTGTTGTTGTCGTCTTCTTCCCCCTATCTCTATCTCCCTCTCCCTCTCCTCTCTCTCTCTTTCCCTCTCCCTCTGTCTCTCTTTTTTTCTTTCTTCCTTTCCCCCTACATCCCTGGTCCTAGGCTCTGGAATTGTTAGTAGCAGATAATATCACTTAAAAAAGAAAATGAAGCAAGAAAAGGACTTGAGACCTAAGCAGGCCAACATGAAAAAGTGTGGGTCAGGGGAAAGTCTAGGAAGAAACCTGGGAGATTGGTGACATAAAAGCTGAAGGAGAAATGCCAAGTTGGGGCTAGAGTGGAAGTTAGTGCCTGCAGTTCAGAGTGGTGCTGTCACCTGGAGTATGGAACATGTTCGCAGACTGGGAATGTAACTTGATTCCCTTGGTGGAAGGGCTGGGTTGAGATTTTTCCCTTACTTGGTGCTAGAAGGTCACTGTCTTGGATTGTACTCTAGTGCAAACTCTGCTAAGATTTCAAAATAAGATCATTTTCAATCCAGGAGGAATGTGTCCAAACCAGTCGTGTGGTTGAATGATTTCAGCGTGAAGCTTTTCAGAAACTAGCAGTGTTAGGACTCCTAAGGAGTTATCACCCAGGCCTGTGCTAAGATACTGAATTTCTCCTTTGTCTTATGTGTGGGCCATTTGGCTTGAGCCCATGAGGTTCTTCATTTGGTTTTCTGCACAGAGAGAATCCCTTTGGCCGACCCCCTGACTACTGGCTTTGAGCAGGAGATGAGGATATGATGAAGCCACTAGGGAAGATCTTTGAAGAAAAGGGATTCTTTTCTAATTAGACATAAAATCAAATTCCACATGTGTTGAGGAATTGTTATAATAAAGTACACATCCATGTAGTCACAATATAAACCAAAGTTAGAAGTCCCCTATGGCCACCTGACCAATGTTGTCTCCTCAGTATACCCCTGGGAGATGTACCAGTGTACCTGGTAACTTAGGATGATCTCTTCCTTTCTGTGGGCTGGGGTCATTGTCTGTCATTGGTGTTTGTGTATTAGTTTGGTTTTGTCCCTGTACACATGGACTGACAATGTAGAAATCCACTTGTATCTCTTTCAGATAATACTGTGTTTGTGAGATCCATTCATATTTGTGGCTGTGCCTTTGCTCACTTTTATTGCCACAGACTATTTCAGTTTAGTCACTCTGTAGTGGATATCTGGGTTATTCCTGTATGTGTATGCTGGTATGTACATGCAAAAGTTCCTTTGAATGTATTTACTTAGAAGTAGAATTGCTGAGTTACAGATTATAGTTTGTATCTCTAGATTCACTAGATAATTGCAAATATATTTTTCCCTAGTGGTAAAAGTAGAATTTTCACCAAATTAATGAAATGGCCAAAGACATCCCAAAACAGGCACGCAGACTTTGGAGGCACAAATCAGCATAGTGACAGGAGTTTGGGGAAGGACCAGAAGCTACAAACCTGATGCCAGACTATATAACTGAAGGGACAAGAAACCTGCGTGTTTGGGGGAAGGTGGCTCTGGAGCCCCAATCACAGTGCATATCTGTGCTAACCCCAAACACAGGTGATTGTCCCATTGCCTACCTGGAATGCTCGAACACGGGAACCCATCACAGATAATGTGGAGAAATTTGCCATTGAGACAGAGCTTGTCTACAAGTACTCTCCCTTCCACACTGAGGAGCAAGTGATGAACCAGTTCATGAAGATTCCTGGAAGCAGTGGTGAGTAGGCTTTGGCCCTGCAGCCCAGAGAATCTGGGAGCTTTAAAGCCTCTGGTAATGTGGAGGGTGAGCCAGGGTTGGCTGGCAGAGAGAAAGGATTTCTGTTCCCCAGGAACACTGGTGATCATCTTTAATCTCAAGCTCATGGATAATGGAGAGCCGGAACTAGACATAATCTCAAATCCAAAAGATATCCAGATGGCAGAAACCTCCCCAGAGGGCACGTGAGTATGGCTGGGAAGGGTGGCAGGACCTGGAACTGGTCTTTATTTCCTTAGACGACTTCAGGGAAAGATGGAAGAGCCCCTTTCCTGGCTTTATCTTGGTGGCAGTATTGATAGAGCTGAAAGTCTGAGATTTCCTGCCTGTTTAATAGCAGGACAGTGATTCCTCATCCAAGCTAAAGCAAAGATTAGTGATTTCCTGTTCTAACTTTTCCATTGACAGAAGAAAACGAGGCCTGGGTCTGGGGGTGGTGAAATTGCACTGGGGTTCCTGTAACAGCCAGGTGAGGTGTCTGTGGGGCCCCTGTGTGGGGACATGAGAGAGCAGGGTGGATGGAGTACCTGTGAGGAGGGACCATTCTGGTCAAAGTGGCATGAGAAGCCAGGATGTGAAGTGAAAGGTGAGGACCTGCAGAGAGGAGTCCATATGTATATGGCTTTGGGCTTACTGTGGTGTGGGTGGCAGGATGTCTTAGTTCCTGCTTTCTCCAGGAAGCCAGAGCGACGCTCCTTCCGAGCCTATGCTGCTGTACTCTACATTGATCCCCGGATGAGGATCTTCATCCATGGGCACAAGGTGCAGACCAAGAGACTCTCCTGCTGCCTGTATAAGCCCAGGTAAGGGCCTAGCTACCATGATCGGACTGGGCAATGGAGCCTGACCACATTTCTCTGGGATATTGTTAGGGTGGTGCAATGTGAAGCCTCTAACACTGCTGACTGTACCTATCTACCAAAGAGACACTTCTCTGGAAAGGACAGAAGTGACTGACAGACTATTGGGTTGGTTGACCAGTCCAGTTAAGAAAAGTGCCTTCTGAGATGCGGAGAGTGGCACAGGGAGCTGTCTTGTCTCAAGTTCAGGAACCTATAGACCCTTTACAGGAAAGGAAAAGCCATGGCTTATTACTGAGATTTGTTCCTGCTGTGAGATTAGGTGATGATTCCTGGAAGCAGTGGTGAGTAGGCTTTGGCCCTGTGGCCCAGAGAATCTGGGAGCTCCAGAGCCTCTGGTAATGTGGAGGGTGAGCCAGGGTTGGCTGGCAGAGAGAAAGGATTTCTGTTCCCAGGAACACTGGTGATCATCTTTAATCTCTTTAACCTGCTGAACACCAAAGACAAATTGAGTAAGGAATTGAGCTTGGATTTGTTATATCACAAGGAGCCAGGGTACCACCACATGGGAGGAGGCAGGGTGCTTCCTGAGCTGCTCAAGTTGGCTGCCTGCCCCACTGCTGCTTGGCCTTCAGGTTGCTTTTTCCACTCTTCAGGATGTACAAGTATACATCAAGTCGTTTCAAGACTCGGGCAGAACAGGAAGTGAAGAAAGCAGAGCATGTAGCACGGATTGGTAATGCTGCCCCTGTATTAGGAGGAGGGCTGGAGTTGGGGGCACTGCTTATAGCCAAAGCCTGGGGACAAGGCTCTTCTCCTACCTCAATCCAGTTCCTCTCCAAGTCTCCCCAAATCTAACCTTCACAGTACTTTTCTCCAGACTTGACTCTCTCCTCCCACTATTTCTAGGACTTTATAGAGGGCTAGAGTGGCATTAAACACACCTACAGTCTTATTTTAACAAACATCAACTCTTTGGCTTGACCAGTTGAAATATCTTATACTGCATACTGCTTGTCCTGAGGCAGAAATCACAAGGCTTCTCTCCCAGAATAACCATAGTTTTCTTGGCTGTTTGTTGAGGGTGATTGTCTAAAGCATTCTTCAGGCTCCA
This sequence comes from Uromys caudimaculatus, assembly GCA_028551405.1. Classification (NCBI taxonomy): domain Eukaryota; kingdom Metazoa; phylum Chordata; class Mammalia; order Rodentia; family Muridae; genus Uromys; species Uromys caudimaculatus. The sequence continues at coordinate 23,628,085 of CM052712.1, read as the reverse complement.
ACTCATGCTGATGGTTGAATTCCCATTGACTCTCATAATTCATTTGAAAAGCATTTCAGAGTATAAATAATGCTCTCCTTGGGGTTATAATTTTTATTTGAGATAGACTTATTCTCTGTCCCATGTTGGCCTCAAACTGGGTTGACCTTCCTGCCTTAGCCTGCCAAGTGCTGGAACTATAGGCATGTACCATCTTGACCATGACAGTTTTGAATATCAGGTTTTGTTGTTATTTGATTTTGTTTGTTTGTTTGGTTTTTTTTTTTCTGAAGCAGTTCTTTAGTCCAAGCCCAGAGGATGCCCATGTGGCCATTGTTCCTCTAGGTAGCCTTTTCCTTGTTAGCATATACTCCTTGTGTAGCAGGGACTGCTCTGTGAATGAATCAAGGAAGAATGATGGAGTTCTGAACCTTTGATTTCTTTTTGGTTTTAGCTGAAGAGAAGGCCCGGGAGGCAGAGAGCAAAGCTCGGACTTTAGAAGTACGAATGGGTGGAGACCTGACACGCGACTCCAGGGTAAGTCTCAAGCTCTCTTTTATGGCATATGTGGTATCCTGAGCTTAGTAAGATTGAAGCGTCTCCTGTAAGGTCACTTATCTGTAGAAAGAAATAGTCTTCAGGTATGTTTTAGTATCCAGGTAATTAATATCAGTGTAAAAGCGTCATGTTACTTCATGTAGCAGAGTGCGCCTCCTCCATTCACCTGATGGTACATTGGCAGGTGATGTTGCGGCAGGTCCAGAATACAGCCATCACCCTTCGTAGAGAAGCTGATGTCAAGAAAAGGATCAAGGATGCCAAGCAGCGGTGAGTATTTGGACAGCCTTTTGGTCTTTTAAAATGGTGCAGCATTTGCATAGATAGGTTGCCATTTGGCACCAGGTTTACTTAGAGAAAGCAGTCTCTGCTGTTTTCGAAGATGCGGTCAAGTGCTTCTACTGACCTGTGGAAGGTAGGCAGGTGACACTTGAAACACTAAACTCACTTCCTTTACACTGTTGTACTTTTCTTATTTTTTTCTGTTAAGGTTGCAAAGAATGCCCATTGTATAAAACTTGAAAAATATAAAATATTTAAGTAAAAAAATGTGAAACTCCCTTATTCTGAAAATATGCATTTTAATTTTTTCTATGTTCATAATTTATTCTCCCTACTGATTACAAATGTAGAGTGATACTGTAGATTGGATTTTGTGCTGTTTTATTTAGAATGTGCTGTTTGCGGTCTCAATCATCATCCTACTAGCTATGTATCAAGCTTCTCAGGCTCTGGGCCATGACTTCCTAGCTAGACTCCAGGTGGTTTCCTCACCACAGACGGAGGTTTCAGCTCACTGTACTCTAACTTGTCCCAAGATTTTTCTTGGCATGTCATATGAGTATCTTTTTGCTAATTTTTTGCCTTTAAAACTATTATATAGGGGCTGGAGAGATGGCTCAGCGGTTAAGAGCACTGATTGCTTTTCCAGAGGTCCTGAGTTCAATTCCCAGCAACCACATGGTAGCTCACAACCATCTCTAATGGGTATCCGATGCAGTCTTGTGGTGTGTCTGAAGAAGTGACAGTATACCCACATTTATGAAATAAATAAGTAAATCAATAAAAAAAAAAAAACAAAAAAAACCTCTTACATAAGCCAGGTGCAGTGGTGCACACCTTTCATCCTAGCACTTGGGAGGCAGAGACAGGTAGATCTCTGTGTTGGAGGCTACAGAGCGATTTCTAGAACTCTAGCTTGAAAAACAAGCCAGACTGAACTATTATTGTTATATAATTGAGATTTTGAGGAATGTAAGACTATAATGTTGTATTTACTCTACCATGTAAGTCTCCGTGCAGAGATTTGCCGCAGTTTCGCAGTAACTCATTGATATTTAAGTCCATCCCTGTCTCACCACTCTAAACTCTGTGTATACACAGGAGGTCGGGGAACAGTTCGGCTCCTTATCAGATCTAGCATCACATCGTGAACGGACATGTAAAACTTTAACATGTCTCAAAGTAAACTTAACATACCATTATCACCATGATGTTTTTCTGCTAATGAGTTAATATGCTTGATTTTTTTCTCTCCTTTATTAGAGCACTCAAAGAACCCAAGGAACTGAATTTTGTTTTTGGGGTCAATATTGAACACCGGGACTTAGATGGCATGTTTATCTACAATTGTAGCCGCCTGATCAAGATGTATGAGAAAGTGGGCCCACAGCTGGAAGGGGGCATGTGAGTACTCTAGGAGAGTTTTCCAGGCCTGGTGAATGGCAGCAGAGTTTTGACAACAGAGTTGTGACCTCTTTGTCTTTGCAGGGCATGCGGTGGCGTTGTCGGGGTTGTTGATGTGCCCTACTTGGTTCTGGAGCCTACACATAACAAACAGGACTTCGCTGATGCTAAGGAGTACCGGCATCTGCTGCGGGCAATGGGAGAGCACTTGGCACAGTACTGGAAGGACGTCGCCATTGGTAATGCGACCAGGCTACCAGGCCTCAGCCTCTCTTTTATGAGCCTTAAGGTGTTTATGTGGCTCGAGAGGGTGAATTTAGTTAGGCAGAGGATTTTACATTGTTGCATGCTACAGTTGCTTCCATCATAAAATGTGGGCATTTGTCTTCTAGCCCAGCGTGGAATCATCAAATTTTGGGATGAGTTTGGCTACCTTTCTGCCAACTGGAACCAACCCCCATCCAGTGAGCTGCGTTTCAAACGCCGGAGGGCTATGGAAATTCCAACCACTATCCAGTGTGGTGAGTTGAGTGACAGGAACTCTTTCCAGACTCCTGACATGATATTCTTGTCTTTAGTCTCAAGTTGGCCTTCTGACTTGACTAACATTCACTAGGAACAGGATCTGTTTGGCAGTGGCTGTGTGAGGCCTGCTAGTTCCTCCAGTTTCTCTTAATGAGGTGACAATCGCCACACCTTGGAGACACTTCATATCACAGTTGGGCCGGGCTCAGTAGGTTTGCTACCATGTCGGGTTTAGAGTAAATAACTGACTGAGCCTTGAGAAGGAAGGACTGATAGCATCAAGATCTCATGATATTTTTAATCCTTGCTTCAATCACTGTTCATAAGGTGAATCACTGTTTTGTAATAATAGATAAAGAGGTTGAAAGTCAAGGACATCTTTGCCTTGAGCCTAGCTGTGAGGAGCCAGGATTCCAGTAAATGTTGATAGGTATGGCTGATCTGTTGAGAGGTGGTATTTTTCTTTTGCAGATTTGTGTCTGAAATGGAGGACTCTCCCCTTCCAGTTGAGTTCAGTAGAAAAAGATTACCCTGATACTTGGGTTTGCTCCATGAACCCTGATCCTGAGCAGGACCGGTGAGTCTTTCTTTAACAAGGGTTGTGGGTACTCTTCCCTCCCTGCGGTAGTTTTCTTTCTGTTGCTGTGATAGACATCAGGAACAAAAGCAATTTAGCTACACTTCCAAGCATAGTTCATCATTTAGAGAAGTCAGGCAGGAGTTAAGAAGGACCTTGAAGTAGAACCTTGAAGAAACACTATGTCCTAGGTCAGTAACTCAGGCTCATGCTTAGTCTTATACATTCTTATACATCCTGACCACGTATCTAGGGATATTACTATCCACAGTGGACTGGACCTCCTACATCAATTTAACAGGGCAATCCCCCATAGACATGGCATGCCCATAGGCCAATCTGATCTAGACAATTCCTCAATCCAGGCTTTTGTCAAGTCTATAATTAAAGCTAACTTGGACATTCACCATGCCCGCCACTGTTCTCTCCACTCTTGGGGTATCCCTTGAGATCATTGTTTTCCTAGCCTCACATCTCTGGCTGGTACACATGGTATATTTCTAAGAAGGGAGAGTAAACGTGTCCTGTAACACCATTTTTATACATTGAAAGCTCTGTGGTGGTTGCAGGACAGCAAGTCTCCCTCCTATTGGAACCTTGGTTTGCTACCAGTCTCTTCTTTTCACAGCTGTGAAGCTTCTGAACAGAAGCAAAAGGTTCCCTTGGGGACATTAAAAAAGGACCCAAAGACACAGGAAGAAAAGCAGAAGCAGCTGACAGAGAAAATCCGCCAACAGCAGGAAAAGCTAGAAGCTCTTCAGGTATGTGGTCATGGGCAAGTGGGCACAGCCAGCCTGTGTCAGCAGTCCAGGACAGGAGCTTCGGTGGCTTTCCTGTCCCTTCCATTCCCTGTGTGTTCCCAACCAACGTTTTCCAACCCTGAAATCTTAGTCCAAATACTTACAGTACACCTTGTTAGTTATTTAGATAACAAACCATTTTGTTTATATATCCAAAGTTTATATATTCAATGTATTTAGAATGTATAAGCATTCCAGAAAATAAATATCCTATCATAAAAGAAATCACCATTAACTCAATAGTTTTATAACTTTTCCTCCCTCCTCTTCTCAACCCCCACCTCCATCCCCACCCCCCAAGAACAGGAATTAACCTAGAGCTGTGTATGTATTAGGCAGGCACTATCACTGAGTTCTATCCCTAATCCGTTTCTTGCTTTTTATTGTAAATTTTCCTTGATACAGTGTCTCACTGAGATCAACTTAAGTCCAGAGAACTTAAGTTTCTCTGGAGTAGCTAGGATCACCAGAAGTAGCGCTTTCCAATTTGCATAAATACCTACACATAAAAATCTCTATAATTTTTAGTAGTCATAGGGAAGCATTTGTATTTAATATATGCATGTTATTTTTGGTACATAATTCTTGAAAATTTGTAAAATTAGAAAAGAATTTGCAAAGTATTAAGGCTTTTAAAAAGATCTTTCTCAAGCCAGGTGTAATGGCATACTCATTTAATCCCAATACTTGGGAGGCAGGTAGATCTTTAAGTTTGAGGACAGCCAGGGCGCTCAGAAAAATCCTGTCTTGAAAAAACAACCAAATGCCGGGCAGTGGTGGCACATGCCTTTAATCCCAGCACTTGGGGGGCAGAGGCAGGCAGGTTTCTGAGTTCGAGGCCAGCCTGGTCTACAGAGTGAGTTCCAGGACAGCCAGAGCTATACAGAGAAACCCTGTCTCGAAAAACCAAAAAAAAAAAAAAAGAAAGAAAGAAAAAAAGAAAAAACAACTAACCAACAAGAAAAACTTCTTAAATTGCCTTGCAAAAGATTATTTTGCACTTTTTACCAGTGTTTAGAAAAGTAAGCATACATTAATTTTAATATTTATTTGTTTATTTTTGGTTTTTCAAGACAGGGTTTTTCTGTATAATAAACTTGTCTGTCTAGGAACTTTGTAGACTAGGCTGACCTTTAACTCACAGGGATCCACCTGCCTCTGCCTCCTAAATGCTGGGATTAAAGGCATGTACCATCTCTTGGCTAATTTTTATTTTTAAGGTTGATTAAGTTTTCATTTGTACTTAATGTTTCCAGTATTTCATGATTTCATGTTTTTTTGATTATTTTTATTATTTTAAAATCATATGTGTGTGCGCTCATGTGCACATGCATGAGGAATTTGAGTGCAGGTGCCTGTGTATTCCAGAAGAGGGCATCAGATCCCTGTTGCAAGTGATGGGACCTGAACTCTGGTGCCATACAAGACTAATCTACAATCTTAACCAATGAGCCATTTCTTCAGCTCCCAGTTTCATATTTGTTATAAAGGCATTTCTCTTTCTTCTCTGTCTGTACAATGCACTATACTTACAAACTGGAAATGTCTTAAGCGTGTTGATCCCATCCAGTTTTCTGGCCTCATGATAACTTTTCTTTACCAGTCCTTTCCCACCTTTTTGATTTCTTTTTTAGAAATTTTAAAGATTTCCCCAGACTCTCAGTTGTTTAATCACTCACATAGGTACCCTTTGTGTGTGTATGTGTGTGTACTGCCTTTCTAGTGATAATAAAAAGCTTTCAGAAATAGAACTGATCACTGTCCCAGGCACATAGTGAGGATCCAAAAAGATATTATTTCATTATACCAAGATACACAAGTTCATTGTTATATTTGTTTTTGCAGAAAACCACTCCCATCCGCTCACAAGCTGACCTGAAGAAATTGCCCTTAGAAGTGACTACAAGACCTTCTACTGAAGTAAAGCCCAGGGACATGAGGGAGGCGGGCTCTTCTGGTGTCTAAGCTCGGGTCAATGTTCTCACTGTCTGTGGGCTTTATTAGGGACCTGTACGAAGACCTCAGCGTCCTCGGTCACCTCCTTTACCTGCAGTGATCAAGAATGCCCCTAGCAGACCCCCTTCTATTCAAACTCCCAGACCAGCTACCCAACTCCGAAAGACATCTGTTATCAGCCCTCCAAAACCACCCACTACAGCAGCCCGAGGAGAAACTAGTACTTCCAGGCTACTCCAGCCAGCTGAGGCACCTCGAAAGCCTGCAAACCCTCCCATCAAGACTGTACCCCGACCCACCCCTCCTGTGCAGACTCCCTCACCATCTCTAATCCCCAATTCCAAGAACCTTCGGGAGGTCCCTGCTCCAAAAGCCATCAAAACTCCAGTAGTCAAGAAGCCGGAGCCACCTGTTAAACAGTCCATGGTGAGATACTTTCCCTCCTCCATGTTCCAGTTCATTAGCAGTGCTGTAGGAAAAAAGGTTATACAGGGGGAATCCCGGATCACTGAATCTTAAAGCTTTTCTGATGCCCCTGAGGAAAAGGCGTCTACATAGCTGAAGAGACATGCTCAGAACTGACACAGCAAGTTTTTTACCCAGGGAGCTTTTTTTACTCAGCACACCCAACCTTGGTCTGCTGCAAACTTGAGTTGGATTCTCATGGTGTGGGCATAGTTTGTTAACTTGATAACAAATGGCTTTGGTAGGTTATGGTAGTAGTCATCGGGTGGTCTCAGCTGGCTGGCAAGCAGGTTAAGCAGGGAGTAAACTGAGAGGCTTCTCCTGTGACAGTCTGGTCAGACTAGGAGGTTTCATATGTGTGTACTGAGTAATTCCAAGTGGGAATTGACATAGCTCCTCTGAGTAGTTCCTTTAGGCTACATAAAACTTTCCTGCATCTTGGGATGTGAACATGGTCAGTTCATGCTTCTGCTCTTCTGCTCTAGGCAACCTCAGGTCGGAAGCGGAGTCTTGCAGTCTCAGATGAGGAAGAGGCTGAAGAAGAAGCTGAGAAGAGGAAAGAGAGATGCAAGCGGAACAAACTTGCTGTGAAGGAGGAAAAGAAGGAAGCAAATGAGGTGGGTAGTCACATGAAGTTGGGAGGGATTGCATCCCTGGGGCCTGTGCCAACTCCCATTGTGTTAATGACTTGAGGCTTTGAGCCTTGTTGAACCTCTCAAGGACTCTTGTTACCCAGATGATTAGAAATATGGGCCAGGTAGGATCCTGAGACTGGTCCTAATTACAGGCCAATACACTTGTGTACATCTAGGTGCCCAGAATCACCTCCAATGTGTCGCTTGCCTGCTGTTTTGTTTATAAAGGTGGCAGAAGGATAGATACCTGGGACAGCATAAGACATGAATATTATAGTTAGTGACTATAGGTGGCCAATTATACAAAAGTCTACTTTTTAGGGGCCATTGAAGAAGCCTCTAATAGACTGTTCTCCTTGCAGCTCTCAGACAGTGCTGGGGAAGATGACCCAGCTGAACTCAAGAAGGCTCAGAAAGGCAAGTTTGGGGAGATCCCTGTCAGGCTGTGGTGGAGATGGAAATAGAACCTTCACTGTCAGCAGCTTCCTCCTGAAAGTTAGCAGCTTCCTGGGCTTGGGCTCTATCCCATACTTGGTCCAGTTGTCCCTTCATGGTTTTTTTGTTTCATTTGTGGTCCTAGAGATTTTTGAGCAGATACTTATTATATAGTCCAGTTTGACCTTGAACTTGTAATCCTCTGGATCAATGTCCAAGTTCTGGGATTAAAGGCATGTGCCACCATGCCTGGCTTATTGTTTTGCTTTATGCTTTTGCTCTTTTTAATACTAATTCTTTGGTGTTTGCCCTTGGCAAGTCATTCATCCTGTGCCTTGGCTCCATGACAGATGGAAGAATCAGCATTGCTAACCCTGGGTGTATACCGAGGGATCCACCTGTGGACTACTTTTTACAAATACAGCCCTGGCTGAGGTGGGAGCACTGATACAGTTCTCTGATTCTCACTTGTGTCTGAATTCTCAGATAAAGGACTGCATGTAGAGGTTCGTGTGAACCGGGAGTGGTACACAGGTCGTGTCACAGCTGTGGAGACGGGCAAGAATGTGGTTCGGTGGAAAGTGAAGTTTGACTATGTGCCCACAGACACAACACCAAGAGACCGCTGGTAATGCCCTATTCTGGGAGATCAGAATAGCAGAAGTCAGCTAGGGCAAAGAGAGGAAGTACCACCATGTCCCTCCTGGCAGGCTGTTAGGAACCTAGGACAGACACGATAAGCTCTGTGTCCCCCATAGGGTGGAGAAAGGCAGTGAAGATGTCCGACTGATGAAGCCACCTTCCCCAGAGCATCAGAGCCCTGACACACAGCAAGAAGGCGGAGAGGAGGAGGAGGCTCTGGTGGCCCAGCAGGCTGTGGCCTTGCCAGAGCCTTCCACTTCTGATGGTCTTCCCATTGAACCTGACACCACTGCCACCAGTACCAGCCATGAGACTATTGACCTCCTGGTCCAGATTCTTCGGTTTGTGTTTCTTTATCTTTTTCCTTAGGGTTGACAATAATTTTTACGCTTTCCATGCTATTCTGAGTTCCAATCCCTCTCTTCCTACTTAGGAATTGCTTGCGGTATTTCTTGCCTCCAAGTTTCCCCATCTCCAAGAAGGAGCTGAGTGTTATGAATTCAGAAGAACTAATATCTTTTCCTCTGGTGAGTCTGGTCTAACTTTTGCTTTCTACACCTAGGTGCCCTTCTCACTGAGTAGATAGGACTGATGTGCAAAAAGAAAGACAGCGTCGCCTCTTGAGACCCCTTAAAGATTTAGGGCAAGTGCACCTCCCCTTCATCCCCCCCTTTCTCAAACCTGCCCTCGGAAGCATTGATGAGATTGGACTCACTAGACCTAAAATGTGAGACTTGGAGAGAGGTAGAGAGACACTGATGGCATGTAGAGATGAGCAGGGGGGCCCCGGTAGCTCAGTGGACTTTGTGCTTCCACCATCTTAAAGACTTGCTAGGGTGGAGCTGCTTCTTCTAGGTAGCTGGCCATGAGGCTGAGAGAAGTGTTGCTGAGAGGCAGTGCCCAGAGAGTCTTGGCAGCTTGTAGAGAAGGAAAACCCTTTCTAAAAACCTAACCAAACAATCAAACAAAACTCAACTAGGGCTTCAAGTGCAGGAGACTCTGAAGTGGGTGGGGCAGGAGGCTTTTGTGACCAGTGATAGGCTGAAAGGGTTGGAGATAAGGGTACATCTTGAGCATCAGTCTTAGCCTCATTTCTATGTAGGAAATGGAGCTGAAGGAATTGTTGATCTGAACTATGCTGAGGGCCAGGTAACAAATAATGGATTTGTAGGCTGTATGGTGTCTGATAACTACTCAGCTCTGTAATTACAGCATGAAAGTAGCCAGAGGCAGTCCATCACGGAATAGCTTTATTTACAGAAACATGCAATAAGCTGATTTTGTCTACTGCCCTTGCCTTTATGGGGGCACGAGACTCACCACATTCTTGTCACACAGTAAGCCCAGCACAGGCTCTGGCTTTTACCCTTGTTTAGACCAGCCTCTCTAGAGGCTCTAAGAGAACAGGTATCTTCTTGCAGTTTGATTTCTTACTTTTGGCATCAAATCGTGAAATTCAAAGCAAAAGCCAGGATACAGCATAACCCAAAATGGGATTGTCCAAGTCTAAAAGTAATATCTAGCTTGTTTTTGCAAAAGTACTTACCAGTACTAGGGCACAGCTTTGTCTTCTAGTTGCAATTGCTAAAACCAATGTTTCAGTTACGGTAATTTTTGTCCTTATCGGTGTGTAAAATGGTGTTTGCTAGTATTTTCACAATTAAACGTTTAATATAATTGCCTTCAAGATAATTCATTTGAATTTGTCTTAAAATTTATTTTGTGCAACCAAGGTATTTTTTATGTAGAGTGTGAAGTTTCTCTTGCTGTCATGGTATGAGATGGTAGTCTAGACACAAACACAGCAGTCAGAAACCTCAATGTAGTAGCTTATACAACCTTCATAGAAGCAGATGAGTATTAGAGTTCACACTGCAGTGGGCAGCAGGGCCTGTGGTGGGTCTGTCCATGAAGATGATTCCTGTCATCAGTTGGTGTTTCTGAGCGGAATGTACAGGGATCTACGCAACTTGTTTTAACTGCTTCATAGTAAAAGGCTCTATTGCTGTGTATATTATTTACCATACAAATCTGGGGATATTTGCTGTTGGTAGGTGCTTGGTAGCTTTTTGGTCCTAACACTGTTAGATACAGCAGTCCTATTTTGGAGTTAGAAAGGTGTGCTTGAACTGGAAGAATGATCCCATAGTCATTTTATTTTATTTTATTTTATTTTATTTTATTTTATTTTATTTTATTTTATTTTATTTTATTTTATTTTATTTTATTTTACCTGTGTTGTGTAAAGGTAAGACTTCCTCCCACTTTATTAAGCACTTGGCGAGTGCATGTGTCTTCATCCCCAAAGGACTGCCACTAAGGTCTCTTTATCCTGGTTCTAGAAGGCTGCTTTCCCCTTGTAGTGAAATAAAACCAAGTGTCCTGTGAACTCATGGCCCTTCCCTCCTCACCTCGTACCCCATATCATGTTTCCTTCCACAGAAAGAATACTTCAAGCAGTATGAGGTGGGGCTCCAGAATCTGTGCCATTCCTACCAAAGCCGTGCTGATTCACGAGCAAAAGCCTCAGAGGAGAGCTTACGCACATCAGAGAAAAAGCTTCGTGAGACAGAAGAGAAGTTACAGAAGTTGAGGACCAACATTGTAGCTCTCCTGCAAAAAGTGCAGGAGGTGAGTCAGGAGCCCTCTCAGGAGCTAGACCAACTCTTCTCAGGGAGGGGACTGGACTTCTCACAGGACTCAACTACTCACAGGAATCTTTGTTTCCAATCCTGGTTGCTGACCAGAGGCTTGAAGTGATAAAGTTGCCTAGGCCTTGTCCCAACCAGACCTCCCCTCCCCCAAGCAGTATAGTTTGTTTGAGAACCTTTCAAGCCATAAGCAAAATTCTTATCTAAATGATATCCCAGATATGCCTGAGTAGAAGTGGGACATTGCACCTTAGGGATCTGGTATATATTTTTTCTACACAGTAGACACTGAGAACCTGATTGATCTCTGGGGATAGGCTGGTGAAGAAGTTGGAGCTATTAATGGGGTAGTACTGTGAAATAAATAATGAGAGACCAAATCCTGGGGGAAGCCATTTGGCTAGGGTTCTCAGGGTAGAGATACTTGCACTGAGACTGGGAGCTCAATAAGCTGTAGTAGGGAGTTGTGGACAGTAGGAGAGGTAGGAGATCTCTAAGTATGTGGTTTGAGCCCAAGAGCAGAAAGTCACAAGGGATGTGGCATAGTCCAATTTTTAATATAAGACACTAATTAGTTTGAAGGTGTGCAGGTTAGAACCAGGAAACCTGATAAGAAAGCTCCCATACTTTTTTGGGCATGCAGATTTAACTGAGATTTAGAAGTTGGGCATGCAGATTTAACTGAGATTTAGAAGTCGGGCTGGAGCAAGAAACAGAAGCTGACAGCGGGGTGGGGGTGGGGGAGATAATAAGATTCTGGTTCAGCCGCATTCTCCAACCTGTTTCCTGCCCCATCTGACTCCCACCCCATCTGTTCCAGGACATAGACATCAACACAGATGATGAGCTGGATGCCTACATTGAGGACCTCATCACCAAAGGGGACTGAGGAGCTGGGAGTAAGATCAACTCCTTCGCACACCTGCCCCTCAACACAGCAGCTTCTGGGGAGGGAAATTTCATTTGTGAGTTGGTGGACTTAATCTTGGTTTGAGTCATGTGAGACATTTGTGCTTTGGGAAGGAGATTCTTTGAATCTTCTTCCCTAAGTTTACATAAATATTTATTTTTTAAAAGAGAAGATGTTAATGCCTGCTGTGAGACCGTACTTTTTTTGTGTGACTCTTGAAAGGGCACAGAGTCTGAGCCATTCAGCTCCTGGCACCTCAAGATAAGATGAAGAAAGCACCATCCTGAAGTTGGAGAGGCTCCAAGGGCATCAACAATGAAAGATATATGGCCCCAGGGACTCAGCTCTGCAAGACTCTCAAGGGGTGATCAAAACAGGCCCAGTATCAGAAAGACTCTCCCTGTAACAGATCTCCTGGTGTCCAGTCAGGGCTGTGAAGGCCTGTAACCTCCCTGAGCAGCTGTCAGTCATCCTGGACGTGGCAGTACCCAGACAGCGTGGAGATGTTTCCTAATGCTCAAATTCCCAGTGCACCGCCTACTTTGTTACTGGAGGGGTCATTTCCTGAGTCAACCACACTATCCGAGCTCAAGCGCAGACAGCCCTGACTGGTCAGATCCCCGGGCTGCACAGCGCTCTGAATGTTGAACCCCAAAGATTCTCAGGGTGTGCCTGTGTGAAAGAGCTCTCTGGAGGAGAAGGCTTCCTCAGTGGTGCTAGTTCCTGGAGAGCCTTTGCTGCTGCTTTTCTACCATGTACTCTCTGGGCTCCAGAGAACCCTGCACCTCCCATGCTCTGGAAGTAAGGAGGAGGGACCATGTGCTTCAGACAACTACTCAGAGCCAGAAAGGCAAGAGCTTCATCTGATGCCTGTTGGAAGAATTCCAGTTCCAGTCCCAACTCTTCACACTCCTGTTCAAGACTGATTTTGTATTCTTGATCCAAACCACCTTGGGATTTGTATCCATCAAGGCAAGGCTGCCACCTTGTGTCCCATGGTCTCTACGGAAGAAGGGGAAGTGGTGGTGTGGGAGCTGTCACATATGGCTGGAAGTGCCTGCTTGAGTTCTGCCATCAGGTTGGTTAGGGGGAATAGCATTCAGAAGTAGTTCTCTGGAACATTCTCCAATAGATGGGTTTTCTGAGTTGGTGCACTTACCCCCACCACTGCCCCCATCCAACTTTCTGTTGAACCTATCCAGGCAGGGTGTGGTCCATTTTTGTCTGTAAACCCACTGTTTAAAAGGAAATTGGCCCTGCATTTTTATTGGCAGGTAATACTCTTTTTTTTTTTTTTTTTTACTTACACATGTAATCAAAATGTGTTACTATAAATTTCTACTGGTGAGACTCCTGTGTTCAGTACATTCTTATGTGAAACACAAAACCTTTCTCTTCATTCTGTTACGTCTCCACTGTTTGTCTTCCTTAATACCCATGGACACAGAAAAACTGCACTTCCTAGATGTTTTAGCTTTAACTTTTTTGGATGTGCTAAATCCAGCCTCAACTTTCCTGGGTGTTGGGGTCTTTCCTGGGAACATCATGGAATAGCTGACCTGGAACTTCTTGATGATAAGGCATGCACTGGCTCTAATTTAAAGGAGAAGGGTGGGGTTTAAGATGCTAAGTAACAGTAGACATGGTAAGAATTCAAATACTACAAAAGGCTGAACATGAAAAATAAGGCTCTCATCTACCCGATTCCTAAGATCTCCCTGGAGATCAGAGTATTCACCTTGGGCACCCAGCTACACTTCGGCCATCTTCGGTTTCCTCCCATTATTTGCCAAGAGCATCATAATGTTTCAGAATGGCCAGTATGGGTCTACTTTGTTCTGAACCATCACAGGGCATTTCCTTATCCTGGATGTGTTGTCATGTAACAATATACTTAACAATCCTAACATCTGCGAAGAAAGCTGTGGTATGTGCCTGCCTTTATCCATTGCATTTCTATAGAGGGTAAGTCCCAGAAAGGACTATCAGATACAGTCTCATTCTGCTCCCAGCGACTTCCAGTTTCAACTCATTAACTGTAGGTATCTCCAATTCTAACTTTTCGCTATTAGTAAAAGGGATTTAGTTTTCATGTAACTGAGCGTTTTCATTGGCTTGCCTAGGTTTATGGTTTTGTTGGTAGAGAGGTATATACAGTTCTGAATCTAGAACTAGGGATCTTTTCGTAGATCATGAGTTTGCAAAATCCTCAGGAAAATAAGTAGGATTTAGGATTTCTAACTCCATTAAGGAGTAAAATGCTGCCTACCCTCAGATAAAGATATGGATTAGTATTGGCCAAAGAAACTCCTGCCTTCTTTTTTTTTTTGGGGGGGGGGGTGTTTCGAGACAGGGTTTCTCTGTGTAGCCTTGGCTGTCCTGGAACTCACTCTGTAGACCAGGCTGGCCTTGAACTCAGAAATCCACCTGCCTCTGCCTCCCAAGTGCTGGGATTAAAGGCGTGTGGCACCACTGCCCGGCTCTTCTTTCTTCTTTTCATCTGTCTGAGAGACACTGCTTTTTATCTTACAGGCTCATGTTTCCCTAGTCTGCATGATGTTCAGATATAGTGGCTGCCTGATAGTTTGCACCTTTAGGGATCAGTGGTATGTTAAGCCTGATAAAATTCCAAATTGCTGTTTACACAGAACTCAGGTTTGGTGCCTGCACTGGCTACTTGACCCCTATTGGGAAGATCATCCAACAGGGTAGGGTGAGCCTAAAACATCCTAAGAATTCTACTGCAAGGTTCTGGATTGGACATGAAACTGAGGGGCTCCATGTTCAACAGCTACATGGTACTTGCTTCTCAGAGCAGCTGCAGAGCCAGCTTGACCCAGGAGGCAGAGCTCCAAAAGGTTCTACCTTCAGACTGCCAGTTCCCCTCCATTGCTTGAGGGACCATCTCCGCAGTGAACAGGGATGGTAAGGCAAGGTGCTGGCATGCCTACACTTCAGTCTTGCCATTTTCAGTAATCTGCCAGGTGCCAGGGCCACCCAGGGCCACTGCTGTGCTCAGCAGAAACTTGTTCCTTGCTTGGAAGTCACTTATGGCCCCTTGCTCCTCTAAAGGGCTTGCATGGCAAATCTTCCAGTTTAGTAAGCCACAAGAGCAGGTTCCCACATGAAATTTAGACAGTGCTTCTAAAAAGTCAGTAGTCTGGAGTGTGTGTGTGTGTGGGTGTGTGTGTGGTGTGTGTGTGTAACTTCTTTGCTGTCTTGACCCCCGATTTTTTGCTTTCAGGATTCTCTGCACTCCACCTGTTACCTCTAAGTTCTTCAGCTGTTTACTGAGTGGGCCATATAGGGGCATGCTTTTCCAGGACTGCTATCATGGCCATTTATTTAGCCAGCTTCATCAGTGTCCCAAAGGTAGAGCTGGGCTTCCATTCAGTTTCTGCCAGACTTTGCCATTTCTTAAGGCTCTTGTCCTCAGCAGTTGCCAGCTAAGACCTGGAAGGGGACAGGGGCATCTGCCCTTGAGGGCAAGAACACTGCAAACTCAGGTCTTTTAGACCTCCCTGGAATGCTACTAGGATTATCAGGGTCCCTTGTAGCCCCCATTTCTTTTAAAGCCGTGGCCAGCTCTACTCTGCTCCTCTGACTTGCTGTCCTTCCTGCCCTTCTTAAGCTCTAGGTTCTCAATGCCCCTCCCAGAGATGTCTCACCAGTTGTGAGGCTTGGACTGCTTCAGTTGACACTGGAGAGGAGCCTGGCAGTCTCTGGAGGTAACTAATGTTCAGTCCTGGGCACTGGTCTTCCAACTGGCCAACAGGAGTGGTCTGAAGAGTGCACTGCCCCCAACCCAGACAGCACTTGATCAGAGTTGCACAGATGATATCACGTAGGAAGGTTGCCCTGAGGGACTTATCAAAACCTGGGGTTATCTTAGAGGCGAGCAAAGGTCAAAGGTTTATTTTTATGTGTATGAATGTTTTGCATTCCTATATGCCTGTGCATTAAGTGTGTGGTGCCCTCAGAAGCCAGAAGAGGACATTGAAACTGGAGTTTGGACGTTTGTGAGTCTTCTGTGATGCTGAGAATAGAGGCCTGAGGCCTGTGCAAGAGCAGCGGGAGCTCGTAACCATGGAGCCACGGCTCTGGCCTCCAGGTTTTTCAACTTTTTAGGGAGGATCACTCCAGGTGACACTTGGTACAGACATCCTTCTTTCCGGGAGCCCTTGTTTCTGCAAGGTGGAGGACATGGGGAGGGCCTGCATGTGTTCAGTTTGCCTTGAAGGACCAGCCTGTGTGCAGGCTCACCAGCTTTTCTGTGGGGCCATGTACCTGACATCTCTTGTGTTCACAACATAAATAGGTCTGCTCTTAACTCCATTTGTGGTGACTTTGAAAGGTAAACTTTGTTGGTCTCTGTAGCCATGGCTGTTCTAGAACTCCCTATGCTGACCAGGCTGGCCTTTAACAAGAGATCCTCATGTCTGCCTCAAGGGTACTAGGATTAAAGGCATGCACTCCCACACCTGACTAAACCTAAATATTTTTCGGTTTGGGCGTTTCCTAACCTGCTGAGGAAAATCACTTTCTTTCCAGCCTTGCCTCTACAAACATCCATTTTATTGCAATGATTATATTTATTTAATTAGCCTCTGTGGAACTATTTTAATATAAACAGTAAAAGTTAGCATCAAGATTTTTCTCGCCAGGCAGTGGTGGCGCACGCCTTTAGTCCCAGCACTTGGGAGGCAGAGGCAGGTGGATTTTTGAGTTCAAGGCCAACCTAGTCTTTAGAGTCAGTTCCAGGACAGCCAAGGCTACACAGAGAAACCCTGTCTTGAAAAACAAAACAAAAAACAAAAACTTGATAAAACAAAACAAAAAAAGTCCTGTTAAGATTTTTCTCCTAGGAAGAAATAGATTATAATTGTGTTTAAAAATACTATTGCATTAAATTTAAATGTTTTGAGATTATTGACATTTTTATATTAGTAAGCTCTCAGAAGGATACAAATTGTTTTCCATTTGTTCATTTTTTAGGGGTTTGGAGATGCCTCGTTGGTTAAGAGCGGTTCTTTTCCAGAGCTGGGTTCCCAGCACTCAAGTCAGGTGGCTGACACTTGGGGATCTGATGCCCACTTCTGGCCTCTGAACCATGTACATAAATTTTTAAAAATCTGGTGGAAAGATGTTTTAGATTATCCAGTAGGGTTTTATAGTTTCCTTGCAAGAGATCTACAGTTTTCTGACGAAATAAGCCTTTATAATGTCTTCACACAGTTTTAATAGGTTTCTGTCTAGAGTTATTTCCTATTTATTGCTTTTGTCACTCTTCCAATGGGATGCCTTTCCCTATACCTTGTACTTACTGGCTATTAATGTGAAGAAAAGCCGGTTATTCATGAGTATATGTAATTTATTTCTATTTTATGAACCGATAGTTGTGAAAGCTTGTTTTTAAGGTTCTTGCTCAAGCACTCTACCACTAAACTATAACCCCAGCCATCAGCTCCCTTGTTTTTAAACACTTTTTGTTTAGAAACAGAGTCTAAGTTGCCAAGCTGTCCTTTAATTCATTAGTCCAAAGCAGGTCTTCAATTTGAAATCCTCTGCCTCTGCCTCTGCCTCTTCAATATCTAGGATTACAGACTTGGGCATCTTCCCAACTAGACTTACTTCTACTTTCATGTGCTGTGTGTGTGTGTGTGTGTGTGTGTGTGTGTGTGTGTGTGTGTGTGTTTCATTACGGTTGTTTACAGGAGTGTGGGTCCCTTACCAGTGGTTTTAACACTGAAGAAAATCTCCCCACCAGCCATTAATTTCCTATAAATCTTCAGAGAGCAGTTGACCCCCATAAGCTATCCTTCCGTTTCCAGGAGAGGGTATTGATAGCCCCCAATCTTGTGGAGATTGTGTGTAGGTCATTACAGCTATTGCACAGCCATGTAATGTCCTCTCATGCATGCCCTCTTCCTGGCTCTAAAATTCTGTCAGATGTCCCATTGATGTCTGGGCATTCAGCAGTCATTTATTCTCTTTGATTAGTAAAAAGTCTCTGCTTTAGGGACCAATTATTGCTGATCACAACAAATCTTCTCTGATCATAGCTGGTTAATTTAAAGGCAACTAGATAGTCATATCATGTTCATTTAGCAACACAGCAGCAATTGCTTCCCCACTAAAGCCTATGACTTCTAGGTCTACGGGTTTTTGATGGTTTACAGTACCATATATAAATTCTCTTTTGTGGGATGAGCCTCAGATCTGATCAGAGAGCAGTTGGTCCCTATAACAGACCTACCACTATTGCACCTGTGGGCACATCTTGCCCAGCTGGTCAGTAGTGTTGCTTACAGGGTCCACAGCTGAGTAAGATTGTTGATGGAAATTCTACAGCAGCCTGTGCAGAGGCTAGAAAGGTCTTTTGAGGTATTAAAAAAGCTTTTGGTTAGGCTCCCTGGCTCAGTAACATGTCTGTGAATATATTCCTTATATCCTTTCCAGCTCGTGATTGTGTTTAAGATTTAAAACGTCAGGGCTAGAGAGACGGCTTAGTGGCTAAGAGCATGGCTGTTCTCTCAGAAGACTTGTGAGTCCCAGCACCCATGTGGTGGCTTACAATTGTCAGTAACTCCAGTTCCAGCAGATCTGATACTCTTGCTGACCTCTATGGGCACTAGGCATATATGTGGTGCACACACATACATTCAAACAAGCATTCATATACATAAAATTTTAACAAAATATTTTAAAATGTTTAAAATGTTTTTCATCTTTTTTCATGAATATTTTGCATTTTTAAACCCAACTGGGCATGAATTTACCACTTAATGTCTTTTAAAAGTGGCTACATTCTATTTGATACAGTTTTATTTGTATTTGTGGAAAAAAAATTCTGGTGATAAGGATGGAACACAGGACCTTACACATGTTAGCAATTGCTCTTCTGGGCCACCTCTCATGCTTGAGAATTTTTTTTTTAAGATTTATTTTATGTATGTGAGTACACTGTTGCTGTCTTCAGACACACCAGAAGAGGTCGTCAGATCCCATTACAGATGGTTGTGAGCCACCATGTGGTTGCTGGGAATTGAACTGAAGACCTCTGGAAAAGCAGTTAGTGCTCTTAACCGCTGAGCCACCCCCCCACCCCCGCACCCCCAATTCTTTTTAATGTAACACTGGGCTGAATGTTATATTTTAGCTCTGTCTTTGTTGGATTTTGTTGATATTATACATGCTAGTAATAAAAAGAATAAAAAAGAGTTAAATAAATAGATAGACAAATAAACAAACAGATAAACTAAAAAGTTATTCTGGGGCTGGAGAGATGTCTCAGCTGTTAAGATCACTGGCTGTTTTGCAGAGGACCCAGGTTTGGTATCTAGCACTCACATGGCAGCTCACAACTATCCGTAACTCCAGTTGCAGAGGATCAGACACCCTCTACTGGCCTCCATGGGCACTGCATGCATGTAATGTGCACGCGCGTGTGCGCACACACAAACATCCTGTGAAAGACACTGAGGATGCTACAGTGTATATGACAGAAGACCGGGTTAGGGTTAGGGTAAAGGGTAAGGGTTAGGGTTAGGGTTAGGGTTAGGGTTAGGGTTAGGGTTAGGGTTAGGGTTAGGTATTGTACTGACTGGTTTTGTGTGTCAACTTGACACAAACTGGAGTTATCACAGAGGAAGGAGTTTCAGTTGAGAAAATGCCTCCATGAGATCCAAAGGCATTTTCTCAATTAGTGATCAACAGGGGAGGGCCCCTTGTGGGTGGTACCATCCCTGGGCTGGTAGTCTTGGGCTCTATAAGAAAGCAGGCTGAGCAAGCCAGGAGAAGCAAGCAAGCCAGTAAGAAACATCCCTCCATGGCCTCTGCATCAGCTCCTGCTTCCTGACCTGCTTGAGTTCCAGTCCCGACTTCCTCTGATGATGAACAGCAATGTGGAAGTGTAAGCCAAATAAATCCTTTCCTTCCCAACTTGCTTCTTGGTCATGATTTTTGTATAGGAATAGAAACCCTGACTAAGACAAATTGGTACCAGAGTAGTGGGGTATTCCTGTGACAACCTGACCATGTTTTGGGGAGGACTGTGGAAGGACTTTGGAACTTTGGGCTAGAAGATCCATTCGGTGTTAAGAGCTCTATGGGATGTTGTGTAGGAGCTTGGAAGATAATGTTGAGAACAGTGCAGAAGATGGAGGCCTGGCTTGTGAAATTTCAGAGGGAAGATTAAAGACTTATCAGGGCCATTGCTAGTTTGATTTAAGATTCTGTAGTTTTGGTTATCTGGGGCTGAAGAAATCAGCTGTGATTTAACAAGATACCAGAACTACTAAAAAAAAAACCATTGCATTACTGGGACTTTTGATGCTGGTGAGCTGAGAAATTGGCTGTGATTGGGAAGAGGCCGGCATCATTGGGGTGAAATCTTCTGAGAAGTGTTTTCTGAGAGCACAGAGGCTGCGTTCCAGAGATAGCCAGGGTTGTACCTTGGGGGGTGGCTGGACTTGATAATGTGTAAGAGTCACCCAGGTGGTACTGGTTTTGAAGGCATGAAGGAGTCATGAAGAGCAGCTGAGGCCTGGGCTCTATGAGAGGCCTCAGAAGGCCATTGGTGAGGGTGCAACCTCAGATGCAGTTGATGGCCCAGGAATGAAGGGGTCATGCAAAGAAGGTGAGGCTTGACACCATGAAGAGAGCCTATGAGATGCTGTTCGTAAACCTAGTTGCAGTGGAAGACAGCAGTGTTTTGGAGATACCAGTACCATGAGATGACCACCAAGAACAGCAGCAGCAGTGGAGTACAGGCAACTGGAGCCATGTGTGCTACAAAAGGCAGAGCTGGAGAAGTGACTCAAGCCCTTGGAGGAATCCAGAAGATCGTGAGTAGATCCCAGACATTGGACGGTTGGAATTTGATTTTGATTTTGATTTTGATTGTGACTGGCCTCATATTTTTCCCTCTTAAAGAAAGAAGGTGTTTTAGTGGAGCCCACAGTTAAGAGACTTTGAATTTTTAAAAGACTTTGAATTTTGAGAGATTGGATGTTTAAAAGGGCCTGAAATGTTAATGTGTAAGAATTTGCAAAGACTGGGACTTTTAAAGTTATTTAGATCTTGGGGATGAATAAGGAAGTAAGGGTGATGTGTTTGTGTGTCAAGTTGACAAGGGGTCAATTGTATTGACTAGTTTTGTGTGTCAACTTGACACAAGCTAGAGTTGTCACAGAGGAAGGAATTTCAGTTGAGAAAATGCCTCCATGAGATCCAAGTGTAAGGCATTTTCTCAATTAGTGATCAAGGGGGGAGGGCCTCTTGTGGGTGGTACCATCTGTGGGCTGGTAGTCTTGGTTCTATAAGATAGCAGGCTGAGGAAGCCAGGGGAAGCAAGCCAGTAAGGAACATCCCTCCATGGCCTCTGCATCAGCTCCTGATCCCTGACCTGCTTGAGTTCCAGTCCCGACTTCCTTTGGTGATGAACAGCAGCATGGAAGTGTAAGCCAAATAAACCCTTTCGTCCCCAACTTGCTTCTTGGTCATGATGTTTGTGCAGGAATAGAAACCCTGACTAAGACAGATGTATTTATAAAGCTCCCAGGCCACACTGCAGGTAGGAGGCAAGTGCAACCCACAATTTGGTAAGTGGTGACTGGTGCATTGGAGGAAATGATGGCTGCCTGACGATTTGTAGCTTGTGTATCTGTAGTCAATTTTGTTTTTTGTTTTTGTTTTTCTAGACAGGGTTTCTCTGTATAGCCCTGGCTATCCTGAACTAGCTCTGTAGACCATGCTGGTTTCAAACTCACAAAGACACTGCCTTTGCCTCTAGAATACTGAGATTAAAGGTGTGTGCCACCGTTGACTCTTCATCTTCCCTTCCCATGCCCCACCGGTTCAAACGTTTGCACCTTTTTTGAGGTCAGTCATCTCACAATCACTTGGTCAATTTTTTAAAAATATATTAGAGTTCTGATAGGGTTCATGCTCCGTTTGTAGCTTCCCTGGGGCTGCAGTTACAGGTGGTTGTGAACTGCATGATGTGGGTGCTGGGAACTGAAGTCAGGTCCATGGCAAGAGCAGTGTGTATTCTTAACTGTGGCAGTCTTTCTGACTTCCCTTCCGGATTTGTTCCCCCCCACACACACACTGTGCAAAAACAATTATGAAAACTGTAAACATTATACACAACTCAGAATCTCCACATGGCAGAGCAAAGAACAAAAAGATAAGTCAGCAGCTCTCATCTCTCCCTTGCCACTAGTGAGATTTATGTCTGACAGTAGGAATTCTCAGGTTTTTTGTTTTTTTGTTTTGTTTTTTTGGTTTTTTGAGACAGGGTTTCTCTGTAGCCCTGGCTGTCCTGGAACTCACTCTGTAGACCAGGCTGGCCTTGAACATAGAAATCCACCTGCCTCTGCCTCCCAAGTGCTGGGATCAAAGGCGTGCGCCACCACTGCCCAGCCAGAAATCCTCAGTGTTGTTTTTGGTGGTACCAGGGGTCAGATTCAGAGTCTGGTGTGTGATAGACAAGTGCCCTACAACCGAGGCACATTGTCTGCCCTGGGGCTTTTAAACAAATAAGGAGAGCTGAAGAATTCTATTTTAAGATTATTATGAGTGGGGGCTGGAGAGATGGCTCAGCGGTTAAGAGCACAGACTGCTCTTCTGAAGGTCCTGAGTTCAAATCCCAGCAACCACATGGTGGCTCACAACCATCTGTAATGGGAACAGATGCCCTCTTCTGGGGTGTCTGAAGACAGCTACAGTGTACTTACATATAACAAATAAATAAATCTTTAAAAAAAAAAAAAGATTATTATGAGTGACAGGCAGCAGTGACATGAAGTGATCTGAACAAGGCTCTTATAAGCTGAAGCACTTTCCACCATGATAAAATACTGATTCATAACCAAATCAATAAGACTTCAATGTGACGATTACATTTTCCGGACTAGTGAACAGAGAAGTGGCCTCTCCAGTCTCCTTTTTCCTGTGAACTTTATCTCACTTTCTCCTGCTAAACTTTTGCTATGGCTTGCTGCCATGAGGAAAATGCTCTTGTTCAGAAAAGGGTGAAGGTTGTCTTTGTTAGAACTAGCAGGTCCTTGACAGGAAGAAGCCCAAGGACAAGCTGGGACTGTAGTGTTGGTGCTCACAGGAGGATCTCTGAGTTCAAGGCCAGCCTGGTCTACAGAGTGAGTTCCAGGGCAGCTGGGGCTACACAGAGAAACCTTGTCTCCAAAAAAAAAAAGGATCCCGAGAAGAACAGGTCTTAATAGGGGAGTTGACCAGGAGATTAGGTGAAGAGCACTTCAGTTATGAACTTGGAGGTGATAATCTGTTCTATATATGCTATATAGCCATAGCACACAAAGAACAGACACTCCACAAATCATGACCAAAGTTATGGTAGGAAAAAGCTTTTGACTAAAGTAGAGGAAGAGTATCAGAACATTTACAAGAGGAAAACAAGTTACATTCCTTCAGAGAATTGTTCTCTCTAGATTGCCACCAATGGTTCAGCTTTCCTTTGTGTGGCTTGTAGTTGAGGGGACAAGTCAAACTTGCTTTGAGATTAAATACTAGTTTCTTACTGTTAGTGCCTGGAGTCTGTATTTAGTTATCAGCTTGAGCAGGCTGACAACTGCAGTAGATATTCCTCTCCGTGGCCTTTAACTTGGGTGTCTTGAATACAGCCTGACCCTTTCAAGAAATCCCAGGTAGGGTCACCTGTGGAGACTTTTCTTGCTGGCTTGGTCTGTGAACCCTTAGGTTCATTATCCTTAGAAGCAGCTGGAAACTTGACATTCATTTTAGTTGCAGACAGCACAGGGTGCTCTTCTGGCCCCATCAGACACACAGTTCTATGACTTTCAGGGCGTTGGGGCTGGCCTTGAGAAGGCTGCTGCCTGGCCGGGGTGCAGAGTACAGAATTTTCCCCATGGAACTGCGGTCAGTCTCTTTGTTGTCAAGCTGCTTTAGCTCATTAAGTGAATTGTATTAAGTGTTTTCTTTGGATTCTTTTTGCCTTTTTTTCTTTTCTTTTTTTTTTTTTTGGATTTACTACACACACACACACACACACACACACACACACACACACACACACACACACACGTACTCCTGTGTGCCAGAAGAGGGCATCAGATTACATTATAGAAGCTGTGAGCCACTATTTAGGAATTGAACTCAGGACCTCTAGAAGAACAGCCAGCATAAAGGCGGGGAGGGGGAGGGGATAGGGGGTTTCCAAAGAGGAGACCTAGAAAGGGGGAAACATTGGAAATGTAAATAAAGTATCAAAAAATAAAAAAAAGAACAGTCAGTACCTTTAACCACTGAGCCATCTTTCCAGCCACCAGGGCTCCATTGTTCTTTAAAGGAGTCTTAGGAAGCTTAAGGTAGTGGCTGCAGTCCTTTTATTGTTCCCAAGTCTGGGAAACCTGCCTGTGCAGACAGATCTTTTCTCTAAAGGCCTCTTTGGATCTTTAGTGTCATGTATTTCAGTTTTCCTGAGGAAGCTGCAATCCCGTCTTCTTGGCTATGGTCTGGGAGAGAAGAAACCTTTGTAGTAGTTCTGAGGTGATTTTCCTGCTTTTCTTGATTCTGAAATGTAGGATCACTTCTTTTTTATCTCAGAATGATCCTGGAAGTCAGGAGTTCTGTGGACTGTCTTGGGCTTCCTCCTAGTTTTGGTGACATCACCAACTGGTTCCCTCTCAGCTTGCTCCTCAGTTAATCTGTATCTCAGTCTTATCACAGGGGAATGGAGAGGGCTGATTTTCATCCTGGCTTTTATTTTCCTTCTCTGATTCTGGATTCAGGTGGGCTTTCAAGACTCTTAACAACTTGCCTCACTCAAGATAGCCCAGAGGACCAGCCTTTTGCCTAAATTCTGCAGGTCATTGTACTTGTAGAGTCCCGCTCCTCTGCAGAGGGGGCAGTCATTGAGTTCTACAGTCCCAGCGACACCCAGAAAAACATCCAGCACAGTTCAAAAGTGGTGCCACTCAAGGTGTTGACAAAGCTGACTTTCATATGCAATTAAAATGAAGACTCTACTTTCTGATTTCTTAACATAGGCACATAGAGCCTAGAAATTCCATTCTTAAAACAGCTTTCATTATATGCTACAGGTGTCAGTATATTTTCATTTTCATTAGAGGTTAGGTATGTTTTGCATTCCTTCTTCACTTCTTCAATGACCAATTCACTATTCAGTAGTATGTTACTCTGCCAGTTAGTGCACAGCCTACAGTTTCTCTTGATTGGTTTTATTTCACTGTGATCAGATAGAATACAATGGGTTATTTCAGTTTTGCTATATGTAAGACTTGCTTTGTATTCCAACAATATAACTGATTTTAGAGAAAGTTCCATGGGCGCTGAGAATATGTATTTTGAAGTGTGCTGATAGACTGGTCTGTAGATGTATGTTAAGTCCCTTTGATCTGTGATGTCACTTCAGATGTTTCTCTGGTTTTTGCAGGGATCACCTGTTGTGAGTGGGCTTTAGACGTAACTCACTATTGTGCTGGAGTTAACCTGTGGCTTTGTCTAGCTCTATTTGTTTAATGAAGCCAGATGCTCCTGTGTTTGGTGCTCATGCTTAGAACTGCAATGTCCCTTGACAGATTGCTCCTTTGGTCAGTAGACAGTAGTAACCTTTTATTAGAGTTGAAGTCTACTTTGCTAGGCATTAAAACAGCGATGCTTGCTTCCGTGCTCCACTTGTGTGGAATACCTTTTCCACCCTTTCATGCCAAGATAGCATTTACCTTTTATGGTGAGATATGTTTCTTAAAGGCAACAAATAGTTGTATCCTGATTTTTTTAACCCACTAGTCCGTATCTTTTGATTGGGGAATTAAGACCATTGGTTGGTTTTATTGAAAGGTGTGTATTAAGTCCTGTCCTTTTGTTATTTCTGTAGTATTTGTTGTTTACCTTTTCCTTTCTTGCTTATTCAAATGTTGCTAATTTTTTTGTGGCCTCACATATTTGTCTTCCTCTTCAGTCTGAAGGATTTCTTCCAGTATCTTCTGTAGAGATGATTTGTTGGTCATGAATTCCTTTATCCTGTTTTTATTGTGGAACGTTATCTTTCAATTAAGACAGCTTTGCTGGGTATAGTAGTCTGGTTTGATGGTTGTCTTCCATTCCAAGCCCTCCTGGTGCTGTGTGGGAGACTTTTCCTGGAGAGATGCAACACACACACACATCTATTTACTACAAAAGGGGAACTCACAGCAGACCAAAGTATTGATTGCACCAAAAGATAACTTGGTAAGTTGATGAGTTTTTCTTTGGGTATGGATGAGGAGTTACAGGAGCAGAGATGATGCAATAGCTGATACATTACCCAAAAGCCCCACCAGTATAGGTGTGGACTCACCAACCCCAGAGCTCGGTATAAATTATAAGTAGCTCAACAGGTCCAAGAATCTTTCTCCAGCTTGGTTAGTCAATCTCCTCCCTAATAGCTGTTTACTCATAGAAAGCTTGGCGGAGCCTTCAAGAGACATTCCGATTCTCTAGACAGTTCATCTCTGGAGTTAATCTCTTTCCTGGAGGGAATGGTTTAGTTTGGAGGAAACTGCTATACAAAGCCTTGCCTTTAAAGTGTGTGTCAAGAACCTCATGGGTCTGCCTTTATACACCGTGTTGGTTGTGTGGCCATTTTCTTATGCTGTCATCTTGGACTTGGCCTCCAGGAGCCATGACAAGGGAATAATGAAGTAGAGCCCAGGGCTGTGGGAAATAGTGATGGAACTACGGACACTCCCTAGTAGATGGAGGCAGCAGGGTCACAAGGTCCTCACCTAGGTTATCAGTTATTACTTCTTAATGTACGTGACCTTGGGAGATGCTAAAGCAGAGAGTGGGAAGTTACCAGAGCCAGTCAGTCTATGAGGTGGTCATCCATGATGGGGTGGGGCTATGTGATGATTCGCTGTGTCCAAACTCCTGCAGCTGACTGCTCACCCACGCTCCGTAGTTAGCCTCGGTATACTAAGATGGGCCTTCAGTCTTCCACTGGTGCACCTCTGGGGACAGACGCTTGTTCAGATCACTGTTCAGGGGCTTCTTTACCACACTTTTCACACGCTTTCTTTCCCCCCGTACACTGACTAGTTTAATTACCCTGTGACGGGTGCTCTTTTCTAGTCTGTTGGATGTTCAGAATGCCTCTCATTATATGGATTGCAATCTTTTTCCTAGTTTTGGGAAATTTCCTGCTATGATTTTATTGACAATGTTTTCAATGCCTTTAGGAAGAAAAGCCTTGTCCACATTCCCTTTAAACCGCTGCCCGTACCGTATCGTCTGTCTGTGCTGGGACTTTCCAAGTTCTCTTGCCTCCAAACTCAGATCTTCCAGCCTGTCTCTGAGTCTATTCTGCCAGTGAGGCTCTCTGCTGAGCTTTACACTTATTTTTTTCATTTCCAGATTAGGTTTTCCTTATTTGCATTTCTTGAACTCCTGTCAGATCTTGCATTGACTTTACTTCATTCAGCCGTTTGTGTTCTGGAACTCAGTTTATCAACTGATTTGGACATGCAGTCATCCTTTTGAGTTGTCTTGGATTTCATCAGTTCTTGGTGGAGGCCACTGCTGTAGAATTAGGAATTTAGGGGTGTTATGTCACCTGGTTTTCTTGTGTTACTTGTGGTTTTGCATTGGGACTTGCATGTCTTTTCTCCCCCTGGTACATGATTCTCTGTGTAGCCCTGATGGTCCTGGAACTTGCTCTGTAGACCAGGCTGGCCTTTAACAGAGACCCGCCTGCCTCTGCCTTCTGAGTGCTGGGATTAAAGGCGTGCGGCATGACCACCTAGCTTGGTTATCTTGATTTTAGTCATTGGTCGGGTTCATTTTTAAAAACATTTATTTTTAGATTACTTTTATTCTTTCAGAGAGAGCATTTGTGTGGTTAAAGATGGATTGAGTTGTTCTGGTGACATTTTCCTCAGCTAGACATGTGGTCGGGGTACAAGGCACATAGTGCACACTTGCTGAGAGTATTATCTGCAAAAACAGTCACTATTAAAGGTGTGAGCCTGTGGTGAGAGCACAACATAGAGTCCCCCATAAAACCCTGCCATTTTAGGAAGAAAGGGTCACTGATGGTCATGTGATAGCTGTTTTAGTGACCTTGGGTATCAGTGGAAAGGAAAAGCAAAGCTTAGAGACTAGTGGTTGGTGTTGGCTTGACAGAGAAGGGGGGATGGGGGTGTACAAAAAGAGAGTAGTAAAGGGCATAGCAGGGGAGGTGAGGCAGCCTTGGCTAGAACTGAACAGAGAGAGGCGTGGAGCTGTGCAGTCAAAAAATGGACGGCATACTCTGATCTTGGGAGGCCGCCGAGATCCCCATGCCAGGGCTAGCCTGTGCTTAGTGAGAGGAAACTAGAGAAGGAAAGAGGAAGGCAGAATGAAAAGGAGGGGTCCGAGGGGAAGAGTGTGAATACCATCTGGCCTGCTTCTGTTTAACTGGTACTCTGACTCTTCCACTTGGGTGGCCCTCCTCTGAGTCACCTGAGTAGCTCTCACACCTGCCACACCCTTGGCCCTTCACCTTACTACCTGTGCCCACACTGCTGTGGAGGCCTTTGCTGCCGGGTCTGCACCCCACTCACAGTGGCACTTGGCACCACACAGCGCACGCTGGCACTCTGTGCTTCTGGGGCGGCTTCTGTCTCCCTTTCCCTTGGGCTGCTGGGCCTCTAAAGATGCAGGCTTCTCTGCACCACACTCTCTCGCCAATGCCCTGTCGCTCCGTGGGTTTCTGGGTCTCTATGGTACAAGTGTAGGTTCTGTGCTGACTTCTGTCATCCCGCCTAACCGATCTCAACATCCTGCTGGCCTATGGTGCGTGCTTGTCAGGCTGTATGTACAAATGCATGCCGTACCTTAGAGGCCCCAGGCTGATGCTGACGCTGAGTATCATCCTCAAGCACAGCCCACTTGGCTGAGAGGACAGATTGAACCCAAGCTCACCAGTCAGCTAGTCTAGCTAGCCTGCTTGCTGGCCCTGCACAGGCCCCTGCCCCTGCCTGTCTCCGCCATACTTGCCTGGGAATCCAGACTCCTGTCCTGATGCTTGCATGGCATGCTTTATCTACTGAGCCATCCCCCAGACTCCTTAATTTGCTTTTACTATCCCATGTGGTCCAGTGATTTCAGGTCTTGAGGGGGAGAGCGAATCTGCCTGCTGCTGAGTCTCTACCAATTCAGCTGTCACGTTGAGCCCTGCCCTTTTCTTCCTACTCAGAGGGGCTTTTGTACAGGGAACCAGAGTGCAGGTCAATCTTTCTAGAACACTGTGTTGCTACTGCTCCCTGTTCAGAGTTTTGCTGGTTTGTTCCTGACTCTTTGGATCCCTCTTGGCTTCAGTGTGCAGGCCTTTGTCCTTGAACTGTGCCCAGGATGGCTTGTCATTTCCCTTGCCTTCTGAGTTAGGTCCATCCCAGGGTTGTCCCCCTGCTTAGAGTGGCCACCTACCCAGGTAGGTGGAAAGGCTGGATGGTGTTTTGTGACAGTTTGGAGCCCGTGGTACTGGGCTTCAAGGCAGATGGTGAGTCCTGGCTCTGGTATCTGTGGTACCCACCACCACCACTTCCAGGTGGTGGAGGTGGAGCCAGCAGTCCCAGCCTCTAGCCTCTCTGCTCCATGGCTCAGAAGCCAGTGATGAGTTGCCTGGCAACAGGACAATAGCCATTGCCTACCTCACAGTTGTCAGGCAGCCTGGAACTAACTCACCAGCCTTGACAGAGGGCTGTGGGGTCCACCCGGACATTTCTAGGAATGAACAATGGGTGCTGCTGGTAGCCTTTGGGTAGCCTGTGAGCAGATCTGGGCCCAGTCAGCACCGTGGCTGTGGTGTCACAGGGTTGTCCTTTCTCTAGGTCAGGAATTGGTGTTCCCTCTGTCTCATCAGGTCTTCCCCCTCCCTCTCCATGCTCCACCCCCATGCCCACATGGCTGTCACCTTCATCGGCCACAGACAGACTCTGGAACAGGGCCACAGACAGACTCTGGAACAGGGCTATGGAAAACTCCAGAACCAAGGTTTTTATTATGGTCAGAAGATGGTTGCTCAGCCTGCTGGGAAGAGGTACATTCCAGCTCTGAGGGAGACCGGGTGTCCTCCCCCTCCCCTCCCCCACTCCCTCTCTAGAGTGGGCATTGTAAGGCATTTCATACTTTTTTTTTTTTTTTTTTTTTTTTTTTTTTTAATAAAAATCATCCAACCAACCAACCAACCAACCAACCAAACAGAAACAGGGAAACAGGCCTGGAGTAGAAAGAAAGGCCCTGCAATGAACTTTCCAGATCAAATTGAAGTGAGATGGGTTGGAGGCAGAGGGTCTGAGGGACAGGTTTCATTTCTAAGGTTGGCAGAAGCCACTAGGAGGGCTACAGAGAGAGGGCAGGGCTGACAGGAGGCCAAACTCAGACAGGCACGCCTGTCTTCATCATTTTTCATGTATCATAGAAATTTAAGCAAAATAGCTATGTATATATATTTGTATATCGTATATATAAATTAGGCAAATAAAGATGTGAGGAGCGCTGAGGAGAGGCACCCTGATGCCGCCTCAGGACAAGGCAGGAGGCCAGGTATCTGGAGCCTGGGTTACCAGCCCAGGCTAAATGAAGGGTTTGTTCCTTATTGCTGATTTGGGGGCCTGATTCTTGGGCAGGAAGCACCTAAGGGCCCTGCCTTTCAGCCCTTCTTGGCCTCTTTGGGGCTGGGGTACTGTCAGTCAAGGCCTGGCAAGGGGGCTGCCTTCCTACCTTCCTGCTCCCCCTGTGGGCTCTGCACCCATGCTGCACCAGCCGGCCAGCCAGACTCCTGCTGCCTCTGGGTGTTGCGCTCTTGGAGCTTGGACAGTCCAGATAGAAAGCCTGGCTGTGGTAAAAGTGCTCCCCATTCAAAGGGGCCTGGCTTACTCGTATCTTTAAAAAAGGATTTCTTGCCAGGACAGTTCTGCGGCAAGAATGCACACTTGGAAAGTGAGTCTTTCTAAGTGATATGCTAAAAATATTTACTAAACCTCATCGTTGGAAAGAAATGAAGATTTTTTTTTTTCTTAAAAAAGTCAAAAGAGACTCCATATTGAGGGGAATATTTCCTCCCTGGGTTGGGGTTAGTGACCTGGGCAGCCCATGGCCCGGCCAGTCGGCCTGAGTTGTGATAACTGGGAACTAGGGTGCCCATGGGGCCCAAGTCAATGATAACGGGCACAGGTGACCCGGCGACCTGGGGGCTGACAAGAACCCCGGTCAGCCCTTACCCCTTCTAAAGCGGTATGTGTTCGCGCGCGTGTGTGCGCATGTGTGGGTTCTGTATTAAATTGGGTGCATTAAAGAAAAGGCTGGCAGGCAGTGCAGGCGCCTGTATTTGCCGCAGGAGTGGCTCAGAAGATGTTGGGACACATGTGCCAGTCCTTCTTCTCCTTGGCCTCCCAGTAGCCGCCCTTGTACATGCAGGCCATCTCCCCGGTCAGTGGGTCCAGCTTCTTCTCGAACCACAGGGGTGCATAGCCATCTGACTCCTTCTCTGCTTGGCAGGCACAGTGGGCAGGGTGAGTTGCCTGTTGCCTAGGCGCCATGCCCGGGGCTCACCGCCCCCTCCTTACCTCTCCACCCCTCTCCCGGGGCGCAGATTACCCCTCCTCACCTTCCCCTTTACTCTGGGATACCCCTCCTCACTTCCCCCCCAAGCCCCACACCATCACTCCCTGGGCCATTGTCCGTCCGATCTCCTACCCCCCTACCCCATCCCTACCATGCTTTGCTGTGTGCTCACCTTCCTCCCCGCCGCAGCCCGCTGTGCACGACTCCAGCCGCCTTCGCCTGGACAGGCGCTGCTTCTCCTCCAGCCGCTGCTTCTCCGTGTTGGCCTCGTCCCAGCGTCCCTTCTCCATCAGCCGCTGGTCCGGCCGCAGGCGGCTGTCGGTGGGCGCCACACCGTCCTCCTGCTCGTTGAGGGTCAGGGCCAGCTCCGAGAAGTAGTACATGTTCTCTGCATTCTCCCTGTGGCGGTGACGCGGTGGCTTGAGTGACCAGAGTGGCCCCTTCCCTAATGGTCTCCTGCTCATCCCTCAGGAACCCAGGCTGGAGAGCCCACCGGCTGGGTGGAACGCGCCCTCTATAGCCCTCACCTGGTACACTCTTTACCCACCCACAGCTGCTTCTCTACACTGGACTTCTCTGGGGATTTGTCCTTTTCATCTGTGTCTCGTGAGGTTTTACCCCACTACTCTGGTTTGCTGAGCGTCAGGCATAGCCATGTTGGCTGCAGCGCCTTGCCTAGATTGAACACCCAGGTTGGAGCTGCCCGTGCGTTTATTGGTTGGAGATAAAATGTCCTTCTTTAGGGTTTTCTGCTTTATTATGCACGATATTCCCTCCTACTGGCTGGAACTGGTTCTTCCGTTTTTTCTCACTCGAGATAGATGCTTGACTCACCGTTTTTATTTCATGTTTTTCTGATGTGATCCGCATTTCAAAGCTGCATGTCAATCACTCCAAGTATGACATTAGCTGAGTCCCAGCGCTTACCAAGGTCCAGTGATCACTCAAGGTCCATTGGCTGGCTGGCTTTCATAGTATTTTCTCTTCCCTACCGATTAGTTTGAAGTCTATTTCCTGAATGAATAACCATGGGTTTTGTTGTTTTTGTTTTTGTTTTCTCCTTCAGCCTTTTTTTCCTCTAGTATAATTGTTCTGGAGTCAGATATCCCTGGTACATTTTTAGTACTCTGAAATGTGTCCAGTGGTCCAGCCTATGGACACGTAGCAGATGGCCCACATGGGTTTGCTGCAGCTGGGTGACAATGTCCTGTGGCTAACTAGTGATTTCTGCTGTTCAGACTTAAAGCCCTTGCTTGTATTTGTTTTTCTTCCCACGGTTCAGCCCGAAATGTCCCATGTTGATTGTACAGTGGCCCCTTTCTTTTTATATTTCTATCAGCCTATCTGCACATTGAGGCTGTGCTGTTAAGTTGCAAGGTCTGTTCGAATTGGAACCTCACGTGCCTAGTGACCACTGCGGTCCTCACTGTCCGTGCTCCTGACTCTGTCGTTAAGTTTTGCTGTAGTTTGTTCTGTGACATCCTCCAGCTCTGTGTGTGTGGTTGCTTGGTTAGCATTTTTGTGGACAGACCCCTCCATCCTTTTAGTCAAAATTTTAAAAAATTATTTTATGTGTATGGATATTTTGCCTGCATGTATACACACGTGCGTGTACACACACACACACACACACACACACACACACACACACACACACACGGCACCACATGCATGCCTGGTGCCATGAATCCCTGGAACTGGAGTTACAGTTGTGAGCTACCATGTGGGTGCTGGGATTTGAACCCTGGTCTTCTTGAGGAACAGGCAGTACTTTTAACTGCTGAGCCATCTCTCCAGCCCCACTTTTTACTTTCTTCCTCAAGATACATGTTTTATAGATTAGTTGGGAGTTTAAAAGCTTGTCTCAATTTTATACCTAGACTGCAGCACTTAACTTGTCAGGCTGCACCCTTATCCAGAATGCTGGGGAAACTGGAGCATTGTGAGATATCTCGGGGATGGGACTTAAGGCTAAACAGAAAATGCATGTGTGTATATCTTAAGCACAGCCTAAGGGTGATAGAACACAGGATTGTGCGTGGCCTTGCACTGTTCACTCAGTGTCCAGGAGGATTCAGAGGTTAGGGGTTTGGTTCCTCACACTACAGTGATGCCTCAGGCTTAAGTCTGTGACCTCTGTTTCCTTGTTGCTCTCTGTCCTTCTTTGGACCTTAAACAGATGCTTTTCTCTATCTACAGGAGACTGGTGTGCGGGGTGGGGGTGGAGAGGTGGGGATGGGGGAGACAGGTCTGGCTTGTTCCAGAACTGGTTTTACCAATGTAGAGAATGTGTGGAAGGTTTGAGTCTCCAACCCTGGCCCCTTCGTTTGCTAATCAAATGAATGCAAAATGGTGCTTTGTGGTGCTTTGGGCTCCTAGTTAGGATTATTTATTTTTTTGACACAGGGTCTCTCCATAGAGCCCTGGCTGTCCTGGAACTCACTATATAGACCAGGCTGGTCTTGAACTCACAAAGATCCTCCTGCCTCTGCCTCCGGAGTGCTGGGAATCACAGGTGTGCACCACCACACCTGGCCTGTATTAGGCTTTCTTAAAAGGCCGCTTTGCTGTGGCTCTGGGTGCATGCCAGGCTAGAACTCTGCCTCTGAGCTGCGTTCACTGACCTGTGTGATGGATTCTCACAACTAGTCACACAGTCTGCTGTGAAATTCTAGTCATGGCTCTGGCACATTTCCCCATTGGATTATTTTTGCTATATTTGTTGAACAGAAGTTATTTGTGTTAATTTTAAATGATTATTATTTCTATTTTTCTTTTTTAAAAAGTGTATATCTGCATGTGAGTTCCTGCATATGTGAGAGCAGATACCCAAGGGAGCCAGAAGAAAGCATCAGATCCCCTGATGCTGGGGGTTACAGGTGGCCTGAGCCACCAACATAGGTCCTGGGAAGCGAATTCAGGCCGTCTGCAGGAGCAGAGAGCACTTTTGACCTCTGAGACACCTCTCTAGCTCCTTCTTTGGTGTTTTTTTGGGGACAGCCTCTCATTCTGTAGCTCGTGTTGGCTTGACCTGCCCACCTCCGTCTTCAGGATGCTGGGATGATAGCTGTGAGCTACCGTTCCCTCTCTTAAATTATTTTCGTGATAAAATATTCTTACTTATTTTTGGTGCTAGGGATTTGGCCCAGGACCTCATAAATGCGAATCACACTTTATCACTGACTTTGAGCTGTAACTCCAGCCCTCTTTCCTCTTTCTGTGTTTTCTTTTTTGAAACAGGGTCTTCTTGTTATGTAAGCCAGGCTGCCCCTGGACTCAAGACCTTTGTGCCTCAGCCCCCTCTGTGTTTGAATCCTAGATAAGCACCCTGGCACCCAGCCCTTCCTTCCGTCTGTCCGTCCATCCATCCGTCCTTTCTTCTTCTTTTTTAAATATGTATTTATTTGGTTAGTTGGGGATTTGTTTTGTTGTCTGTTCCTTTTTTAAAAAATAGACCTGTGGTGGTTTGAATGAGAATGGCCCGTGCATAGGCTTGTGTTTGAATGTTTGGTTCCCAGTTGGTAGAACTGTCTGAGGAGGATTAGAAAGTGTGGACTTGTTAGAGGAAGTGTGTCTCTGGGGGTAGGCTGTGAGGTTTCAAAAGCTTAGGCTAGGTCAAGTCCGTCTTCCTCTCCTGTTCTTTCCCCCCTCTCCCCGTCCTTGCTCCCTGCACATCAGGATATAGCTCCTAGCAACTGTCCATCTTCCTCTCCTGTTCTTTGCCCCCTCCCTGTCCTTGCTCCCTGCACATCAGGATATAGCTCCTAGCCACTGTCCAGTGTCCGCCTCCACACCGCCATGTCCCCTGCCATGATGATCATGGACTAACCTAGAACTGTAACCAAGCCCCCAGTGAAATGCTTCCTTCTCTAAGCTGTCTCTTCAGAGACACATCATGGTGTCTCTTAACAGGAATAGAACAGAAAACTAACAGGATCTTACTCTGTATCTCTAGCTAGCTAGGAACCTGGCCAGCTAATCAGGCTGGCCTCGAACTCAGAGCTCCTCTGCCTCTGCCTCCTGAGTTGCTGGGATTAAAGGCTGTATGTACCTCAACACTCTGTCTTTGTTCTTAGTTGCCAAGTACAGGGACTGTGGGTGTGCTCCCTCTGTTCACGTACCCTTTCTTCATGCTTTTTTTCCTTTCTTTTTGAGGCAGGGTCTTATTTAGCTGAGGCTGGCTTCAAATCCACTGTGTAGCAACTGGCCATAAACTTCTATGGCCCTATCTCTACTTCCTGCGTGCAGGGGTTGTAGACATGTGCCACCACACCTGGTGCAAAGTATCTTTTAATGAGAAAAATGTATCTTAGTGAACAAAAGTATTCTGGTAGGCTTACTGCGTCAGCGTCATGTGGAAAGAGAGAGAGAGAGAGAGTGTGTGTGTGTGTGTGTATGTGTGTGTGTGTGTGTGTGTGTGTGTGTGTGTGTGTGTGTGTGTTCCTTTTCATAAGGGATAGAAAGTAGCCACCTGTAGTTCCACATTCAGAGTGTGAATTATTTCTTAACAGTCAGGAGACTTGATTTCGCTGGGAGAGGCCATCTGGA
Organism: Uromys caudimaculatus; assembly: GCA_028551405.1. Taxonomy (NCBI): domain Eukaryota; kingdom Metazoa; phylum Chordata; class Mammalia; order Rodentia; family Muridae; genus Uromys; species Uromys caudimaculatus. Next base: position 23,592,113 of record CM052712.1, on the reverse strand, counting down.
GTTACTTTTCTTATAATGCAAGGTGGGGGGGGGGGGGCGACAGAGGCACTGATTGATCTTTTTCCTTGTGGGATGACCATTCTGCCCCAGACTTTTTCAGTCTTATCTTTCCACAGGATCTGCTGTGCCTCTGTCATGTTTCAGAGATTCACAAACCTCTGAGAGGCACTCTCTAGGCACTAGACAGTCCTGAGGCACACTATTCCATTCTACTGCAATCTCCAAGCCCCGAGACTTAGGGTAGGTCTTTTCTCTGGCCTTCATGTCCTGGGTTCCTTATTGTTTAAAATAGAGGGTCTGGAGCTATGGGTGTTCAATGGGTCAGAGCACTGGCTGCTCTTCCAGAGGAACCAAGTTCAATCCCAGCACCCACATGGCAGCTCATAACCATGTAACTCCCCAGTCCCAAGTGATATGACACCCCTTTCTGGCCTCCTAGAGCACCTGCATGCAGATGGTGCATACATACACAAGCAGGACACATCCATATATAAAATAAAAGAGGAAATTGAAAATACCTTGAAACACTGCCTTCTTTTTCTCTGAGCTAAGGTTTGTAGCTCAGGCTGGCTTTGAACTGCTGATCCTCCTGCCTTCGACTGTTTTGACTATAGCAAGTTCTAAATGAATATTTTTTTATCTTTACCTTTACCATTCATTCTAGAGATTCTCTAGAAGTCTTTTTCATCTCCTGACTTTTAATCTGGGAACTTGTCTTGTCTCCTGTCCTGGGACTGAAGAAGTGCTTGTGTATGCTGAGTACACTGAGCAAGGCCTCCATCCTCAGTGAGGGGCTTTCAGCACTGAGACACGCCCCTATCCTCAGTGAGCAGCTTATGTCATTGAGATATGCCTCCATCCTCAGTGAGTGAGTAACCTAGCCTCCTCTCCATTTTTATTTGCTTCCTTTCTCCTGTGAGTCCAGGAAACTTGTTGGTCTAGTGGTTACCGATGGATGGCTGTATCCCTCCTCTTCCAGTCATGGTAATGCCAGTCTGTCAGCACCTGGAAGACGCCATCTGGCTGACTTTAGGCTCCCGATATTGCTGAAGACAGCTGTTGGGGTACAGGATTTCAACAAGTAATATCTTTCTAGGAATCTGGCTGCTTGGGGACAGGCACAGTGGTACATGACTGAAATCCCAGCTCTTGGGAGGTTGAGGCAGGAGGATTGCAAATTTCAGTCTCGTCATTTTTCCTTCGTAGATTTCTCTCCTTTGTCTTCACTATAAGTTTCTCACTCAGTTTCCTGTGAGTCGTTGTCAAGCTCGGTTTTATTTCTTGTGGCGTTGCAGGGAAGAATGCTAACTGGTCACTTTGCTCAAAGTGTCTACATAGCATTTGCTGCCATGACTATCTTCACACCCAAGAGCTGTTGGGCGGCCACTGCCTGCACTGGGACAGCAGCCTCCTGACCTTGTTCCCTGCTAGACGGGATCTCTGAACCTTCATACTTTCTGCTGGATGGGGTAGGGGTGACCCTATACCAGGCTCTTCCCTGCCCTCTTCTCTGCCTCTCTCTTGGCCCCTATTGCCCAAGGCGGGCCCCACCCTGACTCACGGCAGCGGGTATTTCCTCCAGAGCAGCTTGGCTGGCAGTGTCTGGTACACAGTTTTCTGCTTCCCATCAGAGCTGGGGCTGCTGTGCACAATCTTAGAACATTCCATCTGCTCATCCCACGAACCTGACAGCACATAGTGGGCCCTGCCCTGGTTGTCACTCACCACTCCAGTCACCTGTAGACGTTGGCAGGACACATAAGCACACAGTCTGCTCTGGGACCATGGGGGGGTCCCAAGCTGTGGCCCTAGTTACCTTTCGGGCCGCCTCTTTGGAGAAGTAGCTGTAGGGGACGAACTTTAGCTGGCACCGGTCCTTGGTCTTGTGGTTCACAATCTCAATGTCCCCTGACTAGTGAGAGAAGGTGCTGGTCAGCGGTCAGTCCCTGGGCCCCAGGCCCCACCTCCCCAAGGACCCCCTGACCTGGTCAATCCAGAGCTTGCCCACGATGATGTTGTGCACGGTGGAGGTGCTCTTCCTCCACACATAGTGATTGCCACTGGCCTGGAATTCTAGGTGGATGGCACCTGGAGGCCAAACAGGTCAGAGGTCAGGAGTCCTCATGTGGGCTCTGGCCCGACCACCCACAGACCCAGGGTCAAGAACCAGGGGACTATCTATACAGCGTCGGGGGGATGGGTATAGGCTAGGTCAGTGGGCAGTGGGCCTTGAAGCTCCGCCTGGGGGTCACGGCTGGCTTGCAGATGGGCAAAGCCCTCTCTCTGAAGCAGAATACCCTCCCGTCCAGGGAGCCCTGAGCCCCAGCTCACCAAGTGGCATGATAGAGATGTATTTCCCCCGGAACTTGCTGGCGATGGTGATTTCCTGCCAGAGGCTCCAGCCATGCTTAGAGAACACGTGGTGGGCAGCAGACGGGGGGTGGTGGCTCACCTGGGACCAGACCAGCTGGATATGAGCTAGCTGGACACAGACCCAGCCAGGGGAGGACAGCCTGCCCAGTGACCAGGATGCATGGCTCCATCCCGTGTGTCCCAGGAGTGAGCGCAGGCCACTGTTCCTCTTAGTGACCCTGACCCAAAGCAGGTTCCCCAGGAAGAATAGTATCCTGAGTAGACAGCCTGTTTGTGGCCATCTTGGGCTTACCCAGTCCATAGGGGTGTGGAATGGGCGAGAAGCCCCTGCTGGCTCTTGGGAGCACAGTAGGGTGTAGGAAGCAGAATTTGTGTCCAGGAATTGGAAGGACTGCTTTACTGAGGGTTTCTGTGCCCACCTCATTTAACCCTCACCACATGTGGCTATTGAAGGAGAATGACCCCTTAGAGTCATGTGTTTGAATGCTTGGAACTGTTTGGGAAGGATTAGGGGGTGTGGCTTTGTTCAAGGAGGCTTTGAAGTTCAAAAGGCGCATGCCATTCCTAGTTAGCTCTTTCTCTGCCCTGCTTATGAATCAAGATGTGAACTCTCGGCTGCTGTTCTAATCCTGCGGCTCCCTGCCCTTACTCCTCCAACAGAAACTCTGACTCTCTATGGTATAAATGCTAATCCATAACTGTATGCCCAATTAAATCTTCTCTTCAAGGTATTTTATCACAGCAATATAGAAGTAACTAAGATACCATGTACCTGGCAGGTTGTAGTTCAGGCTAGCCCCAAATAGCTACACAGGTGAGGGACATACTGGCAGAACCATATTCTGGAAAGAATCTGGCCCACTTCGGAGTAGGAGGCCTATCAGTGTCCTGCCATTGGCCCCCGGTACCACAGAACTTCCTGTTACCGCACAGAACTCCCGTGACTGCTACCCTGGCCGAGGAATACCTGCCTGCTGGCCCTCTTCCTACCCAGAGTGGCAGCGCCATCGATTCTTCATGACTCACCACCCTGATTCCACAACTGCCAGGCTGTCTGGCCCCAGACTCTTTACTTTGCAGGGTGCCTCATGGCGTGACCTAGCCTTGTCCCCAAACTCACCTCAGGGATTCAGTGAGCCCAGTGTCTCCCATGAGTATTGTCTCTTTTTCCATCTGCCCCCCTCCCTTCTGCCTAACCACACGTACTCCACCACCACGTACTGCCAAGCTCTTCAACTGACCACTCTGCCTAAACAGCTAGGAGTACCTAGCATCCACCCTCACCCCAAAACAACAAGAGCTCTGTGTCTTCCAGGCCCCATTGTGTCTCCATGAACCCTACCTGGCGCCTCTAGAGCACTCACCACTGGCTGAATGAGGAAATGCAGGATTCAGGCCAAGGACTTTGAGATCCCCCAAGCCCCACCTCTAAAGTGTCAGGCAGCGCATTTTCTGGTTCCTGTTTCACACTCAGCCCCTGTAGCCTTGTGTTGGTTACTGCTGTCACCTGACAAGTCCTCGCAGGGCCCTGGAGTGTCTCTAACCTACAGCCTGCTCAGGCACCGTTCAGGGTTCTGGCTGACCACGGGGCTCTCGGAGCAGCTCTGCAGCCCTGGGCCCTCTACTCGAAAGGTGCTCTGGTTCAGTATCAGGCTGCCATGTGACCATGCGTAGAGCTGACTTATCTTCATGGGGAAAGGATAGAGGGGACATTGACCAGGGACGTGTCCTTCCCACTATGCATGTCCCAGGCTGCTACCTGACACTTAGCTCAGTGGTGACTTATGCTCTAACCTGCCTAGACTCTCTAGTGACTCCTGTGAACTACCCTCTATTTTGGCCCCACTAATCCCTGGTTGGGGGATTAACCCTTCCCTCCCATCACCAGACCCTACTCTGTCTCACCAGGCTCTCCTCCCATGCCCCTCACTGTGTCTAGGAGACTCTGGACCTGACCTTGCCATGCGGAGCCCAGTTGCCCAGTGAAGGTTCCATCAGGGTCGCAGGCTGTAGCCCATTTGTCTTGCTCTGACCACGAGCCTGACAAGTACCACTTGGCCAGATGAAGAGCTGACCTTACCTGCTCACAGAGAGAGCGCAGGCCCATGTCCTCCATACGGTCCAACTCGAAGGTCTCCCCCAGCATAGGGTTGAAGGGCTTGGCTATGCGGTGCACCGTGGTGGAATATGAGGACACAGAAAAGGCAGCTACCAGGCACATCTGCTCCACCGAGCTGGTGCACTTTACCGCCTTGTCCAGCAGGTGGTGGTACTCGAGGTCCTCTGTAAGTCGCTGGAGCATGGATAGGGGTTCATTGAAGTTCACCTGTGGGTGTTGCAGGCCTGTGGTCGTCAGAGTGTCCCTGCCTTTCTTAGATACCATGAGACGGCCCTGCGCTGGTGGCACGGTCACAGTGAGCTTCTGGGTCCAGCACCTCCATTTACCCCCTCAGCACATGTCCCTTATTGACATGCCACTTGCTGTCACCCTGATGAAGTACACTGTCTCCTTCTCTCACTAGGATGCCAACTCTGCGAAAGCCATGGCATCAGGCTACCACATACCCAGAGCTGGACCATCAGGTTCAAAGCCAGAAACAGTGGGTCCAGGGGTCCATAGATGGGGGCCGTAGATACTCCTTGTTTGGAACCATGGACTAAGAGTTCTGTAGAGGGCTCTGGTACTATGCAGGATGGTGGGGATTGGCCCCGTTAGCCTCAGACAAGTCAAGGTTATGTTCCCTTGAAAAGTGAATCTTCCTTGATATCTTATTCTATTCTCCTGAGGGGTGTGTGTGTGTGTGTGTGTGTGTGTGTGTGTGTGATTCAGCTGGGCAGTGTGGACACAGAGACCAGAGACATGAAAGGACTCATGTGTGTCACAGTAAAGCTGGCTAACCAGGGGGCCCCAAGCCCTTCCTTGGTGAGGATGCTGCTGTATCTTGGTGATAGAATGCCTTTGGATGACTATATGACCTTGCTGAGTCTCCGTTTGACAAGAGTATACCAGGGCAGCCCCTGGAAGGAAGGACTACTTGACCCTAAAACCTATTTCTGTCACCCCTATCTACCATGTGAAGACAAGTGGGGGCAGCATGGGGCCTTCTGGGATACCCCTAGCTTAATGACACAGAGTTCTGCTTTGGCTGCTTCCTTCACAGTTTGAAGGTCCCTGTTCTCTGTGGAATAGTCTAAGGAACACAAAAGAATCAGTCACACACCCCTCAGGTGTCACCCCCAGGGTCTCGCATGCACCACATCCCAGGAGGCCCAGTGACCCCTGCCCAGGAGTGCCTACCGGCATTGGGATCCGGGAGAGCTCTCGGCCAATACAGTTCTTCATGATGCTCCAGAGGTTAAGGCTATAGTTGGGTTTGTCAGGGATGCGGGCTCGCCTCTTAACTTTGCATGAATCCTTGGGCATATATGAGGCACCATCTATTACCTGCCAGAGGAACGGGCATGTGCGTCAGCAGACCCCCGAGCTCCACTGGCCCCTAAGTCCATGCACTTGCTCCTGACCCTCCAAGAACTGACAGTAAGTCATGCTGTTACACTGCTTGGTGAGAAAGGCAGAGGCCACTGTTGCCTGCTGCAGGGGAGGCAGATCTGGGACCCAAAGGTGGCCCTACACTCATAGTGCTGATACCTCTCTCCCTCCCAGGCTGAGGTGCCCACCATCCTTGGCTCCCGTATGCTCCACCCTCACGTACATTGTCTGCTGAGGTCCATTCCACAGAGCTCGTCCCAGGTTCACCCTCAGGCTTTCTGCAGAAAATGAAGGGGAGTCAAGTTACGGACAAATTCTGACAACTATCTCTAACCCCACCTACCCTGTATCCAGACAGCTGAGGCACGAGGGCAGCCCAAAGGCATCTTAACCATGCCTGTTGTGGGACACGAGATGAGGGCGGAGAGACCCGGGTAGTGATCTGGAGAGGTCCAATCCACCATGGTTACAGTCAGCATTGAAGTCCCATCCATTGGAACTAGAGGCTCAGCACCAAGGAGAGGGCAAGTGGAGAGCACTGTGTCTGGAGAGCCTTGTAGGAGCCCATGGGCTCACTGGTCCCACAGATGAAGCATGCCTTCATCTGTTTCCCACACTGGGGGTCCTGAAGTGCTGGGAATGGGTCTGATGTGCCCCCTCCTCTCCTCTCACTTGTGGGATAGGCTGTTACAACCACAGGGGCACTGAGGCTGAGGGGCTCAGGCTCTAGGAGCCTATGGATGGACAGTGTGGCTCAGCCAGGCAGCTAGAGCCTCAGGAGATTGGCGGGACACACCAGTAGGGAGCCCAGAACCCTTGGGATGAGGACAACAGGACCATCCTGGTTGCAGACTCATAAGGATTGGTGTTGATGGAGTGGATGGACATTCAGACGGCTATGCTAGCTCTGGACTGCTACTGAGATATTGTAGCCTTTTTTTAAAAAACAGGATTGCACTATGCTGGCCTGGAACTCCCTATGTAGACCAGGCTGTCTTGAACTCATAGAGATCCACCTGCCTCTGCCTCCTGAGTACTGGGATTAAAGGGGTGTGCCACCACACCCAGATTTTTTTCTTTCTCTTTCTCTTTCTTTTTAAATTTAATATTCCTAGGAAAAGGGTTTTGAGCTAAACGCACACTGCCAACTAGACAGCCCTTTTCCCAGAAGATACTGGGACGGGGAAATGATGGAGCATGCTGGTCCACAGAGGCCTCAGTTTCAGGTCAAGAAAGAATGGCTGGCACTTGTCACCAGCCTGAGTCCCCTGAGCACAGCTCCTGCTCACCCCGTCTGCCTCCCATTCTCCTCCTGCACCTGTTTGTCGGACAAGCCACATCACGGGCCTTTCCTATGGATCCGAGAGTCTGACACTCTCTCTGATCACTGCTGCATGTTTACCTGTGACTCTGGAAACCGTCCAAGTGAGCAGGCATTTATCAAACAGGCAATAGAAAACGAGAGTGGGCATCTTGTCTGTTATCAAATGACACTGCTAGAGGGAGTGACAGGAACCTGCACTGCTCTGAGCAGCTGGGTTTTCGGGGTCTCTCCCTCCCCCACTGTCTCCTCCAGACTGGAAGCTAACCTCCAGGTACAAACCATTCAGGAATTTTTATTTGTATGTAGCAAAGGAAAAAACATAAGCCATACTATCTTGCCTGAGATGGAAAGAATAACCCAAGCGTGCAGGGGGTCCAAAGGCCAGGTGTGGCCTAAGAAGCAGAAACCCTCCCAGGCTATGGTGGCCATCACTGCTCGGAGCGTCCTACCTGTCTTCCTTGGCCTCGGTGATTACGGTGATGAAAGATGTAGAGTCTTCCATGGCGTCAAAGTACTCGGTATCTTCATCTTCTTCACTGTTCTCTCCTTTGGAAGTCAAGAAGCTTCCTGAACACACAGAGAGGCTCAGTTTGCAGCCTCAGCAAGCGCACAGCCTCCACCTGACGGAGTCTCCTCTATCCTGCCAGCCTCACCTGCCCCACTTCAGACACCTGAGCCTGGTCACCTGCACTATGGCTGCCCTGGTCACCCTGCACTATGGCCGCCCTTTGCTTTGCAAGGATAGGGCATCTTTTTTTCAACTCGTCATTGCTTGGACACTTCCTTCCAGAAGCCTCCTGTTCTGTCCATGTTTGACCTTTCCTGCCCAGGGCACCTGTGATGACCCCTAGCCTTATGTTAGGTAGGCAGCCACCTGACACCTGGCCAACCCTGCCCCAGAGAGAACAGCTGGGCTCAATGAACTTTAACGTTTGGGACTTTGAACTTAGACATGGTGGGTGGGAGATGTTGCCAGTTAGTGACAGGCATGGGACATCCACACCAGAGGGAGTCTGTACTCCTCGAGACAAGACCACATGAAATCACTTTAAGAGACAGGTTTATGGGGCCTGAGAGGTGCAGTAGAAAGAAAGAGGCAGCTGGGAAGGAGGTGAGGGCAGTGCTCTATGTACCCACCAGCCCATCAACCCCGCATGCACACACACCCTCGCTGAAGCTCTTGCTGGAGCTGGCTGGCCCACCAGGGGTGTTGCAGAAGGCCCGTTCGAGACTGTTGTGCTGCTTGGCCAACTGCTCAATGGTTTCCTCCAGGTGGACACGTTGCTCCTGCTCATAATTCAGAGCCCGCTGCCATTTCCGGCTGTGAGTCTCAGCTAGTTCCAGGAAGTCCCTACAGGCCTGGAAAGGACCAACGGCAGTGTAAGCCTTAGACTGTGGCCTGGTCAGTTTGCCCCACACAGGCTCCTTTTTGGCGCATGCCCAGCCTACAGGACTGTCTTTCCCTATTGCTTGTCACAGCTAGGACCCCAGCTGTCTGCTAGAACATCCTTACTGGGTGCTAGGTCCCCAGAGTCATCCAAGGGAGGCTTAGTCTCATAGCCTATGTGGCTTTGGTCAAGAAGGATGATAAGTCACATACTGCCCAGCTCAGAGGCTAACAAGTCTTGTTTGAGAAGAACTAGGACAGCTGGGCGTGGTGGTGCAGGCCTGTAACTCCACCCACACAGGAGGCTGAAACAGGATCGTAAGTTCAAAGCCAGCCTGGGTTATAGATTTCAGGGCCAGGTGGTGACTTAGACACTATGTCAGAATACAACATAGAAAGAAGGCTGGTACTAAGCTTAGTGACAGGCCCTAGGTCGCATCTCCAGTGATATAAACACAGAACAAAGCGGGGAGACCCTAGGACTGGAACTTTCTACCAAGCCATTTACCTATCATGTACCTCTCTGCCTTTTTTTTTTTTTTTTTTTTTTTTTTTGCAGGGGGTGTGTTATTATGTAGCTGAGGCTGGCCAGGAACTTGCTACATAGCCCAGAATGATCTAGAATGCACAACCATCTTGTCTCTGCCTCCAGCTTATATGGAATAGCAGGTGTGAACTACCATGCTCTGAGAGATGTAGCCACTATGCTCTGAGAGGTGTGAGTCACCATGCTCTGCCATAACACCTTTTGTTCAGGCTTCATTTCTCATGCTGTGACAAAATGCCGAAATCAAAAAACAAACAAACAAACAAACCCAACCTAGGGAAAGAGGGCTTTGTTTGGCTTACAACTCAAGGTTATGATTTATCAAAGCAGAGAAGTCACAGTGGTACGATCTATAAGAAGCTAGTCCGATATCCACAGACGGGAGCAGAAAGAAAGAAACACATGCTTGCTTGACTCAGCTCCATTTCTCTACTCTAACACAGCTCAGGAATCCTTGCCTAGAGAATGGTACTGCCCACAGTGGGCTGGGATCTTCCCATATCAATTTGACTTAAGACAGTCCCCCGAAGACATGCCCACAGGCCAACTTAACATAGACATTGAGATTCTCTTCTTGAGTGATTCTAGGTTGTGTCAAGTTGACAAATTAACCATCTTACTGCTTTTAAGTTTTCTCAAATTAATGACCTACTATGACATCCAGACTCTCTACATCCATGGTGGTTCCACTGCATTCCTAGGCAGCATGGTTGGGTCATCTTTTCCCTGGCCTCAGCTATCCCTGGAGGAGCAGGGTTGGGTAGGGACCACTGGACTTGCCCAGCAGAAGGGGCATAGCTCCTGAGCCTGCAGATGTTTGTGTGCTGCCAGCTGTCCCCTCCCCTGCATCGTGTCCCTTACCTTGTTGCACCAACCCACCATACCACTGGGTGTCATGCGTGCCGCACGCTGTTCATGGGATGTGGGGCAATGCAGTGCAATTTCAAAGGGCTATCAGGAGGGACCGTGGTGACATGGAGCACTGAGGGTACACTCTCTAGATATGACCTTGCAGGACACCAGCTGCATCTGCCCAGGCACTAGTTGCTCATGCCTTCAATCCCTGGGCTCCTCTTTCACCCAACTCATGCAGCTCTGCTAAGGCCAGGTCTGCTCAGCTGCTGGCCTCTGTGCAGTTGCATGCCACTGAGTTTGTTTCTGTTTGGACTAACCCTCTTTCCATGGGGATCCTGAATGGCAGTCATAGAATGCATGCCAGCCCAGTGAATACCCAACTGGGGCTCAACCTGATAGAAATGGGTGAGGATCAGAGGTGTCCCAGATGTCCCTCTGGGCAGCAGGGATGGACCACTGACTAGCTCTCCAAGGTGGGCAGACTCCTCACAGCTCTGCACCAGGAGCCATTCCTGTTTTCAGCTGTCTTGTACCCCTCACAGGGGCAGTTTGAGCCTTGGTGGCCTTCCTGGCTTCCTGTTAGGGACCCAGTGTACTGCTTGAGAGCTGGGTGCCTTGTCATTCCATTTACAGACACAGTTCCAGACATTTCCCTCCCGCACCCCATCATCTCCCTGCTAAGACCTATGATGTATGGGGGACAGGGCATTTCCCACCTAAGAGCTAGAGGCTGCCCTGGAGACACAGCATGAGCTACCCAAGGAGACTAGGAGAGGGTGGCAAACGCCAGGAAACTAGGTGGATGGGACTTGGCAAAGCCACTCAGCTCATGTCCTCTCTGGGAGACTGCACAACAGTGGCCACAGAGCCTGTGTTCATGTGAACCCTGACAACAGACAACATAGCAGCTGGGCCTGTGGCTACACCAGAAGGTACCACTTGGCTCATTTTGTCCCAGTAACAAGCAGCAGCAAAGTGGGGATAGAATGTTCTTCTGGGCAACCCAGGAACATTTGAGACTCTCTTAGGAGCCTTGTGAGGTGAGTGGGCAGAGCTATCCACCTTGTTAATACCAAGGTGATAGGACTGAGTTTCTGAGGCCATTACAGCAAAGAGGTGACAGGGCCAGGTCTGGAACCCAGGTCCTTAAGCCAGAGTCAGTCTGATGTCTACCTTGGCTGCTGCTTCCATGGGGGACCCACATCCTGTCAGTCATTCCCTGCCGCCTTAAGTTTGGCCCCAGTTGCTGTTGGTCCCTGCCATGATTGCTGGCCACAGAGAGAAGCCCTGACATGGTTGGGCTGGCATCACAGAAGGTGCAGATGAGAGGGGGGACCTCAACAGAGCATGCAGTGTTTTGGGGGAAAAGCACTCTCATCTCCAGTGGGGGTCCGATAGGCTGAGTCCTCACATTCTTCCCTGCTGTCCCTCCACTGAGGCCCCTGGAGAAGGTACTGCCCAGGTCAACAAGCAGGGTAGGATTTGGAATTGGCCCCTCTACAGGAGCCACCTCCCACCAGGAGGCCCATACAAGGTCCTCTTGACATGGGATGAATGTGCTGAGCCTTGTAGCTGAGAGCTAAAGATGCCCCCCATCATGTCAGGTTCTTCCTAGTGTGGGGGAATCCTGGCAGCTCTGCAGAAGGCCTCTCTTCTCTGCCCTGCTCGTCCACAGTGTCCCATCCCTTTCTGCCATTCTCCAGGGCTCCTGAGCCATGTCAGTGAGCATCGACGCAGAGGAGTTATTAGTTCCCTTTCTCATAACTCATGAACTTTAAAACAAGAGCCATGAAGGAAGTACATGGCAAACGATGTCAAGTGACAGTCTAAGGTCATGGTAACAAATCCCACAAACTGGCATCAGAGGCCGTGTGGTGTGGGCTTCCTACAAACAAAAGCAAGAGCATCTTCCCCCACCCATCCCCTGGGCTGCGCTCCTCCCCAGTCCTCAGCGCCTCACCACATAGCCAGCCTTTCTGCCTGCCATGAGCTGCTATCTGCATGTTCCCATAAGATCCTGACCCCTTACTCGGGGGGGCCTAGCTCAACTCAGAGATGTGCGGGTCATGCTCATAAGCACTGAGGTGGCCATTTCTCTGGCATGCACAGGCAAGGGGAAAGCTCGGGCCCATCCGCAGCCATAGCGAGGTGTGTGCAGGAATGGGGTCTGAGTCCCTGTGCATGTCACCTGTGTGTCTTCCAGGGGCACAGCCAGTGCTGCTAGCTTATGCTGTGAAGCTGGATCTTTATCGATGTCCCCAAGCCTCTTGATGCCACATGTGGGATCCACTGGTCTTCCAAGGGTGGAAATGGAGCCTGGGGAATGCTCACTAACAAGGATGTTGGGAGTAACCTTGAAGCGGCAGGTCCCAGCCCTGCTGGGGAGAGGGGCTGGCTCAACAGGACAGCAGATTGCTTGGAGATACCCTGGTTATATGTGATCTCTGTCTACCCTGAAGTTACCACAGGGCCCATGGGTGTAGAAGGACAGAGAGACAGGAAGTCGGACACCGCACACAGACAGCGGTGCCTCATCTGAACCATATGTGGGTATAGTGGGTACGTGTCTGTCCCAGAGTGTCACAGCTGACTCTCTCTCTAGATGGAGGAGCTCAATGGTGGCAACCCAGGCTGTTATTGCACTGCTCGGGCTCCGTGCACAGATGGGCCTGCCCTGCTTGCTTGTGAAGTTCACATGCCCACATTCCCTTCCGGCCCCAGCACACCTACCTGGTTTCCACCCCCAGCTCCCAGGATCTTCTCGGCTGCCACTGGCCTTCTCCAGGCCTCATGCTGCCCACACGGTGGAGGGACAGCCAGCCTGGCTCTGCTGCCCTGGAATGCTGCCCTGGGCAGTGCACACAGGGTTGTGTTCACTAAGCTGGATTAAGCTTGGGGCCCAGCAAGGGGGAGGGGTGGGGGAGTAAGGTGGGGGCAGGGTAGGAAAAGCTTGGCTGACCCTGCCCAAGGCTGGACGTGGTCACATTTTCTGTGAGGCTCTGCCACTGCTATATCTAGGGCCAGAAAGTTCCTTCCCACTCATCAGCAGGAGACTAGATGATCCAAAGCCCCCCACTCACACTCATGGACTCCTATCCTGAGACCTTGGAGGTAAGGCAGATGGAATCCATCTGGGAGCCAGAGCTAGTGTCTGGGTCCCACATGGGCACTGCCTTGCTTCTCATCCTGTTTAGTCCCCCTGCCTCTGAGAACTCAGCACCCTTGTGGGATGGAGGACCTGACTCTGGGATGCCTATACAGCCTATGACTCTATTGGGTTAACTGTCTCTTGGGGATCAGGTTTCAATTCCCAGGCACCACTCCTTCCTCCAATTCCCCTGGCTTGTAACAGGGTGATGAGGAACATGGGTACTCCTGAGGGGCAGAGATGCAGGCTCGGGTACCAGGCTTCCTGTGGGGTAGGCATGGAGACTATTGTCCCAAAGTAGAGTGAAGCCTTCAAGAGCCTCCCACCGGGGCCTGACTTGTCTTGGCTCCGGGATGGAAAGTCTGGGCCTTGCCCACCCTCTGGGGACTCACCCTCCCTTCTCAGCAGGTGTCCATGGGACATAGAGTTTCTGACCTGGAAACCTCCACTTGCTGTACCCAGAGGAAGGACAACCTCTAATCGCTTTTGCTGTTCCTAATCCTAATCCTGCCAGTGACCTCACAGTTCCACCCTCACACAGCCAGGAGCAGCAGCCATGGGGTTCAGCCTGTCTGGCCCTCTGCCTGGCCTACGTGCGGCCTGGGGCGGCCTCTCAGGCTCATGAGAGGGGTCTGTGTAGTAAGAATCCTGTTGGGCCTGGATGTCAGCGTCCATTCTAAAGCTCAGTCTTCCTCCTCCATGGTGTGAGGAAGGCACTAGAGGACTCCTGGGAGCTAGGGTGGATAGCCACGGGGCTCAAATAGGAGGTGGGAGATGGCCAACTGTCCTGAGGGAGGGTTAGTCTGTGTGGCTGGCTTTGCCTTCAGCCACCAGACCACAATAAGATCCAACAACCCTGGATAAATGGGGGGGGGGAGGGGGAGATCATTGGGAGAAAAGGCGGTTTCCATTTGTGGCTAGGCTAGGACCTGCTGGGACCTGCTTTGCACCCAATGTCTGTTCTACAAAGGTACTTGGGTGTCTCAGCTCCTGGGTAAAATTCTCCCCAAGATTCTGGCTCCACACTGTTCCTCATGTGGCTCTGAATTACTGGTGATACCCGCCTTTCAATGACCTGGGGCTCAAGGTGGTAAACGGAAGGCAATGGCAGAGATACATAGTCTCCCTGAGTACCCCCACCTGGCCCAGACAGACTGGGACCAGCAGGATCCTGCCCCCACCGCCACAAACACACAGAGGATTAAGTAGCTCCCTGGCCTATGTATACAAGAAGCCCTAGCTGAATGTAGCCTCCTAGGCAGGAGGGAGACTAGGGTAGTGAGGCCAGGCCACCTGGTCTGGACATCACAGTCTGTAACGCCAAGGCTCTCCACCTTCCCTATCACAGGTGGGCTCTCCGCACTGTGACTCATGTTCAGTGTTGGGGAGGCAGCTCTGTGCTCAATTAAAACTCCAAAATAGCCTGTCCATATTCAAAATAGTTCACCCCTCTCAGGCAGGAGCTCGCGCCATCTGGCCACCACTTTGCCAGCTGATTTCAGACAATTCTGGAATCTATTTTTAATCCACCTCCCCAGACCCTAAGTGAGCAAGCTGTCAGGAACAGAACGCTGGTCAGCTAGCCAGGGCCTGTTCCTTGGTCCCAGAAGAACCAAGGTGACGCTGTATCTCATGGTCCATCGCCTGCTGGACTGGCCCAAGGAGCCCCATGTGCCCCATGAACCAAATGAGGCTTTGGGGAAGTCCCAGCCATCCCCAGGAACAAGTGACTCCTTCTGTCTTTCTCCTTTTTTCTGTGATTGCCCCAAATTGAGACCTGCATGGGTTTATTTTTTATTTTTATTTATTTATTTATGTATTTTTATTTCTATGAAGTACTCAAAGGTGCAGAATATATCTACACATCTCCCTGCATCTAATTGCCTGGCCTAATGTCCCATCTTTGTATCTGTCTCCCCTTAACACCTTCTGTGTCCCCCTTATATCTAGGGCTAGTTCTCCCAGGTTAACCCAATCAGGTGCCCCCACCCTGTGGACTCTCCCAACATCCCGTGTCAAGATTTTCCAGGTTCCCCCATCCCTCCTCCCAGCTCTTCTGGAGGGACCCGGGTTTGTCTTCCTTGATAAACTCAGGGACCCAGAGTCCAGAGCGAGTGCTGCCCCCTGCTCGCTATGCCTGCTGCGCATTTGCATGATTTCCAGCTTTCATGGGCCTTCCCCTCTAGCTAGCCCTGTTCACTTTTTATCTGCCCTGTTCTGGGGAAAGATTCTGGGGCATCTCTCTGGAACTGGGGTGACACGGGTGTCAGGCCGTTAAGAGTCCTCATTCTCCTGGCTTGGGCCTGAGTAACCTTTGTTCCCAGTCATGAGGCACCTCAGCCAACTCGGCCTTCAGCTCAGAGTAGCACCGGGCATTCTTGCTGGCACAGAACCCCCAGGAAGCATGGAATATCTGCAAGTGCCTGCCCTTGCCTCAGCTGCCAGCCCATTCTCTGAGCTCAAATGGAAGTCAAATTATTTTGCTCAGTCTGAGCGGCAAAATGGCCGCTCCAGGCACCCGAATAATATGGACGATTATGAGGACAGAAAAGCAGTGGTGAGACCTTCCCATGGCTATTGTGTGGAACAACGTCTTGGGCAGAAAAGGGGAGACTGCTGCTATCACCACGCCAGCAGAGTGATCCCCTCCCCCATTGCTTATTCTTCAAACTTAGCATCAGGGGAAAAGGAGGAGCCTGGCAGCTTGCTTTCTTCAGTTTCCCAGGACCCAGAGCCAATGTGTGAGCTTGCAGCATGCTCAGATTCAGCCCTTTAGCTTAAACCAAGTGCAGACCCATGCTACACTGTGAGGTGCGCCCTGGTTCCCAGGCTTGGAGCGGGGGGGGGGGGCAACAAAGATACCCTGTGCAGAGCTTGGGGAGGCACCTCTCCATGGTGCACAGGGGTTCAAGGCTCTTCTGCAACCCCCAGCTAATCCGCTATTGCTGTGCGATTTCCCCCTAAGTGGCGGGCTAATTCACAGCTACCCAAGCAATCATTCAAGCAGGATTTGCTGGGTTGGCTTTTATCAGCTGAAAATTATCCGCTGGGGATTCTGCCAGACACCAGGCATCCATTCATTTACTCCCACTTTCTGTCACAATCTCACTTGGTCTCTCTCTCTCTCTCTTCTCTCTCTCTCCCTCTCTGTCTCTTCTCTCTCTCCTCTCTCTCTCACCCTCTGTCTCTCTCTTGCTTCTCTCTCTTCTCTCTTCCCTCTCCTCTCTCCCTCCCTCCCTCTGTCTCTTCTCCTCTCTCTCCCCCTCTGTCTCTTCTCTCCCCCACCCCCACCCCCTCTCGTTTGCTGAAGTCCTAGGTGCTGGGCCCTGTGCCAGGCACAGAGGTTACAGGACCAACAGGCTGTAAGGTCCTGCCCTTTCAGGGACTATGGGCCAAGTGCTGCAATCAACATGGTATAAAGTGCTGTGGGCCCGCAGATGCTGCCTGAGTCTGAGGAGAGGATGCAGGAAAGGAAGCATGCGAGGTTTTCCTGCCTTCCCCTTTGTAGCCAATGGGAGCTATGGGCTGATTTCCTTCCATGAGGCAGCAGGTTGTAGCTGCTCTGGAATCACCTCAGCACTATGACCCTGGGCCCGCCTTTCTCTTGCCAGAGCCTGTTCTGCAGCCACTACCCGCCTTCCGTTCCCAGGGAATGGACCAGACAGATTCTCCCCACCCAAGCCCAACATGATGTCTCCACTAATCCATGTGTGGCAACTCATTGTTACAAGACTGCCTGGCTTCAAGATCCAGGGACAGGAAGGACCTGCCTGTTTCCGCTCAGCACAGGCCTGGGGAGCGCTCATTCAGGAAGGTCTTGGTTATATGCTGATTGGGCAGAGCCTCCCTAACTATGCAACCAGATGACTACAGTGTCATAGCACCAGCAAAGGCACTGGAGTGTCATTTGGTGTCCTCAAACAGAAGAGGCATACTGGGGGGGTGGGGTGGGGGAGTAAGCATGCTATCCTGCCCTTAGGACACCAGAGCCTGCAGCACTAGCCACAGAGCCTGGGCTCCTGGGAACTCTTGAAGGGACCTCCCTCACTTGTCCCACCAGTAGTTTGAAAGAAAAAAGCCTATGATCTGGCCCCCATTCAGGAACGTAAAGGACTGACCTGAGGGAAGTGGCAGGCTTGACCTGGGTAAGAAGCTGTTGTTTGCCTTTTGACCTCAGGGGTGTGTGTGTGTGTGTGTATGGGTGTGTGTGTGTGTGTGTGTGTATGTGTGTGTGTGTGTGCGCGCGTGCACATGGGGGTTCCTGGCAGGGCTTGTCGGGCCAACTGGCTTTCATTTTTTGGTCTATAAAAACACAGGCATAGTCAGAACTGATGTGGAAGACACAGATGCTTGCAGGGCCAGCGGTGGGGTAGGGTGGGGAGAATCTCCCCACTCTGGGTGGCCACTGCAAGGAGAGTTCCAGACAGGTGTGCGCTGCTGGAAGCTTCAGCCAGGTCACAGTCAGGGTAGGCAGAGTGAAGATGCAGCCAGACCTCCACATTTGAGGAAGGAGTGGTTTGTACCTTCTGCAAACATCTCTGAGTCCCCAGCCTTTCAGGAGGATCTGGCTGTGGCAGAGTAAAGGTGACAGACGTCGTGAAGGATGTACCGGAGGTGTTTGGGGCTGGGAATGTGGTGTAGTGGCAGAGTGTATGCTTAGTGTGTGCAAGGCTCTGGTCCCACCCCCAGTGACATATCAACATGCCAAGGACTCAGAGAGGTCCTGAGAGGAGTGAGGTCCCCTGGCCTCAGAGTAAGCCAGGCAGGAGGAGGCCTCTGCATACCCCAGGGGCGGAAACCTCAAGAGCCATCATTTCTACAGGGCAGGTCACCCTGCAGTTCTGGCTTGGGATCCCTGCTCTGTGACTCTGCAGCTCTGGTCTTGGGGTATTTCTGGGTCTTACTTTGTATGCTGATGTTAAAAACACCAAAGTGCTGACAAGTGAGCACACGATTCAAGAGGAGGAACAGAAAGCCAGTCAGTTGCCTTGGCTTCAGATACCCACCCAATCTCCTTTTCATAAGAGCACAAAAGCCAAGCCCTGGCCAGGGGTGACCCCATGCCTCAGGACACCCTACCCCCAGGCAAGCTTGCTCCCTCAGCTCCTAGTGAGGCACTTGGTGTCTGACAGCCATGCAAACATTCCTCCCAGAACAGACCCAGCCAGGTAAGGGGTGGTGGTCACGAAGCTCCCTAAGAACAAGCTGGGCCTCTGGGCTAGCCTAGGCTACAAATGCCTGTCAGTTAGCTCTCACTCTATTCCCTGATGAGATGCCCTAGGTCAGGTTCACGTCAGCCACCTCACAGTGCAGCTCCTAGCACTTGAGGCATTCTGTCTTATGATTCTTTGGGGGCTAGAACTGGAGACAGGCCTTATAACCATGCCCAGGGGGCTATGTGTCCCATAAAGCATTTCACTATGCACTTAGCCTAGGGGATGTTTTATGGCCTTGTAAATACTGATAAGACTCTGATGCCAGATAGCAGATTTCACTAGCCGGCAGCCAACTGAACGGATCACCATCTTGGAAAAGCTAAACCTCCCCAGGCCCAGCAGCTTCCGCCTAGGTTGGAGATAGTGTGGGCAGGGGAGGCTCTCAGATTGTTGGGATGGGAGTAGGGCTGTAGGACACACACACACACACACACACACACACACACACACACACACACACACACACTCAAGCACACAACATTATGGCATCAATTACTCAGTACCGTGGGCCACTGACCAAGGCCTATACAGGTTATGAGCTAGAAAGAGGACATTGAATGGAGTAGCCTGGTGGTGGGAGTCACACACAGGGCAGCCACAACTCTGTAGCCAGCAGCACTCACCGTGCTTATCACTGGCTGCCACTCACAGTCCTGAGCACTGTGGGCTCTGAGAACAGACACTGGCATATGCATGTGGGCATATGCCAAGGTGTCTGGAGGAAGGGGCCCCAAGCCATGCCTGAGTGTGGCTGAGCAGGTGTGGGCGGCAAGTGGTCCTTTTGCCCCACTGAGGCAGCAGCCTGGGGTAGGTTTTGGACCTGCACTGACCTCTGAGCTGCACGGCCCGGTTCCCTGCTAGGGCTACTCTGGGCAATGGTGTTGCCTGTCGTCACCTGCTGCTCTGATACCCTCTGGGCTGTGTTTGGAGATCTGAAGTATTCTTCATAGCAGTGCCCGTTTCTGGATAGTGCCCCTGCCTCAGCTCCCATGTCACAAGGGCTCCTTGAGACCGGTGTCTCTGTCTTGGCTGTGCCTCTCCAGGGGAGTTGATGGGGTGAGGCAGGGCAGGCAGGCCTGAGACTATGCAGCAGGCAGACTGAAGACAGCCCGGAAGTACGGTCAGCTGCTGTGTTGCCGTCACCACAGAGAGACCTTCCCAGCCCCTACTTCCAGAAACATGGATTCCGGGGCTCAGGAAGGGTGGTGGGCTCCCACGGCTGAGTGTCTCAGTTTACAGACTTTGGCCACTTGTTCTGTCTATAATGGGGCTGGCATGACCCCCAGCAGGCTCAGCTCCACAACCTCCTCCCTGAGGAAGCCCTAAGCACAACCCCTCATCTCCTGTCCCCACATTTTAGAGCAAACACAGGGAAGAGACAGGAGCAGCTGTGAGGGCCAGGATGGCAGCAATACCCTCATTATGTATGCAGGCTGAGCAGGCCCACAGGCTTCTCATTATTAGGCCTTGGCTCTCTCCACCCATACAGGCCTTGACAAGATTCCACTGCAACTCCTTAGAAGGCTAAGGTAGAAGGACTGCAATGAATTTGAGGCTAGCCTTGGCTAGAGTGAGCTGCACATCATCCTGGGTATCCTGGCTAGTCTTAACATCACCTTGACACAAGCTAGAAAGGAGGGAACCTCAACTGAGAAAATGCCTCAATAAGATCTGGCTGCAGGAGCCAGGCGGCAGGAGTGCGCACCTTTAGTCCTAGCACCCAGGAGGCAGATCTCTGAGTTTGAGGCCAGCCTGGGCTACAGAGTGAGTTCCAGGACAGAAAGGGCTACACAGAGAAACCCTGTCTCAAAACAAAACAAACCAAAAAAGCTGTAGGGCATTTTCTCAATTAGTGATTGATGGGAGAGGGCCTAGCCTACTGTAGGTGGTACCACCCCTGGGCTGGTGGTCCTGGGTTCTATAAGAAAGCAGGCTGAGCTAGCCATGGGGAGCAAGCCAGTAAGCAGCACCTCTCCATGGCTTCTGCATCAACTTCTGCCCCGTTTTACTTCCTGTCCTGACCTCTGATGATGAACTGTGATGTGGGAGCCTAAGCCAAATAAACCCTTTCCTCCCCAAGTTACACCGGCCATAGTGTTCCATTGCAGCAGTAGGAGCCCTGACTAAGACACTGGGCTGGACCCTGTTGCAGCAAACGGCCTCCAGTGGGGCTGGGAGGATGGCTCAGCTACTAAGGCACTTGACGCTCACTGAGCCTGCCAATGCCTGGAATCTCCATGGTGGGAGAAATTGTTCAGAAGTTGTCCTCTAACCTCCACATGCATGTTGCAGCACGCGTGTAAATACAAGCACGTATGTGCACGAACACACATACACACACATGCACACACATACAGAATAAATAAAGGTTTGTCCTTGAGTAGAGGATTACAGCTAATGGAGGAGCACTTGCCTAGCATGTGTGAGGCTCTAGGTTCTGTCCTCAGCTCTGTGACAAACAAACAAACAAACAAACAAATAAAGTCAGAAGTTAACGGCTGCATGAGGGAGATGACATAAACAGAATGCTGGTTTATGTGGAAAGCTGTTGGCTTTGGAAAGCAACTTGGAGCCACAGGGAGCAGAGCTCTGGTCTGTCAGGCACCCACCCACTCAGGGACCTGTCGCAGACAGGGTGCCCTTTCCCCATCCCGAAGCCTTGCGGCAGCTGCTGGTGACACGAGCACTTACGTTGATCATAGCATTTGATGTGATGCGGAAGAGAGTGGCCCGCTCGTTCACAACCTTCAGTTTCTCCCCACTCTCTGATGGGATCTTGAGGCTGTCCAGCTCATTCAGGGAGCGCTGGAGAGCAGCGCCATGCTTGGCAATGAGGTCATTGCACGTGCTGAGGTCATTTAACTTCAGTGAGAGGGTCTTAAGAGTGTGGTGGAGCTCACTCTTGTCAGCTGGGGCAGCAGGCTCTTCGTCGTCGTCCCCAGAATCATCTGAAGAGAGAAACAGAATTGCTGGAACCAACCAAGCCAGAGTTTCTGCTGTGTGGGCTGCAGATGGTAGAACGCCACATCAGAGTGACCAGTGTCCTAGACTGTCTCCGACAATGCTCCCGGCCAAGGCTGCTGCCCCTTAGCCTGGTGAGCAGATGCCCAGCTGAGTCAATGGGAGCATAAGAGAAAGGGGGACTTGCTGGAATGACAGAGGGCTGTGGAGGGACCAGACTCCAGGTGCCTACCTGCACAAAGGGTACTAGGTCACAGTCTGAGGTCATGGTGAGCCATACTGAGTGGAGCACAGGTAACTGAGAAGAAACAGCAGGCCTCCCAGGACAATCAATACTTCTGTGACCAATACTTCTGGCTAACTCCTGACCATCCCTAGCCATGCCAACTGTCCCTTGCTCCCTGCTTGGGGCCTCTCTTCCCACCACCTGACACCTGGAATATATACACACTCCACAAGGTGTCACCGCCCTTACCCTCTGAGGCCCAGTCCAACACCACTCCCTCTCCAAAGACTGCATGAGGATCCCCCATGCCACAATCAAGGTCACTCTCTTATCACCATACCTACATCCTGGACCATCTCTCTGATAATCTCTACCCACCCATCCCCCTTGCAGAACATGGCCCCTCAGGAAAAGATGGTGTGGGAAGACACCAGGGCACCCTCTCCTTGGTGCCAGTCAGCTGGGGCTTCTGTGCACGGGCCTGCTTCCTCACAACTCACACAGCGGCCCAGGAGTCCTTGTTTCTTCCTCTCTTACTAGCCTGGCCTGTGTCCACAGGGCCTCCGAGAGCAGCTGGCTGTCCTGCTGCTGCTTTGGTGCTGGCATGGGATAACCAAGAGGCTGGTATGAGCCTGTGATTTTCCCAGTGCGCTGCCAAAGTTTCCTGCAATGCCTTGTTTTAGAAAGAATCAGCACAGACTTTTCTTAGATGAAGGAAATATGCAACCCAAGATATAAAATTAAAAGGAAGAAAGAAAAAAAAGAATGTGTATTTTGAGAGAACAGATTTCGTCCCACAGTAGGCAAGGTGTGTGGGGGTGGACATAACTTGGTCACTGTTCTGAGTGTGTCCTGAGCTCACAGCAGTGCCAGGCTGGCTGGCTGCACAGGACCTGGGCAAGGGAGAACTGAGGGGAAGCAACTACTGCACACCATGTCCCTGCCAGCTACAGAGGTCCTGGGCGAATATCTGGTCCCATCCCCCACCAGCCAGAGCAACTGAAGCCCAGAATGATCCAGTTCCAGAAGGCCACAGGTAGATAGCAGATCTTTCTTGCTCCATGCAAGAGAGAGTGTGGTTCCCAAGATGCCAAGCTGCGGGCAGTCTCAGGGCTTAGTGCTCAATGAGCAGAGCAGGGCCTTGACTCCAGCTCTGATTGACTGCTGGCATGGCCTTTCCTCTGAATCACTAGCAGCTGTGCATCGGTTCACTCAGGGTCAAGCCTCAGCCTCAGCTACTGTATACCACAACCCAGTCATGGGGGTCTGGGAACAGAAAAGGTCCTGAAACTGACAGGGTCACTCCAGACACACACTGGGTAGACTCTAAGAGCCACCCACCCATGTTGACTATGGCACCATTCCCAGTAGCCAGGATGTAGAACCAGCTGAATCGAGATACACAGTGAGTTACAGTGTCTGCAGGAAACTGGATGGAGCTGGAGGGCATCGTGTCAAGTGAGACAAGCTGGGCTCCCGTGAGTGCCGTGCTTCATCTCAAGAGCAAATGCAGATTTAAAAGGAGTGTGAGACTGGGGTGGGGGTGGGGGTGAGACTAGCAGGAGGTGGAATAAGAAAGCATGATGTGACGGGTTGGGACCCTAGCACAGCATGTGACGCACACGTGTGGGAATGACCCGGGACCTACTGTTTAATATATATATATGTATGTATATATATGTATATACATATATACATACATATATATGTATATACATACATACATATATACATATATATATATATATATATATATATATATATATATATATATATATATATATATATAAAAATTTTTTTAAGGACTCCTTGGGGCCACCAGGCAAGAGAATTCTAGAATATTCAGATCTGTCCGTGCCAGTGTTGGTGCTGAGGACCTCCTGACACTGAAGAACCTGCCACCTTCCTTGGCAGACAACCAGAACACCTTGCTGGTGGTGATGGCTGGGCCCAACGCCAGGCTCTCCATCCAGTTGGGGCTTGCTGGCCATTTGACATGGCTTACACAGTGAGTTCAAGTTCAAGGGTAGCTAGAGACCCTGTCTCGAAAGAGAGGGGGAGAGGGGGGAGGGAGGGAAAATGTGGGCAGCACCTGAGGTTGCCCTCTGACCCCCGCATGAATGCACATGTACCTGCACACAGATGAATTTGTAAAAAAAAAAAAGAGAGAGAGAAAAGAAAAATAAATACAAGGACATACTATTTGCATAGACTTGCACATATCTTTCTGTATATTTCAATTCATCTCTCAATTATTATAACTTTGGTATAATACAAATACTACAGATGCTGTGTCAATAACATTATTACTTAGAAAATGTACACAAGTTTGGATATGTCCGGGATGAACGTAATTTTTTCCATGTGTGTTTTGAACAAGTGGTTGCTTCGAGTTTTGGATATGGGGTCAGTGGGTATGGAAGGTGAGCTGTATACATCTACAAGTAAAAATGATCTGATACAGTAGTCCTTAAACTGGGAAAAATAATGGCATTAAAGGTAGCTTCTGGTTTCTGAGGGACATCCCTAGCAGACTTCCACCAAGTATGGTGAGAAGAGCTGAGGGGTGGCTGAGAGTATGAGCGCCTGCCTAGTGCCCTGTACCCGCCCACATGCTCGTAGCTATGACGATGGCTGCATGGCTTCCGTCTCCCATGGCAACCCTGATATGGGCCTCTACCAGGATGACTTTATCCCAAGGTCAGGACCAAGCATTTCGATCGTAATGTCACAAGGACTGCAGTTCTCAAGCTTATGTGTGCCTTGAGAGTCCTAACGTTTTTTTATGGTCCACATATGCCATTCCCACATTGTACCTGAAATAAACGCCAGGGTCAAGGTGATCCAGTAAAGAATGATAAATATCTAATCACTAAAGAAAAAACTCAATGACTCAGCAATACAGCTCACACTGAGCTCACACTAAGCCTTCTGAAGACAGTAAGTCCAACAGAAAGTTTGTGACTACAGTAATATAGGTAGAGCAGCAGCAACTGAGATCTAGAGCCGATCAAGGGCATGTTCCTTTGGGGGTCTCGGGTCACAGAGCAGTCCTCCCAGGTGCTGGGGGGAGACTTCACCTGCTCAGAGGCTGAGAGGTGCAAAAGGAGGTGAGCTAGGGTTGTGCCCCAATGAGCAGCTCTGGGGTGGGGCTGCCTGGCCAGCCTGAGGTAGTCTAAAACAGTGAGGCAATGTGTGTGTGGTGGGGTGGGGCTTAAGCCCTTGTTCTTGGCTCCTGCTTTGTTCAGCTGATTTTGTGGGTCTGTCTCCATCTGTGCAGGTCTGAGAAGAACTTATGTTCGGTGACTCTCATCTGGTGGGGCTTTTACCACTGGAAGCCTGAAAGCAATCCTTCTCTATTACCTTCTAGAAAACTCTAGTCCTTTCAAGAAACAGTGGAAACAGGTGGTCTACTTGAGTATTTCCCAGTAAGTTAACAGCTTTGCTGCTCAGGACACAGTGCAGGAGAGGGTCTGGCCCCAATTATATGTTTACAATGAACCAGTAGGTGGCTGGCAAGTGGCATCTCTGAGTTAGGCCAGGAGTGTCCAGCTGGGAAGGTGGCATTGTACTGGTCTGGGCTCAGTTCCCACTATGTCATCTGAGAGATTGTGCAGAACCCTCCCAAGACATCCACAGTGGGCTTGAGCTGGGGAGCAGTCACAACCTTTCTTAGTCACCTATGAGCCTCCATGTGGAGTTGCGATGGCTTGGGTCACTTAACTCCCTGGGGAGGGGGAGGTGCTGATTCCTGGCTTTGGGAGCCACCTACTTTTCTGGGCCGCCTCTATTATCTGTGACATAAAAATTATCTTGGTATCTGTTCCAAACAACCTATAGTGCATGCAGAGAGATGGATGGGCTCTGGTCCCTGGATGAGGGACAGCTTTCTAAAAGTGAAGAAGACCATGGAAACAAGTGTGGCCCTGTTGCAGAGGTGACAGAGAGGGTAGAGCTGGGGACTCTCCTCTCCTGTACAGCCAAGGGGCCTGGGCTGCCTGGCATGGCTCCGACCCCCAGAGCCCCCCTTCATTACTCTTCTCTCAACTCCCTCACAGTCACTGTTGAGTAGAAATGGGCAGCATCTGGAAGCAAGGACATTCCTGCTGCATCCTGAGCTTCCAGGTCACACTCTAATGGAACAGCCAGGTAAAGCAGAGAGGGCAGCTTAGCCCCTGGCTTCCCTTGAGAGCAAGAACAAGTCCCATCAAGGTCCAGTTCATCCAGGCTCACACTTGCTTTGGGATGGGTATACCAAGGCCTAGAGAGAGGGCCTGGCTTATGCCAGGTGTCTAAGTGGCACTTACTAACCAACATCAAACCCTTATTTTGCCCAGTTGGCTAAGATGTTTTCTGGGGGCTCTGGAGCCTGGGACCCTGGGTGGGTCAGCCTTATATCTAGTAGGTTCCCTGGGAAGCTAGTGGGGAGGGTCACTCACTGCTTTGTGTGTCTGTTGTCAGAGCCCCCAGGTGGTGAGCGCTGGCCCCTGGTCGCATGTCGTGCCCAGCTGCTGATGGCAGGGCCCATAGGGAGCACTGTGGGGGGCCCTCAGGTCTGCACTGGCAGGGTGCCAGGCAGATATGCTGTATCCCACTTTCCCTCCCAGCAGAGGCCTCCTGAGAGGATGGTCACTCCTGGAGAGATGCAGGGGTGACCAAGGAGACTATCTTTTCTAGGCAGCAGCTGGGAGGAGCAGTCAGAGGAATACAAAGTGTACACAAAGTCAGAGGAATACAAAGTGCACACAGCACCCACTCTCTGCCCGGGTAGTGTAGCGCTGGCTCCTCCTTCATGCCCAGTCTGTGCCTAAACCCTCTGATGGGTCAAGGCATGTCTCTCTTTCTTTCCCTCTCTTTTGGGAGCACACTGCAAAGCCCATGACGCCTCTATCCACCTACTTCCTAACTTCCTCCCCTGAGCCCAGGCAGCTGCTTTGCCATATTTGGGGCTCCACCTGGCTCTCTGCACGACTGGTACTTCTGAGAAATGAAGAGCTAATGGTGGCTTTGAACATTTGATCTTCCTAACTCTACTTGCTGAGTGCTGAGGTTACAAACATGAACTATGGCTCCTGGTTTATGAGATGCTGAGGATGGAACCAAGGGCTCTGTGTGGGTCAGGCAAGCATTGCTGAGCTACATCTCCAGTCCTGAGCAAGCTCGTCTCTTAGGAGGGCAAGTGGGGAAACAGGTTTAGAGTGGACGGGTCCTACAGTGAACAAGTTGGGGAGCTGGGGCCCATGCTCTGACATTCCAGTCATGCTAATAAGATCATGACAAAACTGGTCTGGGAGAGGTGCACCTAGTCTTCATGAAATCAAGTAGTGACTTCCAATCAGGGACCCCGCACATTAAGGGCCGTCTAGTAGGACTTCTGTGAGTGTCTCTTCTTGCCTCAGTGGCCCCCACAGGACTTCATTATCCATCCCAGATGCCCACCTGGCCAAGAAGAGGGTAGAACTAGAGTATCTACACTGCAGGTGTCTGCAGTTCTCACCAGCCTAAGCCTTTGCCTTAGCAGGAAGCTGGCCTCAGCACAGAGGGCAACTGGGCAGAGCCCACATCCTTCTCAATGCTCAAGGGGATTCAGGGAACCAAACTGGAAAGCAGATGAACGGAGGCCTTGAAACTTGCAAGAGGCAAAATGAAGTCCTTGGGGTGCCAGCACACACACACACACACACACACACACACACACACACACACACACACACACACACAGACACAGACACAGACATAGACACATACATACACACACAGACACATATACACATAAATATACACACAAAGACATACACAGACACACAGACACTGAGGAGGACAAGGAAGAAGAGGAAGAAGAAGGAGAAGAAGGAGAAGGAG
Organism: Uromys caudimaculatus; assembly: GCA_028551405.1. Taxonomy (NCBI): domain Eukaryota; kingdom Metazoa; phylum Chordata; class Mammalia; order Rodentia; family Muridae; genus Uromys; species Uromys caudimaculatus. The sequence goes on along the minus strand of CM052712.1, from coordinate 23,564,724 downwards.
AAGAAGGAGAAGAAGGAGAAGAAGAAGAATGTACAAGCAATGGACACCAGTGATCACCAGCAACAGCACATGAAGAGAAAGGTGTAGAACATTCTTCCCTTGAGGCTTCAGAGGAGGCTAGCCCACTAGCACCTTGATTTTGAACTTGGGGCCTCTAGAACTTAGAAAATAAATCCCAGTTGCCTTAATCCCTCAATGTGTGGTCAGGTACAGCAGCACCAGGGAACTAAAGCAGTGGCTTAAAATGAAATATTTAGCACCTCACAGATCTGAAGCTTCCTATAATCAGGCTGGAGGCAGAGTTGCGCCCCTCCCCTGGGATACAGGTGAGGGGAGTATACTTGCCTTCCTCAAGGCTGGCAGGAAAGTAATTCTGACTCCCGTTCCTCCCTCTTTAAGAACCTCTGAGATTGTTCTGGATCCCACCAGCATGATCTATAACCTAACCACATCTGCCTAGTCTCCCTGCATGTAAAGCATCAGAGTCCCAGGTTCTGGGAATGAAGACATGACATCTTACGACCACCACTAGATAACCATTGGGATCGCTGTGGCTAACACCACGTTCTTCTTCCATGGCTGCCCACGGGGGTTGGCCTCACTGACCCGGGCAGTGATCTCAGGTAGGTTAGCTGATCACTGAGACTGCTTCTGGGCCCAGGTATCTCATGGACCCTCTGGTCTCTCTGAGAAGGTAGATACAGATGCCACCCTGGCTAGTAACTCTCTAAGAAAATGGTGGTCTGGTATAGGGAGGTGCCTGGTGTCCTGTGTCCACATTCACAGGGTCTGTGTTAAGTATGTCAACCCTGACGCTGAGGGTATTTTAGGAAGTGTCTATTCACAGTATAAAATAATGCATAGCACATGCTTCGATCATTTCCACCCCCATTACTCTCTCTTCCTGGATCCTTTTCTCTTTCCAAGAAGTCCTGCTAACTTCAGCCATATACACGCACAAGTATAAATAATGGTGATAGCATAGAGCCCACAGATGAAAGAAAAAAAACAAACAAACCAAGATTTGACCGAATCTAGCTTATTTCTCTTAACACAGTGATCCGCAGGTCCATCCATGTCCCTGTAAATGACAATTATGTTTTTAATGGCGAAATAAAACTCCCGCTAATACCATATTTTAAACCTGCTGATCCTGAGACAAGGCTGCAGTTAACTCAGATGTAAAGGTGAGGATCTCTTACCAATTTACATACTATCCTCATTCAGGGTCACAGACACTCCATAAAAAGACACGGAGTTTTAGTGCGTGTGCTGTACAGGTGAGTTCCCATGGGGAAGACTGGAGAGGTGCCCAGTGCATGGCGGCACAGAGCCCACATGTAGTGGGGCCCTAGGCCCCGCCCACTGAGCTCCCCATTCCCCTCACCAACACAGCTTGTGTTGTACAGTGCTGTCTGGTTTACTCCACATCAGAGGTCAGACTGCTCCATGTGCCTCAGCTCCCCATGAGGGCTCTCCAAGTCTCTTTAGTAGTAGGAGTTAGAGGTCTGGCTGAGGAGGCCCCTCTGTGTGCACCACCAGGGCGAGAGCCCTCTTCCCTAAGGAGGCTCCTAAGAAAGAAATGTTGCTATGGCAACTATGGTGCCAGGTGAGCTATTTTTAGAAGCAGAGCTTTCTTTCATCTTTGGAAAATGGCTATTGGTGTGGAATCCCTGTGTGTAAGGGATGGGGTGGAGGGGGTGGGGGTGGGGGTGGAGTGGGGGTGGGGTAGTTTTTAAACTAAGAATGAGCAAACCTGCAAGGCCAGTTCAGGCTGAGAGGGAGGTGACATGGAAAGATGCCCTGTCTCCGTCCC
>CM052712.1:23510568-23562808 GCA_028551405.1 Uromys caudimaculatus | reverse complement strand
CCCAGCATGTGACAGGAAGCCAGCAAGGGCTCCAGGGAACTGGGCAGACCCTCAAAGGCATGGCCTGGCCCTCCTGAGTGTGCCTCGCAAGGGCATCCTGTGGGGCTCTAGTTCTGCCCAGCGCCCTGAAACAACAGCAACAATGAGCCACCCTGTGGCAAGCCAGATGATGCCTCGCCCCTTGAGGAGACAAGAGTCTGGGACTCTGGGAAGACTGGCCACCCAGATGCTGGAAAACATGACAGCATCTAATCTGATGGAAAATCAGATGACGACAGATAATGGGTGGATTGTACAACCTTGGTAGATGGAAACACTACCCAGGGCTCCAATGGGCTCTCCTTCCCGCCTTGCCAGGGCCCATTCTATCCCTTCTCCCACTTAGGACCCAGGAAAGTGGACTGGGGAAGGGGAGCCATGTTCTCCAGGATAAGGTAGAGTGCAGTCCCTTTCCTTGCTGGGGACCACTAATACCAAAGCTGCCAGGGAATCTCTCGTCTTTTAGCTAGGAAATGCTCAAGGGAACCCTGCACAGGAACCACAGAGCACATACCCTGGAGGACAAGCCTATAATCCTAGCTACCCAAGAGGCTGAGGCAGGAGGATTGAAAGTTCAAAGCCTGCCTGGTCAACTTAGTGAGACCCTGTCTCAAAACAAACAAATAAAACCCAAAGTCTGAGCCCTTATGGTACAGAGTGCTTGTTCAATAAGTATGAGGCCCTAAAAATCAATCCCCAATACAAGAAAGAATCAACAAAGACTAAAGCTTGTTTCCTTTCATCCATGCACTGGCTGGAGGGAGCCAGTGTGCACAGTATCAGAGCCATGGGCAAGTTCAAAAGGGCTCATGAGCACTAGTCAGGTGGCCCTCAGAGGCAGGGTACCATTCCTCAGCAGAAGGCCATCACCTGGAGCAGCATGCTGCACTCCACTGGCCTCAGTATGATGTCAACTCCTGGCAGCTGCCTCTCCTCCCCGATGTAAGGTATGGCGGCGTGGAGGCAGAGTCTAAAACAGTCACTTGCTCCACTTATGCCACCTGCTGTGATATCACACTCAACCTGGTACCCACATCCTCTTCCAGTCCGCTGAGGGCCCAATGGGGATTCATGGAGCCATCCTGAAAGACTGCAGGTGCATCCTGGGCCCAGCCCTGGGGAGAGCTGGCCTTTTCCAGGGTATCTATGCCCCCTCACCCTCCTGACCTGGTGAGTCTTACCCCCAGGTGACGAGAATATTGGAAAGACTGGGAGCTGCGGCAGGTGCAGCAGGAATGGACTGGTGCCAGGTGTGTATGGAAAGTTCTCTGTGATGCTTCACAGTGTGGACCCAGCAGAAACGATGCTCTGCTTCTGACCCCAACCTCTGGGGATAGGTGCAGCAGAGCTGAGCAATCAAATTCTCCCCCTGCCTCTGTCCTACTGGGCAAGGGACCTGCCTGCATCCAGCAGGTAGCTACCTCCCCAGGCACCAGCTTCTTGGGTTGGCTGGTTTAGAGACAGAGTGAGTCTCCACCAGGCACCAGCCCCCACTGAGGGCCTCTGTCTGATCCAATAAGAAACTCCTGCCCAGGGGAGTCTGGTGACTTGGGAGTGTGTAGGGACTTCATGCTGCAGCCTAGACAAGAGCTACTGAATTGGATGCTGTCCGAGGTCCTGCCAGCTTTGACTTCCTAATGTTAGGTTCCAGCCTCAGACACCTCTCCCTCATGCTCTGGGTGTCACCTCTCAGCTCTGCAGAAGTGGCAACCGAAGTGGAGGGAACCTAGTGGGCTGCCAGGCATCCTGATCCTGGGGCTCCTCCTGCCCATGCTCTGTGCTGCCCTTTGGGAAACCAAATAAAAGGACAGGATCTCCCCTGTTATCCTGACATCTCAGTAAAGCCAGCTTTTCCCTAATGTCCATGATGGAAGCTGGCCCTTGTCCACATTCTATAGATTTTGCTTTGGCTTATGTTTGTATCTATCATCTCAGGAGCTTTGCTCCATCTCTACAGCTTGGTTACCTGTCAGCAGTTGATCTGCATCCCGTTCATTTGTGGACTATGCCTTCCCCATAGCACCAGGGTTTTGGGGGGTCAGGGCAGGGGGCACCTTCTTGTCTTTACTAGCATAATACAGAGGTGCCACCCCTGGGCAGACCCCAAGCATAGGCGCTTTAAAAGTACTGATCTTTCCTTGGGCAGATTCTGGAGCAGGTCACTAGGCTGAGAGTTGGGGATCACCCTTGACCTTTGCTTGTTTGTTTTGAGACAGGATCTCTCTATGAGGCCCTGGCTGGCCTAGAACTTGCTATGTAGACCAGGGTGGCCTTCAACTCAAAGAGTTGTCTGTCTCCCAAGTACTGGGATTAAACGTGTGTGCCACCACTCACACCCCACAAGGACCTTGAATGGACGATGAGTGCCTAGGTGAGCATTCCATGTGATGTGCAGCTAGTGCCCATCTCAGGGTCAAAGCAAGTGCAACTCAAACCTCAAGTACAGATCCAGCAAGCCACGCAGAAGCACTGAGCCGGTCACCGGAAACTCCTGGCTTACATTTTCCTGGCCCAGACACTGCCCTGATGGCTTATCCTTGGAAAGCATCTGATACTGGTATAGTCACACTAGAATCTTCCATGGGCAGCGCCTCCACAGATCAGTAATGGAGGGCAAGTGGAGACAAAGACAAGGGCGGTGTCTCCAGGAGCCCCAGGGTCCTAAAAGGGCAGGGTCCCCAAGTACCTACACACAGGACTGCAAAGGTAGGCACCTGATTGATGAAGGGGTGACCCCAGAGACAGTGACTGGGAATGCGTCTCATCGGTGCTGCCACCACAGCAGGTCTGCTCAGTACGGCTGAGGTTAGGGTCTGGGGTTAGGGCCTTACTTTGTGCTATTCATGCTTCTTGAACTTAGAGAGGACTCAGAAAAGCAAGGAAACATCCCATGATCTGCCCTGCAGAGATGAGGCCTTGGCCGTGCAGTCTCACACCGCAAAGCTTGGGCACCTTCCACACTTCTGGTTGCAGCATGGCCCTGGGTGTGTCCTCATTGCTGGAGACAGGGGACCTCCAGGTTGAGCTTGTCGGAGGATTGGGCTGATGCAAGGCCAGAGAGAGAAAAGGTATTAGAGATGGAAAGATAGGGAGGGAAACGGGAGATGTCTGAGTGCAGGGCCAAGAGGAGAGGCCCATGTTAGTGGGCTGTCAGCCCCGATTCTGGAGCCCTGGTTTCTCAGCAGCTGTTCCTCACAGCCTATTGGATACTCCTGAAATCCTAAGTGATGGCAGGTCCCCAGAGCCTGGCTGAGATTCTCCCATCACCTGCTCAGGAACCTCTCATGTAGGCTGGAGAAACCCGAACAGGCTAGTGACGTACCTCCCATGTGTTCTATGAGCAAAACATGATCTAGAAAAATCTGAAACCCCATAGGCAGGTCGTTTTGTGTTACAGCGGTCTGCAGAGGGCCAAATTTCCACCCAAGACCTACTGTGGATTTGCTCAATGGTGACCTTGATAAGGTCCCTTGAAATAGGTCATCTTATTGCTAAGACCTTTAAGTGCTAGACCAGCCAGGATCTAATGAAATCAGTAGTAGAGGGCTGTCTATAGAGCCTGCAGAGGGCTATGCTGAGGATATTAAGGACTATTTAAGACTGGAGGGTCTTGGGGTCTTGGGGTTCTGTCCTGTGTAAGGCCCCTTTGCTTAGTTCAGGCTTTCACTCAGAGACCTGGGCAACAGCAGCAACTCACTGACTACACAGACTCACTTTCACACCCCCATTAATCACCCTAGGGCTACCACATTTTGTGCCATGAGCCACGCTTCTAGCCCTCATTAATGTCAAAAATGCTGCTACCAGGACCTGAGAGATGGCTCAGCGGACAAAGGTGCCCACTTCCAAGCCTGAAGACCTGAGATTGGTCCCCAGAACCCACTTGGTGGAAAGAGAGGACCAATCACTGTAATTGTCATTTGACTTTTGCATGTGTATGTGCACATGTGTACACACACACACACACACACACACACGCACAGACACTTTTAAAGAATGCTGCTATGGTTCCAATATGGTTTGAATCAGTACTGCAAAGGCTCAAGTTGAGTCATGATAGAACCTTTAAGAAGTGGGACCAGGTCACTGGGAGCACTGACCTTGGGAGGGATTAATGTGGTTCTCTTGAGACCCTGGTTAGTGCTCAAGCATGAGTTGTTATAGAAAGACCAAGCCTGACCCTGGATCCCTCTTCCTTCCTGCCTCACCATGTGACCTCTTTCACATGCGCTCGTGTGATGTCACTGACCAAGATGCTCTCACCAGAAACTGGGCACTGCTCCACCTTGGACTTTAAGGCCCCAGAACTGTGGGATAGACTTCCTTGTTTTTAATGTGCCTAGCCTCAGATAGTTTGGCATAGTAACAGACAATGGACTGTTAAAAGTATTGGGACTCTGTGAGACCCATGGTCATCTTGGGGGCTGCTTTCTTTCTGAGACTGGGCTACAGGGACCCCGGGAAGAATGTGTTCGGGAGGCAGGGCACACCTGCCAGGCAACACGGGAACAGCACCCTTCTCCTGCTAAAACAAACCTAGAAATAAGCCTGTTAAAATGCGCTTGGAAAACAGAAGTAAAAAGATGTTGTCAGCCTGAGAGAAGCTGGGCAGTTGATCTTCCGACTGAAAGAAAAAGACATCAAATGGAAACTCAGGCCCCGACATTCGGAGTGGAGACGGCAGGAAAGGACGCTACCTAAGAAATACTTAAAATGCTGTATTATTTCTACTTTTAAAATTCATTTGAAGATAACTGGTTATATAATGCACGAAAAGTGTCTTATAGAGTTACGTTCCATGAAAGAAAACCAGGGTCCAGTGCTAAGAGCAGAGGGCATGGGGCATCACTGCAGGCTCTTACATCTTAACTCAGATGGAATATTACCTGGACAAGAACTACAGAAAGTGAAAAATACATGGTGTGAACCCTAGATCAACCACCCAGAAGAGAGCATACAGCCCAGAAGAGAGCATACAGCCCAGAAGACAGCATACAGCCCAGAAGAGAGCATACAGCTCAGAAGAGAGCATACAGCTCAGAAGAGAGCATACAGCTCAGAAGAGAGCATACAGCTCAGAAGAGAGCATATAGCTCATGAACTAAGAAAAAGATACTGAAGACTAAAAGTAGACCATGGGAGAGAGAGGGTAAGAATAAAAAATAGGCAGGATAAAACAAACAGCAAAGCCTGATTGATAGGGTGTCCGACAGATGCGGAGGGATGCAGCTGTAGCCACAGTTACTTGGAGTGGGTTTGGGGAGGGGGGATTGCTCAAGCCCAGCAGCCTCAGGCCCAGCTGGGGACCCTGTGGGATCCGCCTCTAACTGAAAACCAGAGCCAAGGGGCAAACAGGCAGAGATTTTACACTAAAGTAAAATGGTCTCAGCAGTTCAATTAAAATTCAGAGACTTACAGGGCTGGGCGCTAGCTAGTTCAGTGGCAGAGAGCCCTAGAATGAGCAAAGGCCCAGGCTCTGTCTGCAGCACTGAGTGGGAACAATTGGAAATTTTATCAGACCGTATATTTTTACAGCATGATCCATTCTATGCCATCTACAGTGTAAATATAAAAGCACAGATAAAATACCCAGCCATATGCTTTCTGCGAGGCACACTCAGATGTAAAGAGACATATGGGTTTAAAGCAAAAGATTGGAAAGAGACATGGGCAGACATGAATCCCAAGAAAGCGTAAGTGGCCTCATCAGCTTTAGAAAGCAGATTCTGGGTAGATGCAGAGGGAGATTTCATAAGGACCAAAGACTTGGCTGCCTGAGATGACGCTGTGAGAGAGGAAAAATACACCTCGAAGGTTAAGGGTTCTGTTTGCAGTTAAGACAGTTAAGAGTATGTCTCTGTCCTGTGTTAAGTCCTTGCAAGGTAAGGTTTCTATTTGTAATTAGTAAGTTTCTGTTTCTTAGATCTGACGTGAACAGCAAAACATGTTTTTCAACCTACACTAAACTTGGGGCCCCGTTCCCATGACGTAATCCTTACCTTGCTCCTTCCCTGTCCCTGTATCTTTCTAACAATGATAACAGCCAACTCTCTCACCTCTGTGAACACCTTATCTCTCCTACAAGGACCTCAAGAGGCTGGGCAGGGACTGCTCTCTCAAATCCTGACTTGGGATGAGGCAGTGGGCTGGCCAGTCCTGGGTACACCCTGAGATACAGCTTGCTGTAACTGGACGATCTCAGAACTGGTCTTTCCTCCTCGGGACCCTCAGGGTTGGCAGACGTGGCCTCTTAAATATGTGTGACGGAGCTGGAGAGAATGAGGAGAAGGGCACAGATCTGCGGTCACACAGGGCTCAGGGCTGGCTTGCCCCAGCCCATTACGAGGTGTAGAAAAATTAAATGTGGGTGCTGGGTCTCTATGTCGTCGACATCTTCCCTACCCATGTTCACAAGCACACAGAGATTCCCCGGCTTCCACTGTAAATAATAAATAAAAGAAATTAAAACAAAAACAACAGCAATATATACTCAAAGTGAATGGAGCAAAAGAAAGAGCAGAAGTGAACAAATGAGAGGCAGAATAACAATGAAAAAATAATCTGAAAACATTAAAAAGTTCTTAGAGATCAACAGAGCTGGCAATCCCCCAGCTGCATCAGTTAAAAAGTAAAGCCGATGCAAATTACCACCGAGGGGAGAGAGGCAGAGCACTGCGGTAGATCTGGCTGATATGGAGGGATATTGAAATATGAAAAATGGCTAGTAGACCCAACACCTTCATTAAACAGAAATCTTCCCGAAGGAATGAGCTGGAAACTATATTTAAAACTCACATCAGCCCTTTACAGAGCAATCGAACCTAAAATTAAAATCTTTCCTTTAAAGAGACCCAGACCTACATTTTGCACTGAGTTCTGCCAAATACAGAGCTGAAGGCGGTTCAGAAACACGCTGTGGGGCTGGTGCGATAGCAGCAGCAAAAGCAGAATGATATTGCAAGAAAAGAGAAATTGCAGCCTAAGAACAACTCTCATCAACAGAAGTATAATTTTTTAAAACAAAATATCAGCAAATTAATATTACACAAAAGGGGTAATATCATGAACTGAAATTCATCATATCTCAGGATATCTCAGGAACTGAAAGTTTTACATTTTAAATGGACACAATTCATATTAACAGTACAAATTAAGGCTTTAACAAATAAATACTGAAAAATTATTGTCGAAATTTGACCCTGACTCAGGATAAAAACAGGACCCTGTAAAGAAAGAACATCCTCACCGACAGAAAAGCATCTACAGAAATTCTAGTTATCGCCAGACTTAATGATAAGAAGTAGAACCTGAAGCCGTGGAACACTGCGTGTCTGTGTTTGCCATCTCAGTACCGCGCTGGGTGTCTCAGATAGTGCAAGGGGTCCAGGAAGAGGCCAAGGGCAACTCCATCATGCATGTAGTAGTGGAAAGCCCCACGGAAACACTGTGGAGTTAAGGTCAGTGCATGGTGTGTGTGTGTGTGTGTGTGTGTGTGTGTGTGTGTGTGTGTGTGTGTGTGTGTGTGTGTGTGTGTGTTTCTCTAATATCAGCAGTGAGTACCGGAAAATAACATTTAAATAATACTGCTTGTTACAACACCAGTACTAGCAGAGACAGAGGGAGTGTGTTCATGATAACACAAAGCTAAGGGGAAGTTTAACAGAACACACACCATGTTCAGGGATTGGGAACCTCAGCGCTGTTACTCACTAGTCTGTACAATTGTTTAAAAACTCAGAAAATAAATATCGGTACGGATGTATAAAAATGGGCGCCCTCATACAAGTAGGAAAGTCAAGGCACGGGCGCTTCAGAGAGCAGCTTAGCAAATACCACATAACCTAGTAGTCCACAGACCCAAGAAAGAAGAAAAAATACTGTACTCACTCAAAAACAGTCACGTGAACATTCATAGCAGTATTTGCTTTCACAATGGCCCCAAAGCAAAAACAATTCAAATGCAGCATATTCGCACATGGGAATATCACTCAACAATAAAAGGGAAGAAAGAGCCGGGCGGTGGTGGCGCACGCCTTTTAATCCCAGCACTTGGGAGGCAGAGGCAGGTGGATTTCTGAGTTCGAGGCCAGCCTGGTCTACAGAGTGAGTTCCAGGACAGCCAGGGCTACACAGAGAAACCCTGTCTCAAAAAACCAAAAAAAAAAAAAAAAAAAAAACGGAAAGAAAGAACTAGTTGAGCACAAGCATCCAGTCGCTCTCTCGCACACTCACTCCTGCCCTCACTTGCTCATTCATTCTCTGACTGAGGATGCAGTATGACCCCTACCTCATGCTCCTGCTGCTGGGCCTTCCGCACTCTGATGGGCTGCACCCCCAAACCGTGAGGCAAAATAAATCCTTCCTTTCTTTAGTTGCTTTTGTCAGGGAGTTTTATCGCAGCAGTGAGATGTATCTAATACAGCGGGTGATGCCCCGCCATAATGCACATACGAGCTGCAAAGTGTCCCACCCAGGACGACGACATGCCCAACCAAAGTGCAGAGCTATAGAGCAGGGTAGCAGACAGCACTGTCTCAGCTCAGTCCCAGGGACTACCACACGGCCATGTCTGGCATGACTCTGTCTGTCACACTGTGGGCTTTGCTTACATTGGATCCCATGACATGCCAACCTTGGCCTCCAGTGGGGCATTCTGTGAGTGAGCCATTGACTCACTAACAAGGCCAGGGCTCAGAGCCACCCAGGGTAGTGACATGGTGCCCTGTTTCTTCCATGGACACCGGAGGAAAGGTGAAGGCGTTTTTCTTTTGTGGCAGTTTCTGCCTCAAGTTACACCAGGAAAGTGGCACACAGTGCAGCGTGAGAGTGGGAGGGGGGAAGAGGGAGAGAGGGTGTCTGCTGCCTCATCAGGTGCTGGTAACACTTCAGGCTCCGTGTCTCACCAAGTCCCGTCCCCCTCTTTCCCAGAACTACCACTATCATCTCTTGGGGACAGTATGACGGGCTCTAGCCTGTCTTGCCTCAGTGTCCCCATTTTTAAAGTGGGAAATAAATGTAGCAGCACCCTGGTGAGTGGGAGTTCTTGACTTACAAGATATGACTGGATTATTATGTAGACAGTTTGTAGTGCAGGGACAAGGCTGATGTCCCCAAACAGGCTCAAAGCAGCAGATTTGTAGGGAAAGGAACCATTCAATAAACAGTGCTGGGCTGGCAGAATCAACTGTATGTTTTATATCCTTAGTAAAAGAGGTTTTATATCCTGTACTGGCTAGTTTTGTGTGTCAACTTGACACAAGCTGTAGTTGTCACAGAGAAAGGAGTTTCAGTTGAGAAAATGCCTCCATGAGATCCAGCGGTAAGGCATTTTCTCATATAGTGATCAAGGTGGGAAGGCCCCTTGTGGGTGGTACCATCTGTGGGCTGGTAGTCTTGGGCTCTATAAGAAAGCAGGCTGAGTAAGCCAGGAGAAGCAAGCAAGCCAGTAAGCAGCATTCCTCCATGGCCTCTGCATCAGCTCCTGCTCCTTGATCTGCTTGAGTTCCAGTCCTGACTTCCTTTGGTGATGAACAGCAATTGGAAGTGTAAGCTGAATAAACCCTTTCCTCCCCAACTTGCTTCTTGGTCATGGTGTTTGTGCAGGAGTAGACACCCTGACGAAGACATACCCTCTGCCAAAAAACAAGAGCAAAACAAAACAAAAAACAAACAAACCCAAAAAAACCCCAAAAACCAAAACCAACCAACCAAACAAATAAACAACAAAAAAACCCTGTCTGGAGGCAATAAAGATGTCAGTGTGAACCTTTAAAATGCTTTATGAGGAAATACAGGAAAGTATCTGGGATCTCCACGCAGAAACATAAAGTGATATCCATAAGGTCTGATAAGTCAGCTAGAAAATGAGGACCACCGTTAGAACTGGAAATATGGGGCACACACCCTGCTCCTGCGGTCAGCTGATCCCCAGCATGAGTGTAAAGACAGGCGAAAAGAAGAAAAATCCTTTAAGGTAATGTTCCTGGGGCAGAAGGCATTGGAATAAAACTGGATACCCCACCCCCACCTCATACAGTACACGGAGTTAACTCAGCACGAACAGCATTCTATAAAGTTCTTAGAGGGAGACAAAGGCGACACTGCTTGAGTTTGTTTTAGACAATTAGACAAGGCAAACTCTAGGGCATTACATCAAATGAAATAGAACATTTAAAATTCACATAAAGGACTTGCAGACTCCGTGTATAAGTAACCATATAACAAAAAAAGAACAGCCCCAACCAAAAAGAGTAGGAAAAAGAGTCTGAGCAAAGATTTCTCTGACAACCAAATCCAGTAAATACAAGAAAAGGGTTCAACATACGAGCCACTCGGAGAATGGAGAGAAGACTACAAGAGACGCTACAACACTCCCACGGATACAGTGTGAATAAATGGAGCAGGAGGCTCCAGAACCCCCATACACTGTGAGTGTGTAAAATCGTGCAGTCACTATTACCAATACTTTGGCGGTTCGTGGTCAGAACACAGTCCAAGAATGGAGCCCTGTGAGAATTCTGAGGGCTTGTGAGAAAACTCCAAGAAAACAAAAGTCTTGTGACCACAGCTTCTTCAAAACTCAGCACTGCTCTCAGAACACTCCAGTGCTCCTCCCAGGTGTAGTGACAGGAAGGGCAGCTGTCACTACTCTTGTCTCTCCACGGAAAACCATGTCTTTGTCCCATGTGGCTCGTCCTTGTGATTGAGCACCTTACCTATGTGATGCTTCTTAACTCTCTCAATATAAGTTGTCTGATGCCCTGAGTAAAGCTGGCGATTGCAGGAGACTTTAGCCAGCCTCATTTATGGGCTCCATTCTCCTAGGTTCCCACCACCCTTAGATCAGTAAACAAGTGGTGCCTGAACGGGAACCTAACTCAGGTATGAGAGAAGAGAGTGGGCCTCACACGGGGGTGGGTGAGCAGAGGGGCAGGAATCAAGTATAATCCCAGTTTCCAGAAGAAGATGAAGCGTGGGACAGAGCCTGAAAACCCTGAAGGGGCAACCATAGCAATGGGAAGATCGGAGATATTAAATCACGACAGAGAGAGGGTTGATTCCCTGCATGTGCACAAACTGGATATCAAACCTTAAAACTGATAAAAAGAGGCAAGGTTTGCCCTGGGCAGGCAAAATCAAAAGTAAAAACGGTGCCACCTATGTTGGCGACGGGACCCTCGGCCCACTTACTGGAGCTTCCTTTGTGCATGTGCCCTCCTTTGCCTGGAGATGACCCTGAAGCATAGGGCGAGGAACGGATAATTGAATAATGAATTCTCTCCATTTTTTGATGAGGACTTAGGAGGACCTATGAAAAAACTAACTTCACAGCCTCAGCAAGTTAGGGCGTGGCCAGAAAAAGGGATTCTCCCACCAACCCCATCCCAGACTCATGAACTGCACTTGGTGCTTCCAGTGCAATTGCAACAAAATCAACGTGTTTACCTAATTACGTGCTTCCCAGTCAGTTTAAACCCTAGAAGGAAAGGCAGCCTCGGGCAGTCCCCACACATTATCTCGAGAGGCAAAGGCAGAGCAGCGGCTGTTAGAACCCGACTAAAGGAGGCTTTGTGTGTCGTGTGGATCCTCACTGCCTTTAAAACCTCACTGTTTTCCCCACTACGTGTCCCCTTTGGGTATCACAGCACAAGAGGGTGAACGTTTGGAGTGGGTTCACTTACACCATAAGGGCCGTTAAGTGCTACCTGCTTACCTAACTCTTCTTGCTCAATTACTAAGTCAGGACAGGACCTGATGCCAACCATTAACATGGATCCTTGCTGTATTATATTCCCTTAACTGGCATCCGTTTTAAAGTGCACTACAGAACTCTGTGGACTGTCTAATCTCACTTGTAGATTACTATGGAAGGATGGGAAGCAATCATCCAGCTGGCAAGCTATGGGATTTTCTCATAGGAACTGACTTGGTGATTACGAAAATTGTCCAACCCTCTCCCGTTCCCCAGGCAGATACTTTGTTATTAGTGGTTCGTCTAATGGTATGGGGGGGTTCATGGCCAGACGCTCATCGGTCTATTAATGCTTCTTTTTCCTTAGCACAGCAGGTGGGACTGGCTGTTGAGATTCATCTATTATGGTCAACCCATAAACCTTATTATTTCCAGCAATAGACTCATACTCACGCACGTCCTAACCTCCCCGGATTTACTGCGGAAGGAAACAAGCTGAGGCATTAGCCTGTCCTGTTTTTCACGTCTCCAGAAGAAAGCCGGGAAGGGGGTACATCTGTCATTGCAAGGGTGTCCTCCGAAACATCATGGATTCCTTCCTGGCTCCTCCAACCCAGAACCATCAAGGACAAGGGTGGAGGACAGGGGACAGTGCAAGTCACCAGAAAGATGGCAAACCTACCGCTGAAGGGCAAAAGGAGATATCTACCATATCACCAGAAGTCAAGCCTGCCCACCTGGGCCAGGTTAAGGCCCTCTGCACCAAGGAAGGAGTTAATGACTCTGGGTTTAATGCCTGGACCCTGGATTGTAAGAGACTCATTCCTTCATTTGGAGAAGGAACTTTAATTTTTTCCTTGGGACTTAAATCACTTCCTATTTATTCCTATAGGACATCTGTATTCTTATTAGAAGGAAATTATGGGCTTATGTTTTATCAGGCACCAAAGCTTCTAACTATACGGGTCTCTTTTTAAGCTATTCTCTAGATTTTTTTTGATCAATATAATAATGTAAGCAATAGTATCGGACATAGTTCAGACCTTGGTGGCGGGGCAGACACACAATGCTTTCACTGTCCTAATAGTATAATTTGCTTGCTTAGAGGACGCCTATGCACCAAATGAGAATTAGATTTACCTACAATATCTCATATCAAAACGACTCTGGAAATCCTGCTATTAAAATGTAAAAAGAGGAAGATGTCTGAACACAGTCCGAGAATGGAGTTGTGTGAGAATTCTGAGGGCTTGTGAGAAAATTCCATGAAAACAAGTCTTATGACCCCAGCTTCTTCAAAACACAGCACTGTTCTTGGAATGTATTTTTGTGCTCCTCCCAATGTAAAGGGTAGGGACGAGTTTACTTCAGCTGTTGTTATTCATGTGCCTCTATAGAAAAGCATGTTTTTACCACATGTAGCTTTGCCTTGTGATTGAACACCTTACTCGTGATTCCTCTTAGCCCTCAGAGTACAAAGGGCCGGATGCTCTGAGTAAAGCTGGCTATTGCATGAGACTTCAGTCTGCCTCATTTATTGGCTCCATTCTTCCAGGTTTACACTGATACTTGGGCGGTAAACAATTCATCAATTAAACCATGAGCCAGCAACAGAGTCACGTGGCCCAGAGATCCCATTACTCAGTGTCTACCCAAGAAAAATAAAAACTTATCTCACTTAAAACCTTTGTGTTCATAGCCATCAGCTGAGGAACACAATGTTGTATATCTATACAATGGTAATCACAGGACAGTAAGGAGAAATGTAGTCCTCGGACACACTGCGACAGATGAGCCTGAAGGTCATCGCACTAAATGAAACAAGCCAGGCAGAAATGACTCCTAAGGCTTTACTACGGTTCCTCATCTGTGGTGACCTCTAACGAGAACTATTTCACTGCTACTTCAGAACTGTGATTCTGCTGTTATGAACTGTAATGTAAATATCTGATACGTAGAATATGATACACGACTTCTTATGGAAGGGTCTTTTGATCCCAAAAGGGGTCGCAACCCACAGGTTGAGAACGACCGACTCAGATGACATATCCAAAGTGCATGATCTACAGAGACAAAAGGCTGCTAGTTGCTGAGGGCTGCGGGACAGAGAGTGACTACTACTGAGTATGTGGTTTCTCTCAGGAGAGGCAGCGACATTCTGCAGTTGGACTGTGATGGCGGTGTGTCATCCAGTAAATGCTATAAAAACATGGAATCACACATTCTAAATAAGGGAATCCCTATGGAGTATGATTATAACTCAGTAACACTATTAAACAGCCAATCAAGATACTTACCAATAAGCACAGATGGCGGGCATACAGATGCCGACAATACAAGCATTTCAACTTTTCCCAGTGTTTGAAGCTTTTCATGGTAAATGTTTAGGGAGAAATGCAAGTAAGAGGCTAGTAGGGGTATCTCCCGACTATAATAACTACAGCTATGCAGTTCAGCTTACCGTGAAACAAACCTAGCACATGACAAAGTAGTGAGTTCCACAAAAAGGACAGCTCTAAATAATGTAAACACACAAATAAATAGTCATACAGAATGTAAAAACACAAATAAACAGCCATACAGAATGTAAAAACACAAAAAGGTGGAAGAACAATTTATAACAGACTGACAAGGAATAGCTATGTGTCCATCATCTGGAGCCGCTCACACCTACTGTTAACATTCTGTCTAAACTCCACCCCACAGTTACCTGGCAACCGCCAGGTATGCTCCTCTCCACAGTTGCCTAGCAACAGCCAGGTGGGCCTGGCCCACTATAAAAGGGGCTGCTTGCCCCTCCTCTCTCTCTTACCTCCTTGCTCCCCCTCTCTCGATGTGGTCATGGCCGGCCTTCACTTCTCTACTCTCTCCTCTTCTATTTCTCTACTCTCTCCCTCTCTCTGCCTTTCTCTGTCTCTACTACCCTCTTAGCTCCCCTCCCCATGCCCTGAATAAACTCTATTCTATACTATACCATGGCGTGGTTGGTCCTCGGGGGGAGAGGGGGAAGGGATGCCTCGGCATGGGCCCGCTGAGGCACACACACACCCATAGAACATATATTATATCTCTTTATCTTTTTATAAACACATCACCTACAAAAAAGACAAGCCCCTCGATGGAAAAGCACTGTCATGTGAGATGTGTCTCACAGTCAGCTAGAGGAAGCTGCCCCTGTGAATAGCATGGGGATACCAACTAACACCACAGGAGACATCACGTCATGAGACAAAGGACGGTCTCGACATCTCTACATGCCACAGTGGACCACGGACAAGCTTCTGTGTGAGTGTTCTGGAGGTGTGTGTGGAAACTACACTGTCAGATTCAGAGGACTGTGCTCACTAGGGTCAGGGCTACCAGTGACACGAGTGCTCTGGTTGACATGTTTTCAGGTAGTAGTGGCTGTTTACTTTGAAGAGTGTTTTTAAAGATAAGAAGGAGGGCTGGGGTGTGGCTCAGCTGGCAAGCCGTTGCATGCACGAATCCCTGCGTTTGATCCCTTCTTAGTACTGCATAGAAATCCAAGCAGACCAAACAAAACACAGGTGTGGAGACAAGCCACCTTTAGCCACTGAGCCATCTTGCTATCCCATGAATTTCTGATAGGAGTTTTAAGTGCTACTTAGTCCTGTGGAGGACTCATGGAGAGGCTAGCAGCAGGGTGCGAATCCCTTTAATTTTGGGAGTGATTTGCAAACTCTGCCTCCATAGCTTAGCTCCCACATCTGCAAAATGGAGGACAGGATCCTCAAACCAGCTGGGGTCATGGACAGAGAGCGAGATTGGCAAAAGCTGAGTGTGGTGGCGCAATTCTATCACCTGGGAAGTAAAGGCAGGAGGATCACCACAAGTTTGATGCCAGCCTGGGCCACATAGTGAGAGCCTGCCTCACCCCAAGGGGGACTCACATGAGGTCATCACACGTAGTTGTCAGTGTGGAGCAGCCAGTGAGATCCATGGTCACCACTGTGCTAGACTGCTAAGTCTTTTTTTTCTCTCTCCACGTCTATGCATGTGTATTTGCATGTGTGTGCAGGTGCATATGTGTGCATGTGTGCAGGTGCATATATGTGCATGTGTGCAGGCCAGAGGATGCTGCTATGTGTCTTCTTGGTCACTGAGCTGGAGCTGGCCCACTTGGCTAGTTTATCTAGCAAGCTTGTGGGGGCGGGGGTGTTGCTCTTGCCTCTGCTTCCCAAGTCCTGAGATTACAAATGGGCCACCACACCCGCCCATCATTCTCATGGGTGCTAGGGAATTGACTTCTGGTCCTCACACTTGTGTGGCAAGCACGTTTCTTGCTGAGCCATATCCCCAGCCCTCCACTGAATTTTCTATAATGACTGTGTATTAGCTTGGCAATGAGGGGGAAAAAATGTCAAAAATAATCTCAGTCAGTGGCAATAATCTAGGAGAGGCTGGGATTTATGGCTACATGATGTTCCTTCATATAGGGAGCCAAACTCATCCCAAATCTAAGTGAAAATTCACACATCAGTGCCTTCCTAATCCAAACATTGAAAACGTGGGGGAAATAAGAAGTATGGAACCACCTGCCCTGTGAGAGGAACAGCGAAGGCAAGCCAGAAGCCACTGAAGAAAGCTACATGCTCTACAATGCATGAGAGGCTCCAGGAATGCTCCCTAGCTGTTGCTAGGCTGAGCCCCGAACTCCTTGCCCCTGTGGTAACACACTGAATCCCTTCAGAATGCCACCTTGTGCCACGGGCCCTATGAAATTAATCTCCAACAACTGTCTCTGCTGCCTGGGAGGAGCCTGCTGTTTACAACTAAGGAAAAGTCCTGACAGTCTCTATTCATCCCCAGCAACACAAACAGCAACTGCCCCTATTGGGGCAGAGAATTGGGGGGAGGGGAGAAGGAAATGGACAAAGGGCCACTCTTACGGGGACAAGTGTCCAGAATGTCCCAGACAAGCTTTTGATCATTTGTCTTGCTTGGCCAAAGCAGGCCAAGGTGAACAAAGGACCGGATGGCCACCAGCAAGCTTACAGGATGAGATCAAAGCAGGTACAGAAGTGGCTGCAGGGAGGGCACTGGGCCTTGGAGGACAAGGGTCCTTGTGTGTGCTGGCTACTGTGGGGCAGAGCAGCAAGACTCCATGCATGCCTGGCCTTGAGCTCTTCATGAGGAGTGGCCCCTGTGAAAGCTAAACAGCAGGATGGGCGTGGACCAGCGGACCACTTGCAACTGAAGCACTGGGCATGGCCCGGGCTCACCATGAGCCCACGGAAACGGCCGTTCACAGGGCTGCCATTCACAGGGCCTGTGCTCATGCCTGGATCGGCTGTCACTGTCTTGAAACAAAAACTTCTGTGAGGCACCTGTATTTGAATTTTGCACCAGGACCTCAAGTTATGCAGCAGGGGTTGCTGGGAGGTGAGAGCGGTAGGAACCAGTTCTCTGAATCCTGACTCCTAAGAACTGTGAGTTAGCATCAGGGTCCAAAGAACCTCCATCGGAAACTCGCCAGATCTGCATCCGGTCCATCCTGTCGGGTTTCCAGGAAGGGTAGGAGAAAAGGCAGCTGCCCAGCCAGGAGTGGGCACCCAGGAATGTCTCAGGGGGTGGGGACAACTCAGCCTTTGTTTTGTTTTATTCTGATGCTGGGAATGGAACCCAGGTCCTCAAACATGCTAACCAAGCTCGCTTGCCACTGAATGACGGCCTAATCCTTTTGTTAGACACAAGTCAAGGCCTTAAGGAGGTACAGGTGTAACACAGCCTATGCCTGTGAGCCTAGCACTTCAGAGGCTGGGGCAAGGGGATCCTGAGTTCCTGGCCACCGGGGGTTCCATAGAAGGACCCTGGCTGGCTGGCTGGGGAGATGGCTAAAGAGCTTGCTGTGCAAATGTGAGGACCTGCATTTGGATCTCAGCATCCATGGAAAGCCGGGTATGGCAGTGTGCAGAGGAGCTGGAGGGGGAGGGGAAGGGGGAGGGGGCGGTAGAGGGGGAGGGGGCAGTAGAGGGGGAGGGGGAGGTAGACAGGGAGGGTGGAGACAGGCAGACCCCTGGGCTTGCTGGCTGGCCAGCCTAGCTGCATCAGTGAACTCCAGGTTCAGTGAGGGGTACATGATGACAGGGGAAGAGTGTCAATCTCTGAGCTCCACCGCACACTTGCACACACATGTACCCACATACACAACCCAGCTCTCCAACCACATCCCTTCAGAACACGTGCAGTGGAAGACAGGGCCCCCAGGCGTGGACGCCATGAATGAGCTGGTTTTGGCAAAGGAGGACTGCGACACCAGAGGGAAGTGTTCACACCCTGGTATGCAGGCATCCCACTCCCTCCCGGGAACTTGTCCCAGAAAGAAACACAAATGAAGAAACCTTACACGCCAAAGATGCTCAGGCAGCAGTTTGGCTGCGCTGATGATCTGAGCAGAATCGAACTGCTGAACAGAAGGAAAGTCATTCTGGAGACATTTGATACAATCAAGCCTGCAGTCACACGGGAAGCTGCCTGGGTCTCACGGCCACGTGAAAAGGATGTAAAAGACGTTCGTATGAAGGAAAAGTACAAACCAGAAATGATGCTGTCACAGCATCATAAACTCTGTGACCTTAAGCTTGGTACTGCTGTCCCAAGAGCGTCCTTAAAAGCAACAGCTGTCCAGGGACAGAGGAGTGGCCCCGCTAGGCCAAGAACAAAGTATGTGGGTTGGAAGGCTGGAAAGAAGGCTTGGGAATCGTCGACAAATGAACAATCTCAAAATGGCTCCAGGGGTGAACGGTAATCTAGGTTCTCATCCCACACTGCCGCTTCCCAAGTAAAACTACTTATTCCAGGCAGAGCCACGCACCAAGTGACTGCCTTCTCTTCCCACGGATTAAATAGCAACAACCCTAGGGTACTGTCCAGGTGGGGTGGCAAACCCAAGTCCATGGCTCCCTTCTGTCCTGGTACAACAGTTGATGTGGGCAGCTGCTATTTCTGCAGATGTGCGTCAGCAGTCATTCTTCAGCATGTACGTCAGAGGAAAGGACATAAAAGGAAGTTTATCTTTAGCAGCCTGAGGCCCATGGCTTCATGGTCATTCATTTTGTTCCTCTGTGTGATCAGATGCATTGCTAGTGGGAGCTGATTGGCCCTTTACAGGAACCCCGGGCACAGAGCTTGAATCATGCCTGCATGGGCAGTGAGTGACCTGCCCCTAGGATGTTCTCTGAAGAGGTCAGAACTTTGCTCCAAGTTGGGGGAGGGGTGTGAGCTCCAGCTCAACCTTGTGTTGAGAATACAGCTTAGACTGTATTCTCCTCAGCCTCAGTCCACTGGTTACCCTGATGTCTCTCTACTTGGTTTCCCAGGGCGCTGGTGAGCCCTGTTCCAACTTTGGCCTATACCTGAACCCCAGTGGAGTCACACCTGTCTTGGCTTGGCACCTGAGCGGCCCTGTTTATTGCTTAGAGTTAGTAGAGATCACTACATTATTCTGAAGACCAAACATTGACTCTGATAAATGTTTTTGTTAACAGGACTGCTGCTTATGACTGAACGATTGTGTACTGCATGATTCTTGGGGGGGGGGGGGGGCAACCACACTAGACACTGTAGATTCATTTTCATTGTAACACATGTCCAATAATTGCAAGAAAGAAGTATTTCCTCCCCCTGGCAAAAATAATATAACAATCTTAGGATAAGTGGAAGTGAGGAGTATTGGAGAATCTGACAAGGCTTCAAATGGGCCCATTGCGGCCTCTGAGCAACAGAAGAGCCTGCCCCCAGGGACTGGGCTGCCTTCCCTAGACTCTTAGCTGCCACTGACCAAATATACTCCAGGCTGCAAGGTTGGGAAACCTGATGCCTGTCATAGTTCCGCTGACCCCATATTCACTGAGTGCACTGGGCCATGGCTGTACTAGATGGTGTGGTCCTCTTCTCTGGTGTGCTGTTCTACGCTGATCACCCACCCTGCCCTCAGAAGCCAGCACCACAGGCTGCTGGCCGCCTGGGGCTCAGAGCCGACACAGGCATGAATTCAACCCGTGTGTGGCAGTGAGGGCAGGGAAGCCTGCTTTACTAAACTCTCCCTTTGCCCACAGGGCTCTGCTCCCCAACCTGCCCCCTGCTCCCACACAAGCATGCTCACAACAGGCAGGGGTGGCATCCTCTCTAGCACTTCTCCCCTCCCCCCTCACCAGGCATACCCTTCCCCACCCCTCAGCTGCTTGTCCCCAGGGTCCTCATGGGCTCCCTGACAATGCCTTTCTCAGCTCCTGTGTGTTTACCTCACTGAAATCTCCAAACTTCTCCACTTGATGACCTGCTGTATGCTCTGGACTCCAACTCTGGCCACAGGGCCTTATTCGGGCCTAAGCTCTTGGGGAGGTGCAGAAGGATCAGGAAGAACCTGGCCTGTGAATGAGGTGAGTAGGGACTGGAACTCTCCACCCCTCTGAGGTGGACTCCAGTCACCTGGCTGCAGACAGTGCACCCTACACAGCTTGAGAGAATAACCGA
Organism: Uromys caudimaculatus; assembly: GCA_028551405.1. Lineage (NCBI taxonomy): Eukaryota > Metazoa > Chordata > Mammalia > Rodentia > Muridae > Uromys > Uromys caudimaculatus. The sequence goes on along the minus strand of CM052712.1, from coordinate 23,542,581 downwards.
GAAACAAGATTTTCTGAGGTGTGCAAAAGGCAGCGTGCCTGTCTCCTCTACTGCTTCCCTCTGCCTCTGAAAGACTTAACTTCCCCCTGCATTTAGCCTTTCTCAAGTGACAAGGACTCATCCTCAAGGCACCCTCTGCATTCTCCAGGGCCTGAGGTTCCTCCCCAGAAAATCTATGCAAGCTTCTGCCTGGGGCCAGGCCCCAGGAGTCCAGTACCTTCTCTTCCTTGGCCACCCCTTTGGTATGCAAACACCCATCCAACTTTTGCCTGTGTGATCTTAGTCATTTTTCCTCCTTGAGCCTCAGTTTCCCCATCTGTAAAATGATAATAGCGATAGTCCTCTTGCTTGGGCACCCTTATGGATGTCAAGGTTTGAAACTAAGCACGTCTTTCAAAGGCACGATCATACTGGAGGGTCAGGGAGGGACTCCTGAGAGGAGCCAGATCACGAGGGGCCTAACCTCACCTTGCTTCCTGCAATTCAACACTCCTGCCCCAGCCCTTCTACCATGGTATTCTCTGCTCACCAGGCCCAGAAGCAACATCAGTCAGGCAAGTACTAACAATGGGCCTAAACAAAGCCACATTCTCCTTGTTTTGTTGCAGCAACAAAATACTAGCACCAAGGGTGTCACAGCTCTCCTTCAAAGCCCTACGGTGGCTTGGCTTCAGTTTCCTTCTATATGGGGGGACCTGGGGTGGACCAGGTTACCTAGTCAGACTTCTGCCTCCAAACCATCTTTGTCCCATGTGCAAATGATGGCAGGGAGGCACTGCTCCTGACTGCATGTACAAATCATACAGGAGCCTACAATCCACCAGCACCCTTACATGAGCAGCCAGAGGCTTCCACACATGTGACTGCATAGGCCCCTCTTCATGGGCCACACTGAGCAGTAGTAACCACTGGGTACAGGGAGAACCTTTACTATGGACAGATCTGCAGTGAAACTGCCTTTCCATGAGCCATGGGTCAACTCCAGAGATGCCAGGGCTGTACCCTCCTTACCATGCCTTCATGCCCAGACACTAATAGCTGTCACCTCACACGGCCTGGTGTCACAGCCTGGGTCTGCCTACCCATCCTTTCTGACCCACTCCCTCCCACTTCTCACCTATCACAAGACTCCAAGACCTCCCTTTGACCTTCTGACCCCTGTCCTGTCCCTATTCCCATCTGTGCCATCTCATGTGTCCTATGACAGGAGGGGTTACTTCCACCAGGAGTCCTCTGTGATTTTTTCACCTTTGCCTAACAGATTTATCTATTGCTCTCTCTTCCTCCCCCTCCCCCCTCCCTCCCTCCCTCCCTCCCTGTAGTAAAGTCACTTGCCACAGTAGCACCAAAATAACTAAATAAATGAGAGGATAGGACAACAGCTTCCTTGGAGGTCAGCTCCTGAGCTAGGCCAGTTCCTGTGAGCCTAGAGAGACCCAGACATGACATCTAGAACATGGACATCTAGAACAGAGCCAGCCCCCTGCTTTAGGCCTTGTGACCTCACAGGAACTCAGCTCATGTGACCTGCAATGAATGTCAGAGCAAGCCCTTCGAAAGGCTGTTCCTAACCAGACCCAGCTTGAGACTTTCTGAAGGGCCCTGTACCCTACCTGCATCAGCTCTCTCTGGTGTTCTGAGGGGCTCCTCAGAGAATGGTTCCTAGTGTAGCCCTCAAAGATAGTGGAGGTGGGGGAGGGACGTAGACACAAAACAACAAAACCACCAAACCCCAGGTGGGCACGGTGGCACACATCTATAATCCCAGTATTTGGGAGGCAGGCGCAGGACAATTGTGAGTTTGAGGCCAGCCTGGGCCTCACAGTGAAGACCCATTTCAAAATCAAGAAAACCTGACAGGCTTTCAGAGCGCACAAGTACCCAGCACTCACATTATAACCACGCACCTCCGAGGAAGTCTCACCACCAAGTTTGTTGGGAGCCTGTGTGAAGACATCTGCCCTCACCTGTGCCAGCTGCCATCATCCCAGGCTCTTCCTGTGTTGGAGACACATCCTTCTGCCCTTCCTCATTCAGTTTGGTTTTCTACACTGCCCAAGGGCAGCCAATCTGAGGTGGGCCCAGAAGACAGGAGATAGTTCACAGGAGAGCAAATGAGAAAGTGCCATCTTCACAGTACCTGAGTGCAGCCTGCTCAAGGCTGCCTGGTCTGACCTCTGGGAGCACAGCATGCTGGGCTCCACCGGTTTCCATGTACAGCCTTCCAGATTTGCATTCCAGCCAAAAACAATGTTACACACACACACACACACACACACACACACACACACACACACACTCATACACTCACATTCAGACACACACATACTCACATACACACTCATGCACACACATTCACACACACACACACAACAATCTCCAGACACACACTCACACGTATACATACACATACGCACATATATGCATATACTCACATACGCAGAAGGCTGTGCTGCTGAACCTGGGGACACCTAATCTCTTTATCAGGTATATCCAGCCGCAGCCACAGATCACCTCAGGATATCCGTGAACATGGCTCAACACAAAACTATCAATTTACTTAAAACACCGAGGCTTTTTTTTTCTTTCCATCTGTTTGTATAACTCAATCACACCACTCTCAAACATGAACTAGGGCGCTGATGATGCTGTTGTGCTAACAAGCAGCTGAATAGGCCTGAGTTCATAGCTCCCCATTGCCCGTTCCTCATGTCTACTCTACCTCCTCTAAGTTCATGGCCATCATAGACAAGCTCACGCTTGTGTCTGAGCCCTGTCCTCAGAAGACAGATGTGTTTGTTCTCTCTCCCAGCCCTCCCATGGCTGCATCTCCAATGAGCTCTCTTTTGCAAGGCTCCTAGTTTCCTGTGACTGACACGCCCATGGCGTACATAGTGAGCCTGGCTGGGTAACACCCGGGGTTGAGTGAAGCTTCCCTGAGTCTCTGCATGGGCCTTTCCCCTTTGTGGCTCCCGAGGCTCTGTTTGAAGCACGGAGATAGATCACACAAAACACGCACTATCTCATCTCAGCCTCACTGCTAGGTAAAGAGATTAAAAAGCAAACAAACATTTGTGTGTGTGCACACGTGTCATGGTGTGTTTATGTGTGGTCATCAGAGGACAGTTTATGGGAGTTGGTTCTTTCCTCCCACCATGGGTTCCAGGGATTAAACGCAGGCTGGCAGTCTTGGTGACAAGTACTTTTACCTGCTGAGCCATCTCCCCGGCCCTGGAAAGGAAGGCTTAATGCTCCAGCCTTTGAACCCAGGGAAACCAGTACTGAAGGGCTAGGAAGCCAGCTGGAGGTCAGGCCATAGCTTCCTGTCACAGACTCCTTGGACCTGCTCCTCCAGAGCTTAGGGCCGGAGCTGTGTTGGAGGCCACCCTTCTGGAACCCCCTTCATAACACTCCTAATGGGGTTAGGAGTTGGCTGCTGTAGATGACTCTGAGACAAGGATATAATAGACTCGGGCAGTGACCTAGCAGTAGAGTCAAGACAGGAACCTAAGAACCCAGGTCTCCTTCTGGCCCAATGACGAGAGGGGACTTCCAGAAGAGCTGCCCATGGGAATTGATCCCCAGGCCCCAAAGTTTTGCTGCTGAGCCTGTCACAGGCCGGATCACAGCTCCTGCCCTCCAGAGGAGGCCACAAAGCTAGCTCCTGCTTTAACTTGGGTAGGATGGGCTGCGGTGTATGACGCTATTTCACTGGGACCCGTTTATAAGGAGGAACTTGTCTAAGGGCATTTCCTGTTGTCTGAGCCGAGGAGACCAGCATCTGTGAAGTGAGCGGGTTTGGAGTTCTCGCCATGCACAGGGAAAACACCAACTTCCCATAGCTGATGCCAACGAGGCCTCTGTCAGCCCGAGTCTCCCCTATTTCTCTTTCCCTTTAGCAGGCATAGTCAGTGTTAAAAACTGAAGGCTGCCAGTTCGTCTCTAAAATTCTATTCAGGACTTCCTAAGCTCACCTTCCCACACAGAGAACACCTCAGGGACACATCTCTGCTGGTCCCTAGGGATTCCAGACTGGAGCCTGAAATTTGCCTGCTCTTGACTAAGACATTGGCCACAGAGTTTCCTGGTGACTCTATGCTCTGTTCCAGGTCCCATTCTAAACACTACACGCATCACATACACCCCCAGCATGATCTTGACATGAAGTAAAGAGGGAAGCTGGCCCCAAGGTCACCCAGACACGGCCCTGCTCACACCTTGGTTTCCATATAAATTTGTGGGCTTCTATCACAACCAAGCAGAGAGCAGGCTGGCACTTCATCCCATACCCTTGCTTGCCTTGAATCTTCATGTAGTAACACGAAAAATTGCTCTATGGGCAAAGAAAGAAAAGCAATTTAACATCTGATGCTTACTCTTATTGACTCCAAATCTCATCTTCTGAATAAATCCACATTAACAACAGACTCCTTATTTAACTTTACATATGTATAAAGCATATATCCGAAGTAAAAACTGGAGATTAAAAACAATTCTTTAAGAGCAGAAAACATGCACTGAATAGTATTTACATGACCAGACCGCCGTAGCAGCTCAGGATGAGCTACTGAGTGTGTTTACAACTGAAACCTCTAAAACCCTGCACCACTTTCAGAACGCCACAGGTTGACCACACTCTCCATGACTTTACAGGCTGAGGCTTGGTGTCCTGCAACTCTGGGGAACACAGGAGCCAGACCCCAAGAAACCATTGGCATTGCCAGTCAACAAACAAAATTAATCGCAAGATTTACTACAGGCCAGGCCAAGGGGCGTTCATAGCATAAAAGAGCTGGTTCCAATCAAGGCATATTAACTGAAGTTAACTGCCTCTGTGTCTGTTAGGTCAACAGGGTTAAAGAATCTTGGTTTTCCCAAGTGAATGGCATTAGACCAGAAACACTCATCAAAGTAAATAAAGAGCAAGTTTCACTCACGGTAGTCTCCCCCCCCAAAAAGGGTTTCAAGCATCAAAAATGGCAGGCGAGAAAGATAGGGGGCTGCAAGACTGCAAAGCAGCAGCAGTTTCCTCTCAACATGAAGTCAGATCGCCAGCAGGCTTCTGCCAGAACACCGGAGCAGTTAGGATCACCATAGGACAGGGGCATTCTCAGGGCTAGCCCTTGCTCAGACCTAAGTGGCCACTCCAGAGAGTCATGCAGTGAGCTAGGGTGACTCGAGGCCCATATTGATGGCGCTGCAGTTCCGCCAGCTCTCAGGGAGCCTAAAGACCCTGAGGTAGTAAAGACTCTAGGCCGTCTGGGATTAGAAATGGGCTAAATGTTGGAGGCGGGCAAACACGACCGCCCCTCCCAGACCCCCTCTCCTGTCCATGAACATCTGGATTGGATTTCTTTTCCTTCCTTACCCCCTCCCTCCAGAGATTAATCGACCCCCGCTCATCTCTAGCTGCAGTCCCCTTTCCCAAACCCGCCATGCGCAAAGCCACTGCGCAGTGTACTCCGCAGGGTGCGGGGAAAGGGGTTCCCTGAGGTTCCCCGCGATCCCCACGGCATGAGCAGGTGACATCAGAGGCTCGCGTGGACCGGTCCTGCTGCAAAACTCGGCGCGGGGCGTGCGTGCGTGCGTGCGAGGGGAGCCCGGCCTCACGAAGCCGGTGGCACTAACCCTTCTTAAATTTATTCAGGCAGCCGGAGCTGCAGAAGGAGCGCACGGAGGCCGTCTCCCAGCAGCCGCGTCCTTTCATTCCCGCGGCCCGCGGCCTCCGAGTAGCTGGGCGCTACATGGCGCTGGGCCCGGGGCGTGCAGCCCAGAGGACCGCGGGGCGGAGGTGGCAGCGGCGGCGGCGGCGGCGGCGAGCGCTCGCGGGTCCCGGAGTCGCGTCGCACGGAGCACTGGGCCACCCTGAGCTCGCTCCCTTAACCCCGTCGGCGCCGCGCAAGCCGAGTCGCCTCTCCGCCTCCTCCCCCGGAGCCTGCGCTGCCGCAGCCGTACGACCCCGCGAGCTCCGGGGCGCGGGGTGTGGGGCGGGCTTCCCGTGGCCACGTCACGTCTGCTCGCGAAAACCCTTGTGAAAGTGCCGCCCCCTGCAGCAGCAGGCTAGGTGCTGCTGCATTTCAAAGGAAGGGTGCCCTTGAGAAGCCGGGGCACGTGGGAAATGGGGTGGCCCGGAGCCTGACGGTGAGTGATTCCAGGAAATCGAGGTCACTGCTGAGACCCGGTCACCTTCTACCGCGCCGCAGCAACTAATGCTTCTGTGTCCGGCCACCTGCAGCTACCTGGCCACCGTCTAGGAGGAAGGCAACAGGCGGGGTCCCAGAGACTTCAGCTCCTTTAGGCACTTCTGCTACAGGACTGCAGACAGCATCCTGGGACATCTGTCTCTGTCCAGACTTTTATGAATACAAGCGTCCTGTGAAAGTCTAGTGGGAGTCACAAACCCAGTGTCCAAATGTGAGTTTTTTGTGGTCTCCCAACCCTTCCTCCACCCCTCTCCCATCAGTTAACTGCAGGATCCTCCCAGTTGCTCAGCTAAGAAACCTCAGAGACATACTTGACTGATCAGCCTTAAGACCACTGGGCCAGCCCCTCCTGAGGGCGGTGCCCGGAAAGTACGTTCCCAATGTTCTCCATCATCGCACTCCAGGATCACGGACTCTTAGAAAGCGGTCCAGAAAATCTTCCAGTTTCCATTCTGGCTGCCCGCAGTCCACACTCAGTACAACTAACTATCCAAAAGATGCCACTCAATGTCAGAGCCAAGATCCCACATATGAACCCACACGGCAGCAATTTATAGATGGAGCCATATCACCGGGCCCCTAATCTTCCTACTTTTGAGAGTCCTAGAACATCTGCCTGACTTCCCCAGTTGTAGGACTACAGTAAGTCCCAGCCTCACTTTACGGGCAGTTTTTGTAGGATTTGTGTGTGCAAGAGTCAGTCCAGAGCAGGATATTTAGCCACATGTTCGGTATCGTGGAAGTTGGAAGAATCTGACTAAAAGCTGCACCTCTGTCCTGAGCAAGGAAGGGCAGGGCAAGAGAACACAGTCCTGCGTGTCTCCTCACACTCAGCCACTCTGGATTACCCGAGGAGTCAGCAAAGAAAACACATCTAGAAAAGAAAGTGAAGTAGTAAATAAAATAATAATAATGAAGAAGAAGAAGAGATTAATCTTGAAGTCCTGGAAGAGCACATGCACATAAACACGTAAGCACACTTATGTGCACACACATGCCCGCACACACAGAACACATGGGTATGCACACGTTTGCACATTCCCCTGAACACACATGTACGTGTATGCACACACGTGCATGCACACACTGTGTCATCTTTCTATGTATTTTTATTTTATACTGTAAGCCACATCAAGTTCTGCTCATGCAGAATAGTCAGAGCCCAGCCTACGAGGACAGGTAGCTACATATGTGAGCTGAAAGGTCACAGGTGACCAAGCCGCAAGGTCAAGGGACCCAGTATCACACCTCCACTCACCACCAGGACACTGCTAACCAGGCTCTGAGTACACCAGGCTCCTCTTTGCTCAGGCTATTGCATATACACACACTAAAATTCATGTACATAAATTGGTGTGTGCACCTGTGTGTGCGTGTGACTGCGTGTGTGTGTGTGTTCACATGTGTACACAATAATCAATGTCCAGTGCCAGAGATGAGAGGGAAAAAAAGAAGCAAATGTGAGGACTAAGGTACAATGTGGCAGTACAGTGAGAGCCACACCTGTCTCCACCCTGTAGCCCAGGGTGAGGCTATGATGCCTCAGCAAGAGAGGAAGAAGCAAGACACTCCGTGCCTGTCACCACTGGCAGTAAAGACAGATGCAACCTAAGAGCCCAGATGCAGGGGGAGGTCTTCATGTTATCAGCTTCATGACTGCCAAAGAGCCATCTAGCCTTACACGGGCAATGGCAGCACAGATTAATACTGGAAGAAAAGGGTCACCCACATCATGTTTGTAATTGAGTGAAAGCTACGCATGAGTGGGCTTGTTAGAGCAACAGACTCAGGGGCCAGTTGCTTGGGATCCAGGCTTCTTTCTTCTCCTCGATCCTGTGTGCACTATTGGAACTTTATTTGCTGCCAGTTTCCTGCACAGACCGAACTCCCTGAGGACAGAGAGTGTGGCCTTCTCTCATTATTCCCAGCTTCCGGAGTGACCTAATAGGTACTCACTGATTGCATGGGCACAGGGGTGACTCAGAGATGAGATCAATCTATTGGTTGCTCCAGGTGGCTTAGTCATTTGCCACGCCCTCCACTTGTCTGAGCCCATCAAACCGAACCTCCTGCCTTCTCCAGCTTTCCACTGTGGTCCTTTCAAGTTTGTGCTTCTGAGACACACACCACCTCACAGCTTCCCCTTTCCTCGGTACAGGAAAGAAGGGTGGGACACCCGGAGGTAATGGCTACAGCTCTCAAGGCTACAGGGGCTGTGGCTTCCCTCTAACTCACAGGCTTCTCATTAAAGCTGAGGCCTAGGCCCCTGTGGGGCTACCTTAAGAATGAAGCTTTAAAGAAGTAGTGTTCTAAGAATAACCATACATAGGCGCTGACTACCATTGTCGTGAATAAATAAATGACTTTGTGCCAAAGCCAAAGAATTAATTCAAAAGCAATTTGTGAGGATGGGTTGCTAGGCAATTAGAATAATGTCTGAGGGGAAATTTTGTCATTGATTATGCTAAAGTTACAAAGTTATTATGGGAAAGAATGTACCATTCATATCTGTTTGGTCAAAAGGACAGGGCCGGGACCAATTCTGGCCCACATGCATTGTCCTGTTGGGGCACCAGAAAAGATGGTCCTCTGGGAGGTTAGCCTGGTGGGCAGCAAGGGGCTGCCAGGCCCAGAAGACAGCCCTCTTGAGTACCAGGAAGCACAGATGGGGTTGGTGCCAGTTCCAAGAACACTGACCTCTTTACAGCCTCCATTCAGCTGTGCCTGCTGGTTATTAACCAGAGTCTTTTTTCTTGTTGGAGCCTAGATATTCCTTTCAGTGACCAATCCCTGAAGACTGTCCACTTGTTTAGTCTTCAATAGTGACTTGTTTTATACTTAAGGTGACAACACATATAACTGAAAGTATTACAGATATTACGGAATATATCCCCCTTGAATGGTTATTAAAGCAACTCACGTTAACAGCCTTGATGAGCTCATTTAAGTATATTAAAATTGCCACAAATTTATTTAGTCATTTACAACTTAATACTGTTACCGTCGAGAGTCCTGGGGAGCCGATGTGTTCCTGTTCTGGAGTGTGGGACATTGGTGGCTCATCCTATATGTGGATACAATAGCTCATCAAAGGCTACTATTGCCCTAAACTCAGCAATCAAGTCCTGGGAGCTTTCCCTCAGGAATTGAACCAAGAGACTCAGAAGGCTTTCTGTACAGAGATGCTCACTGCCTCACTGTCAGTAATAACACAAATGGAAAAGCCAAATGCTGAAGGATGACCCAGACATTAAGAGGATACCAGCTCTAAATGGCTGTTACACGACCATTAATATGATTATAAAGAGTGAGAATCTGTTAGCTAAAACGGCAGGGTAAAGTACTGGCCATGAAGAAACTTGCTTAATTAGATGCCTAAGATGGAAAATACATGAAGGGGAAGAAAAAAATACATAAAATTCAAAGGCAGGTTTGAGAAGATGTGAGATCACTGGCTATCTTTTATATTCTAAACACTTTTTACCTTTTAGTATGGTATTTCCCACAGTAACAAAACCACATCCAACCAACTGACCACAGTATTTGAAACCCTTTACCAATTGGGGAGAAACTGGGAAGAAAGAGTCTTTGAAGATTAGGTGCTTTGCTTGGGGAGGGTGAGTTATTTTATTAAACTATGGGTAGCCATGGGTCAAGGCATAGTGACCAGAGAGCAGGGAGTCAGGACTGTGGGTCCCCACCTTATGATGCCAGTCAGGTCTCCCTGAGGCTGGAGCTGGACTCAGATTTGCAACCCAGCTGCTGAGTGACTTAGGCTCGGAGTCTTGCTCGCCAGATCCTCAGCCAGAAATGGCGCTCACTCTTACTAGCTCACCTTGTTTTAGAAGCTAAATGGAAAGGCCCCAAATCCTAATTTGAACTCCAACCTGAAGACCTAAGAATGGGATTGTACTTGGAGCTAAAGCCTTTAAAGAGATGCATGAATGAAGAATGAAGCCCCATAGAATGAAGCCATGGAGCAGGGCTAACCTTTGCTGGTAGGCCTCCTCCTAAAAAAGGCAGATCAGGATATGGACATCCAGAGTCCACGCAACAGGGAGAAAGCAAACCAAGGAAAGTGGCCTCAGAAGGGGTCAAGCCTGCTGACACTCTGACCTTGGGCTTCTAGTGTCCAGAAGTGAGAGAGTGTACGTTTCTGTTGTTTTAATTGCCTAGACTGTGGTGTTTCATGAGTCTGAGCTGGCGAATACAGCTCCTCATGCAAGCCCTGGAGCTGTCGGCACCAGCCCAGGTGGGTGCTACCTTGGGAGAAATGATCCACGCCAGGGCCAGATGCCAGACACTCTCAACTGTCTCCCAAAGCCTTGCTGAACTAAAAGGTCCAGCTCAACGCTGAGCTTAACTGTCAAGTGTAGAATGGCTTCAATCCCCAAGATGTCTGGAAGGAGGAAGCACAGTGTGGAAACTGCAGCTGGAGAAATTGAGGTAGAGAAAGAGAGAATCAAACCTTGGTCCTCCAGGGAGTGATCGGGATGCAGGGCTTTAAACCTCCAAGTTCCACTTCCCAGGCACTTTCCAAACCTCTGACATAGCGTTCAGACATTCTTTAGTGGCACAATCACAAGTTTGAAGGCAACCTGGTCTACATAGTGAGACCTTGTGTAAGCATAACAAAACAAAAACCAAACAAACAAACATGGAGAAAATACTGAAAAAAAACAAAACAACAGAAGACATACCAGCTAGGATGAGTGACTCCACAGCAGCATAAACTCCAATGACCAAAAGGGTATCATGGCGACAGATGATTAGCAAGCTTCAGAATGTACATGATTGGCCAGCAAACAGACCAAAACCTACCCAGTCTCAAAGGCAACAGGAGAAATGCAAAACAGACTGAGGAAATGCCTTTTTTTGGGCTGTTTACTTGGTACCACCAAGGAAGCTGAGAGTCCACACTGTTGGAAGACAGGCGTGTGTATGTGTGTGTGTGTGTGTGTGTGTGTGTGTGTATATGCATGCTCGTGCCACCGTGCTTCTGTGGAGGACAAGGGATACCCAGCAGGAGTAGTTCCCCCCTTCCAACTGTGGGTCCTAAGGACTGAACTCAGGCCATCAGGCTCAGAGCTGGGGACCCAAACCTACTGAGCCACTCTGTCCGCCCTCCATCTTCTCTTTAAGGCAAAGTCTCTCACTGAACTTGGAGCTCACCCATCAGCTAAGCTGGCCCGTGGCAGTCACCTACGGGTCTGCCTGTCTCCATCCTACTCCCAACAGCAGGATTACAGATGTGCTCAGCCTTTATGTGAGTGCTAGGGATATGAACTTAGGCCTTTGTGTTTGCTCAGTGAGCACCTGACCCACTGAACCATGTCCCCAGGTCCTCTGTGTTCTTCTTGGCCAGCAATCTGGTGGTGCCTGCTGATATTTATTATATGCACCTATGTCATCCAACAATTTCACTCCTTGGGAGCTGTGCTAAGTCACACACACACAAAGCACTCTCCGGAATAGCAAAAGAGTGTAAAGAATCTTAATCAGCCATCAAGAGGGAAGTTAACAAAATTATGATACCCTGTAGAGTTCTACACCATCACTTTAAGCCAACATAGATCTAGTTGAATTGGCACAGAAGGATCTTCAAAATACACTAGGACCAGAGAAAAAGCAAAGAGTGGTTTAATGTAATCTCATAGGTGTACATGGAGGGGGAGAGGTTCCTTTCCTTCACTTTGGGAACATTCTGTAACAAACTGTACATCTCTCTTGGGAAGAGAGTGAGATGGAGGGAGGTGATGAGAGATGACTAAACTTTGCACCACATATCTTAGAATCCATTTAAATATTTCACACGGTTACGATTCCTAAGTATATGTAATTCTCACACAGATAGGGGCAAACGGGCCACATGAATGCTTGTTCACACGGAAACCTGTGGTTGAGAACAGGGTCTGGGGTCACATCAGAAAAGCCACCACACCAGTGCACACAGACCAACCTGGTAGGCAGCAATCAGAGAGGGACTGGATCATTTGGCGCATGCGTGGCACAATCCCCAAGAATCGGAGGAGCAGAGCCGCCCATGGTGATGGGCCCTGCAAAGAAGGGACACAACTGCAACCAGGTGTGGAGGGACCAGGAGTCAGGTACCTGTCATCCAACCAGCCTGGAGGCCTCAACCCACCCTCAGCTTCCAGACTGCTGGCAGCAGCTCATGGCTACACTGGTGAGCACGGGAGTGTGGCTTGGGCATGAGGAACGGGCACCCATGAGCGTATCTGGGCATTCGCTTGCACTCACCTCCTAGATCTGCTCTGAGCCATATGGTCAGAGAGGTGTCAGGACAGTGACAGAGCCAGCAAGAAGGTCTGATAGACAGGTGAAGAGAGGAGACATCAGGAAAGGCAAACCATGACAGGTGTGCCCTTGCATGGCCACTGAGTACGATGACCTTGCTGGAAACCCTCCACAGGTCCTTCATGCCATGTCAACCATGCGCTTGTGAAGTCCTACCTTCCTGATGCTTTTGCCACTCACTGTCATCCAGCCTTCTTGTCCCCCAGTACCAGGCAGTGGTCAACTGTCCATAGTCTTTCCACCCTGTGGGACAATGTCTACATCCATGGCCCAGACCCCTTTCTGTCTTAGTGTCCCATTGGTAGAAGAAGTGTCCCTCCAAGCTCTAGAACTGCCTGCACAGCCTCTGCTTGTCTGTCCCAGCAGAGCCCAGCATCTCTCCTCTCTTTCTTCATGGCCACTGTGGTGTGGTCTGTATGAGAATCACCTCTGTAGGCTCAAATATCTGAATGCTTAGCCCATGAGTTGGTGGAACTGTTTGGGAAGGATTAGGAGGTGTGGCCTTGTTGGTGGAGATATGTCACTAGGAATGGGCTTTGAGATTTCAAAAGACCACACCAGACCCAGTCCCTTCTGTCTTCTACCTTCTATGGGTTAGGATGTAAGCTTTCAGCTACTGCTCTAGGGCCATGCCCCCTCTGCCATTGCCGTGCCCCCCACCATGATATCATGAACTCACCCTCTGAAACTGTAAGCAAGCACCCAGTTAAATGTTCCCTTGATCATGATACACAGAGATAGAACAGTAACTAAAATACTACCTTTCCCTCACTGACAGTTCTTTCTGTCCCCAGGCACCAGCTGCAAACCTGACGGTCGATGACTCTTTCTCTCTCAGTGCTTAAATGCAACAAATCCCTGAGTCCTTCAAAGTCATTGCCAAATCCATCTGGATCAGCTGCACCTTCCTGTTCACTTCCAGGGCCCCAGCTTGTATGTTCCCCTTCATGTCCAGCCTCTGGGTTATCATAGGGACAACTGACTGAAAACTCCGTTTCTCCCTGCGCTTCCCTGTCACGGCTCCTGATGCCAAGAGTTAAAGTTCAAACCCTTTTGTATATTTCAGCCTATAGGAGCTATGCCTTGTGGATCTCTGTGCTCGCCACTGCCTCTGCTCACCTGGCCAGAGGTGACCTACCCTTCTCTCTTTGACTGAGTCCTGCCCAGCTCTGGGTATGGACCTCTATCTCCAGGGGCTTCAACAGTGGCAGGAAGGCTGAAAGAGGCCATAGCCCAAAGCTCTCAATGTACACTGGCGCCAGAGGCTCTGAATCCCTGCAAATGGTCAGTATCTTGAAGGCCTGGGAAGGTCGGCTCTCGAATTGTCCCAGAGCTGCCAAAACCTGGGAGGTGAATACAACATAAATTCATTGTCCCACATCTGTAGATGCAAGGGATCCAAAATCAAGGTGTCAGTAGGGCCGTGCTCCTCCTCAAATGCTCTAGAGGTAGATTCCTTGCTTCTGCCCGTGTCTGCTGGCCTCAGGAATTCCTCGGCTTGTGACGTCATTCTACCGCTGCCTTGCTTTTCCCATTCTATGTCCTTATATGGTGTCCTGTGTACATGTGTACGCCTGTGTGTATGTGTGCGTATGTGCCTGAGTATGTCTTTGTAGTGTTCTCCTGTGTGTGCATGTATGTGATGCATGTTCATGTGTGTTCTTGTATGTGAATGTATGTGTCCCTGCATGTATGATGTGTGTAAGTGTCTATGTGTGTGTCCCTATACAGTGCTTTCATGTGTGTGCACATGTATACTGTGCCTGTGTGTGTGTGTTTCTGTCAAGCTGCAATAGGAACCTGAGTGACTTTGCCATAAAGATTACATCTGCAGAGACCTATTTTCCAAATTAAGGTTACACTAACAAGTACAGGGCATTAGGACATAATACAGCCCATAGGTCTCATGCCTAACACTGCACTTGATGCTCTTTGCAGTGTAGGTTCCAGAGTTGACCTGCAGAAAGGTCTTCCTAGAGGCAGGAGCTAGCAGGGGATGGCTCTTCACGAAAGCAGTGATAAGAGCAGAATTTGTCCCTGAAACACACGAGGCAAATCTCAGAGGAATCCCATGTGGGAAGGTGGCCAGATGCAAAAAGGTCAGCCTTGATGAGGAACCGAATCAGGGCTGAGACCGCATGGCCTGTGGGAATAAGTGTAATTGTGACAGGAAAAGGAACAGGGCCTGGCTGCAGGTGGTAAGAGGAGGAAGGAATGAGGCTCATGGGGTTGGGGGTGGGGTGTAATCACAGCTGGAGACACAGATGATGGGGCCTGGTACCTGAAAATGCAGCCCAGGGAATGGAACAATTCAATTAAGAAAGCAGGCTCCTCCTGGAGACTGGACCACCAACCAAAGAATACACATGGAGGGACCCATGGTGCTGGCCACATATGTGGCAGAGGAGGGCCTTGTTGGCCATCAGTGGGAGGAGAGGCCCTTGGGTCTGAGAGTGTTAGATGCTCCAGTATAGGGGAATGCCAGGGAGGGAAGACGGGAGTGGGTGGGTGGGTGGATGGGGGAATACCCTCATAGAGGCAGGGGGAGGGGGTGGGATAAGGGGTTTCCAAAGGGGAGACCTGGAAAGGAGAAAACATTTGAAATGTAAATAAAGTATCAAAAAATTTAAAAAAAAGACTACCTTAAATAAAACAACAACAACAACAACAAAAAAAAACCAGGCTCCTGGGTATGCACAAGAGTCACTGAGGCAGGCTGCTTATGCAAAGGAGCTACTAGAGATCCACTCTGTAAACGAGTCTTTTGTCTTTTTATGTGAATACTCTGTGCTCAGGCTTTTAGTAACAGATAGAATTAGATAAAAGGAGGTAAAAACTCAACTGGATGACCTTTACATGACCTCATCACCCCTGGAAAAAAATTCAGTGTCTACTGCTAATGGGCTTCCCAGGCTGGGAGCCAGTAGAGGGAGCTGTCTGGCTCATGGTATTTTTGCAAGAGGCTCTACACAGGTGCCAAGACTTATGGCAGCTTCTCCCATAGAGCCACCAGCATCACCCAGGCTGGTCACCAGTGCTGTGGCACAGCACAGTAGGAGGGACCAGACAATCAAAGGAGTGGGGAAAAGATCCTCAGCAGGAGACAGCATGCTGGACACAGGCACCCACAACAGCGATTAGGTTTGCCTTTGCCCCCTGGGACACTTGTCACCACAGTGTGAGGATTCTGCACCTGGAGATGGGGTGTGACTTTGGCATGCCTTTCCTCCTTTGGGACCCTGAGTTTGTGTGAGGTCCTCTCATCACGCTGGAGAGGCAGGTGTGAGAGTTGGGCCTTAGACATCTGTGACCAAGCCACTCTGGCTCTTCCTTCACATAGTTAAGATGACAATGGTTCTCTACTCCTGGCTAGTTTACAATTGAGTTGCCTTTAGAATGCCTGGTGCCCTGAAATGAGCTGCTATTGCTACGGGGATAGGCAGGCCACCACAAGATGGGAAGACAGGCATTGCTGGGGAAGATGCAGTGAGAAGAGGTCAGGAGGCCCAATGCAGTCCCAGCTGCAGTCCGAAGCCCTTCCTGGGAGTTGTTTCTTTGAATAGAAGAACCTTGGGTGTTAAATCTCTAATCCTCCTGGAGTAGTCCCTTTACCTTTTTACCCAGGCTCCGGGGCTGGCTAGCCAACATTCCTGGATGACATCTGACTCAAAGGCACTCCCCACCTTGGGAATGTCTCTTCCAAGTTTGGACCAGGCTATCCCAGGTTAGCTGCTGAGGCCGTCCAAGGCCCTCACAAATTTAAGAATAAAAAATTTAGCTGGTGGAGACAAACTGTGGGAAGAGACATTAAGAATACGACTGAACACCTGTGCTGGTGCTGTGTCTTTACACTCCAGGTCAACACTGCGTTCCCCACTTTATAAACCATGCATCGGAGGCGCAGAAGGGCAACCCAGGCTCAACCGCGTTCACCAAAGCAATGCTAGTCCGATGGCCAGGCATTCATTACACCTGGCTACCTCTTGCCTTGAGGAATCTATCAGGAAGACTCAGCTTACGTTCCTCATACACCCCAACTGGACGACTTATCCACGATACAAGCAACAACAACAAAAGTATTTGCAAAACAGAATGTGAACTGGGTCTAGGATTAGGTATCACTAAGTATCAGCTATAGGATTTAGCAACCCTGAAGTGGTACCTCCTTCAGTTACAGAGGAGATACGAGCCTGCTTTAATTATGAAAGAGGTTTTAAGTTGTTCAGAGTATGGGTAAAAATAGGCAGCCTGACTACATTACAGATATGCAGTATGCTAAAAATATACACACACCCCTCAACTTGATCTAACTGTGGAAAACTTTCCGACTGTGAAGGTAAAATTTTAGGAACAAATGACCAGCAAGACTCAAGTACACTGTTTTCCTAAAACAAAACAACACCCTCTGGTTAGCTGGCCTGCCGGTATATCTCTGGATTTCTTATTTTATGAAACATGGTAACGAGGACATCAGAGTACAGTCATGAGTCAGCCACCCTTTCAAAGAATCATTCTCCAAAGGGTTCATTCATTCAGCCAAAACACAAGCTAGTGGAGGAAAAAAAAAGAAACTGAGGTAGAAAGAAGCGATTAGAAAAATGTGTATGGAGAACATATCATCCTTCCTCCCTCGCGACCTTGTCTCTCTATAAAGCACCGGTGACAGGCAAATAGTACCTGGGTACCCAGCAGTCTGTTTAATCGAGCAATGCTGCATTCTTGGCATGCATCTCCACAGCACTGCAGCACTACTGCAGCTCACACTGACCCCCAAACCTGCACAACACCTCATGCATCTTCACCACCTCTCCTCTCACCCGCATCACCAAGGATCGGACGGATGACTGAGGGCACATGCCCACCAGAGTCCTTTCTGATACACACGGCTTGGGCCGGACAGAGCAAAACACGCAGCCTGGGTCCACCAGGTGGACTCACTAGACCTTCTGGGTCAGAATAGGCACCTCACAGTTTGGGCTTTAACAGAGACCTCCAGGGACTCAGCAAGTGCCCCCTTTACCTCCACCCACTCTCTCCACTCCTTTATCTCCCCCAACAAACCAAAAGCCCTTTGTTTAGGCAACACCCCCCCCAGTCCTCCCACCCACCTCAAGGAGTTACCAGGTCTGTCTGACCTTGCCAGGTGATGGAGATGGGGACCGACTGCTGGTAGGAGCGAAGGCAGAGGTGGCCCATCAAGTTTAAACACATCTCCCCCTTCAGCTGATGGCTCAAGGCAGGAGGGGGGCAGTTTTAAGGGCTGAGGAGGCCCTAAGGCTCTAGTTGGGTAGTTTCCCAGAGTGACCTCAAACTGCTTACTCAGAGGCACAAGCAGGCTGGAGAGGGCTTTTCCTGTGACAGTCACCACTGGAGTTTAAAATCCCCTCTCCGTTAGGAGAACACGAACACACACACACACACACACACACACACACACACACACACACACACACACACTGCCTGTTCAGTATCCACTGCAGTGCACATCTGCCTAAGTAAACCTCCTAACTCTCACCCTTGAAGCCCCGCTGACTGAACCTCAGGCGTCTAGGGAGAGGAGAAGGAGGTGATAGGGAAAGAGCATTTACTTCTCTCTTGCAGCCTCTGAAGGCTGAAGCTTGCCTTCCTCTACTAAAAGATGGCTGGCCTCTCTCTAGGCTGAATTCAGTGCCTGGGCTTCCCAGAACCAGTTCCCAGCGCAGAGAGGGAAAGGTGTCTCCCTTGGGACATTAGCCAGGGTAGCGTCCTTCCCACTGTTGAACTGCTGGCTGCACACAAGGTGAGAAATTGCCTCCTCCTTGTCCCACTTCTGCCTAAATCCTTTGTCCCTCCTGTGAGGGCAAAGGGGCCTCGACCCAAGGGGCTAGGACAGAGGCAGGGCTTTGAGCTCAGCCCTCCAGGATGCTCTCAACTAGGGCTGGGGAAAGGCAAAGGTAGCTCGAGCGGCCGGCCGCCCCGGGGCCCTCCTGCCCAGCCCGGTCAGCCCGAGACTCACCCCAGGGAGGGGCTCTCCGGAGTGGATGTGGATCCGGCCCCGGGGCCGCGGGGGCTCAGTCAGCCTCCACCTTCCCGCCGCGCTCTCAGCGCGTCTCGGTGCTGTGCCAGCTGCCGCCGCGGTGAGCCCGCGACGAGGGCGGCGCTGGGGTCTGAGATGCGCTGCGCCGGGGGCCCGCCTCCCCGCCGCGCCCGCCGCTTCAGCACCGCGGACAGCGGCCAGCCCCGCGCAAGAGCGGCCTCGCCCGGAGGCCCGCGCCCCACCCGAGCCCCAGGCCCCTGCTGCCGGACTCCAGGCACCCGGCTGGACAAAGGCTAGCTCCCTTGGAGGGACGCGCGAAGGCAGCGAAAGCGCAACTCAGCCTCTTAAAGCGCATCCGCGTGGTCGGAAATCCGACCTGGCACCTAGGGCGCCATCTGGGCCCAATCATGACCAGGGAGGAGGCTGGCCCCTCGCGTGGGTCCAGCATGGGAGGGGCCCAGAGAAGATCGGTGCTCAAGCCTTCATCTCTCCGCTATCATATGTTCTGGATCTGTCTTGTGAACTAGAGGTTGGAATAGAGGGTGTTGGGGTTCCATCCGACCTGCAATTTCAGTCCTTCCCACCCACCACCCCATTCTTGGTGTCAATCAACCAACAGATGGGACTCTAGAGCTTGGTGACATCACCCATAGCCACTTCCACGTTGTTTTCATTTCTGTTAAAAATCCCTCCTGCTGTTACTTGTTCTCAGCCAGAAGTCCCCGGATGAGATGGAGGTGCTCTTCTTCTGACTTGGCTTCCGAAACAGAGCAGCAGCTTGACCCTCAGCCTTGTTTCTCCTCTGGGACAGGTGAGGGCTATAAACCTGAAGAAACTCAACCAGTCTAGAGAATCCACAGTGGGTGGTCACGGAGGCCCCACCCATAAGGTGAAGAGATCCTTTCCTTCACTGAACTAAATTGGCCACTCCTGCCTAATTTTTTTCACAGCATCACAATTTTTTCTCTCGTTAATTAAAATTCAGAAGCACTTTTATTTTTACCTCTGGCTGACTTCCCCACCCCTCATTGGAACAGGGTAAACAGAACGCAGCAGTTTAAAAGTCTAGGTTCATAAATCCTATCCAAGCACATGGGAGACTCTGCACAAGCATTCAGACAGTGGCTGCTGAGAAAGAGTAAGTCTGGAACATTCACGAAGGGAAATATGTTGGACCGGAAACTCGGTGCCAGGCAGGAGTGCCTTTTTTTTTTTTTTTTTTTCACAAGAAAGAAGAGCAATATGCTGTACCTTAAACCGAGATGGAACCTGCTCTTGGGAACCTTTTCCTCCTGGGTTGCCTCATCCCAGACCTGATATGAGGTTTGTGTCTAGTCTTATTGTATCTTGTTATGTTAGGTTAGGTTAATATCCCTGGGAGGCCTGCTCATTTCTGAAGGGAAATGGAGGAGCAGTGGATTGGGAGGGGCTTGGGGGGTGGACAGGGGATGGGAAGGAATGGAGAGGGGAGGCTGTGGTCTGAGTAGACTGTATGAGAGGTGAGTAAACAAACAAGCAAACAATAACAAAATGACGAAAAAGAGGTGGGGCCACTAACTCTGAAAATCACTTCCCTCAGACCATCTAAACCCCCAGAGGACAGGGAACCAAATGGTCATGGCTTCTGAGTCTCTCTTTGTGCAGTACCTCATTTGGAATGGGATGTCAGGAGGGTCTTGTGACAAAGGATCCCTTCAGTTTAGTTCCTTTGTCTAATTTATGGCAGGATCAGCATTTCCCAGCATGTCTGCATCCTCACATAAGAGACTGGTGAGGGCCCAGAAAGGCTCCCTCTCACATGTCTATATTTACACTGGGTTCCAAATGATTAAAGATATGAAACAGAAACAGGCTGAGCCATGTAGCAAGATTTTAAATTTGTCTGGTTAGTCCATTATTTTCTGGTTCTGGAAAAGCTTAATAACTAGAACACACTTGCTTCCCTGACGCTCACCCACAGAGGCTGGACAAGTGCTGTGCCAGGCCCTCTTCCCCCTCCGGCCCCGTGCAGGGGTGGGGGTGGAGGGGATGAGGCCCTTTGACCTTCTCTCTAGACACTGTCATGCTGGTGGGCAGTAAACACACTTGCAGCCCCCACCCCAACTGCTCCCAGCCCTCCTCCTTCCTCTCTGAGCCCCCCTTTCCTATCTGACCCCCCCAGGAGGTTTTACGGGGGCCCAGACTGATTTAGTGGAGGCCTCTCAAGCTCCTATCCACGTGCATCATAGCACCAGCGAGTTGTGCTGAGCACTTCTAGAATGAGCAAACCTCGTGCTTGGCAGACTGGGAGTGGCAGAATTTGAAATGTGCTTTGGGACTCCATCTGATTCCTTTTCAGGCCACCACCGCCCTTTCTTCACTCCCAGTTCATGCCCTGTCAAATCGACCTAGAGAAGGCAGTCTGGAGCAGGTCTGTCTTCCTGGCAGGTGGGGGGGGGGGGGGAGGCTCTAAGCTTACAGAAAGCATACAGAAGTTGGCCCTCTCCCAGGTGCTTAAAGACCCTGGGGAGGTATTGGAAGTAGTATCCTTTGAGTAACTACAAACAAAATGTAGCAAGAAAACCCTCAGGGCAGCCATAATAGCCTCTTGCACCGGAGTTATGCCTCAAAGCCATGGCCGTGGTCACTACAAGAGGAGAGAGAGAGAGAGAGAGAGAGAGACCTGTGAGCCACATCCATTTTCTGTAGAACTGAAAAGGCCTTTGTGACATCATCACATTGTAACTGATGCTACTCTAGGAACAGACCTGTCCCTCAGAGCTTGGGAAGTGACATGAGCACTAGGTCACATGGCTCTCTGTACCTCCCTGTGCATCTGTGTAAGGAAAAGACATTTCTGCCATGTCTTTTAGCTTTTAAAACCCAGTGCCTTGAGGACGGTAGAGGTGACTGAGTAGTAAAGTGCTGGCTGTCCAGGCAGGAGGACCTGGATTCAATCCTCAGCACCCCAAACTGGGCGTGGGGTTCATACTTACAATCCTAGCACCAAGAAGGTATGGGCAGGCAGCTCCCTGCAGCTAGCCTGCCTACGAGTCAAGCCACAGGTCTCAGTGGGTGATCTCTCAGCAAACAAGGTGGGTGGCCTGAGAGGAACAAAGCCTGAGATTGACTTCTGGCTTACCTATGCATGCGTGTGTGTGTGTGTGTGTGTGTGTGTGTGTGTGTGTGTGTGTGTGTGTGTGTGTGTGTGTGGTGTGTGTGGTGTGGTGTGTGGTGTGTGTGTGGTGTAGTGTGGTGTGCTGTGTGTGTGTTTGTACATTGTGTGTGTGTGTGTATGTGTGTGTAAGGGTGCAATGAAACCACTGAACTACACCGCTCCAGTGTGAAAAGAAAGCTTTGTTGGCGGAGATTCTAAACTGCCAGGTGTGGCTGGTCTTTAGCTACTTTGTAGTTCTTCTTTCTTCCACCCTTTAAGCCCTTAACACTAGATAAGAGAGAGAAAAGAATAGAGAGGAGCCGGGCAGTGGTGGCGCAGGCCTTTAATCCCAGCACTTAGGAGGCAGAGGCAGGCGGATTTCTGAGTTTGAGGCCAGCCTGGTCTACAGAGTGAGTTCCAGGACAGCCAGGGCTACACAGAGAAACCCTGTCTCAAAAAACCAAAAAAAAAAAAAAGAAAGAAAGAAAGAAAGAATACAGGGAAAGGAGAGGTGATGGTGTACCCTCAGGTTACTTCCTGCCTGAATAGGGTCATTGACTTCTTGGGGCAAGTTTGATCTTTGTCATCAGAATATCTAATTTTTTCTTGTTTCTTCTTTGTTCACAACTACTTAACAAACTGCAACCAATGACAACCAACAGCCAACCAACCATCTACCCAGCCTCTCGGGGCACTAAAATTTATGTAGGATTTACCCTCTGAATATTTCCCAGAATTCCAAACGTCACAATTGCAGAAACTATCTTCAGCTAGCAAACCATGCCTCTGCTAGAACACATAATCAGTTGCTGTCGACAATCTGAAGCAGCCCCACGGCCCCACACCTGGGATTAAAACAAAAACATATTTTTATAATATTTCTGTGTGTGTGTGTTTTTTAAAGAAACCAAAATTCCAAAATTGTCACTACAGCCATGGCTACCTCCAGGGGTGCGGAGTGAATAGCAAAAGGTGGGCAAACCCTTGCCAATGTTAGGTGTTGTGGAAGAGGGAGTCTGCAACTTGGAACAGCCTGGAAGTGTTGAGAGTGGCTATGGGAGAGGTGTGAAATACAGAGCTAGCCATGGGGCCAAGCTATGTGTTACAGATATGTGCTAAAGAGGGAACTAGATGCTCCATTTGTCTGAGGTTGGAGCAGATACAGGAGGCAGTGTCTGTGGAGGTTTGAATGAGAATGGCCCCCAAAGACTCATATATTTGGATGTTTAGCCATCAGGGAGTGGCGCTATTCGAAAGGATTAGGAGGTGTGGCCTTGTTGGAGGAAGTGTGTTACTGGGGATGGGTTTTGAGGTTTCAAAAGCCCCATGCCAAGCCCAGTGGCTCTCTTCCACGGTGGGCCTTCCACGGTGGACCTTCCATGGTGGATCTGGATGTAGAACTCTCAGCTACTTCTCTATCACTGTGTCTGCCTGTGTGGACAAACCTCTGAAACTATAAGCAACCTCCAATTAAATGCTTTCTTTTGTAAGAATTTCCATGGTCATGGTTTCTTTTCACAGCAATAGCACAGTAACTAAGACAAAGCTGGTGTCGGGGAGCTGGGTTTTGCTGTGACAGGCATGACCATGATGCTTGTTGGCGGAATGTGGACTTTGAGACTTTGAGTTAGGAAAGCAGTTGAACCTTTCAGCAGAGCTTAGTGGGCCATACCAGTGCCAGAGGATACAATCTAGAGCAGAAAACACAGTACTGAGGGCAATATGAACTATGGGGACCCAGGTCAAGAAGTTTCAGAGCAGAAGAATCAGATAGTGTCCCAGAGACCATTCTTGTGATGTTTGTGAAGAATGTGGCTGCTTTCTACCCTTGTCCAAAAAAATATGCCTCAAGCTAAATGAAAGAGTTTGGACTAATGACCCTGGCAGAGGAGATTTCAAACAGCCTAGCATTGACTGTATCTTGTGGTTATCAATGTTCACTCAGATCTGTAGTGAAAAGGAGTGAGCTGAACAAGAAAAAACAGAACATTCAGTTTGAAGAGAAGAGCACCAGGAAGTGTAGTGGACCTAAGTCCAGTGCTCAGCCCGATAAAAAGTTTGAAGAAAAGCCTGGTGCTTAGTGAAATTACGTGAGTGGTGACATCAGGGCACGATCCCACCCAGCTAAGCTTCCAACTCAGGAAAAAGGAATTCAAAAGAAGCTTAAGCAGTGAAGCAACCCAGAAAACAGAAAACTGATGAAAATGTAGTTGAATAGGGGGCCAAGTTCCAGCCCCAGCAAGCAGAAGACCTTGTCAGCTCCAGTCATGTTTCTGACTTCGGAGTCAAGGATACAAGAAAGGGGTCGGGGAATCTCCCTCTGCAGTTAAGGAAAGCTGCTGAGGCCAGGTGTGAGTCAGAGATGTCCCTGTACGGAGGCCCAGAGGGGCCATTACATGAAGCTATGAAGGTGAAGCCTGGATTTCTCTGCAGACCTGAAGATGTTGGAGATGCCAGAGTCTTGGTATTCCTGCCAAGAAGAGCGCTAGCAGGGAGTGGGACCAACCCAAAAGAGAGAAGTGTGTTGCAGCCAGCACAGCTGGAAGGAGCTGGACATCTGCAGAGCATATTGACATCAGACATGGAAATGCAGAGTTTGGAGTTTGCCTTGATGGTTTTTGATCTTACTTTGGTCCAGTAGTCCCTCACTGTGCTCCCTTTCCTCCTTTCAGAATGGTAATGTATGTTCTGTGCCATTGTATGTTGGAAGTATGTGATCTGCTTTTTTTATTTTGATTTTTTACAGAGGATTAGTTAAGAGATTGCCTTTAGTCTCAGAAGAAACAGAAGTTTTAAACAGTATTGAGACTGTGACAGACTATGGGGGCTTTTGAAGTTGGACTGCATGCAGTTTTGCACTATGACGTGGCTACAAGCCTATGGGGGTCAGGGAGTAGAGGGTGGTGGTCTGAATAAGAATGGCCCCAAAGGCTCACATGTTTGAAGGCTTAGTCATCAGGGAGTGAAACAACTCGAGAAAGATTAGGAGGTGTGGCTTTGCTGGAGGAAGTGTGTCACTGAAGGTGAGCCCATGCCAGGCTCTCTCCTCATGCTGCCTGTGGATCTGGATGCAGAATTCCCAACTCCTTCTCCAGCACCATGCCTGCCATGTCTGCTGCCATGCTCCTCGCCATGATGAGCAAGACCCAATTAAATGCCTTCTTTTATAAGAGTTGCTGTGGTCATGGTGTCTCTTCATAGCAATAGAACACTGACTAAATAAACCATTGTGGGTATAAATGTTTGCTACGAAACCTGACAAACTTGGTTCAGTCAATGCCCCTAGAACCCACAGAATGGAAGGAGAGAACTGACTTCCCAAATTTGTTTTTTGGACCTCCACACCTGTACTGTGGCAAGTCTGTGTGTGTGTGTGCATGCTGGCATGCACATGCACAAATATACATACTCCGAAATAAATTTAACTTTTAAGTGCAAACAACTTGAACAGACCATGTGCCAAACATATGTAAATGGTCGATAAGGAAGTGAAAAGATGAGTTCAACTTCACTAAAGGCAGAATACAAATCAGAACCACAGTGGGGTATCATAGACACCCATTACCATGGCTACTAAACCAGACAAGGACAAGTGCTGGGGAGAATCTGGAGAATCTGGAGCTTTTATGTTGGCAGGAATGAAAATGGTAGAGCTGCTGTATCAGTTACCCTGTGACCCAGCAATTACACAACCATACTCAAAGGAACTGAAAGTGGGGGCTAGTGAAGTACCTGAATACCAGTGTCCACAGCAGTGTGGTCCACAGAGCTGACATGCTGATGAAACCCAGTGCTTACTGCCAGATGACACACCTTAATTCCAGGAGACAGAGGCAAGCAGGTCTCTGAGTTCAAGGCCAGCCTGGTATAGAGCAAGTTTCCAGTAAAGAAAAGCTTAGGTCCAGGCATGGTGGCCCATGCCTTTAATCCCAGCACTCAGGAGACAGAGGCAGGGAGATCAATGGCAGTTTATTTTGTGGAGTTCAGAGGCAGTTTTTACAGGATAGTTTTACATAGACAGGTTGCAGAGAGAACAAGCTAGACATAGGAGAAGACAGAAGGAGCCAGGCAATGAGAAGGAGCCAGAAGATTAGAACAGATTGCCAGAGTTAGTTTGAGGACAAACAGAGCAATTTAGTGAGAAGCTGAGAGAAGTCAGATTGAATCAGTCAGTTTGAAGAAGAGTTTGGGCCAGAAAAGCTGAGTTGAACCAGCCAGCCAGAGTTCAGAAAGAGCTAGAAAGGGTGAGCTTATTCAGAAATAAGCTTCTGAGATGACAATTATATCAGGCGAATAAAAGTTACTTTTACATTATTGGGACAAACACTTTGTCCACTGAGCCATCTCCTCAGACCATTATTTACATATTTCACCACAATAAAACCTTTTTAAAACCAATGATTGTCTTAAGTATATATATTAACAAAACGCGAAAGCAAGACCTGATGTCATACAGCTTTAATCCCAGCACTCGGGGGGTAGAGGCAGGCAGATCTTGAGTTCAAAACTAGCCTGGTCAATATAGTGAGTTCCAGGACAACCAGGGTGATATAGTTAGATGCTACTTTAAGAAAAACAAAAAAACAAAAAACTAGCCGGGCAGTGGTGGCGCACGCCTTTAATCCCAGCACTTGGGAGGCAGAGGCAGGTGGATTTCTGAGTTCAAGGCCAGCCTGGTCTACAGAGTGAGTTCCAGGACAGCCAGGGCTACACAGAGAAACCCTGTCTTGAAAAAACTAAAAAACAAACAACCCCCCCAAAACAAAACAAAACAAAACAAAACAAAAAACAAAAACAACAACACAAAAACTAAAAAATGTTGAAGAGAATGTCAAATAACAGTGGGTAGTTGAGTTAAATATCAAGGGGATTTTCTATGTAAATGAGCTTAAATTTATACTGCTTCAAAATGATGTGATACATAATTAAAAACAGGGAAAACAAATTCCACATTCAACAAGACCTGCAATGTGGGCTGACCAGAGGCCTGAGTGACCTGGAACTGTCACAGGAGACCAGACAGCTAGATTCCCAGGAATTGAGACTTGTGTGACTGTCCTCACAGCCTCTCAGGTGTTTAAAATGCACCTCCCTAGCCTGAAAGAAGCCAGTTATTTCAACAGAGAACATTCCACAGAAGCAAAATCAACTCTGAAGACCACAGATGGCTGAGATGCCAAGAGCCTGAGAGGAGATGGGCCAAAAGCTGCTTTCAAACTGACTATGACCCCAAGCTTAAAGGAAAAGATATAAAGAACAGAATGAGTAAACAGACAGGATGTTCCAGTGTAACTGGAAACATAAAAATGACCAGACAGCCTAGGACATAAGAGATTTGGATCTAAGAACTCACCAGACAAGAAAACGGCAGAACCAACAGAGCTAAAAACAAGTTTAGCAAGCTCAGAGACTGCACAACAAAGACTATTTAATGGGGGGAATAGACCAGAAAACTCACAACAGTGTGAGAATGTGGGAGACACAGCCGGTCTAACATATGTATAACTGGAGTCCCACAGGAGGAAGAGTGGGAAGAGTGTAGTAGCAGCTATGGAGGAAACAATGGCCGCCAATCTTCTGAAATCTTGTGAAAGACATTAACCTACAGATTCAAGATCCTGAGAGAGCTCTGGGCCAAAACAAACAAACAAAACCAAAAACCCCTCACCTGTATACATTCAACATGTCACAGTCTGGGAGTCATTGCATACATTCATTACACATGGTATTGTGTTACAGAAGGACTATTATACAAATTGCATTTCTATAATATCCTCAGTAGTATCATGTTCCACCTGCAGCTACATGAAACAATTATGGTAGGAACCCTCTATGGTCTAAGTCGTCCCCAGTCACAGGCTCTTACCAGGTTTACTGCTCCTTTGAAACAGGCTTCAACTCCAATCAGAAGCAGGTGGCCGCCCATGATAACCATGCCACTACCACTCCCATGGGCACACCTTGTAGCATGCAGGGTCCATAGCAGGCATCTTGCCCACATGCACAGTAGCTTCCAACACTAATGAAAGCTGGTCAACAGGAAGATGGCATCACACTTCCAGCTTGGTTTCTATAGCCAAAGTGTGTGTTTGATGTCTTCAGTAGTAGTGTCTTACCTCCAAGTTCTGGTGGGTAACCATGCACAGAGGACATGGCCTTTGTTGTCTGGGGACCTTTGAGGCCTCCCTGACTTTACTGCATTTTGAGCACACCCCATCCCTGCATTAATTGCTTTTCTGTTGCTGTGATAAAATACCCCTATCAAAGGTATTTTAGAGGATACTGTGACTCCTCTAAAGGAAAAAAAGGGTTTGTTAGGTTCCAGAGGGATAGAATCCATCATGGATTCTAAGCAGGAAGCTTAGAGTTCATGTTTCATTCACATACAGGACGCAGACAGGAAGTGGGGCAGGCTACAGCCTCTTAAATCCTGCCCCCAGTGATCTTCCTCTTGCAAGGCTCTACTTCCTAAAGATTCCACAACTCCCCCAAGCAGTGCCACCAACTGAGGGCCATTTCTCATTCAAAACATAGCACCCCCAGCCCTCCTTACCCTGTCTCCCTGTCCTGGCAGTCTGCGTTCCCTATGCTGTGATTTCACTTGCCTATGTAAAACCTAGGAGTCACAAAGGAGAGAAAGGGGTGTTTTGTCTTTCTGAGGTTGGCCGGATTTGTTCAATATGATTATTTCCAGTTGTTTCCACTGTCCTGCAAACAACTTAACATCAGTTTTCTAAAAAAACAAAAAACAAAAAACAAAAAAAACCCCTTGACTGTGTATTATACACCACATGCCCGCTCCTCCTGCGCTGGATACCTAGGTTGGCCCCACATCTGTTGTAGATGGGCCTGGTGCTGCTTGTATTTTGATGCTAATTCTGCTCTCCTGGGCAGGGCTGTGGACAAGGAGTGAGTCACATACTCAGGTGACTTCTTGTGAACCAATCCCCTAATGAATAAAGGAGTCAATCACTTGGTGAGGAGGGACTTCTGGGTTGGATAGGGGAAGAGAGGAGGAGAAGAGAGAGAGGGCCTTTTGGAACGGGGATAGCGTAAGGGCAAGATGTAGCTGCTAAAGTTTCCTGGTAACATGGTGGATCCACCAGGATTCGCCACTGGAGGAATCAGATTTTAATAAGGCTTACACGATTAGGTTTTAGATGTTGTGCCCAGAGACTGAGTTACCATTGTTTCTGAGCTAAGTTTGTGTGATGTTTTTCTTCTCATGGTGGCTCGTTTGGGTTCAAGAGAGAAAGGTATGGCAGTAAAGTGTGGGTTTGCCTGATGTGCACCACTAAGGCTGTGGGGGATTTGAAGTATGGGGCTGGAGTGGTAGTGAGAGAACCCAGCAAGCTGGGTGGAGAGATTTTGGAGCGCTGAGTCAGAGTCTCCACGAGGTAAAAACAGGTTGGCCATTGCCCACCAGTGCATGGCCAGCCAGATCTCTGGGGCAGAGAGTTGACTGTACTAGCGTGGGAACGTGCTGGCTCTTTTTAAAATATATTTATCGCAACACGCATCTACGCCATTGTAAACAGTGCTGATGAGGGGCAAGTACTGCTGTGCTGGACTTGGAGGCTCTGGGTAAACACTCCAGGGTGGGAGCTGAGTCACATGGCAGGTCTAATCTCCATGCTGGCCTCCATAGTGGCTGGACCAGTTCACACCCAGCAGGGCATTAGCCTCTGCTTCCCATCCCCCATCCTCACCAGCTTTTTTGCATTTCTCTGGTGGCTGGCCAGGTTGAACACTGTTTCATGTGCTCATTGGCTATTTACATTTCATCTTTGAGAACTGCTGGTTTCACCACCCTGCTTATTTATTGTGTTGATGGTTGAATTTTAAATATAAAACAGGGGCTGGAGAGATGGCTCAGTGGCTAAGAGCAATGACTGCTCTTCCAGAGGTCCTGCAATTCTTAGCAACCACATGGTGGCTCACAACCATCTGTAATGGGATCCGATGCCCTCTTCTGATGTGTATGAAGAGAGCAATGGTGTACTCATATACATAAAATGAATAAACCTAAAAAATATATATAAAAAACAGAAGAAGGAAAACAAGTTCACGTTCAAAACTTTAAAAGGAATCAGGCACCTGGGTGGCACACGCTTGTCACCTCAGAACTCAAGGAGGCTGAGAAAGGGGGGCATGCAGGGAGGGGGATTCTTGAATGCAAGGCCAGCTTGGGCTCACATTGTGTTTTCAAAGGAAAGAAAGGAGAAAGAGATGACTCGGTGTTTAAGAGCACTGGCTGCTCTTCCAGAGGACCTGGGTTTAATTCCCAGTAACCACGCAGCAATTCACACCTGTTTGTAACTTCAATTCCAGGGGATCTGATGCTTCCAAGGAACCAGGCACACATATACACACACACGTGTGCAAACCCATAGAATAAACTTAATTTTAAAAAATTGACATAAAAATGTTTTCATACAAACAAGATAAAAAGCAGACCTCACTGCTGTAGACATGATCACAAGAAGTGCTAAGGGCTTCTAGAGTAATGAAAATTATCTCAGATAATAATAGCACAGCAATATAGAAAAAGCTAAGGATGACCTAAACAATTTAAAATACAGCTAAATATAAGTAAGCACTGAGGTCATAAGGTACTGGTTATGGGCTGGGATGTAGCCCAGTGATAGAGAGCTTGCAAGGTCCTGGGTCCCAGCCCCAACTCCACTCAAAACTAAACTAAATTAAACAGGTACAGCCACCTGAGCTTTGTGAGATTCACCCTTGTAACAACAGGAGGAGCAGGAAGACACAGGAACCGAACCTACTGAGGCAGCCTTGAATTGCTTGAAAGGGAAAAATAATAATTAAGGTACACTAAAATATATTAAAGATTCAGATTGTAATCTTATTAAAAAATAATATTTCAAAAATAGAGGAGAAGGAGCTGGAGAGATGGCTCAGTGGTTAAGAGCACTGACTGCTCTTCCTGAGGTCCTGAGTTCAATTCCCAGCAACCACATGGTGGCTCACAACCATCTGTAATGAGATCCGATGCCCTCTTCTGGTGTGTCTGAAGACAGCAACAGTGTACTCACATACCTAAAATAAATTAAAAAAAAAAAAAAGAAAGAAAGAAAAATAATAAAATAAATAAATCTTTTAAAAATACATAAAATAAAAATTTAAAACAAAGAAAATAAAATAATTTAAAATGCTTAATAATTTTAAATATTAGAATCTACACCAAATGGAATTTCCTCCCTTTTAAAGGCTAAATATATTCCTCTAGAGCAGTTGTTCTCAGCTTTCCTAACGCTGCGACCTTTCAATACAGTTCCCTCATTTTGTTGTGACACCAAACCATAAATTTATTTTTGTTGCTACTCCATAACTATAATTTTGCTACTGTTATGAATTGTGATGTAAATATTTTTGGAGAATAGGTTTGCCAAGGTGGTCACAAAGCACAGGTTGGGAACTGCTGCTCTATGTGACCGTGTGGCCAAGGGTTTCTATCACCTGAGGGTGGCTGTGAGTCCTTCCACCGTTTGGTTTTCAAGTCACATAGTGAACAGGACAGAGCAGAGAACATGGAGTCAGGCAGATCTGACTTATAGTCTACCAGCTCTGTCTGTTAGAAGCTCGGTGCCTGTACAAGCCATAAAACACAGTGACATGAAGGGCAAAGCCGGTTTGCACTGTGGCCTCCTCAGTGTGGACCTCATACATACTCTATCTGGCCTTCGGAGTTCTGGAGCAGAAGCCACCCCAGGCTTCTGTCCTCAGACTGTTTACTTCTACCCAGCACATGAGATGACAAACAGAAAACCACACAGCCACCAATCAACTTGTAGCTTCATAAAAGATGTTACCAGCCAACAGTAACTGGCTGGAGAACATTTCACATTCCATTCCACAAGTCTCTATTTGTCCGACTCTGTCTGCAATGGGGTAAGCTGGCTGGGAAAGATTCATGCCTAGAAGCAACGGCTAACGAAGTCCCAGAGGGGATTCAGCACAAAGCATGAATGCAGACTTGTGTGAGGACATCCGAGTGGTCTGCAGGCAGCTTGGACAGCAAGGCTACAGCTCAGTTCCTTCCACAGACCAGTACTTCAGCTGGCAAGTCCAGCATTGCTTGCTCCCCTCACCAGCTGCTTCCTTACCAGCTGCTTCCTCACCAGCTGCTCCCCTCACCAGCTGCTTCTCTACCAACTGCTTCCCCACCAGCTACTTCCCCACCAGCTGCTTCCTCCATCAGCTGCTCCCCTCACCAGCTGCTTCCTCCACCAGCTGCTCCCCTCACCAGCTGCTTCCTCCCAAGCTGCTTCCCCACCAACTGCTTTCCCACCAGCTGCTCCCCTCACCAGCTGCTTCCC
>CM052712.1:23412883-23510468 GCA_028551405.1 Uromys caudimaculatus | reverse complement strand
CTGCTTCCCCACCAGCTGCTCCCCTCACCAGCTGCTTCCCCACCAGCTGCTTCTCTAACAGCTGCTTCCCCACCAGCTACTTCCCCACCAACTGCTTCCCCACCAGCTACTTCCCCACCAGCTGCTTCCCCACCAGCTGCTTCCCTACCAACTGCTTCCCCACCAGCTGCTTCCCCACCAACTGCTTCCCCACCAGCTGCTTCTCTACCAACTGCTTTCCCACCAGCTGCTTCCCCACCAGCTGCTTCTCTACCAACTGCTTTCCCACCAGCTGCTTCCCCACCAGCTGCTTCCCTATCAGCTACTTCTTATGAAAAGCTGGCTGAAGCTTGCATGTGGCTCCTGAATATTCAGCTTTTTACTGTTCTCATAAATGCTTACCAATTTTTAAGCAACATCATTTGGAATTTGCTTCTGTATGTTGGTGATATTCATGGATTTACCCATTGATTTGTGGTCAGGGAGGAGGGCAAATGTGCCCTTAAGGCATTTACTAAAGGCTCCTCATATCACCACTGGGGGAGTCCCCTGTCCTGCGCTTTGTTTAGTCAAGGCTCCCAGCTATTCTACAACCTATTGCTTCTTATCCACACATAATTAAGGTCCTCTGTGTTTTTCAAGACTGCGACCCTGATGCCATAGAGACCAGATGGAGCATGACCTGGCTCCCAGTTATTGAGCTCTTGCCCCTGAAGACAAGCAGCATATAAAGTAGGGACCCCTGGCCTGCATGTGAGATTCCTTGTAAACAAACACTTAAAAGCTTATCATGAAGAGAGTGGCCAGGAATATCAGAGCAAGAACAATTTACAGTTTGGGAGTGAGCAGACAAAAGTGTGGCTCTCCCTCCTGAAGCCCTAAAGTTAGAACAAACAAAGCATATCAAGGGGCTGGAGAGATGGTGCAGCAGTTAAGAGCACTGGCTATTCTTCCAGCACCTACATGGTGGCTCACAATCATTTGAAATTCCAGTACCAGGGGATCCAGTGCCATCTGGCCTCTGTGGCCACCAGGCCAATCCATACACATAAAAATGAACAATTAAAAAAAAAAAAGGCTTATCTGCCTTCAGGTGGCCCTTCACCATATTTGCCACACTCAGCAAATTTCCACACCTCAGGTAAGCAGGTAAGTCTCTTTCAACTTAGGAAGTATGCCCATGTATGCCTCTCATTATTTTAAAAAGAAGATGCTAGTTGGCTGTACCTCTCTAAGGCTGACCTTTGAATCTAGCTTACAGTGCTACTGAAAAGCTGCCTGAAAGCTCCAGGCCCACTTTACGGCAGCAAGCAAACACACATGCGTGCGCGTACACACACACAGACACATTCACACATGCACACACAGATGCATGTATTTATACACACATGCAGATGCACACATATTTCAAATTCACCCCCACAATAAGGTCTGCTGGAATTCTTGAGACCAATGTGGAGCCACTGGCGTTGTCTTCTTGCCTGCCTCCCTCAAAACCACCTTGAAGAATGTTCTCGTGAATAGACAAACATTCAAATCTTTGTACAACACATGGACTATAGCTCCAACTTGTCAAACTTCCCCTGGCTCTTCTCTGGCTTGCAAATGAAGGTCAGCAGTAATATATGTTGTGTAAGCTGCCTGGCCAAAGCCTTTCTTGCACCTGGACATTCTTGTCAATGATGAAACTCGAGAAGACCCAAGAACAAGCATTTGTGCATTCTTACCCCCTACAGCCCTAGATACACATATCCAATTGTCACTGGCCACCGGCCTTTTTTCTGTAGTCCATCACTTTGTTGCATGGACACAGAGTCCCTTGCTTTCCTCAGATACTGACTATTAGTGCACGAGAGAGTGGCACACAACAGCACATTTCCCGTGGGATTCATATCCCCTTATCCCCAACAGCACAGCACAAAACAGAGCTGCTATCTAAATGAGCATTGTTCATTCTGGTACAGGAGCCAAGACTGTTCGGTTATTTTGTCCCAAGGCTCTTGGGACAGAATGTAAACCACTGGCTCTGCTGTCTGTAAAGATTATACCCAAGTCCCTCTCAACTAAGCCACCTCCCTCCTAGGGTCTTATGGTGGAGTCAGCAGGATTGGCAAATGCTTGCTTAATGCTGACCCATCCAGCTGTACTGGGCTGGTTCAGGGCTCTTTGAGTCTTTGGTTTGCATGAGCTCTGCAAGCTGTCTTCTTTCTGGGCTGAACAGGCAGAGCTGATGCTGAGGAGAGCTCAAACTCACTTGTATTAGCAACTGGCACCTGGAAAGGGTGGAAAAGGTGTGGATCTGGCCAGGAGGAGGCTGCCTGGACCACCCACAGGCTCCTGCTTCTGAATGTACACAGGATGTGGTCCTACTTGAATGGCTCTCTTCCTCTTGCCAGGGTGTAGATTTTCCCCAAAGCCTCTCTCTGCACTGGGTCCATTTCCAAGATGGCCCAGTGATCCCTCCGGGATCTCCCTCTGCTTCTTGAGTCCAGCAGTTATTCTCAAGAGGATGCCAAGATCAGCAACTCAGCACAGCTCGGCACCGGAAGCAAACAGTCCCCACTCATCCTTCCACAGAGACTCGGCCAACATGCTAGTTGGGGCACACTTTACTCGGGCTAATGTCCAGCAATTTTTTGCCCATTTGTCATGACTCATGTAGATTAGTTCCAAAGCTATTAAAAAATAAATGATCTCCCCTTGGCAAAACTCTGAAGCCAACACAACTTACTAATTAGCACAGTTGCTGACTCTCGAGACTCATCACGCCGGAGCTGCTGTGATAATCTGATTTCCCATATAATTGCCATAGCTCTGCAAGTCTGAGCCACAGCAAAATCATCAGACTGAATCACACAAAAGGCTTTGGCTGGTTTGCCAGCTACTCAGTTAACTCAAGGCCCCAATGAAAGGAAAGTTACGACGTCCACTTGCCACCAGCGCCCCCTGGTGGTTGGGCTGTATTTGCAGAATGGTTCTCTTGGAGGAAAAGCTTCCACTGGAAGAAAGGGAGACTTTGCATCCAACACTTCAGTAGTAATGTCAGGGGGATAACGGTACTGAGGAAACAGTAGATTAGATAGGAAGCAGTCGCCAGGTTCAGTGTGGTGGCAGTTACTCAGAGATGTTGAAGCAGGGGAATTGCCTCCATTCAGGAGTCTGAGGGCAGCCTGTACTGCATAAACAATAACATTTTTCCTGTTCTTTTATGTGCATGGTGTTTTGCCTGCCTGTGTTTCCGAGTACCATGTGCATGCAGAACCTGCAGAGGCTAGCATAGGGTATTGGATCCCCCAGGACAGTTGTAGATGGTAGTGAGCTGCCATGCAGGTGCTGGGAATCGAACTGGGGTCCTCTGGAAAAGCAGCAAGTGCTCTTAACCATGGAGCCCTCTCCCCCCAATAATAAAAAATGTAAAGAGATGCTGCCACTCCCTACCCGCCCTTTCCTGCACAGCATGAGGGGACGCTTCACTGCTAACCAAACTGTCCCACCAATGCCACCATCACAGTAGTTTGCTGTGGATACTGCAGGCCAGGCATGGTGCTGACACCTTACATGTCTTTGCAACAATCCAGTTCTTCAAATAAAAGAGCTGAGACTGGTGAGCACAAGGAGGGTTCCCATGGCAACGGAGTGACATAGCTAACAGCTTTGGAGATGCACTTGGGCTCTGGGACCACAGAAGGAGCAAACAAAGCCAAGACTGCAGCTGTGCCCTTCTGGGAGGGCCGTTGCTGGTGCATGGTTTGCTGCTGGCCCCTCTAGCACCATCTTGAGACATCATCATTGCGTCTCACCCTTCTGTGTTCCCTCCCTGGTTAGTCTCCAACTCTGCAGATGGCTATTCTGGCTCCTCTCTGACACCAGCCCCAAGCCTCTGGAACCATAAGCCAAAATTAACTTTCTCTTCCACAACTTGCTATGGGTCATGAGGGTTTTTTATTTGTTTGTTTGTTTGGTTGGTTTGTTGGCTGATTGGTTGGTTTTGAGTTTTTCGGTTTATTGTTTGATTGGTTTTTCAAGACAGGGTTTCTCTGTGTAGCCCTGGATGTCCTGGAACTCACTCTGTAGACCAGGCTGGCCTCGAACTCAGAAATCCACCTGTCTCAGCCTCCCAAGTGCTGGAATTAAAGGCGTGGTCACCACTGTCTGGCTTGGTCATGGTATTTTATCAAGTAACAGAAGAGTCACTGACACAGTCACCATGTGCAAACGCCCTGAGTTCAATCCCCAGTAACACCAAAAAAAAAAAAAAAAAAAAAAATAAGTTGTATTATTTAAACATGGACTGACTTCAAATCTATGAAACTAGCAGGAAAGCAAGTTTTCCCGATTGGGAATGAACACGCAGAACTGAGGTGAGCAAGGCCTGGCTGCTTACCTCACAGGGCTCCAGAGTATTAATGTGCAGTAAATGCAGTAGTAATGTGCAAAGTGGATTCCAGATGCACAGGAAAGAGCAGATGCCAATGTGTGGGAAACTGAAGAACAGTGTGAGGGAAGTTATCCTACCAGCCATTAGCATGTTAGCTGTTAGCATCCTGCCCCTAAAAGTGTGGCTGCTGTGCCACATATGCCTCAGTAGGTGGCAGAGAGGAGAGGCCATGTCTACGCTCAGTGTTCTGACCTGTGAACATCTGAATGATTTGTACCCTAACGTTCCCTTAAAAAAAAGCGAGCCTGAGCTGGCCACCAACTCGGTGCCGCAGGGCACTGGATAGTGAGCTAGCCCAAGCTAGTCCAGTTCCGTGCAGGCCTGGACAGTCTGGGAGCAAGTTGGAGACAAGGGGGGGGGGAGGGAAGAACGTCACAAAGACCATGATGACAACTAGAGCCTCTGCCTGGGACCATTGGCTCAGAGTGGGAGTCAGTCTGAGACAGATGACCCTAGCATGGGGCTGTTCAGGCTATCCAGGGTGAGGAGCGAGCCTGACAAGACCACCAGACTGACACCATCGGGCCTGGACGGGGAGCTAGCCTGAGATGACCAGCGGTCCGGCACCCTCCAGATCTGCTGGGGCAGGGCAGACCATGTCCAAGATGACCCCTGCCTGGTGCCATAATGCACAAGTGGGGCATAGCACTCCGGAGACAACCCCGGACACTCAGAGACCCTGCGTGCCACAAAGAGGAGCAAGTAAGTGGTGGAGAAATGGAAGAGAAAGAGAAACAGAGGGTGTGGGCACAATGAAGAGAGGCAGAACTGGAGACTTGATCGTAGTACGTAATAGTCTGATGTGAGTAGCTTGTGATGCTACCTGGGACCATGGTGGAGCCCTGGCCTATGCTGCCACTGGGGGCCCTATCTGGGTCCCTGGCCCGAACCAGCAGGGGTCTGTTACCACCAAAGACCAGGCAGATATCCCTGGTCTGAGCTGTTACCTGGAGACAAGTTAGTGTCTGAGGACTAAGCAGAACTGGCTCCACACCTCACCTGGATATCATGGGAGAGCTGCCCCTGCCCCTAGCCAGCTGCAGTGCTCCCGAGAGGGACCCTGCACCTCCCCTGGGCAGCACAGTAGATCAGACGTTAGTGGTGGGTGGCAGAAGCCATCCTATTACACCTGGGAATGAGTGTTTTGCAAATGGAGCTCCCTATGACGTGACCCTTTGGAGATTCCCACCCACCTAGCAAGGACCTGTGGAGGTGTTACTGCAGACCCTGCGCTGATCCTAGGCAGTACACGAGCTTCAAGCCCTTCTAGCGTTCACTGGACTTATTCTTAGGGTAGTTCTTAGTTTTGTTTTGTCAGTTGTGATGGAGGCTGAGTTTACTGGGAACAAAAACCTCTTGGATAGACGAGTCTTTGATAATTTTTCTAAAATTTCTACAAAGGAATTAAGCCTCTTTGCAGTCTGCCACAAAAACTGGTTCCTCTGGTTGCCCCTGGCTGCCTCTGCAGTCATTCTGAGTAAGCAGGAGGAGCTCACTAAGGTTAATGATTCTTGCTTACTTAACTGTTCTAAAGAAGAGATAACTACATTCCAAGAACTCAGAAATGGTTTCTTAAAAGATGACATTAAGAACTTATAGACATATAAGGAAGAAATAATGAGCATAAAAGGTCAGACTTTCCTCCAGTGCCAGAAAATCAACACAGGAATCTAAATCCTCCGTTCCCCTGGGAGGTAAAGTACAAACAGAACCTGCCAGGAAGAACTGGAACTTGGTCCCAACAGTTAATAGTTAAGACTTTGTCTTAGTTAGGATTTTACTGCTGTGAATAGACACCATGACCAAGGCAAGTCTTATAAAGACAACATTTAATTGGGACTGGCTTACAGGTCCAGATGTTCAGTCCATTATCATCAAGGCGGGAGCATGGCGGGGTCCAGGCAGATGTGGGGCTGGAGGAGCTGAGAGTTCTACCTCTTGTTCCAAAGGCAGCTAGCAGAAGACTGGCTTCCGGGCAGCTAGGACAAGGGTAATAAAGCCCATACCCACAGTGACACACCTACTCTCTAATAAGCCACACCTCCTCATGGTGCCCCTCCCTGGGCCAAGCACATACAAACCATCACAGAATTAATCATTACCATTCTGAGAATGCATAAAGAATAAGATTACAACTGCTGTTCACATAAAAGCGATAGAGTGATACATAGGCCATGAAGTTAGATCTATACCTGAAAAATA
This sequence comes from Uromys caudimaculatus, assembly GCA_028551405.1. Classification (NCBI taxonomy): domain Eukaryota; kingdom Metazoa; phylum Chordata; class Mammalia; order Rodentia; family Muridae; genus Uromys; species Uromys caudimaculatus. The sequence goes on along the minus strand of CM052712.1, from coordinate 23,503,849 downwards.
TTATTCTATGTAGGATATCATACTCTCTACTGACTGTAAAAAATAAAGGCATCATACTGTTAAAGACTAACCATAGAGCTTGAATAACTTTCATTTCTGGAACCACATGTCTGCTGCTGGCCTGGGCACGGTCTGATGAGGAGGATATACCTGGCTAAATATAATCACTTGGCTTGCAATGTAACATTCATGCTTAGATAGGAAATAAAGGCTAATTGATGCTTAGATATGGGGCAACGGTCAATCAGTGATGACATGGGATTAGGGAAGAGGAAAAGAAACCAAACTGAGTAAATGTTAATGATTCTTAGAAAATGATTAAAGAGAAATTAACTGAAACTGCTCATGCTTGATTGCTCTGGAACTTGTATAAATAAAGATGGTGTGAGCTATTTGGGGCCAACGAATTGAAAGACAACCTGTGGTCAGACTCTTCATTTTTGTCAGCTCCACACATCCATCCTAAGGCACAGAACTCCAATGGAGCTGGACTGTGACAGGCAGGGGCACAGACGAGCCGGTCCCACAGGGGTGTGGGAAAGTTGGCCCCACTTGTCTGCCACGCAGTGAGGGAAGATCCCCCACCCCCAGCCACCTATGGCAGACAGGAATGCTGACCTGAGGTCATTAGGGCAGGAGAGCTGGCCCTGCACCTCAACTGCTGCAGCACTTAGGAGAGTGGGCCCTGCACCTCACCTGGGCAACACAGTAGAGCTTGCCCTGTGGTGGGGGCAGGATTGAGCTGGCCCAAGAGTGTGAGTATCAGAGAACTAGCCCTGCCACTTGTCTGCTATGTGGTGACATGCGTGAGGGAGAGATGCCTTCCTCCCCTCCCTCATCCTTGCCATCAAGGCAGAAGAGCTTGCCCTGGGGTCCTGAGAGTAGGAGAACTGGTCATGTTCCTCACTAGTTGCAATACTTGGGAGAGTGGGCCCTGTACCTTGCCTGAACAGCAGGGTAGAGCTAGCCCTGACTGTGGGGGTGGAAGGTGAGCCCCAAGGTTATGATAGCAGGAGAGCTGGCCCAGCCCCTCTCCTGCTGCAGCACTCAGGAAAGTGGGCCCTGCACCTCACCTGTGCAGCACAGTAGAGCTGGCCCTGACGACTTGGCACAGATGAGCCTGCCCCCAAGAGAATAAGATTAGGAGAGCTGACTCTGCCCCTTGCTAGTGGGAGCACTGGATGGGCCACCAGGACAGGGCAGGAGAGCTCGGCCTGATGGTGTGCTGTGAGTGTGGGAGAGCTGGCAGGCTGACCAGCTCAGAAACCTCTGAGGTCCAGATGCAGGGCTTTGAATCGGCCCACCCCAACACCTACCCCATCTACGACCTGTTGGAGTACGGGAAGGGGCCGGTCCCATAGGTCCAAAACTACAGGCTCTCCATGACACAGGGCAACAACAGAATATCCAAGAGGAGTCCTAGTAAGGTTCCAGTATTGACAGAGTAGCAGAAGCCAGAGGCCTCATACCAGACCAACAACTCATTGCCATGAACATTTGCAAGCAAAGAAAAGTGGACAAAAGGGTATACTGTGGGACACACTGTGACGCACCACAGCTTCCTGTTGTGGGAGAGGTTGGAGGGCAGGTAGGGGGGAAGGGACTGCTGAGTGGGGTGCATGGGGTGCATGATGTGAAACTCACAAAGGACAAAACAAAAGTTTGTTTTTTAAAAAAAAGAACAACAAAAAAATGCACCACACTGGTGATGAAAGTGTGGAGTACGGGCGCAGGAACTGATGCTGGGAAAATCAGACGCACCTGTACATCATAAAAATGAGGTCTTGGGCTGGAGAGACGGCTCAGCGGTTAAGAGCACTGACTGCTCTTCCCAAGGTCCTGAGTTCGATGCCCAGCAACCACATGGTGGCTCACAACCATCTGTAATAGGATTTGGCGCCCTCTTCTGGTGTGTCTGAAGACAGCAACAGTGTACTCATATACATAAAATAAATAAATCTTTAAAAAACATCAGGTCTCATAACTGCTAAAGTGTCAGCTGAGGATACAAATATATTAAAACATATTTGTTGGATGGTCCCTTCATTCCCAAGAGATTTGGATGTCACTTTTTCACTAAGTGAACGGTAGAAGGATTCTAAATCCAGCAACATGGATACTCTGGCTATAATACAGACACACACCTTTAATCCCTCTGACTGGAAGACACACACCCTTAGCACACACCTTTAATGCCAAACAATGAAGGCAAAGTTAGTTTGTAGACGGAACCACCCATGTTTGAGTGATACCTAATTAAGTAGCAGAGGAAGTGATGAATCAGAGAAAGATTTGACAGAATAGGATCTGCCCAACTCCCATGAGAAGAGAGAGGGAAGGGGAGCTACTTAAGGGGCAGTGCAGAGAAATGGAAGGAGACAGTTTTACTGGGAGAGTTGTACAGAGACAGATTGCAGAGAGAACAAGTCAGACACAGGTGAAAACAGAACAAGCCAGAGAATGAGAAGGAGGCAGAAGATTACAACAGATTGCCAGAGTTAGTTTGAGGTCAAGCAGAGCAATTCAGGAGAAGCTAAAAGGGAGAAGCCAGATTGAACCAGTCAGCTTGGAGAGGAATTTGAGCCAGAACAGCTAAGTTGAGCCAGCCAGAGCTCAGAAAGAACTAGAAGGGGTGAGCCTATTCAGCAGTAAGCCTCAGAAGCTGAAAACATTCTAGGCCTAGATAAGATTGTACAGAGACCAGAAGCTTCCAGGACTAGGCCTAGGTTAGCAGGCTGAGACAGTAAACTTCAGAGACAACAATTTCAACAGGAGAATAAAAGTTACATTTACAGTGAACTGCTAGACATATCGCATTGTGGCTTTAGATGTGCCATTTTGGCACTAAGAACGAAAGCCTAAAAATTTCACCTATAGTATCTTATATATTTTCAGTTGTGGAGACTGAACCTAGGAGCTTACACTAGGGAAGTACTCCACCACACAGTCTTGATAAGTGCTCAGACTGGCCTTGAACTGGCCACGTTCCTCGCTGGCCTCCCAGGGAGCTGACCTGCACTGCCAGCCCCAGCACCTACACAATAACACATTTGTGACTCGCATGGAGCCGTGTGGATTCTGGGACAGAATCCCTGCTCTGATGCTTGTCAGGAAATTCATTCTACAAACACTCATGTGCTGAGGGAGCTTCCAGGTAACATGGTCTCAAGTGACTCCAATGGCAATTCAGACCTGGGCTCTGGACTACACCTGCCTGGTTGGTTTGCCCAACTAGGCACTTGCCCCAGGACACTTCTGGGACCAATGAGCATCATGCTGAGTAAAAGCAAATTTCACATTTAAGAGTGCTGTGGGTTTTCTATTTCTAACCAACCTTTACAGGTTGTATTTCTTTTTCTTTCTTTTTATATGATTTAGTTTTGATTGACTGATTGATTGGTTTTTCGAGACAGGGTTTCTCTGTGTAGCCCTGGCTGTCCTGGAACTCACTCTGTAGACCAGGCTGGCCTCGAACTCAGAAATTCGCTTGTCTCTGCCTCCCAAGTGCTGGGATTAAAGGCATGCACCACCACTCTCCAGCTAGTAATTTAGTTTATTTTTAAAATTAGAAAAGCAATGTGTTTGACTATAACATTTCACATGTATATGCTAATGTCGACGTGTACCATTGTCCTTTTCCTCCCCCATGGCCCTCTTTGTAACCCCTACCCTTTTATGGTCCCCTCATTCCAAACAGTGCCCTGTTGTATAATGGTTTCCTCACAGAGATCTTCCATCTTTGAGGGAAGCTTGTTACATTACAGAACGTAAAAGGAGAGGTAAAATAACAGGATATTTTAAGATAGGATGTTTACAGGGAGGTAAAACAACAGGATGTTCTAAGTGTAAGAAAAGGTCAAACCTGCACAGATGCTCCTTAAGCTTAGGAAGTAAACAACTCAGTGGCTTCAGGAAGTCGCTGAAACCAACTAGATTCTCTAACCCCATTCCCAAGCATAAGTAAGCAGTAAGGTCTGCTGAGAGTCACTCTCAAACCAGCAAGCTGCCGGGAAGGGGCTTAGATCAGCTGAGCCACCTGGTAAGGACACCCTCCAACCTGTTAAGCTGCTTGCAGGCTGTGCAGTCAGTTCCAAGTTTCCAGCTTTGTGTCCTGTCACCCATGCTGGGGTGGGCTTTGGTGATGCAGCTGTTTTTGAGTCATTTCTGCTCCTGAAAGTAATGCCTCACCCATGTTCCTGTAAATCTCAACAAAACTCACTGGTTCACCAAGATGGACTTTTGGGTACCTATACTTTGGTTTGTTGTTGGTTCCCTGTCTGGAGTGAGTGCACGTTGGTTCACGTGTCTCCAGGAATAGTGTCCTACAAGACATCCCACTGTGTTCTCATATCACAGGAAGTCCATTGTGTTCTGGTTTTCCCCTCCTCACCCTCTCAAGATTTTCCTCTATTTTCATAATGCACACACAGTTGACACACACACACAATGTCCATGATGCACACACACACACACACACACACTGTCCATAGTACATAAAGTTCACACACATACAGTGTCCATGATACATACACAGTGCACACACACACACACACACACACACACAATGTCCACAACAAAATTCACACACACAGCGTCCATGATGCACACACAGTGCACACACACACCGAGTTCATGATGCACACATAGAGCTATATATAGATGTATACACATACATATATTTAAATCTGGATCCACATATAGACTCTTTCTGAATCAAGCTTACTTGTATAACAGGATTTCCAGATGGATCCATTTGCCTTCAAATGATATAATTTCATTCTTCTTCATACCTGGATAACACTCCTTTATGTATATCACATTTTCTTCATCCACTTGTGAGTTGATAGGCATCAAACTGGTTCCGTTTTCTCCTCGTTCTGAATAGAGCATTCAGAAACATGGAAGTACAAGTCTCTGTGGGAGAAGCTCTGGGTCTTGGGTTTACACCGGGGTGGAGAGCAGCTGGCCCTGTGGTAGCTCCGTCCGCAGTTTCCTGAGGAACCAGCACACTGACTCCATGGTGGCTGCACCAGCCCACACTCCCAGCACTGGTGCATTGGCTTCTTTCCCCATGTCCTCACCAGCATCCGTTGACAGGCGTCAGGCTGGGAGGACACAATCTCCAACCGGTTTTAATTTGCATTTCCCTGAGGGTGATTACTTTTTCAAGAATTTACTGGCTATATGCTTTCTTCTTTTAAAATTTTTAAATGATTACTTTTTGTGTGAAGGTGTGTGTTTTACTTTATGAGTGCACACACAGACACAGGGAGCAGACGATGACTTTGTGCAGTTGGTCCTTTCCTTCCATCTGTAGATGGCTGTGACCTGAGCCCTCCTGCTCCCATCCCCCACCCCCATCTTCTGAGAGCCATCTGGCTAGCTCACTATTCCTTCCGGTGATGGGATGGTTTGTTTGGGCAGTTACTTTTTCAGTTCTTCACTTTTTTTTTTTTTTTTTTTTTTTTTAAGATGTTAGTCTCTGTCACATGCGTAGTTGGCAAAGGTCCCCTGCTCCCCATGTGTCTTGTGCAATGGCTATGTCTTCACCCTGGTGAGCCTTTTCTTTGCTTTGAAGGAGATTCTCAGGGTCCTGCAATCGGCTGTCAGTTACTGGGATTCTTTCTGGTTCTGCCCGGTCCCTTTCAGGAAGCCCTTGGCCCACACCTACGTAGTGAAGTGTTCTCTCCTTCCTTCTTCTAGGTTCAAAGTTTCTGGTATTATCTCTTTGCTCTATTTGGAAGTTTGGGGTGAGAGACAGGAACCTGGGCTCAGCCATCCACAGGTGGAAATCCTCTCCCCAGCACGGTTTGTGCATTCAGGGCATTAGTAAGGTGCTGCAGCTTTGTGAGTTTGTCTCTGAGGCCCCCACACCTTCCTATTGATCCCCGTGTCTATTTTTATTCCAGTACCATGTGGTCGTTGCTACTGTGGCTCTGTGGTATAATTTGAAGTCAGGTGTTGCGATATCCCCCTTCCCTGATCTTTTTGTTTAGAATTTGCTTTGAAATTTAAAGAACATGGGAGGGTCTATCCTGTTAGCTGCCAAGGCACATGGTAGCAGCTTTGGCTGTTTGGGGTCTTTTATCTTTCTGTGAGTTTTAAGATTTTTGTTCTAGTTCTGTGAAAGATGTCATTGGAATTCTGACGGAAATTAAATTGAATCTATAGCTTGCCTTTGATAAATAGCCGTTTGTGCGATGTTAATTCTGCCCACTCATTGACATGGAACAGCCTTCCATGTTCCAGCACCTTCTTTAACTTCCTCAGTGTTTTAAAGTTTTCACTGAAGTGGTCTTTCACCCCAACGCACACACCTTCTTTAAATCAATTACTGGGAATGGGATCTTTCCCTTGACTTCTTTCTCAGCAGATTCACTTTTTTTTTTAAAGTTATCTATTTTTAATTTTTTATGTCTGTGTCTTGTCTTCATATATGTCTGTGTATCACGTGCACTTGGTGCCCACAGAAGCCAGAAGAGGCTGTTGGGGTCTTTGGGGCTGATGTTACAGATGGTTGTGAGCTGCCATGTGGGTGCTGAGAATTGAACCAGGATCCTATGGTTCCTATCTTAACTGTAACTTTAAATTTTTTCAAAGCCTATTTTTTTTTTTTTTTTTTTTTTTTTGAGATGCACAGGACACAGTCTTTTGTGTATCACCAATGATCTGGAACATGGAATCCCACCAAGCTTGGTTTCAGACAGTCCTGACCCTCTCCTACTTCCTTTGGGGCCACCAAGTGTCTCCATCTCCTTCAGATGCAGCTTATGTCCCCCTACAGAAGGTTATGTCATAGGGAAGAGGCACAGACCTCAAAGCAGGGGCTCTCAGAGCCCTTTCTCCTCACACAAATCAACTGCCTTTCTGAGTTGGGAAGCTGCAGGCCCTGGGGATTTGGGGTGTGTGTGTGGGGGGGGGGTTCCTGGTTGGATTCTCTGAGGTCTCAGTGGAAAACCAGCTGGGGGTCCTCCTCCAAGGGAGTTCACATTTTTCCTAGGTGTCACTATTTTGTGTCCTTGGGGAACCAGCCAGCCTGTTTGGAAGAAGCACCATCTCACTTGTCTTTCTAGAGGGTTATTTTCTGGCCCTGGTCTGTTCTTGCTGCTGTTTAGCAGTTTCTATGCTGGTAAGTTCGGATGCTTCATGTTTTTCTCTTGAGAGCTTGAAGGAAGAGCAAGGACAAACCTCCAGGAGTCATATGGGGTCAGGATAAACAGCCAACACCCCTAGGGGTGGGGAGTGGGGGTGGAGGTATGCCGGCACCCAAGGAAGCTTTCCAGAGAAATCTCCATTCAGCCTTAAGAGATTAAAGCACCCATGCCCTCAGACCCTAAGCTCCTACCCTCCTGACTCTGAGTGGGGGTAGGTGCTGGTTGGGAGTTCATGGCAGGGGCTAGAGGGGGTCCCCCTCTGAGAAGGGGCCCTTGGAGTGTCGAAGGTCTCAGCCACTTCCAAGTCTTTCTCAGGTATACAAACTTGAGTAGAAGTCTTCTCATATCCCAGTTGAGAGTCCCCAAGAAGTACAATGGGAATACTGGTGGCCATCCGGAGGCCATCTTGATCTCTGGGAGAGAAAAGGAGTTGACCCTCCGGGAAAGACCTGAAGCATGAGAAAGTAAGAGCTTTATCCCTTGGGATGGGAGCGCTCTAATCCTATTTTTAATGATGGTTCTTAAACACTTTAACCTCCCTTGTAGCCCACCACCCACCAGAGGTAGTGGGGAAAAAAAGATACAGGGAAGTGGACCTGCTTAAAAAGGTTTCTTAGAGTAACTCCCGTCTGTGTTGTCTAAAAATCAGCAGTGCAGTTCACAGGTTAGCAGGCAGCAGCAGCTCGATCTACTCACAAACATCTCATGGGTACACCAGCAGTCCAGTTCGGTAGAGTTGGGTTAGCGACAGCAGTGACACAGCCTAGCAGAGACAGCCAGGCCTCAGTCTCAGCTCGAGTCAGAAGGGGGGACCGTCAGCAGGAATACAAGAAGGTCTGGCTGTGCCTCTCTCAGGGAAGCTAAGATCAGTGAAGACTCGAGACGCACAAGTGTTGCACAGTTAGCTGGACCAGCAAGTCTAGCTCTGTGGAGTCCTGTTTGTACCCTACAAACAACACGTGTCCTCCACGTGCCTTACCTCAGCACGTGTCTGGCCTCAGCACCTGCATCCAATCAGCCAGAGCCCATGGAAGCAGCGAAAAGCTGCAGCACACCACCAGGTTTCTGGTGCATTTCTCTCTATGGAGTCCCAACAACTGCAGCTCAACTACGTCATGTAAGGCGGACCAATGCATGCGTGTCGTTAGCAAAGAATCCTGCATCACGTGTCCTTTCACGTGCTTGCTTTAGCAGAGCATCCTCTCTCCTGCGTCTCAGGGAAACGTTCCTTCACAAGTCTGCCTTAGCCTTTCACCCCTGTGTCCACTTTAACGAAACGCTCCTTCACGTGTTTGCCCCAGCAAACGACCATCCAAGTGACTTTCCAAAGAACCCTTAGGTTTCCACTTCTTTTAACTGCTGAGTCATCGCTCCAGGCCAGCTAATTCATTCCAGTTCTATAAAAAGGCTACTGCCTTTCATAAAGTGCTTTTGCATATGGCTGCTTTGCAGAAAGTGTTTATCAGGCCTAAGCTGCTCTGGTGGGATTTTTTTTTTTTTTTTTTTTTGAGGGTCTTTTAAGCGTAGGGCTATGTCATCTGCAAAAAGAGAAAATTTGACTTCTTTTCTCATTTGCATCTGTTTTCTTCCTCTCATTGCTCTAGCTAAGACTCAGAACTCTGGGTCTCAACGCTGAATGGGCACTCTTTTCTCATTCTTGAGTTTAGGAAAAACATTTGATTTTTCTTCATTAGTGGCATTGGCTAAACATGTGTCATAGTCATATTCCTTCTATTCCTTGTTTCTTTAAGGATTTTATCAGGACCTGTGTTAGACTTCTCTGGATCTCTTGAGATGAGCATGTGAATTCTGTTTTTAGGGTTTTGTTTTGGAGACAGGTCTTTCTAAATATCTCGGGCTGGCACTGAACTTGTCCCTGCCACAGCTGGTGTTGGGATTCCAGGTATACACCCATTGGCTGGCACATACATGGCCTTCTTACGCAGACGTTCCTGATGGCAAGAGTTTACATGACCAGTCAGATCTGGAGCAAATGGCCCATCGGCACACCAGCCACTCACCTTTAGACAAAATGTGCTCTCTGGATATAGCCAGAAATCTTGGACAAGGGTCTTGGCCTCAGGAGTCCCAACAGGCTGGACTCCACCACCTGTCCTGACATGACATGCTAGCTAAAGAGGAGACCCAAAGGCAGAGAATGGGAACTGAGTCAGCATGGCCATCCTGGGGAGCACAGATGAAGGGGTCCAGTGGCCATGTGTCTGTCTTCTGGACAGATATGAACTCCAGGTTCAATGCAAGAAGAATCAGGTTGGGAGCAAGAACCATGCATACAGGAGTCCTGGGCAGTGTGCTGCCTGGCTGAGCACTCTCTCAGTTCCAAGAGTACAAAGAGTTTCAAAGATGTCCTTACTGGTTAAAGGGACATTCCGATTCCCACGTTATCCTTTTGGGGTAATTTTAGGAGGGTGTGATCTGTCTGTAAGGCTCTGCTGTTCCCAGGCCTAAAATGACTGCCAGGTTTAAAACAACGATCCAAGACATGCCTTTGGGGGAGGGGCGTTCTGGAGCAGGGCATTATAATTATAAAACCCAAGAGTCAGATCATAAAAGTTGAACCTTCATGGCTAAAGGGAGATGAGATAGGTTGGGAATTAACTGGTTTTAGATGGGCTTCTTTGAGTGATCACTGCCTGTGTGTGGGGTTAAGCCAGCAATCAACCCAAAGGAGACAGAAATGACGTCAGCAGTGCCAGGCTTCAGCCTTGGTTTTAGTTTCCTTCTAGGCCCAGTGCTTCTCAACCATAGTGCTTCTAAGAACACTGAGTGGTTTGCATAGGAATGGCCCCCATAGACCCATGTGTTTGAACACTTGGCCCATAGGGAGTGGTAGCGTTAGGAGGGGTTGCCTCGCTGGAGTAGGTGTGACTTTGTTGGAGTGTGTCACTGTGGGGGGCAGGTTTTGAAGTCTCCATGCTCAAGCTACACCCAGTGCAGCAGATAGTCTCCTCCTAGCTGCCTTTGGATCAAAATGTAGAATTCTCAGCTACTTCTCCAGCACTATGTCTGCCTGCATGCTGCCATGTTTTCCACCATGATGATAGTGGACTAAACCACTGAAAGTGTAAGCCAACCCTAATTAAATGTTTTCCTTTATAAGAGTTGTCTTGGTCATTGTGTCTCTTCACAGCAATGGAAACCCTAAGACAAACATGTTATGTAACCAATGTTCCTTGTCACTAAGATGGACTATTTTATGACTCAGGGGACATGAGCAGCAATGACCTGTATCTGCAGTGACCTGCCTTTACTGAATCGTACAGGTTAATCAGTAAGGATGAATGTCCACAGGTCCCCATTCTTTGAGGTTAAACGGACTTGTAAGACATTGTAATACCCGAGAAAACATTCAAAATGAGGACTGGAGAGGTGTCTCATAGACTGCAAGGTAAAACACTAGCTTTGCAAGCACGAGGATCTGAAACTGAATGCTCAGAACCCGCCTAAAAGCCAGGTGCAGTAGCACACTTCTATAATCCCAGTGTTTCTATGGCAAGATGGAAGAAACACAAGCATCTGAGGCTGCTTATGAGCCAGTTGGCCTAGAATATGCAGCAGCAAGGGACAAAAGAGTCTGACTTCTTAAATAGGATGGGAAGCAGACATACACACACATACACACACACACACACACACACACACACACACACGGACACGGACACGGACACGGACACACACAGGCACCATTGCAAAATACATATCTTGATCTTTGGGATAGCTTGCAATCAACACTTCCTGGGGTTGTTTTGAGAGGGGTGACTCTGTCTATTCCTCCCCAGGTCTCAGACACTGCCAACAGATACTTAAGATCTACAACCACTCTGGGAGACAGACCAGCAGTGTCCTAAAAGGTTGAAACATATATCTGTTCTGTGATCCAATCATCTGACTCCTAGATATATTACCCCAAAGAAAAGACAGCGAGAATCCACACAGTGAACTGGACAGGTGTGTTCACATCAGCTTCTTTGTCCTGGGCAAATACAGAAACCCACTCGACGCCCATCAACAAACAATGGCTAACTTGGCAGACTGCTTAGCAACAGAAGCAACAAGTTTGAGCTACAAAGACAAAAATAAATGTCAAAGTGGCTATGCTGGGTGAGTTAGGTCAGTTACAGGGTGCATGCTGTGCACTTCCATTTGTAGTCAGTTCTAGGGCTGGAGAGATGGTTCAGAGGGGAAGGCGGTTGCTGCCAAGCCTGACAACCAGAGCGTGAGCCCCAAGACCCGAACTGTGGGAGGAAGGACACACACGTTGTCCTCTGACCTTTATGTGTGCACCGATGTACAATGACACACACAAATACAAACTAAATAATATAATCAAAGTCAAAGGGAATGATTTCTAGAAAGTGCAAGCTAACCATTGTGCCAGGTCTGTGATCATCTGAGGAGACAGGAGAGCCTGGGGAGAAATTTAAAAAGGTAGAGGAGATTTGCAGAATGAGACGTGTACATTATCAAAGGACCGTGGTGATTATTTTCAGGGTATATATGTTGGCCAAGACTTACTAAGCGGCCTACTTTAAACATAAGCAGTTTGTTGCCAGTCAGCCACACTTCAATAAAGAGTTTTTCAAAGAGTTTTATTGAATACAAAGAGAAGCGTGGAGAAAGCGCATGCTCCTCAGGAATCCTGGGGACGCGTCTTCCAGCTCACTCTACTGGAGTGAATGCACACAGCACAGCATTACAAGGGGCCGCTCCTGAGAAACATCAGTCTGGCTAGCTGAAATCTGAAGGAGGGGTTCTGATAGGATTCGGTTGGTGAGTGCCGGTCACCTTCTCCAGCTGCTTGCCAGAAAGAGGACGCAAGTTCACCCACTAATAAAATTCCAGCACTTGCTCAGCTCCCACCCCTTTGAGGTTCAGTGCAACAAAATAGCTCCTGTTCAAGAGCACAGGAGAGGCACGTGCTCAGAGGAGGCTGCGTTTCTATGATCTGGTTTCAGCCGGGAGAGCTCCAGGATCCTCTCCTGAACCTGGATGACCTCCACCGAACAACAAACCAAGCAACCCTTTCTGGATCTCATCCTTCACCATAACCTTGCCTAGGAGTGGGGTGGGGGCATGCATAACTTCCAAAGTGCATGAGAAGCCTGGTTCCTGCTGCATTTCCTGGACACCTGCTAGGCCCCAGGCCCTGCATCCATCCACACTGAGCCAAACATGGTGGCCACAGAGAGATGCTAATTATCTTCTTGAATGCAAGCTGGGTTTGAAGGACAGATGTTAACCATATACCACCACCTGCTAACAGTGATCAAATACTGACTTTCTCCCTGCTTGGGCACAGCTACCCTTCTGTGGGTGACCTGGACTGTAAGATTCACTGACATGAACATGGAACCCAGCCAGCACCACCTATGGTCAATCTCAGAACCTGGGCACAGGGAAAGGAAATGGGGTGACATCTTTATGAGTCTCCTTCCCAACCAAGAGCCTGAGTTCCCAGCACTTCAATCCACCTCCAGGTAAGTGTTCATGGAGAAGCCAAGTCAGCGGACTCTAGAAAATCCAGGCTGCTGCGGAGAGATGGAGCATGCTCCTGGGCTGGCTTCCTTGTCAGAGGCTCCCAGGCTTCTGTTCTGACCTCTCCACACCACAACCCAGAGCAGGACCTGAGTCGGAGGGCAAAAGACTCAGGCTGATGACACTGTGTTAACTAAGAGAAGAAATGGCTGCCTTGGGGAGCAGAGTAGAAAATAGGGTGGCGGGGTCCCTGGGGCTGCTGCTTTTCATTCCCTGTACCCAGTCTCTTCCTGTGTATGAAAAAAGGGCTAAAACTCTGTGTGTGTGTGTGCCTATACATATGTGTGTGTGTGTGTGCAAGTGCGCCTATACATACGTGTGTGTGTGCATGTGCACACTCAAATCCATGTATTTGCAAGTGTGTGAGCAGGCCAGAGGACAACATCAGGTGTCATTCCCCAGAGCCATTCACCTTGGTTTTTTGTTGTTGTTGTTGTTGTTGTTGTTGTTGTTGTTGAGACAGGGTCTGCCATTAGTCTAGAGCTCTCTGATAAGAGTAGGCTATCTGGCCAGGGAGCCTCCAGCATTAGCATTTTGTCTAAGCTCCACCCCACAGTTACCTGGCAACAGCCAGGAATGTCTGACTCACTATAAAAGGGGCTGCTTACCCCTCTGCTCTCTTTTGCTCTTGCCTTCTTGCTCCAGCTCTGTCCCCTCACCCCTTCCCTCTTCTCTCCCCCTTCCCTTCCCCCATCTCTCTCCATGTGCTCATGGCCAGTCTCTCCTCCTCCTCCTCCTCTTCCTCCTTTTCTTCTTCTTCCTCTTCCTCCTCCTCTTCTTCTCCTCTCTCTCTCTCTCTCTCTCTCTCTCTCTCTCTCTCTCTCTCTCTCTCTTTCTCTGCCTTAATTACCCTCTCAACTCCCCATGCCCTGAATAAAGTCTATATTATACCCTCGAGTGGCTGGTCCCTCAGGGGGAAGGGATGCCTCAGCATGGGCCCACCGAGGCGCCCCCCTCCCCACACCTCCCCACACATCCACCAAAACATAGCCTCTCTTTTTATCTTTTTATAAACACAACATCCAGGATCTACCTGTCTCTGTCTGAGAGAGACGGCATTTCAAAGGCATTATCAGGTCTGTCTTTAAAAAAAATAAACAAAAGAGAGTTCTGGGGACCAAATTCAGGTGTTTGTCTATGCTAGCTCCCCAGACTGGGCTAAATACTTAAGAATGAAAATCAATACCTGGTGTTTACTTTAGGGGGTGCTTGAAGTGGGAATCCTGTCAGAACATGAGACACCAGAAGTTAGATCCACAAATGCCAAAAAGACTCAACTTAGAAAGTGAAGGATCAAAGTGGGCGGGCACATAAAAATGACAGAGTCCTGGAGCTCTGACCTTGACCCCATCTCAGTCATAGATGTTGATGCCCTCGCTAGGGACAGAGTGAGACTCACTGTGGATCCCAGAGCAGCTTTGCACACAATGTTTCCACGAGACCTGCTAGTGGGGTGCTGGGAGGGGGGCAGTACTAGGAGTCAAACCTGCTCCTCAAGCCTGCAAGCCCCCAGCCCTAGAGTCAGGCTTCCCGGCTAGTCAGTGTGAGTCACTCTCTACCTCCATGCTGCAGTACGGTCAGGGGAAGCAGAGGCACAGGGTATACAGCAGACACTGGGTGTCAGGAACAAACAGCCATACAAGCAGCTAGGGTGGAAAGCAAGATCAGCAATTACCAGAGAAAAGAACTCCCAGCTACCAAAGGCACAGCATGTCCGTCTCCACCCAGCTCAGACACAAATCTGAAGCCCTCCATTGTCTCCTCAGCTGGACTTCTGTGTCAAAGGAACTCCCATTCTTTCTGAAGCCTTCCCGGTGAAACTGGGGAACAGCTTCAAAGGAGGAACATGTATCGTCACCTCTGCTAGCTCCTGAAGCAACACATGCAGTCTGGGAAGTGCGGGAAGCACCAGGCTCCTGCATGTGTCAACCTGGCGGTGCAGATTTGTTGGGGAATAACCTGGAAACTGGTGCCAGACACAGGTCTTGTTGGGGGGCAGCCTGGAAACTGGTGCTAGGCACCGGCCTGGTAGTTGAGTTCAACCTTAGGTCAGGTTCTCTAAGATGGAGTCTGAACTCAAAAGATTTGGTCTCTCAATACTTTACACTCTACAACAATTAAAACTATAGACAGAATTACGTCAGTCTGGAGAAAACTGTTAGGACCATGTCATGGGGCTGGGCATGGTGGTACATGCTTTAATCCTAGCACTCCGGAGGCAGAGGTGCGTACGCGGTGGCACACACCTTCAATCCCATTACTAGGAAGCAGAGGCAGGCTCATTTCTGTGAGCTCCAGGCCAGGCGGGACTAGACAGTGGGACTCTGTCTCAAAAACAAGCAAACAAAAATGCTTCTTAGGACCTTCATACTCATTTCTTAGACAATGAGGTGACAGGACAATGAGATCTAGACCTATGATCCCAGTTTAGGCCTGTGATCCCATTCACAAGATCCATCCAAAGTTATGGTTTTTTCCTAGGAAAGAATTATACATGAAGAAGCTACACACAGATGTGACTGGTGGGGGTTCGGGTGTATTTACCACAGGTCCAAGCAGGGGAAGAAAACAGACAGAGCAGGAGGGGGCAACAACAGACTACAGAGAGGCAGGAAGGCCGCCCTCTTGATGCACAGTGAATGTTTTCTTGCTAGCAGTATGCAGATGACCCAGTGTGTGCCTGTACACAGAGCCACACCCAGGGCCATACCACAGTCTGTCCTCAGGCCACTCAACTTGGGGTCTGGATGTCCAGGCTGTGCTGCCTACTGGCCCTACTTCTTGGCTCTCACTTGGACTAAGGAGCCCAACAGGTGTTTGACAATGTACACACCAAATATCTGGAGCTTCAGTGCCTGTAGACACAGCCTTGGGCTTTTCCATCTAAGGAAAGCCAGCCCTACAATGCCATGGCCCTAAAGAGCAGTGTCAAAAATACAGGGTAGGGTACAAATCCCAATCGAGGCCTGGAGATACCACAGCACCCAGCCTATGTAGGCTTCCTGCAATGAGTGGTTGCTGCAATCTAAATATCAAAATGTAGTCTCTATTGTGAATTAAGAGGGCAGAAAAGTAATCTGCCTGGGGTTTGGAAATGCCTGAGAGGTAATTAAGATTAAGTAAGGCCAGAAGCATGGGTGCAGTGCAATTGGATGGTTGGCGACTTAGTTATCTTTTGTTGTTTTGCTTTTTGAGATAGGACCTTGCTATGTAATCCAGTTTAGCTTCAAAATCAGCTCCTCCTGCCTCAACTTCTTGAGCAGTGGGATTAGAAGTGTATGCCACTATGTCTGGCTGGGAGGACAGCTTTGTGAGAGACCATGGAGTTCATTTTGGCACAGACATGCAGGGATGGATGGCTCCTCTCTTCAGCTGTGTGTGTTGGAAGCCTGCTTAGGCACAATGCTGCTGTGCTCTCCCCCACTCCCGTCCCTCCCCCTTCCCCGTGTCTACCTGAGGCTTGTTTGTCAACTGTGTCAAGCACTTCAGGGACATAAGCTAGCCATCTTGAATCAACTGGCACAGACCTGGAGACCTAGACCAGTCTTCTCCTACACTCTTGGATTTAGCTCAGCACTGCTTATTTGCCAAAGAGCAATTTGATGAGGTGGGTGAAGAGATGGCTGCTGGGAGAGATTGCTGCTCCCAGGTCTTGTCATTCTTGGGACATTTTGTCACCAGAGAGAGTGCTAAGACCCACTGTGGAGGTAGCCTGGAGGGCCATATGCATATTCGGCTGTGGGTATTTTTTTTTTTTTAAGATTTATCTTTTTTTTTTTTTTTTTTTTTTTTTGGTTTTTTTGAGACAGGGTTTCTCTGTGTAGCCCTGGCTGTCCTGGAACTCACTCTGTAGACCAGGCTGGCCTCGAACTCAGAAATCCACCTGCCTCTGCCTCACAAGTGCTGGGATTAAAGGCGTGCACCACCACTGCCCAGCAAGATTTATCTTTATTTTATGTTTATGAATACTTTTTTCAGCATTGAAAGCCATGCAGTAGGTGGAGGAGGGGTCTGTGGCTTACGCTTCTGGGTCAGAGGTGCCTCGTTTCCTTTTACTGTTACTTCCAGTCAGGAAGGTCTCCCTGAATGTCCGGAATGAATTCATGCTTACAGACATGTGCCTGTGTGGTCTCACTGTTAAATCACACAGCCCAGTCCCAGAATCAGTATTGTGCCAAACAATTCATGTGCTAATCCAGTACAGCTCTCGTGGTTATCTCTCTCCTCTACACAATGATTTACTTAAATATTTATTTTAAAATATGTTCTTAAGGCAGCCTAACCTCTAGTTAGAAAAGACTCTAGCTGTGGACACAGTTCTCATTAGCTGGTTGCCACAGGAAGTTAATTTACTCTGTGTACCAGAGTACAGGATGTTCACAGATAGGCCTTTAGAACAATAAAGATTTAGGCCAGTTGAAAATAGCAGTTTTAGGTAAGCACTGCATGCTGGATGCTAATCATTATAAATGCAATGAATCACGGTTTTCGTTAACTAAAAGCAAAGGTGCTATATGATTCAAAAGAGGAGGAGGAAGAGGAGAGAGAAGAAAGAGGGGAGGGAGAATCTGGACATCGGTCTTGCTCTGAGCCACCTTGGGATTCTGAAGAAAGTTCTGGCCAGCAAGAAGCCCTAAGCAGGTTCAGGTGGCTGATCTTGACCCTAAAACCTTTAGCACAGGAAGCAGAGCGAACCTTCACTCTTTGCAAATCATTTCCCATACTCCATTACAACTGGAAGAGACTAAGACAATGGATGAATGGAACAGAGTTGGTTGCATTTACCACAAAATGACCTGGCCCACCACTTGCTACCTAAGTCTTGGCCTTGATTTCTAAAACTGATTCCAAACACAGAAAAATGCTCTGTACTGATGCTTCTTTATTATTTTGGGGAAGAACCCATTTTTTAAAGCATATGTTTGTCCTGGCTAACCTTAAATGTCAACTTGATATAGCCTAGAGTCATCTGAGAAAAGAAACCTCAATTGAGACTGCCTAGATCAGACTGGCCTTGTGCTTATGCCTGTGGGACACTGTCTTGACTTTTAATTGATGTAGAAGGGCCCAGCCCACTGTGGGCGGCACCATCCCTAGGCAGATGAGCCTGGACTAGATAAGAAAGCTAGGTAAACACAAGCTTGTAAATGAACAAAAAGCAACATGGATCCATGGCCTCTGCTTTGAGTTCCTGCTCTGACTTCCTTCAGTGATGGGACTGTGACATGGAAATGCTGGCCAAATAAACCCTTCAGAGTATTTCATCACACCAGGAAAGAAAGTAGAAAAATATCCATCACCTGAGACCACCAAACACCAAGCAAAGGATGTTGCCTAAGTCGACAGACTGAGGAGGCCAAGCCACCACACCCTGAGTGGAAGGTGACCCTCCAAAGAAGGGCAGCAGCTTGCTCCAGTCTGAAGCTCTATGCCTTGCCCCTGACAATGTGTCTGACTAAGCTATGAGTACAAAAGGGCAGCTACTGTGCCGCACACATAAAGCCCAGGAATGGCTTTGGGGATCTTCCGAGCACCCTGCTCATGTCTCCAAACAGTTGCTTCCCAGGATGCTTTTCCGCACTATGGCTACAGCATGCACTTGCCAGCTAGGCTTGTCTTCTAAAACTGGATCTGAGCTCACAGTTCTCTGACTGGCTGGGCTGGGAAAGGAGCCATTTGGAATCTCCAGGCTCAGGAAGCAGCTGCCTGCCTTATGCTCTGGCTCCTGAGGAGGGCAGCGAACAGCTACTGGGTAGGCTGGAGGTGGTCAGGAAAGGTTCCCTGGACCCAGGAGAAAGAGCAGGATTTAACACTCCTTCACGACACACTCAGGTGCCCCTCTGGCACAATCCATTTTGGCCACATCTGCTCAGATCAAAGCTGGCAACCTGCTTGGAGTGGTTCTGCTGCCTGTTGTGGATATATCTGAAACTGGGCACAGCCAGGGTCAGCCGGGCCATCCTGTACAGCAAAGCTGTGGCAGAACAAGGAAGCCAGTCTGCAGAGGGCAAAGACACAGAGGGATCCTGGGAGAGACCAGAAATGGAAGTGGAATTAAGAATCACTGTCTGTACAATTCTCCAGGGACACTCTCCCTACACTGTGCATAACATCTCTGGTCTTTAAAGCAGACTGCCTGGTATATTGTTCCCCAACACCGATGGGCCCTGCGCAGAAACACAGGCACGCACGGATGTATGTAAACACCGAAGCCACTCCCAGTCATCTGTCTCACATCTGCATTAGACCACCACACACCTCAAGAGGATCTCTGGTCGGCAGAGGAGCCCAGGACAGTGGGGGCAATGACAGAGTTTCCCAGCTGCCCCTGTGTCCCTCTCTTGCTTGGTTGTTTTGTGTTGCTCTGTCTCACTGTCCCTCTTGCTGCTATTTGCCCTCAAAGCCATCTTGAGATGTAGACATTTTTCTTGGTGGGAAAGACAACCAAGGCTTAATGAGCTGAGGGCCTTGTCTAAGGTCTCATAGAAACTCAAGGGTAAAGTCAGGGTCCCAAATTTTACACATTTTAGTTGGACCACACCTGTTCACACGAGCAGGCAATCAGACTCTGTACTGGCTTCATTCTGTGTGGATAGCAGCCCTGACCTTTGGGAGTGTATCACTAGCCCAAATAGACAAAGTGGATACAGAAAGCACCAGGAAAGGGCTGCAGCCCGAGCGTCACTCACCTCAGGCTAAGGCCAAGTGTGCCAGTCTGGTATCTAATGACAGCAACGCATGGGTCTGTGCCACTTGGTGATTACAAAGGCCTGAGTTCTTTTATGTTACAAGGAAGTCATAATCAAGGCAGCCGGCCCGTCAGGAAAACGATGCTCACGTCACTGTAATGGTGAGGCCTCTTGAGGCAGTGGCTTCCCTTACACTCTGCCTCGAGGATACACACTGCCAACTTTAAACTTCCCCACAATGCCTGTTTCTATCCCGCTGGGCTCAGCGGAGCCCTGAGAGGAAGGCCCGGGTCAGAATGCCTGCTCCGTGCCACCCACACTGGGAAAGGCCAACTAAGTTTCTGAGGACAGACCGTCTATCTGAGCTCTGGTCACCCTGAGCCTCTTTCAGTCGGCACTGATTTATGTGGGCCCCTCAGCAAGCCACAGCCATCTGTGTGGGTCATAGGATGTATCTAAACCAATCCATTCACCTCCCTACATATTGATAGGTATTCTGTGCTGCTTTGGGTCGGCAGCTCCCCCGCTCAGCCACCAAGGCCAAGCCCTCAGAAGACTGTGCCTGAGGCCCCCTTCTCTGGGAAGAGCCAAACTCTTCCCAGCAAGATTTCTTAACTTCCTTTATGATGCCCCGGGACTGCTCAGAAGCCAGTTTCTCTGCTGGAAGCCAACACTGGGTCCTTTCTCAGCCCTCTGAATCCCCACTTGTACTTCCCTCACACACTGCGGGACTCAGGAAAAAACTCCTTTAAGCAAACCTCTTTCCAGTGTAGATTTCATAGATATGGGTGTCATGTTTTGATAAAAAACACAAATCCAAACCCTTCAAAGCCAGGCTGGGCAAACTTGCAAAACCTTGTCTCAAAATGTAAGGGGGAAGGGGGGGGGGCTGGAGAGATGGCTCAGTGGTTAAGAGCACTGACTGCTCGGCCAGAGGTTCTGAGTTGGATTCCCAGCAACCACATGGTGAACCATATGGCTCACGACCATCTGTAATGGGATCCGATGCCCTCTTCTGGTGTGTCTGAAGACAGCAACAGTGTACTCATAGACATACAAATAAATAAATCTAAAATAAAAGTAAAGGGGGAGGGGCTTGCCTAGTATGCATAAGGCCCCCTGGGGTAGGGGGTGGAGTGACCGATGTGTGCCTGAACCAGGGGAGGCTTCCAGACAAGACTGGCTGTGACTTCCCAGACAGGTGGCATCTGTGTGATAAGTACATAGGTTCCTCAGACTCTTCTGATCAGTTTATGTCTTTATTTTTCCACAACAATTAAAGAAAAGGCTTTTAAAATCCCATCTCCGAGGTTTTACAGCCTCCTCACACCTGTAGCTTTCAAGTCGATGACGACGTCCTACAAGACGCTGCTCAAGGTCTTCCCTGCTAGGAGTGCTCCAGAATTCTATCTGTCCCCAGCCCGTCCTGTGCTCGCTTTAATTGCCACCCTGAAAGCTTCAGTTCTCCAGCTACAGAACCATCCCTGTCTCGGCACACGACTCTCAGCACTCAGGAAGCTGAGCTAGGAGTCCGAATCTGAAGCCAGCCTGAGTTATTACACACAGTAAGTCCCAGGCCAGCATGTGCTGCACAGCCTGTCCTGGTCTTGAAAGAAACCAAAGGGGCTGCTGATCTGGTTTATCAGTTAAGGGCACTGGCTGCTCTTCCAGAAGATCCCAGGTTCTAGTCCCAGCACCCACATGGCAGCTTATCGCCACCTCTAACTCCATTTCGGGGGATCTGGTGCCCTCTTCTGGCCTCTGCAGACACTGCATGCACTTGGAACACAGACATGTAGTCAAAACACCCACACACACATAAACTGGGAATGAAAATAAGTGGATGGAGGGAGCCATTGCATTTCAGAAAGGCATTCCTCCATGTACAAAGGGACAAGTGTCGTGTGTGCTAGCCACTTAGGTCACAGACAGAAAGTTCCTGAGTGGGGTTTACAAAGCCCTGGCGACCCCACACTCCCCATGGATTGTTCCCACCTCGGCACCATCACCAACAGGAAGAAAGCTCTCGAGCCTTACCTTTTAGAGGATGCTCATCTGGGAGTGAGAGGCTGGTAGGCTGGCAGATGTTCTTCAGGGTAGGCCCCCAGGGCCACCAGCCACCCCTGCCCCTGCCCTACCCAGCTGCCTGCCTGCTCTCTCTAAGGGCAGAATCTAGGCTGGTGAGAACATTCTGACCCTAGACTATGATGTCAGGATAGGCTGTGACCTCAAAGTGGTGGCAGGGTTGCTAACAAGGGTGCAAGCCCGAGAAAGGAAACCCCAGAGCTTGACCAGCCCCCCTGGAAGTAAAGCCCCAGATAAAAAGGTGGATGGCCCTGTGCTCAGGCCTCATAGCTTTCCAGACATCCCCTCACCCTGTGAGGCAGATCCAAGATAATCTAAAAATGATTCGAATGCACCGAGCATTATGTTATCTTGGCTATCCATTTAGAAGGAAAGCAAGTGCAGGAGCCATCCTCTAGCGCCCTCTTGTGTTAACTTCAGGGATAGTCTTGCTTGCTCACCCGGTGGTTTGCCTGCAGACCGGGAGGTCCAGGGAAGAGACCCTAAGAAGACTAGGTATCATACTGCCCAGGACAGGATTAAGTGCAGGCTGATAAAAAGTGACCACTGTGTTAATTAACACTCTACATGTCAAAAATGACACAGCCCTGCCAGCTCATTTGACAGAATTCAATACCATGTCCGGTGAAAGGTCGTGTCTGAACTTTACACACAACACACAACAAATACAATTTGCTAAATGGGACGGTGTGAGCGACTTATCAGTCCAGCCATCCTCAGGGAAGCTTGTTAAACTAGAGTTTGCTCTTGGTCCCATGCTGGTCTGAAACTCAAAGGAGCCCAAGCTAATCTCCAATTCTCTATCTTCCTGCCTCCACTTCCCCAAGTGTGGCATAGGTATGTGCCCTCATGACCAACTTAACAACTTAAAAATCAAACAAGCAAGGAAACGACACAGGATAATATGTTGCTAACACTTAAGGATTTTTTTTTTCTACAGCTCCATTGTGGTCTATTTCTCCCGTTGCGATTGGGTGCCTTCCCTGCCCTTCCCTACCCTTTCCCTTGTCAGTGAGAGGTGAGTGTCTGGGCAAGAGTGGGCAGCTTTGAGTTTTCTCTGCTCATCCCCAAGAAGCACCCAGCATCCACAGTGTGAGGTGATTCCTAGTTTACTGAGATGTCACCAGACATGGTACTGACCTCTGTAGAATGAGCTGACAGGGTTGTGTCATTGTTGACGTGTAGAGTGTTACCCCAGTGGTCACTAGACCGATCTTCAAATGTTGACAGTATGTGGCTCTCCGTCTTGATCATGGTGAATTGTCCTATTTATATTTTTCTGGACTCTGACTGCTAATATTTTGAAGATTTTTTAAAGCTATGTTCAGGACAGACATTGAGCTGCAGCTCTCCTGTACCATTTGTACATCTGGTTTTGTATCAAGGCAGCATCGTGTTTACACAATGGCCAGGAAATCTCTGTTTCCCTGTTTTCTAGAAGACAATGCGTGCACATGGTGTTGTTTATTTTACAAATGTTTTATAGAATGAAGTAGCCTAGGCATGAGATAGCTGGATATGAGCCCAGGAGTTCATAAGCAATTTAATATTTTTCTGAGACAGATCTCACTGTGTAGCCCATGCTCGCTCTGGCTATCCATCCTCCTGCCTCAGCCTCATGAGTGCTGGGGTTATAGGTATGCACCACCATGCTTGGCTCCATAAAGACTTCATGGGATCATTTTACCCAGCATGCATCTGTGTGCATTCTCTCTCTCTCTCTCTCTCTCTCTCTCTCTCTCTCTCTCTCTCTCTCTCTCCCCCTCCCTCCCTCCCTCCCTCCCTCCCTCTTTCCCTCCTGTTTTCTAGCTCCATAAAAATCCCTTTTCAGTCTTTTGGGCCAACACCAGAGCTTTGTACACTGCTTATCACTTTATTGCCAAATGGAAAGAGGGGGAAGAAGGGAGGAGTGGAAGGAGGGAGAGAGGGAGGGAGGGATGGAGGGAGGGACAGAGAGAAGAAGACACACAATGGAAGGTTTCTCACCTTTGAGGAGCACAGACCTTCCTACTCCAGGGCAGGATTTCTGCAGTGTTGAGCCTCTGTTGCCTACACTGTCACTGCCTGCATACTTTCTGCTCCCTGGGCCTGACCTGGACAGTCTCCCCTGCAGCTGTCACTTCTCCCCACAGTCCACAAGATTCTGGAAGGAAAAATTCCCCAAATTACCACCTGTTTGGCGCTACCTCGGATTCTGGCCTTGTGGCTGCTTAATTTTCAAAGAAAGCACAGGGTCTTAGGTGCTCTGTTTGATACCATTTCATTTATTCTTTTAGACAACCTGCAGCTTTATGGGGGAGGAAACGTAGGAATGGCGACCCAGTTAATACCAGCCATAGCTGGGATGTGAGCCTAGGCCTATGGTTACCCAAGGCTGCCCACGGTTAGGAGCTGGCCAAGCAGGTGTGAGGGATGCTAGACAACTGGGCAAGCAAACAGGAACCTCCCCCAAGCAGGGGCTGAGGGAGCAACCACAGGGACGCACCAAGCAAGGAAAAAGAGAAAGCTACTTCAAGGCCAGGTGTGGTGGTACTCAGGAGGCAGAGGCAGGTGAATCTCTGCACTCAAGGCCAGCATAGTCTACACAGTGAGTTCTAGGCAGCCAGGACTACAACATGAAGACCCTGTCTCAAAAACAAAACAAAACAAAACAAAACAAAACAAAACAAAACAAAACAAAGGAAGGAGTTCAACAGAATCAAAGGATACAAGAAGGTGACTGCCATTGCTGATACTGAAGTAACTAAATTGGAGCCACAGAGCCCACAGGTGGGGTCATGCCAGTGGTTCAGGCTGGGGCATGGCTGAAGATGCCAAGGTGTGTTGACAAAGGGACAAGGCATTGGGTGTGAGGGCAGCCCAGTGCCCAAGGACCCTGACGGACCTCAGGGCTGATGAGCAGGGAGTAAACCCAGAAGAGGCACGGGCGTGCTATGATATGAAAAGACGGGCAGGCAGTGTGCGTAGCTGACCCGTTGCTGGCCTGTAGCCCTTCTCAAAGGGCGGGGGCTACCTGCAGGGAGTCCTTATTTTGCCTGGGCTCTTCTGCATCCTGATGACCTTATGAGACCAACCTTAAAAAGCAGGCGAGTGAGCATGGCTTTGCCAGGTCCAGCACGCCCTTCCAAAGTCCAGCCAGCCACCAGATGGCAGCTGTGGACATGAGATGAAGCTTTCCACATCAGAGATTGCTTACTTAGTGAGCAAGTCCTGGGGTTGCCCACTCCTCGTCAGGGCGAGCTCTGGCCTCTCAGGACATGTGGCCTTGTCCATCTCCAGCCAGGGGGGGAGGGGAGGTCCTCTGAGACATCATCGGAAGCCTCCTCCACCACCCACTAGCTGCCCATAGCCCTGCATGCTCTCTGCTCCCTGACCCTGTGGGTCTGGCATTGCCAAGTGGGGTGGGAAGATGGAAGTGGGAATATTTAGGCCCAGGCAGGTGCAACCTGTTGCCTGAGGACCATGCACATCTCCTAACGGCTATGAATTCAGCCTGATGCATTTGTAAATGACAACAACATGTCCAGTGTCAGAAGGTTGGACACTCTGCTAATCCCGCATCAGGATAGACCTCCATAGGTCGTAAGTGGGCTGATCCCAGTCTGGAGAGTCTGGCAATTGGATACCCTGAGGAGTCAAGGGACTAAGAGATGTGTGGATCCTGGCTAGACAGCCGTGTGCCACGCGGCTGAGGTAGCCTAGCAACATCTATCACCCAGCAAAGGAGGCAGAAAGAACTGAATCTAAAACCAACAGAAATGTGGTAAGTACCATCCAGGCACCCATCTATAATTCCAGCACTTGGGAGGAAGGCAGAGGGGTCAAAGGACACAAATCTTCATAAACCTGAAGGCAGATGAAGGAACAGGTGTCACAATGCAGGCGGGAAGCTGCAGTCAGCAAATGGGCGGAGTCAAAGGCAGGAGGTTTCAGAGGAGAGCAGATGCTGCTCCAAGAAGAGACACCATAAGTGACAACCATGAGTGCCCTCGGCTTGAGCATGACAGCAGGTTACAGGTGGGTCTGTGACCCTGCAGGGGAATGAATGACACAGGGCTCCCTGCTGCAGAGAGTTCTTGGGGGAAGGTAGGAAAAAATCGGGTTGCCTCAGAGCAGGGTGGTCAGGTGGCCTCAGCCAGGGTATCAGGGTCACAAGGACAGCTTGACACTGTGAACGGTGTATGAGGATAGCAGTTGGGTGCCTTTCTTCCTTAGAGGCAATATTTATCATCCAAGTTTTTAAGAAATGGCAAAGAGAATTCAATTTCAAACCAAAACCCAAACCAAACGAAACAAAGCAACAAACCATGGTTGTTGCTTCAAGCCTGACAGGTGGGCAGACATCTGTAATCCTAGCACTCAAGAGTTGGAAGCAAGAGAATCATGAGTCTAAAGCTAGCCTGTGACATATATAGAGGCTTCAGGCCAGCCTGTACTATACAGTGAAACCCTACCTTAAAAAAAAAAAAAAAAAAAAAAAGACAGACACGGTAGCCATGAAGCCAGGCCCTTGCAGGAGGACAGAGGGGGAAAAGTATGGTCATTTGACCTGGGGGTCAGTGAGAGGCAGAACAAGGAAAATGCCACCAGGTGGACCAAGCTCATGCCAGGAAGCAAGACAGTGGCAGGACCCGGGTTTCCTCCAGGTGAGCAAGCCCAGCAGGTCTCACCAGGAAGGTAGGCTGGCTTATAGAGGGTTACTAGATTGTGTGTGCTCAAATACAGCATACCATAACCTCTAAATCCCTCAGGTACATCCGGGAGAGGACAACAGCTTCACAGAAGACACTGAGAGAACAGATATTTGCCCTTTTTACCTTTGGTTTAAAAAGAATGAACAGTCTTTAGTCTTTAGTACTTGTCTCCCCAAAGATAAGCTGGAGGTAGAGCCAGAGAGTACAGGGTCAGCTGTGTTCATCAGTCCAAGGGGGAAGAGTGTGTGGGTCCAGATCCCTGGATCCCTTCTCCCACAACCCAGAACTGAGGGGAAGAAGATTGCTCTCCGGAGAGGCCTGGAGCAAACGCAGGGTGACCATCCCTCGGTCCTGTACCGTGTCCGTCATTGCTCCTGTTTGAACTGAAATGTTCCCCAGAGGCTCCTCATGTTTTGAATGCTCCACTGTGGAGCTTTTCGGAGGCAGGACCTGGCTAGCAGAAGTAGGTCGCCAGGGAAGAGCCTTGGGAGGTCCCATCTGCCCTGGTTCTAGCCTAGCTCTGTTTCCCGGATAACCACAAGTGAAGACCTGCTGTGTGCCACCGCGGACTGAGCCAGCTTACTGGACGCCTTCCCTGCCATGTTCAACAGAAACCCCTCTGAAACCATGAGCCAGAATAAGTCTCCTCCCTCAAGCCATTCTGTCAGGCAGCATGCCATGAAGATAAGCAACAAGTTCTGTCAGCAGCAACAGCACACTTGCAAGACTGCAGTCCCCAGAGTCCAAACCTCAACACATTTGGAGCTTTGGTAAACATGTACCACAACAGAATTGCCAAACTCTTATTCTTCAAAAAAAAAAGTAGAATACACACCATAATTTCATAAATGAGGAAGATTAAAACCACACGCTATAAAAAGGCCCTAATTTTACAGTAAATGGGATGGAATTCCCTCAGGTGGAATAAAGAACTGTTGCCTTAGTTTCAAGCAGGCCATCCTGTCTGTAGCCTGACATATAACCCTTCTGCTTGTGGAATTATCCATTCTCACCCAACTGTATAGCTCAGCCATCCCCCTCCCCTCAACACTCTGTCTTCCTCAGGGAAGAGACACTGCCTGAGCCTCTGCTCAGGCCATGGTCAGCTTTTTCCCAATGGTCCTTCTGGATCAGGGGTCTGTTAGGTTGGGATTTTCTCCCAGATAAAACCTTCCATCCTGCAGGCAAGCTCCTTTGACTCAGCAAATGAAAAACCCAAAGGCTTCAGGATGTCCCTGAAACTGAGCAGATACAGTAGGCCCCTCCCTTTTCAAGTCTGTCTAAGCAGTAAGGACAGCAGGAAGCGCTCTCAGACCAATTGGGTTGCCCACTAGAGCCTCAGACCAGACTAGCAGTCTGGAAGAGGCACAGACCAGCTGAGCTACTTGGAAAGGATACCCTCCAACCTGTTGAGATGCCTGTATCCTGGGCAGTGTAGTGTGATCCAGGACTCCAGTTTTTGTGAGCTGGCACCCATGCTGGGGCAGGCTTTGGTGATGTGGCTGTCTTTGAGTCATTTCTGCTCCAGTAAGTAACCTCAATAAAACTTTTTTTTTTAATTTTATTTACTTATTTATTATATGTGAGTACACTGTAGCTGTCTTCAGACACCCCAGAAAAGGGCATCAGATTTCATTACGGATGGTTGTGAGCCACCATGTGGTTGCTGGGATTTGAACTCATGACCTTCGGAAGAGCAGTTGGAGCTCTTAACCGCTGAGCCATCTCTCCAGCCCCTCAATAAAACTCTTTGGTTCAGCCGGATGGACTTTAGCAGTACCAATACTTTGGTCTGTCGTGGGTTCCTTATCTGAAGTGAGGTGTTTGATCATGTCTTCCCTGAAACAGTGTCACATAACAGGGTCCCTGCTCCCATGATCTCTCACTTCACCCAAAGCTCCATAATCTTCCCTCTTACAGGGGTCACTGGAGTCCAGGCTGCGCATCTCATCCTGGCCAGTAAGTTCCTCACCTCTGAGTTCCCTACGTCAGGTGCAGCCCCAGGACACAGAAGGACAGCCATGAAGGTCTTTCGAAGGATATATGGGACATTTTACCTTTTAGCTACTTCACATGAGTGTGTTGTATTCATTTTCAGAGAAGGAGCTTCTACCACGGCCACAGGGCTATCAAGAGGGAAAGTGAGTGCAAATAGCACCCAGAGTCTGGGCCTCTCACACCGCAAAAGTCTGCACTGTGACTGGCTAACATCAATTTCCTTTATGCATTCATAAACACACTGAGAGAAAATTCAGTTTTTCCCCCTTCAGGTAGTAGAAGGATCAATTCAGTTTTGCTTTTGTGAGCTTCTGATTTCTTGAGGTTTAACAACTGCAGCGTGATATTTATGCACAACTGAAGACAAACTCCACACCAGGAAAAGTATTTCCTCCACGCCCCACTTCCACAGGGGCCAGGGGCCATGTGAGCCACCATCAACAAGCAGAGCAGAGGGGACAGACACTGGTTGACTCATGAAATGTCACAGGAACAGCTGCCTCACTGCTTCCAAAACCTGGTCATAACAAGTCCCCACTGCAGGCTACAGGCACATCTGTCTTCCCTAAGCTCAGCCCAGTGTTAGCCATTACTCAAACCTACGTTTCAACCTGTGCTCCAACCATCAGATGTAAAGTTCCAGGAGAATTGGTAGGGATTGTGGAGGAGGGAATGGCCACTGACCACAGCTGGACCTCCTGGGACGGACAGTGGCTTCTGCACTCTCCCCACCGAGCCCACCCAGCTGTCCCTTCCATCACTCTCCTGGCCAAACGTCTGAATCCCAGGTTCTGGCCAAGACCCAGGTTCTGGCCAGGCTGGTGACTGCCCTTAGTGTCCCAGGCTCCTGACCATATCCATGGCCCTTTGAGCCAACCCCTGCCGTGATCCCCAAGGGAGTCACATTTCCACCAGGCCACATAGCTCAGTGTAGGTCATCCCTGCAGAGATAATGGTAAAAGTGTAAGAGCACTGAGCATGTGGGGAGCTGGGACTTCTTACATAATCAGAATGGTTGCAGAGCTGGAAATGGGTCTTCCTCCGGTCTCTAAGGGCAGCTGGCAAGCCCAGGGCACAATTACGGAGTGGAAAAGTCCATAGGGGTATATTTCGGGTGCTCAAGTAGACAGTTGCCTCCACAGTGTGCAGAGGTGTCTGGATGTCATGGAAGCATTGGTTGCAGGCCAGAGTCCTGGTGCAACAGCTGGTTCTAACTGGAGAAGCTGGGTCAGAGTTAGCAGAGAAAAACCACTCTCTTCCCATCAGCCAGCTGTTCCGAGCGGCACACACTCCCTCAGAAAGTATGTCATGGCTGCTAGGATGGCCCCGGCTGAAGCCGCTGCAGCCACCTGTGATACCTCTATATCAGTTGGGTTTTTTTGCAGTTGGTCCAAGGCTGCTTGGTCTTATGAACTTGGGCAGAGCGTCACAGTGAGGAGACCTTGTGGTAGAGGAGTTTCGCTCACTGGTAGTTCACAGATAGGAAGCAAAGAAAGAAATGGGAAAGGGAAAAGGACAGGATTCCCCGGGTTCCCTCCCAGTGACCTCCTCCCTCCAGCACAACCCCACCTCCAAAAGTTACCAGACCCCCGAAATAGCACCAGCAGCTGGGGACCCCAACACAGGAACCTTTTGAGAAAGATCCTTCATATCCCAACATGGCAGACTCCGTGGGGGCTGAGACCCTAGAGAGAGCACCCAGGGCAGGGGCCCATGCTTCAGGGAGACACACAGCAGGTCGAAGGGACCGACACAACGAAACCTGCCCTCCTGCGGGGCCGTTCTGCCACCAGTCATGGGCAGGATGGCTTCTGAGAGCTAGGGCACACTCCTCAACAGCACGGCTCCAGGAATGAAGATGGCTGCAATCCTTCCAGCAACCGAGCAGTTGAAGACAAGGGTCCTAGGGCTGGGTGGGGGGCTTGGGGGAAACCCTGACCAGCTGCTTCCTTCTCAGATGAGACTGAGGCACTGGGAGATCAAGGCACTTAGCCAGTATCACACAAGCCTGGTCCTTATGCTCTGCCTGGGCTACTATATGGCATTTCACCAAATGTGGAAAGTGAGAAGCTGAAAAAATGGAAAAGTTAGCCCAGAATAACCGTGCCAAGCCCTGGAAGGGACCGTGGGCCTGCGGCATGGCCCAGTTCTCAGCTGCAACCCCTCTGTGTCCTATGTGTCTCACATAGAGACAGACTGGGCATGCGCTCTCCTCTGCCCACATCTGCATATCCTGGTTCTTCTGATTTGTGTTTTTCTTCTTTGGTGTTTAGAGGCAACATTTCACTATTGTAGTCCAAGCTGGTCCAGTACTCTCGATCACCTGTCCCAGTGGTAACAGGCAGAGAGAAACCACAACACTCAGCACTTCCCCTAAGGAGGTTTGCAGACCCACAGAGGGTGCGGTGGAACACAGGCCCAGAACAGACTCTCACTGGGCACAGGCCCCACTGCTATGCTCAGAGCCAGCCCCAAGCTCACCATGGATATTAAGTGCACAGACTCTCTCCTTGCCCTGTATACATGCATGTATGTGTACCATGTGCGTGCCTGGGGCCCACGGAGGTCAGAGAAATGCATTAGATTCCATGGAACAGGAGTTGCAGATAGCTGTGAGTCACCATGGGTTGCTGGGAATCGAACCCAGGTCCTCTGGAAGAGCAGCCAGTGCTCTTAACCGCTGAGCCACCTCTCCATTCCTTACTGAATGATTGCATTGTGAAAGAGTGTTGGTATTTGTCAAATCCTTTCCTTGCATTACTTGAGATGAGTGTGTGCCCTCTTTCAATCAACTCACTATATTACATCGATTGTTTTCTTATTTTGAACCTCCTTGGACTTGTGAAATAAATCTATTTGATCATGGAGCACAACCCTTTAGCATACACTGATAGATTTTGTTTACATCTGTGTTCATAATGGATGCTGGGCCAAGTTTTCTTGTCACGTGTTCAGTGGCTTTGGTATCATGGCTGATTGCATAAAATAAGAAGCATTTCTTCCTATTGAGCTTTTTTTTCCTTGATAGGATTGGTATACATTCTTCTTTAAGTCCAGTAATACCTTCTGGTCTTGGGTTTTCTTCACTGTAAAATCTCTGATTCCCATGTAGCACTCTTTTATAGATGTTAAGATTCCTGTAGTTAGTCGTGGTGATGCATGCACGTCTAGACATTGTCCCATTTCCTCTCACCTGGGTCACCCACCCGTACATTTTCTCTTTATTTCCTCAAGGTCAGTAGTAATGATCGTTAGAAATAAGACAAGACGCAAAAGTTGGTTTGGAAAAGGTGCTGACAAAACATTAGCCTTCAGGAAACAGAGCAGCCGACGGTGTGGCCTGATTTCTTCCTGTAATGGGGTCTGGCTGCTTACAACTGATCAACAGTTGTATGGGGCAGGCTTCAAGCTAACAAGACAGGTCTGTTTTCGAGTCTGGTTTTAGTGATGGCAGTCTTCTCTTCCTGTTTGTTGAGTCTCCTGTTTTGCTGCACGTTTGTCAATATGTGTTGTTTTTTTGTTTTGGTTTGGTTTGGTTTGGTTTTTCGAGACAGGGTTTCTCTGTGTAGCCCTGGCTGTCCTGGAACTCACTCTGTAGACCAGGCTGGCCTCGAACTCAGAAATTCACCTGCCTCTGCCTCCCAAGTGCTGGGATTAAAGGTGTGCGCCACCACTGCCTGGCAATATGTGGTTTTTATAGCCATAAATTTCTGAGAGCTACTCTTGCTATACACCAGGAATTTTTTTTTATCCTGTGTTCTCATTTCCATTCATCTCAAAGTACTTTCTAGTTTCCCCTTGTGGTGGTCTGAATGAGAATTGCCCCTATAGGCTCATATATTTAAATGCTTGGTCCCCAGTTGGTGGAACTGTTTGGGAAGGACTGGGAGGTGTGGCTTTGTTGGAGGATGTATGTTACTGTGGGATTGGCTTTGAGGTTCCAAAAGCCATGTCATTCCCAATTCATATTCTCCCTCTCCCCTCCCCTCCCCCCATGTTATGCCTGTGGATCAGATTTAAGCTCTCAGCTACTGCCCCAGTGCCATGCCTGCCTGCTGCCATGCATCCCTGCAAGGATGGTCATGGACTCTAAACCCCTGACACCATAAGCTCCTGGTAAACTGTTTCTTCTATAGGTTGCTTTGGTCATGGTGTCTTATCACAGTGATATACCAGTAACTAAGACAGAAGTTGGTACAAGGAGTGGGGTATCGCTGTGACAGGCCTTACCACACTATTTTTGGAGGAATATGGAAGACCTTGGTACTTTGTAAAGGGAAAACAGTCAATGGGCCATCCGAGGTAGGGAGGAGGTTAGAAGACAGTGGTGCTGAGAGCTATGTAGACTATGGAGGCCCAGCTCAAGAGGTTTCAGCGGAGAATAATATTAGCAACAGGGCTTGTACTAGCTGGTTTTGTGTGTCAACTTGACACAAGCTGGAGTTATCACAGAAAAAGGAGCTTTAGTTGAGAAAATGCCTCCGTGAGATCCAGGTGTAAGGCATTTTCTCAATTAGTGATCAAGGGAGGAGGGCCCCTTATGGGTGGTACCATCCCTGTGCTGGTAGTCTTGGGTTCTATAAGAGAGCAAGCTGAGCAAGCCAGTAAGTAACATCCCTCCATGGCCTCTGCATCAGCTCCTGCTTCCTGACCTGCTTGAGTTCCAGTCCTGACTTCCTTTGGTGATGAACAGCAGCATGGAAGTATAAGCTGAATAAACCCTTTCCTCCCCAACTTGCTTCTTGGTCATGTTTGTGCAGGAATAGAAACTCTGACTAAGACAGGGATAAAGACCATTCTTGTGATATTTTGGCAAAGAGCTGCTTTTGCCTTGTCTTAAGAATCTTCCTGGGGGCTGGAGAGATGGCTCAGTGGTTAAGAATACTGACTACTCTTCCAGAGGTCCTGAGTTCAATTCCCAGCAACCACATGGTGGCTCACAACCATCTGTAATGGAATCAGAAACCCTCTTCTGGTGTGTCTGAAGACAGCTACAGTGTACTGACATAAATAAAATGAATAAATCTTAAAAAAGAATCTTCCTGAGGCTAAGTTGGAGAGTCTGGGACTAGTTATGTTGACAGTGGAAACTTCAAGACAGCCTAATACTGATTCTTTTTGCACGACTATTAGTGATGACTCTTAAGCAGATCTAAAACAAAAACAGGCAAGTAGGGCAAAAACAAATAGAAAATGTACAGTTTGAGGAGAGAAGGAGAAGCGGGAAACTTAATGTTGGAGCCAAGGCTTGTGCTGAAAGAGGGAAGGAGATTAAGGAGAGGCCTGATCTGAAATGGAATGAAGGGAGGGGATCCTCGGGGCAAGACCCCGCCAAACAAGCATCCACTTGTTAAAAAAAAAAAAAAAAAAAAAAGCCTCAGGAATTATCTGGTTCTTAAAAAAGACACCATGACCAAAGCAACAACAAATAAAAACTTCTTCTAATCTAACTCAAGGAGAGGGACAGGCTCCATCCTAAGCACGCAGCCATGTTTGTCATGTGATTCTTCGCTCTAGTAAGGGGGTTGTGGTTAAGGAAAGTCACTGAGGACAGCTATGTGTCAGGAGAGGCCCTGCATGAAAGTGTGGAGGGGCCATTGCAGAAGCTGAGGAAGTGAAGCCTGGGTTGTACTGGGAACATTAGAGGTGACAGAGATGTGGGATATTGGCCAAGGAGAGCTGCACAGAGGGAGTGGGACCAGCCTGAGAGAGAGAGAGAGAGAGAGACACACACACACACACACACACACACACACACACACACACACACACACACACACACACTGTGCTGCAGGCAGCAAAGCTGGAAAGGCAGAGACACCTAAGCCTCTGACATCGACATGGAGCTACAGGATTTGGAGTTTGCCCCGCTGGGTTTTGGTCCTGTTTGGGTTCAGTGTGTCCTATGTCCCCTATTGGAATAATAATGTGTACTCTGTGGCATTCAATGTTGGAAGTATGTAATTTGTTATTATTATTAGTAGTAGTAATTTACAGGGTGTTACAATTAAAAGATTGCCTTGAGTCTCAGAAGAGGCCTTGGACTTTTAAACAGTATTGAGACTGTTAAAGACTGTGGAGTCTTTTGAAGTTGGAGTGAATGCATTTTGCATTATGATATGGCTTCGAGCCTGTGGGGGCAGAGGGTGGAATGTGGTGGTCTGAATGAAAATGGCTTCATAGGCTCAGCAGGCGATGGCATTTTAGCTGAGTTCCTTCCATCCCGGGAACTCACAAGGTGAATCATCAAGGTGTCCTCTGAACTGCACTTGCACACAGGGGCACTCATGCACCTACACATACACCACACGCACGCACGCGCATGTGCACACACACACAGAGGCATGTGCATACACCCACAAATAAATAAATAAATAAATAAATAAATAAATAAATAAATAAATAAATAAATAAATAGCTGTAAATGGCTAACCTAGTAAATACTGCCGAAAATGAAGCTCTTGGAGTCATTCATTCACAGTGCTTCTGCGAGCCTCAGGTTCCCTCACTCTGACAGCATAACTGAACCCAACCCCATCTTTCACCACAGTTGCTTCCCAGAGGCAATCACAGAGACCATGGGTCCTCAGGGCTCAGCACAGCCTGATAGTTCCCTGTTGAAAGACTACACTTCCCAGATTCCCTTGCAGACTATGGAAGTCATTTTCACTCCCATAAGGAGCTGATTCCCTTTTCTTCTGGAGACATTGAGGCCTTCTGCCCCCTAGCATTGAATAACCATGGTTCGGCCCAGGCTCAGACCATGCCTCTCTTTTCACTGTCTCTCTACAGCTGCTTTGATAATCTAATGTGGCTCCTGAATGAGCTGGCCCCAAGAGCCTCCTCCACTGCTGTCTGAGTCTGAACATATACATGCTTGAAATAAAACACCTGCAGGTGGCTCCCTGGACCACTGTACACCACAGAAAAATAACAGCCTCTGACTAGAGTGATGGCTTAGAAGTTAAGAGCAGTTGCTGTTTTCAGAAGACCTGAGTTTGGGTCCCATCACCTATGTAAAGGCTTACAATTGTCCATAGCTCCTGTCTCAGAGCATCTGGTACCTTCTTCTGGATGCTGAGAGCAATACACACACACACACACACACACACACACACACACACGCACGCACGCATGCACACACACACACACACACAGCACACACACACACACACACATACACACACACACTCACACACACACATACACGCATACATACACACACACACACACACACACACACACACACACACACACACACACACACGATGATTTGTTCAAAATACTCATACCACTAAAATAAATCTTAAGAAAACAGCCTAATGGCCTATTCTGGCCTATTCACAGACAACAGGCTAAATGAA
This sequence comes from Uromys caudimaculatus, assembly GCA_028551405.1. Classification (NCBI taxonomy): domain Eukaryota; kingdom Metazoa; phylum Chordata; class Mammalia; order Rodentia; family Muridae; genus Uromys; species Uromys caudimaculatus. The sequence continues at coordinate 23,468,309 of CM052712.1, read as the reverse complement.
CTATGGTCCCTCCATACAACAGAAAACCATATTGCAAAAACAAAGGCAAAGCTTTTATGTACTAACAGGGGACACATTTAGGATAAATAGCTAAACAGAAAATGGCAGTGAGGTGTTGCATTTTAAATGAGCACCTACTTGGGCATATGTATAAAGATGACCAGCTCCAGCACCTCTGGTGGCCTCCAGTGGGAGACCAAGGTAGCTAGGATCAGGAGTCAAACATGGGTTTTATTCATAGGCTTTTGTACCTATTGGCTTATAGATCATATGAAGACTTTGCTTGGACCATCAGAGTTGGTGTCCTGTCTGGCTAAGGCAGCAGCTCTGGGAAACTCTCCTCACTACCCACAATTTGATCACTGGGGAAAAGAACCAGTCTGAGGCACAGTACAACACTCTGGACCCCCACCTTGCACCGCTGCTTCTGCATTTGGATCACCCAATATCTGAAGCATCTACTGAAATCTTCATTATCATTTTGATTTAAAAAAAAAAAAAGGCACACACAGCCCCTGGCACCCCAAACATTCCCATCCCCAGGACTGCCAGCCACCCAGAAACCTCTTGGCTGAATAGCTTCCTCACTGCAGATGGCGTGTCCACCCAATTGGGAAAGGGACACACAGACCTTGGACCTTCTGAATTGGACCACGCTACCTTGAATTTCCTCATCACGGCTGTTCTCAAATGTTTTTGATTACCAGCTCCTCTAGACTACCATGACATCACTCACCCCCCCCACCTCCTTGTGTTGAACCATCATTACCTGACTGAGTTTTCATCACACGGATAGCCTTGGCCTTGGCCAGCTCCAGAACAGTGATCCATTGCTGCCGGTCCACTTCTGAGCTGGCCTTGAGGTGGTAGCTCCTTGCTCCGTTGCATAGCAAGATTCCACAAGAGTCCTCTGTTTCAAAGTGTGCGGAGGCCAGGTTGATGGTCCCACGGCAGGTGTGGGCCATTTCACCCTGGTTTCTGTGAGATTCGAGAGAAGGTATGAGGTCAGGCTCCTGAACGCAATAGTTCCAGACTAAAGAAACTCTTGAGGTAAATCCTCATCTCATTCCCGAAGAGCTGGGAGATGCTCCGGATCACCAGTGGGAGAGAGCACCTTATTGCAATGGACACATCTGTCCACCATGGGGAGGGGTAGGAGGCTATCCTTTGCCATGCCTGCTACACTCTGAGCCCTTGAGGACACTAGGAAGTGGAGAAGAGCCCAGCAGTCAAATGGGGTCTTCAGCTTCATGCCGGGCTCCCTCCACTAAATCTTAGAAGCCAAGAGAAAGATGTTGCCACTAGAGCAGGGATTGGAGGCCCAGAGCTCAAAGGGAGGATCTGGGTACCTTCTGCTTTGAGGTAATCTTGGAATGGTATCGTCCTTGAGACTGTCCTTCTGTTCCACCAAGACAGCCAGAGAGCAAAGACACTACCTATCATCGTTGCTCAAGGCAATGACAGGGTTAACATGATGCTACCTCATGACAAAGGGACAACCCCTTCACTGGTGACAAGATCATGGAGTTAACAGTATCAGGGGTGATGAAGGATATATTATTTCCAACTGAACCCCATGTCTAACTGAGATACGACCATCGTGAGTGGATTTACCTCCCTCCCTCCCTTAGACACTTGGAGGGAATCCAGAACCCCATAAGAACTCCAGATCTTTCCACAGAGGGCTCTGCAAAGGGAAAAGCAGTTGACAAGCATCTAATACTGCCATGGGGGATGAATTCACTTGGCAATTTCCTGCCGAGGTGGCTCTTCTTGGCTGTCTGTCAACTTGAGTACATCTGAAATTAACCAAACCCCAAGAGGCCGGGTACAGGAGAGATTTTTCTTAATTAAATCATTTGAAGTAGAAAGGCCATGCTAAATCTGGGTCTTTTGCGGTGGGAAGATCCACCTTTAATCTGGGCTACACCTTCTGGTGGCAGCCTACATAAAGGACAACGCAAAAAAGATGCTCTTGCTCTTTGCCTGCTTCAGGAAGAGTTTATTTTAGCTCGTATCAACCAAGCCCCAGAAGGCTCATAAGCTCCACCCTTCTGGCGCTGTTGCCACAGCACTCAGAGACGCTATTGGTGGGCAGGGGTTCCACCCTATGCCAGCAGTTTTCCTTGCCAGATGTCCCATGATCCTCAGGGTCTTTTGGCATGGGCACCAACCCTGCCACACAGTGCCTGGCCTCTGCTGCTCTCCACGATACCCTCAGTTTTGCATCCTTCATGCCTTCATCAACTTAAGCGGTCTTTATTTAAATGAATTTAGATCCACTAGATGGAGTTTTGCCCCCAAGACACCTTTCCTATTGTCCCAGCGCAGCGCTGGAGGATTCTCGAGATTCTGGTCTTTAACCAGCACCAGCATGAATACTCTCCTGTTCTGAAATTTCTTCTGACAAACAAATTAGCCCATTATGTTGAATTCCTCCACTCAGGTTCTTAAGACATGAACAGAATAAAAAACAGATTCTTGGCAATACACACACACACACACACACACACACACACACACACACACACACACACACACACACACACACACACACTTATGGCTCTTAGCCCAATCCAGATAGAATCTTTGCTCTTTGAAAGCCCCATCCACATTTCCCTCTGTCCTCTTCTAAGCTGCAGCAGAATTTCCCATCAGCCTCTGCGTGTGGCACTTGGTGTCTCTTTTAGACCAAAGATCCAAGGTCTTCTACATTCCTCCTACAGAACAGTCCCAAAGGCCTGAAAGCCACATGGTCAGGTTGCCATAGCAACAGTCCCACCTCCAGTACCAGCTTCCATGTTAGTTTCTTCTGTGTTATGACAAAACAACCAATGAAAACAATTTAAGGCTTGTTTTGGCTCAAAGTTAAAGGTATACTCCAGCCGATCAGGTATAGCAGCAGCTGATCATTTCCCGGCCACGTCAGAACAGAAGGCAACAAACAAAGGTATGCATGCTGCTTAAACAGCCAGGATCTACAAGCCCAGAGAAGGATGCTGCCCACCGCAATTAAGGTAATCATTTCCACAGCAATGAACGTAATTCAGATGATATTTCACAGGAGTTTCCAGAGCCCCTCTCCAGGAGTTAATCCTAGATTCTGTCCAGTAGACAGCAGTCATCACAACACCCAACAAACAATCCTCTTTGATTTGAAGAATGCTTTCTCTTTCTAGATCCTACCTGCTTTGACCACACCCCTTTGAGGAAATTATGTGGAGCAGAAGCAAGGCCCAGCTCGTGGATGCTGGCACCAGAGAAAAGGTGTTCCATTTACAGACATGGCAGAGCTGGGGGTGTCAGAAGCCTTGAGTCTTAGATTTAATTTTAGGCGTGAGGCTGTTCAGGTGTTAAATGCTAGTGACTAACCACCAACAGCAATCCCGCTAGGTGCAAAAAAGAAAAGGGACATAAGACTATGCTCTAGACACAAGAAAAGCTTGTAAGACCGGGAGAATTCACACGGCTTTCAGACAACTGGAAAAGTTCCAGGATCATGATGTCAGAGAGCAGGAGAGGCAGAGAAGCAGGGAAAGGCCAAATGTAGTACTGGAGGGGACATTAAGGAGTTATATTCTTATACCCAAAGTCAAAACAGTAGGTCTCCTGAGCTTAATATTAGAAAAGAGGGAGGGGGCTGGAGAGATGGCTCGTGGTTAAGAGCACTGACTGCTCTTCCAGAGGTCCTGAGTTCAATTCCCAGCAACCACATGGTGGCTCACAACCATCTGTAATGGGATCTGATGCCCTCTTCTGTTGTGTCTGAAGACAGCTACAGTGTACTCATATACATTAAATAAATCTTTTTTAAAAAGAAGAGGGAAGATCACTAGCTCCAGATGTTTCTGCGGGAGACGGAAGAAGCCGGGCCACTGTGCCAAGTCAGTCAGTGTTCCACTGTAAGTTGCCCACTGACATAGTACAGATCCCAGTCCACCAGGCACCCTCCAGGTCTTCAGCACAGATGGGGACTCCCGAGGCACCCCTCCTGGTGGGCCAAGCAGACCCTGGGCCTCAGTCTCTCCAGACTACAAACAGACATTGTTGGACTATGCTGATCTCATAAATTCCTCCTTTGTGTTGTATAGTTTTATTTATTTTTTTTTTTTCAGTTTTGTTCCTCTAGAGAACTCGGACTAATACATGGGCGAGAATCACTAAATACAGTGTAGAATTCTAGATTGGAAAGAAAAGACTGGACAGACTATTGAAATTCAAGCACACCCTGGCGCTTGGATGGTAAACTTATCATGGTGCCATTGTCCTGGGTTTGGTGTGTTGCTGATGCTCCAGAGGAGAACCCCTCATCTCCCGTGTGAGCAACTCCATTCAAAGGCCTCAGTCACCAGGACAAAAACAGCCGTGAAAGCAGGAGGAGTCTGACTGACAAGAGGAGGGGGATGGGCACAAGTGGGAGGGGATAAGTGAGGTCAAAAGGTGAATGTGATCGGAATACACTACACACACAATGAGATTGGCACAGAGAATCCAAACGTTGTAACTAACCCGACAACCGTCTGAGGTGCCTATTTAACATATCGAAGCAGACCTGGCCAACAAGTTCTCCCAGCATCCCTCAGTCCAGTGGAGGCCTCCTGACTGCTGTACCTAGTTCCCCTCTCTCCTCTCTCCTCCCCTCCCCCCTCTCCACATGTGGCTCAGCTCAGGCTGGTCAAGGGCTCTCCAGACTCTCCCAGATGTCCTCACCTCCACTGTGCTCCCCCTTTTACCTGCAGTAAGCCTTCTTCTCCACCATATCTAGGACCAGTCATGTTTCCTTTCTTCTCCTTTTTACTCCTTCCCCTCCTCCACTTAATATATGCTAATAAAATAACTTTTTAAAAAATTTAAAATAACAAGACCCTTTGAAAAAAACAAAAATAGCACAGATTAACTTTCCTAGTTACCTAGCACCCAAATAAACTGAATCTTTACTCATCATAAATTGTTATTTTTTTTTTTAAATCAAGGTCTTTGATTTTTCAGTTTACTTCTTGTTTTACTATTCGGAAGAACGGTGTAGCAGGCTATACAAACCCTGGGGCCAACGGCCTTTCAGATTGCTGTAGCCTGCCGAAATTCTGGTCTTGGAATTTAGCTCTCCTTTTTCTCCCATCTAGGTGTTTCATGTTCAGTCCACTCTGTGCCAGCAACAGTGTTTATTTTTATCCTGTTTATTACATCTGTTTTGTTTTAATTTCAGTGGCTTCGAACGCAGTCTAGAAAAGAGCCTAAACTGCAGGCACAGACCTAAGATCTCAGATTGCTGGGGGGGGGGGGGGGGGACTTCTGTTCTCTGTGCTTATAAAAGGCTTCGTTTCTCCCTTTAAAAATCCTGGCTGATGGGACGTCATTAAGATGTCTCATTGATAAAGGCTCTTGCTGCTTAGCCCGACGACCCGAGTTCAATCCTAAGACCTCTATGATGAAAGGAGAGAACTGACTCCTGAAAATTGTCCTCTGACCTCCACAAGTTCCATGGAGGACACACGCACACACAGACACACACAGAGACACACACACACACAGAGATACACACACACACAGTGTGTGTGTGTGTGTAAATAAATGTAACTTTTAAAAACCTATAGGATCATAGCTGAAAGTTGAGTGTGTTAAAACAGAACTTTGTAATCTTAGCATTTGGGAGACTGAGGCAGGAGGTTCAACCACTCAAGGCGCCATCTAGGTTATATAGTAAGTTTGGACAATCTTGAACTACATGAGACTCTGTCTCTGACTGACAAGCGAACAAACAATAAATATATTTTTAAAAATCCTGGTTAATTTAAAAATAAATATATTTTTAAAAATGTTCTAGAGCTTCTCAAAAACCTAGCCGGTGGAATAATGCTCAGCTCAGACTGCTGGAACCTATAAGCCTCTTGGGAACTCCCCCACCCTCTCACTGGGGGTTCATGGGGGTGTGAAACAGCCCAGGTCTGTCATTCTTACCAGCCCTGGGCAGCTACAGTGGGCTCACTCCCACAGGCAGGCCATGGCATAGGTGCCCAGTCACATCAGCCAACACTCACCAAAACAGAACTTTGCACCTCTTACAGGGAATTTGGATTGAGGCTTTTGTTTACTGTCCAATACATTCAGAGCAAACAGACAAAAACAGATGACAGAACTGTGTGACAAGTTACAGTGGCCATCACCTACTATGTGTCCTTGACTGACTTGTGGCCATCACCTACTATGTGCCCTTCATTGGCTCTCAGCCAAACAACCCTCAGCAGTGACCTTGCCAGGACAGCAGCTGTCAGAGTCTGTAATGGCCAATGTGGCATTTCCTATGCCACAAAGACCACCCGATGTTAATGTATTACTTACTTCTCTTGTAGTTTGACAGACTAGCCAAGATAAAAGTGACAGAAGAAAAATGTGAGTTGTTCATTGTTTTGGAACTGTCAGTCCATCGTGGCAGAGAGGACATCAGAGAGCAGGGCGTGGTGGCCATTGCCTGGCCAGAAGTCAGAGAAAGGACAGGCATCTAGGGACCCTTTGAGGTGTGCCCTTAATGACTTACTTCCTCCAGTAAACATGACCCCAGAATAGTACCACAGGCTGAGGACTAAACATTCAATCACAAGTATGAGGGACATTTTGTATTTAAACCACAATATTCCACCCCAGTTCCTAAGGATTCGTGATCATCTCAAATGCAAAATACATTTAACCCCTCTCCAACTGTCCTACAGTCTAAGTCCAAAGTCTCCTCTAAGCTGTGATACTCTGTAAAATGAAAAAGAAAGTCACATAGTCCCAAGATAACCTGTGCAGAGAAAGCATTACCATTCTAAAGGGAGGGATCAGGGTGTCAAAAACAGGACAGAGACCAACGAGAGACCAAACCCCAGCAGGGCCAACATTACATGCCATAAATCCACATCAAGCCCAGGGTATCTGGTGGCTGATGTGAGCCCTGACAACTTGGGAAGCCCCGCCTGCTCCTATTCACTGACTGCAGTTTCCCAAAGATCCGTTGCTGGCAAATCCTCATCTTGGATTCTCCGCTGCAGCTCAGGCTCCACGCTCCCAGCTTCATGAGGCGCTGTCTCAGGGACGCTTACAGGGAACACGATCCTGCCATGTTCTGACTAGCCTCCCATGCCTTTCCTTGAGATTCTGGTGGGATTCATGACCCCGTAAATCTTGCATGCTACAAGCCTACATAACCAGGATAGATGACACAGACTGGAGCAGCTCCCTGTGGACTACAGCGGCCCCCGAGTGCCTAGGCTTGATTAACACAGGAGAATACCTATGTCACTATGTGCAGTATGTCCTGCATATCTCAAGGCAAATGAACTAAACCTTGATTTTCTTGATCCTTCCATGGTCTGTCCAACTGTTGAGATTCTCTGAAGGCATCTTTCTGATTGTTCCAGTGCAAAATACTTGGCTTCTTTTCAATGACATGGAATCTCCTGAACAAGCAAACCCTCCTTGTCTGCGACATTAAATGTGCCCCTTTTCTGGATGAACTGAACGTTTTCCCAGCCTTTCCATTCTGCTTTCTGATCCTGATTCTCACTGTAAGCGTGCCTAAAAGCAGCTGACGATGTCCGCGCCATGTCCTGAAAGCTGTCCTGACTCGCCCTTTTCCTCCATCAAATTAACGAGTCCATTCAGCCTTACTCAAAGTTTCAGGGCATGCTGAGAGAGAAATTATTTGCAAGAATGAAACATGAATCCCCTCAGGTCCTATTTCCGGGAGAATTTTTGTTACCATTTAAAGCTCATTTGCTTGGCCATCACTGCCCACGTCTTTGTGGATGCTTTGGTATTCCGCGTTCCCACATCTGTTCGTTAAGCTCTGCTTACCAAATTCTCAGCTTCCTTTAGCTTCCCTAAACATTTCCAAATTCCTCCTCCAAACCAGAACCATAGGCCTAAGAACCACAAGCTCAGGTTAGCCACGAGAGCCATCCCCCACTTCTCTAACCCCAGTTTCTGCTTTAGTCATTTCTACAGCACCATAACCAACCTCCTGGCACAAAATCTTGCAGAGGAAGGATCCATTTTGGCTAACGGTTTCGGGGGTGTTCGTCCACATTGTGGGGCGAGTGTGACTGAGCAGAATGACTTACTTCATGGCAGCCAGAAAGCAGGAAAGGGGAGGAGACTCAGGGACCTGATGAAGATGTCTAAGTCCCTCCTCCAGTGAGCTACTTCCTCCAGTTAGGTCCCATCTCCAAAGTTTTCCAAGGTTTCCCAAAAGAGTGCCACCCTGGAGTCATCAAGGTCATGTCCAGACATAGGTCTGTGTGATATTTCATATTCAAAATGTTAATGCTTAGTGATTTATCTACATGTAAAGACACAGACCTGTGCCACCGCAGAGAGCGTTTGCTACCCCTCCAGTTCCCTAAGTATCCCAGGTAGGCTGTCATTCGTCACACCTCAGGGTGTGATGGTAATAGTGATTATAATCTTGACGGTATCTAGAGTCAGTGTGGGGGAGGGGCACTCTAGACTATGTTAAAGTGGGATGGCCCATCCTAAAAGTGGGCCACACTAGTCAGTGGGCTGGGGTCTGAGACTGGGTGAAAAGCAGAAAGCTGACTGGGTACCAGCTTTCATCTCCCTCTGCTTCCTGGCAACAGATGCCATGTGACCAGCAGCCTCACCCCTGCTGCAATGCCTTGTCTGGCATAAAGATTTTCACCAGATCCTGAGCCAAAAGAAACCTTCCCTTTTCTCCCTTCAGTTGCTTCCTGTCAGGATATTTTATCACAGTGACGAAACACATCACTAAGACACGGGGTTTATATTTCACCTCTCCTGATTCTTGCCCTCGGGTAGGTTAGAGACTTAAATTCCAAGGTGAGGCATCAGATGACACAATCAGGCTTCTGCTGGGTAAGAAGTCAAGCTACCTACCGCTTGGTCACTTTCCACAGCTGTGCCAGTGACCAGCAAGGAAGTGACTGTCCTGCCAGACAATTGATCCTAATTCTTGTGAGGAGTTAGGCTAGTGCCCAGGTGGACGTGGAAGAACAATGTCTACACTAGAACCCGGAGGACTCCCTGGGGCTCTCTAAATACTCAGTGGCTGGTCGTGGAAAGGGTACCTGTCACGGAGCAGCTGCAGTGCTCACAGAGAGCAACCTGGTTCTAGAGTGAGTGTGGAGGGAGCCGGCGAGGATGAATGCACAGCTATACCACTGTGGAAATGCTTCTTTCTCAAACCTCTTCCTCTCTTCTTCCAGGTAATTGGCCACCAACGGGGGTGGCCTTTGTCACTGAATGAACTGTTGGTTCGTCCTGCCTGAGGAAGAGATGGCAGCCCTTAGTTCTCTCAGGGAAACAGAGGTCCCCATGGTGTCGTGGAGCTGAGTCTATGGGGAGGGTACGGGCAGACCTGAGCAGCACAAGATGAGGCTGGACTGGGCCAGCAACTGGCTCAGCTTCCTAAGCTTTCTTTGGCCTCTGCCTTTGAGCCTCTTGGTTGATGCCTTAGGCCACACCAAGTTGTCCCTTACATAAAAATGTCACAGTGGAGCAGGAGAAAAAAAGGAACAGGACACAAAACTCTCCCTCTATGGACTGCTCAATAGTATGTTTTCTCATTGTGTATTTTCTAGAAAAGTCTGTGTGGCTGGCGGACAAATTAACTATATTGCCTATAGTTTGCTATGATGTGGCACCCTCTTGCTACAACTCTGGTACTGTAGCTCCTAACAGTGTCTAACTTCACAAGAAAAGTTCAGGGTAAGAAAAGAAAGTTGGTGGGCTGGCTCAGTAAAGAGCACTCACTGACTGCTCTTCCAGAGGTCCTGAGTTCAATTCCCAGCATCCACATGGTGGCTCACAACCATCTGCAATGTGATCCGATGCCCTCTTCTGGTGTGTCTGAAGAGAATGACAGTGTACTCACATACATAAAATAAATAAATAAATCTTTAAAAAAGAAAGAAAGAAAGAAAGAAAGAAAGAAAGAAAGAAAGAAAGAAAGAAAGAAAGAGAGAAAGAGAGAGAGAGAGAGAGAGAAAGAGAAAGAAAGTTGGGGCTGGTAAGATGGCTCAGTGGTTAAGAGCACTGGCTGTTCTTCCAGAGGTTATAAGTTCAATTCTCAGCAACCACATGGTGACTCATAACCACCTACAAAGGACCTGTTGCCTTCTTCTGGTCTGTAGGTTTACGTGCAGATAGAGTTCTCATTTTAAAAATAAACAAATATTTTTTAAAGGAAAAGAAAATTGAAAGGTAGCCATTTTGAATCCAGATTACATCCTGACTTATGTTCTTCTCTCTATGCGGGCTGAAGCAGACTGTGACTCACTTGTTAATTCCCACCCAACCTACCTGCCAAGTAATGTCACCGTGACTCAGTAACGTTGTCGCGAATGCGCCTATAAAAGGGAAACAAGCTAGAAAACAGAGCGGCCTCGAAGAACACTCTGTCTTGTGAGGAGGTAGGGCCTACAGACTGCAAACCACTGTTTAAAGAAGGAGAGGGCAGAGCATTTGTGGTGAAACCCTGGTTTGATTGCCAGCGTCCAAAAAAATAAATACTAATAATATTGATTAACTAATTAAGCACTATATCTAAGAGCTGGGGAGATGGCTCAGTGGTTAAGAGCACTGGCTGATCTTACAGAGAATTGATTCAGTTCCCAGCTTCCACACGGAGACTCAAACTGTTGTAACTCCAGGTCCAAGGGATCAGTATTCTTCAGCCTCCTCAGGCACTAGACACACACATGGGATACAGACTCTCACACAGGTAAATACTCGTACACTTTTTAAATCCAAAAAAGTCAGATTTATTCAATAATGACCTAATCTGAAAATCTTACATTTTTTAAATAAGATAAAATATTTAGGGGTATGGCTGTGGTAAAGCTTTTGTCTAGCATGTGCAAGGCCCGAGGCTCAATCCCAGTACTGTAGAAGACAAAGCCTCCCTAAACATGTATTGCATTGAAAAGCCAAATAAACAAGGTAAATAAATTCAGAATAAAGGGGGCCTCCACCTTATAAAAATTTATTGGGTATAAAGTAAAGCCTTATACTTTACCCATCTCACTGCCTAAATGTTATGCTTTAAGAAAAATCACTTTTAAAAAACACTCAGACCCCCCAGCAATGGGCAAAGAGACACCTTGTTGGCGGTGGTGGTCTTGTATCATCAGGGGCAGAGCAGATGGCAGTCCTTTGTTCATCCTAGCTTGATGTCTGGCTTGGTGGCCAAAGCTGTCTTATAGACACATAAAAATCAAATCAAATCCAGGCAGGCAGCTCGGGATGAGGAAGACAGAGACCTGCTGACTGCCATGCCAACCACAGACCTGCCCTCCAGCACACAGGTACCTGCTTGTCACCACACTATAAAGCATAGATGGAAGATGCCACCCAGGAGCCCGGCAGCTGCTTGGCCAGCCTGCAGCAGGAGCCACCAGAGTGTGCAAGGATGTGGTGATCAGAGAGAAGTGGAGCAGCCTGAGCATCATGAGGAGAGATGGAACTGGAGACGCAGGGTGGAGAGCGGTAGCCTGTTGTGAGTGCTCAGCCCGGCCACCTGGGGCCATGGTGAGGGCCCAGCCCGAGCTGCTGCTGAGGGCCATGTCTAGATCTGAGCTATACAGCAGCAGGGGTCAGTGTCTATGTTCATGCCTCATATTACCACTAGAGAACACTGGGACATGTCCCTGGTTGGGGTACCTGCTGGGGACCACATGGATGTCCAGCAGCTGTGATAACTGGCCTCACCATGGATGTGGTGCTCTGGAGAGCTGCCCTATCTCTCAACGGTGGCAGCGCTCAGGAGAGTGGGCCCTGTGCCTTGCCCAGGCAGCACATCGGAGCTGGCCCTGGAGCAGGGGCGTGGGTGAACCAGCCCAAGGATGTGAGTATGGAAAAGCCGACCCTGCCACTAGTATGCCATGTGATGATACAGGCACAGAGGGTCCCCCCACACCCTGACAGCTGCCCCTCGCCACCTCCAGCAGCCAGGAAAGTTTCCCATGGGGTCATAAGCTTGGGAAAGCTAGACCTGCCCCTCGCCAGCTGGAATACTCAGGAGAGCAGGCCCTGCTGTTGCCTGGACAGCACAGAGGAGCTGACCCTAGTGGTAGGGGTACAGGTGAGCCGACTCTGAGGGTGAGAGCATGCAGAACTGACCCTGCTACTGGTATGCCCTGAGGTGGCCTGTGTGCAGGTGGATGCCTCCCCCTGCCCCACTTTGCCTCTCACTACCTGCAAGCAGTTGCACCAACTGGCTCCAGGATCATGAGATCAGATGAACTGGTCCTGCCCCTCACCAGTGCAGCACTTGGGAGAGCAGGCTCTGCACCTCACCTGGGCACAGTAGGGCTGATCCTGGTTGAGGGGGGTGTAAGTGAGCCAGCCCAGAGGGTAAGAGTACAGGACAGCTGGCCTGCCACTTGTCTGGCATGAAGGTGGCATGGTTGCTAGGATGATGCCCTCCCCACCCCTCCCTTGCCACCTGCAGTAGCCAGGAGAGCTGGTCCAGGGGTCAGGACAGTGGGAGAGCTAGCCCTGCCCCCTCAATGGCTGCAATACTCAGGAGAGCAGGCCCTGCACCTTGTCTGGGCAGCACAGGAGAGCTGGCCCTGGTGGAGGGGAGACAGGTGAGGCAGATCCAAGATGTAAGAACAGGAGAGCTGGCCCAGCCCCTCGCGGGCTGCTGTACTTGGGAGAGTGGACCCTACACCCTGACTAGGCAGCACAATGGAGCTGGCTCTGGAAGCATGAGTACGGGTGAGCTGGCCCTGAGCACATGGGAACAGGAAAGCTGACCCTGACTCCTGACAATGGTGACATTGGATAGTGTCTTAGTAAGGGTTTCCATTGCTGTGAAGAGACACCATGACCAAGGCAACTCTTAGAACACTTAATTTGGGCTGGCTTACAGTTTCAGAAGTTCAGTCCATTATAATCATAGCAGGAAGCTGAGAGTTCTAGATCCTGATCCAAAGGTAGTCAGAAGACTGTCTTCCAGGCAGCTAGGAGGAGGGTCTCAAAGCCCACCGCCACAGTGTTACACTTCCTCCAACAAGGCCACACCTCCTAATAGTGTCCCTCCTTGGGCCAAGCATATTCAAACTACCACAGATGGCCTAGCCAGAGGAGTGCTTGAGAGCTCACCCTGGTGGCACAGATCAGGGAGAGCTGGCAGGCAGACTAGCTCAGGTACCACCCAGGCCCAGCTCCAGCTCTGAATTGGCCCACCTTAAAATCTGTATCATCTGCAAATGGTTGAGATGCGTGAAAGGGCCAGTCCTGCTGATCCAAAGCTGCAGGATCTCCATGACACAGGGCGATGACAGGACAACGGGGAGGAGTCCCAGTGAGGATCCGATGTCGATGCTGTCACAGAACCCAGATATCTCAAACCGGATCAATGACTTGTGGCAATGAAGGATATACTGGGGGACACTGTGACAGACTACAGCTCCCACGATGAGATGTTTACTACGCTTTGTTGTTGATGCTGGTGGTGGTGGTGGTGCGTGTGTGTGTTTTATTTGGAGGAGGAGGTTGCAGGGGCAAAGGGTAGATATGAGGATGGAGGGATAAGGGGGATTGGGCTGCATGATGTGAAACTCACAACAAATCAGTAAAAAGTTAAAAAAAGAAATCCTCAGAAGTAAGGTGACCTTCATGAACAGTAGAAGGGAGCACAGCGCCTGTCTTAGTTTCTTTTCTCACTGCTGTGATAAAGTACTTAGCAAAAGCAACTAGAGGGGGCGGGTTTCGCTTGGCTCACAGTTTGAGGGTATTATGGCAGCAGGAGCCGGAGGCAGCTGGTCACATCGTATCTGCAGTAGGAAGCGGAGAACAGCCATCCTCCAGCTCTGCCTGCTTTTCTCCTTGTTCAGCCCTGGACCCCAGTCCACTGACTGGGGCTGCCCACTTCTAGGGTGAGTCTATCCTCCCCAGTTAACCCAGTCATGACAATCTCTCACGGGTATGCCCAGTGGATTTTCTCCTGGGTGACTCTCGGCCATGTCCAGCTGACAATATTAACCATTACCTCTCTATCCCTTGTCCACTTGACAACCGAGCACATCACTCTCAAACCGGAGCATTCTTCCCGTCCCTATGGGCTCACTGCCATCTCGTAATACAAAATGCATTCGGTCCAACTTCAAAAGTCCTCAAAACCTAGCAATTCTAACATTATTTAAAAGTCCAAGTCTCATCTGAGATTCAGAGCAAACTCTTAAACTGTGGCATCTTACACAATCAAATGCAAGTTACGTCCTTGCAGTGTCTGATGACACAGGATGAACAGTCTGGACCCAGAAGGGAAGAACGGGGGCACAGCAAGGGTGGTCAGATGAAAGCAGGACTGAAACCCAGCAGGCACACACAGCAGCATCATGCCTAGTCTCTTCAGTCACGGCAGAATCATCTGGGCTCCTAAAGATTTGGGGAACCCTTCCTTTCCTCGTCTGCTGATTGCAGCACAGTGGTCTCACTCTCTGGTCAACTCCATTCCATGTCTGCAGCTTCCCCGGTCAACACCCCATGACTCTATCACTGCAACTTTTCAGTAGCTTTTCCCGGAGAATCAAACCCTAACGCACACTGTCTGGCACGATACCCTGTGATACCCTCAATCTTGCATCGTTCATGCACATGAAACCAATGCCGTGTGGCTAATACTGCCAGGTTCTGCTAGGCTGAAATGTAAATAACAGCATAGAGCCTCAAAAGGCCCCCTGCTGCTTATTCTGGATCCTGGACACCTGGCATGCACAGACTAACATATTATAGAGGTGTCTTAATCTCAAATGGATACAAAAGCATGCGGGGGGAGGGGGAGAGGCCACCAGCTGAGGGGCAGAGTTACAATGATTCTATCTAATATAGAGAAAGGACTAGAGTGGGAGAGGGGGGAGGTGAGAGGGAAGGAGAGGGAAGGGGAGGGGGGAGGGGGAGGGGAGAGAGGGGGAGGGAGGGAGAGGGAGAGGAGGGGGAGAGGGAGAGGGAGGGAGAGGGAGAGGGAGAGGGGGAGGGGGAGGGAGGGGGAGAGGGAGAGGGAGAGGGAGAGGAGGGGGAGAGGGAAAGAGAACTCAAGTATGGTAGCACATACCTTCAACCCAGCAGGGGGAGTTGGAGCTCAAAATCACAGGAGTTTCAGGCTAGCCTGGGGTACTTGAAGCCCTGTCTCAAAAAACTCACAATAAGAAAATAAAAGGAATGAAGGGATAACTAAAACCAGTATAAGACTAATCTCTCACTTCAAGGTTTTAAAGGTGCTTTTAATTGTGTGTGTGTGTGTGTGTGTGTGTGTGTGTGTATGTTGCTTACAGCTATGTCTATGTCCTACGTGCATGCCTGTTACCTACAGAGGCCAGAAGAGGATGCTGCATCCTCGGGAACTGGAGTTATGAATGGCTGTGAGCCACCATGTGGGTGCCAGGAACGGAACCCAGGTCCTCTGGAAGAGCAGCCAGTGCTCTTAACCACTGAGCCGTCTCTCCAGCCAGACTCTTCGAGTGTTTAACATGAGAACCTAACAGGGAATCTACCCTCAATGCATCTTTAGGTGCAAAACCCAGCATCATCACTGACAGGCAGTGCTGTGCAGCAGGGACCAGCACCCATTCTTCTTGCATGCCTGAAGTCTTAGACCTGTTGGTTAATGTCTCTTTCCAGCCCTTGGCAACCAGTTGTAATCTTTGCTCTGGTTGACTCAACTAGTTTAGATATCTTTTGCAAGTGGATCATGCAGTGTGTGTCTTCCCATGACTGCTTATTTCACTCCAGGTTTATCTATGGATGACACAGATGGGAGGGAGGCCCCTTCCTTTGTAAGGCTGAACGATATTCCATCATCTGGATGCACACCCTCTTTTTAAGCCTTCGTTTGCTGATGGATACAGGTTATTTCCTGTGTTTTTGGCTGCTCTGAATAATGCTGAACATGGGAGTGCTAACATTATTTTGAGGTCCTACCTTCAATTCTTTTGGGTGAATTCCCAAGATCGGGATCACTGGACCATATATAGAGACATTTCACTTTTAACTTTTTGAGGTGCCTCCATACTGGAGAGCAACCCAATTTAAAAGTGGAAAGATTTAAAAGCCAGAGCCAGTGAGACAGCTCAGTGGGTAAAGGCATTTATTTACCAAGCAAACCTGACAACCGTGTAGGATCCCTGGGTTTTACCATAGAAGGAGAAAATTCCCGAGAAACTTTCCTCTGACTTCTGCATACATGTATTTATACACACACACACATGCACATGAATACAGGCATGTACTCACAGATGCATGCACACATGAACACACATGGACACTCACACACGAGTGCACACATGCACACACGAATGCACATACACATGCACTCTCACACACACATGCACGTGCACACATGTGCGCACACACATATACCAGGCAAGAGTGCTCTTCCCTGTTCCATATACAGAGGCTGTGTATGGTCGAGAGAACCATAGACACAGGGTAGCTCCATGGAGGCCCCGCGGACAGAGGCGTGTTCATCATCAGCTCTGCCCACAGACATGCACAGACTTGCCTCCCCACAACCTCCATTCACTCTCCAGATCCATCAGAACTGTCTGCATGCAGCTCTGTAATTGCCATGTGGAGCCAGCAAACAGGAGCCACCACTTAGATTCAATCCAAAAAGTTGAGTGTCACTGTGAGACCTGACCTGGTTCATTTTCCCTGGCCTCGTTTTTTTGGCATTTAAAGTCTCCCTTGAGAAATGCTAAATAAGGGCCAAACTACAAGGACACTCCAAATATATGTACATTTTAATGAAAGTGTAACAGGAGGCTTGCAAGGCTGACTCCTCCTCCGGAAGCTCATCATATGAAATTACTTCCCAGGATATGACAGACACACTGTATAAGGCACAGCATTTTATCAAGCAACTTACATCCGCACAGCACCTCGATTCCTTTTGGGACTGTCAACAACATGACTCTGGATCCTCACACTGCCCTCAAAGTGGGCAACGAAGACATTGCTTAGCATGGTGTATTTATCACATGTGCCCACAGGGAAGTTATTGGTTAGAATCAACCCCACTTTACAGAAAGGGGAGAGTCCAGTGAAAGATAAATCTACTTCTAGCCTGTAGAACTGGTTGACCTCAGAGCAGAGCTAGGACCGTGGTACGTGATAGCTCAACAAGCTTAATTTAGAACCATCTGGTAGGCTGGTGAGACACAGCTCTGGTGGGACTCTGAGGGACACCCATCCTGAATGTGGACAGGCTGGAGACCCAGATGGATTAAAGAAGAGCAAACTGAGAAGACCAGTCAAGTGCTGGCATTCCTCTCCCCCCTTCATGGTGAACTGCTCCCCTCTACCACACTCCCAGCACTTTAATGTTCTGCCCAAGTAGACAGAACCAAATGACCAAGGGCTAAACCCTCCAGAACCGTGAGCCAAGATCAAAGCTGCGACGGTCAGGTACTTTATTGCAGAAATGAGAAAGCTGAATAATACATGTTTCTTGGTCACTGGGTCAGGCATCCCTTGAGGGAGAATACCAGAGTATGTATCCAGAAATAACATTTCACTGTATCTAGTGATAGACCGTATCTACTATGTGCAAGCTAATCCCCAAGTTCCATGAAGAACAGCCTGTCTTATTCCCATCTGGCTCAGGGTGAGCACTGGGGAGAGCTAAGCTTCAAAATGACACAAGGGCAGAGTGAACCAATGCCGGGGTATTACGCAGCCGCAGGGGAACAGACCCAGGGCACCTCAGTCCACCGCGTCAGTACCACTCACTGAGTATCCACCACACCCACCTTTGTGGTTCCACTGAGGTCCCAGAGGACCATTATGGCCGGGTGATGGCTCCGCACGGCCAGAGATCAGGTCAGAAGCCTGCCACAGCAGGCCAATGTTTCAGCTGTCCGTTTTCCCCTGAGATGTCTTGCCAAGTAGAATATGAGTGAAACATATGACTTTTGTTTGTTTACCAATGCAAAAAAAAAAAAAAAAAAAAAATGAGCCCACAAAGCCTTTTCACATCATGATCGTTGTAAGCTGGGTTGAGCCTCAGCCCTAAACTTCGACAGGCCGGATCCAAGTCCTTCCTGCATGCCCCTTGCTGTCTGTCAGATCCATCCACCCTGCCCCAGCTGCCCTTCCTCCCCTGCACAGGCCCCAGTAACCTCATCTAGAAGCACCCACAGCCTCCTTACCTACCTGTCTACCCCACTGCCTGTCTGAGACCATTCCTTTCTGAACTGCAGTCTCTGAACATTCAAAGCTTGGTGAGCCTTCTGCCATTGAGCTCCATCTGCAGCCCCACCCCTTATCTACCTCTTCTCTTTCAATAGACCCTGCTCCCAGATGTTTCCAGTCCTGCTTGAGCCCTGCTCCCAGATGTTTTCAGTCCTGCTTGAGTTCATTCCTCTGACTGCTGCTTCTATACTGCAGCCTGCCAGTTTCCTAGCCATGTGTGCCCTGTACACAGACGGTTCTCTTAACCTGTATGCTGTTGCCCCGCCCTGTGTCCCCCCGCCCTGTGTTCCCCTGCCCTGCCTTCACATAGTCCTTCTATCTAGGCATTTCCCTCCCACAGGCCCTTTCCAGCAGGCCAGTGGAACTGCCATGTTACCCCGGCAACTCCCTCACTCTGGGCTTCTCCCATCACTGCTAAGCCTGTATCAAATTCTAATTGTGTGTATAGAGTTCTCTTGGAGATTCAACTCACGTATTTAATTAATAGTGAATAAACTATAACATTAGAGGGCCCAATGCCTGTAAAGGGGAAGCTGAGTTTACACACTTATCACTGCAAATAACTGTGAAAACAGTGATCGGGTAGCACCACTGTAGAATTCATAATAGAAATAGAAAATTACCAGTATTTGTAACAAAAGATTCCCTGATGCAGATGGAGAGGTGGCTCAGCGGTTAAGAGCACTGGCTGCTCTTCCAGAGGACCTGGGTTCAATTCCCACCACACATATGGCAGCTCAGAACTGTCTGTAACCTCAGTTCCAGGGAATCTGACACCCCCCACACAGACATACATTCAGGCAAAACCTGGTTCCATTCCTAGCACCTATGTGGTAGGTCGCAACTGTCTGTGACTCCATTTCCACGGGATCTGAGGGACTCTGCTGGCTTCCACAGGCACCAGGCATATATGTGGGGCACAGATACACATTCAGGCAAAATATCCATACATATAAAACAGAAATAATAACACAAAAATGTAGGCAATGCTGGGCATCTGCACATCAAAATACAGAATAGACTTGAGCCCCACGGGCTCTTGCTGATACATATAAATTAATAGGTAAATAAATAAATATAGGATACAGGGCAATGGCTACTGAGACATGTGGAAGGGGGGTGCTAACTGAAAAATCACATGCTGGCAGTCATCAAAGCAACGGCTGATGGGTCTGAATGCCTTTGATGAAAAGCTTGTCAAGGAATGGGAGTTCACACGGCCATGTGTCTGCTCATGAAAACACCTACTGGGCTGAAGAGACACTCAGCAGCTGTGGGACAGTAAAACCATGCCAGAAAGCTCAGTGGGTAGAGCAGGTTGAGACCTGGAGACTCCATGGGCACACACCTGAGATTTAGGCGACCCCCCGCTCCCTGCCAGATTCCTGGCCTGGAACACTCCCCACCTAAGGAAACGAGACCTGTGGTCACATAGGCACAGAACAGAGTTCTCCATGCTAACGAGGGACCTAGAGGCCCCGAGGGCTTAGCCAATAAGCTTCCCTTCCCAGACATTCGTCCCTGCAAAA
This sequence comes from Uromys caudimaculatus, assembly GCA_028551405.1. Lineage (NCBI taxonomy): Eukaryota > Metazoa > Chordata > Mammalia > Rodentia > Muridae > Uromys > Uromys caudimaculatus. The sequence continues at coordinate 23,448,567 of CM052712.1, read as the reverse complement.
GGTCTTTAATCTTGGGTCCACCCTGAGAAGTTGGTTCGGTATGGTATGCGCCCATTTTCCACAATAAACAGCAATAAACGACATGGATAAACATGGACTGTCTCTTTCATCTACCACCGCCATGGGGAACATGCAGAAGGCCTTCACCTACAGAGCCACAACATAGCCGCAGCCAAATCTCCCAGAGAAGGCCCATCTGCACTCCCAGACAACCCTGCCAGGCTAAGAACAATCACCAGAGACAAACCCCCTCCCCCCCCAACCAGCTCTGGCATTCCCACATCTCAGACTGTGCTTCCCCACCTCTGGAGTGGAGTCTCAGTGCTTAGCACCTGCCTGGCGGTGGCGGTGGCAGTGGCGGTGGTGGTGGCAGTGTGGGACAAGCGTTTCTGCCTCCCAGCATCCATGCCCTGAGGCCTTCGGAACACTGACCAGCAAGCAGTTAAGAGCGTGCACTGCTCTTCCAGAGGGTGCAAGTTTGATTCCCAGCACCCACAGAGCTGACAGCTGCCTGTATCTCCAGCTGCAGAGCATCTGACACCTGCAGCACCCATATATATGTAGTATACACTCACACAGACACACAGCATACATTTGATTTAAAAAAAAAAAAACAAAAAAAACCCTAAACTTTTAAAAAACACTAATTACTTAGCAATTAAAAAAAATCACAAAACTCATTAAGTCTGCAGCAGAGAAGCCTGCCAAGCACTATCCTGGCCAAGTGATAAAAGTTACACGCTAATAATAGAATGGGAAGTCAGTGTCACATGCCTCCTGACAGGGTGTGCGAAGGAGGGCACAGTGCTGTGTTCTGCAGTGTTCCTGCCACAAAACTCAGGACCCAAATCTAAACACACGGAGACAGGCAAGAGACCCCGCAGCAGGGCCTCTGCAGCCACTGCCGTGTGTACTTACCACGGATGTCAAAATCCTGAAGAATAAAGAAACAGGAAAAATGGATCTGCTTAAAATTAATGTGCACTGTGCAGTCCTGCACTAGGTCCCATGCCTCTTGGGACCCTGGCGCGGGAGGTGGATGCAAGGTGGCCTGAGGGGAGTTGGAGCATTTTGTCATGCCTTGGGCTGTGGCATGGAGAGGATGGCCCTACTTTTAAAACTATGCACGGAAAGAGTAAATAATAATGGGACCCCATACAGCGACGCAGGCTATAATCTCAGCCCTCAGGAAGCTGAGGTAGGAGGATCGGAAATTGAGAGCCAGCACGGACCACATAGTCAGAACTTGTCTTTAAAGGAAGGCAGGCAGGGAGGAGAAAGGATGATGACCCCCACTGTGTTTCTTACCCTTAAATAGCAATACATGTAAAAACAGCACAGGCACAAGGCGAGCAGCATATTAGCCATCTGGGAACTAAATCAAAGGCACGGGAGCTCTTCACATTATTTCTCTAACTTTCCTCCAAATTTAAAATTATATCAACGTTGAAAGTATCTTCCTTGGGGCTGGAGAGATGGCTCAGTGGTTAAGAGCACTGGCTGCTCTTCCAGAGGACCTGGGTTCAATTCCCACCACACATATGGCAGCTCACAACTGTCTGTAACCTCAGTTTCAGAGGATCTGACACTCTCACACAGACATACATTCAGGCAAAACATAAATGCACATAAGATAAAAATAATTGTAAAAAATCAGTTAAAAGTATCTTCTACTTTTCTGGTTTGTTCTTGTTTATTTTATCTAATTTTATCTTATTGTTATTTTTTTAAACGCCTGTTTGTATCCTAATGAGAGAAAGACAGTATCTAGATCTGGGGAGGAGGGGAGGATCTGGGAGGGGCTTGGGGAGGGGAAACCATGAGCAGAGTATATGGTATTAAAAAGTCTATTTTCAATTTTAAAAGGTATCATCTACAAATCTGAAGGTAAGCAATTCAGGTAAGCATTAATGAATTGCAAGTGTGTGGACCTTATCTAGAAATTGTAATAAATACATAAATAAATAAATAAATAAATAAATAAATAAAAATTGGGGGCTGGGGAGATGGCTCAGTCACTAAACCGCTTGCTGTGAAGGACTGAGGCCTGTAGTGCAGGAGCCCAAAATTCATGTAATCCCAGCTTCACAAAGGCAGAGGAGGGCATCTCCCGAGCATGCCGGCCACTAAGGCTAGCTATGTCAGAGTGAGCTCTGGGCTTGACCCTGCTCAAGTAATAAGGTAGGAAGGTGATTAAGGCCGGCTCCTGACATCAGCCATCACATGCATGCTCACACACAGGAAAAGGAAAAAAGGAAAAAAAATAAAAATTATAAAGCAATGATGAAATTTAATATTAACAGGATATATGACAACTTTACAAAGTTACTGTTACGTTTTTAGACATAAAATGCATGATATACCATACACATAGAGGGCTGGTAAAGAAATGTAATTGAAAATTAAAAATAAATAAATAGACACATAGGGAAGCAACTATCAGTGAAAGTTAAAATGTCTGAGATTTGCTTCAAGTCAGGAGCCGTGGAGGCCACAGCTTGAGAGTACAGATGAGACCTACAGGCAGTGGGGGATGGGAACAAGGGGGTCATTATATAATATACCACCTCTGTATTTTAAAAATCTCCATAATTAAAAATAAGTATAATATTTTAAACCTTCTTTGCTCCAATAACAGTGGTGCCAAGTGACTCTCGTGACAATGGAATCCCCCAGAGTCCCAGGCTCTGCTCACTAAGCATCTCAGGATGAGAAACAAGGCACCAGCAAGGTCCCCAGGGCACGGGCTGCCTCTATTTTGAGTGCAGCCGTGGGCTGTGACTCTGGTTCTCCTACACAGAACATTTCAGGGTATTTGAACAGATTTTCTTTTTTTAAGTTATCACATAACCCTGGCAGCGGCTGTCACCACCTACAGAGTGCCCTGAAGCTCTGCTCTTCTTGTGTCCTTTCCTATAAGACTCAAGTATCATGAAAACAAACCAGAGAAAATACTATACCAAGCAAAGAAAATGGGGAAAGAATCAGTTACCCAGCCAGAGGGTAGAAATGCCACAACTCGGATCAATCAAGGAAATGCTTAATTCCAAATTGAACACACCAAGGACAAACATATGTTTATGTTACACAGTGAGCTTACGAATGGATAATCTATCACACACACACACACACACACACACACACACACACACACACACACACACACGGTGGCCTCTAGTGCCGCAGGTACTGACATTAATATTGGTTGAAATAATCTTATATAAAGCTGACTCCCGTGAAGCTTTAATTGAAACACAAATGACAGTTAAACTGTCAAAATACAAGAGCAGCTGTAAACCAAAGCCCCACAAGGGCGGGCAGGCACAGTTTGCATTGGAATCATCTGCTCCCAGTCAGCATGGCGTTCCCTGAGGGCTGCTGGACCCCGGGCTAAGCCCTCATCTACAGCAGGGGCCAAGCCTCTGGGGAGGCCACTGTCTTGGGTTCCCATGGCACTGCACACCTGTGAGCATCACGTCCCTCCACCAGGCGGACTGAAAGAAGAAAGGATAGGGAAGTCTGCCACAGACAAGGGTCTCCCCGTGACGAGATCCCTGAGCTACAATAGGTCAGTGCACAGCGTGGCCACTTCCCAAAGAAGCCTCCAATGGGCCTTCTCATCCTTCACCAACTCTGTTTTCCAGAGCTGTGGCAGCTAAGAGGAATGAGGGTGGCAGTCAGGCTCTGAAGAGCCAGACGGGCTTTCATCCTGAGCAACGCCCTTGGCACTCCGAAGCATCCTTTTCACCGGTAAAACAGTTACCACATACTTTGCACTGGGGGTGGAGGGGTGTGTCTTTGTTTTTCCAATCTGCAAAGCAGGGCTGTTCACCGGTAAGGAGAGAAGAAGGAGTCTTGCAGTCTTCCTTCTCTCTGAGCAAGACCTCCGTGTGATCACGAGGATCCTGTACGCACTGGGTAGGCATCTCATGGTTCCTGCCTTGCTCTGTCATGTTTCCTTGCCCCTAGGAAAGCTAGTGGCCATGTTGAGGGGAGACTCAAACAACCCTTTAGAGACCACAGGGAAAGAGCCAGAGGCCTCCTGCCAGCCACTCACACTCTCTGCCAGCATGTGAGTCACTGCCCTTAGAAGTGGGGCCTCCAGCCTCAGTCAAGCCTTTGGATGAAGCAGCCTCATGACAGAGTCCAAGCCAGAAGCACTCCAACTATCCACCCACTCATGAATTTCTGACTCACAGAAACCAGGAGATAATGCTTTTTGCCTTCAGCTTCCAGATTTTGAGGTGACTTGTCATGCATCGATGGGTAATCCACAGAGACACTGAAAGAACCTCTCTGAGGCAGTCCAGCCCTGTGGTAGGACAGCAACATCCCAGGACAGGTTCCTAGCTCAGCGCAACACCCAGCGCTGTGGAGGGAACGCTGGCTTGTCCAAGAGAGTAGAGGCTTCTCTGTCACATGAGCCACTATTGTGCTCAGAGGATGGTGTCAATGAGGATGAGCAAAAGTATGGTTGGTTTGATGACTCTTCCAGGCAGGAGCAGGAGCTCAGGGGTGCAGCACGAGCCTACCACACAAGAAGCTCGGGGTTTGGTCCTAGCATGTGTGCACGTGCGCGCGCGCACGCACACACACACACACACACACTTTCCTACCAAGACATTCTTTTGCCCCATACCAGGGACCTGGAAAATCTCATCAGCTTCCCAAGACCGATGACACCTCTGTGCAGTGTGTGGCTGATGGCGTGAGGTGACTTGGAGCACACGTGGAAGCCTGGAAGCTAGAAAGCTGTCATGGGCGCAGGTGAACTGAGGGAGGGGGATGGTTGAGTACAGGTGAGATGAAAGTAGGGAGTGGGAATTCCAGGGACAGGGGACAGAAAGATCCAGGCTGGGCGGGGTTAGAAGGGATGGGGAAGAGAAGGAGACAGATGTGTTAGCTAAAACTAAGGAGTCTGGAAAAGCCATATGGAAACACAATAATTTACAAGCAAGCTAAAAATATAATTTAAGACAGGAGTGGTAGTGCACGCCTTTGGTCCCAGTGTTCTTCATGGGAGGCAGCAGCAGGAAGCTCTGTGTAAGTTTGGGGCTAGCCTGGTCTAACCAAGAAAGCCCCAAGCCTCTTTCTTCTCTTCTCCCCCCATCTGACTCAGGATTTTGGATAAAGATACCCTGCACGCGCATGCAAGCTTCTCCCAGAAAACAGGGGTTAATACATGAAAATCTGAGGCTGGAGAGATGGCTCAGAGGTTAAGTGCACTTGCTCTTGCTGAGGACCCAGGTTCAATTCCCAGCACCCACATGGTAGAACACAATCATCCACAATTCTAGTTCCAAGGGATCAGACACCCTCTTCTGGCCTCTGTGGGCCCCTCATGCTCATGGTGCACATACATACTGATACATAGAAAACACTGATAGATAGAAAATAAAAATGAATAAACCTTTACAAAAACTAAGGTGAAAATTTCAGTGCCAGGTGTGACGTATTTCCCTATGAGTTATATGCTAAGGAGGCCATGATAGAGAATCAACCTGGAAACTTCCTTCCTGTTGGCTAGCTTCCGTGGCACTAGGAGGTGTCATACAGGCACCATGGGATTTCATCAAGGGGCATACTCAGCAGTACTGACCTGCTGCGAGGCCAGGTGTGACCACAGGCACAAGCTGCCATCACAATTACAGGGGTAACCTTGTCATTGAATTTGAAGCACTCTCATAGGAGGGAATTCAAGCCTAGTACTGGAAACCTGGGCAAAAGCCCATGGCTGAGGAGGTCGCAGGCCCGGGGGCAAGCACGGCTACTGTTACTACTTACATGTTATCTAACTGCCTTCTAAACTTTTACGTCGATGCTCATAGATTAGTGTTGCTTTCAACCTTGATCAGAGAAGTTTCTTAGGCAATAAGCAGCAGTCAGTGCAGAGACTCATAACTAGTTACAGTACTGAGCCCGAGTGACTACTGAGTACTTACTCTAATGGGACACCTACACCACACCCGCCCCAGGGAACATCACAGAAGAGGGGGTAGGAAGAACGTAGGAGGCAGAGGGTGGGGAGAGATTCGGTAAAATGCTACAAAGGGGCTATTGCATTCGTGAACACACAGCAGCTGTGGCCATCTGCACAAGAGTCACACAAGATCAAGCCAGTCAGTCAGTGACTCTGGTGTGAGTGTGGGAGGGGCCCATGAGGCTCCACCCGAGCAGAGGAGCTTTGGGCAGCTGAGGGTTACTGGGGGAGGGGAGTTCTTCCTCCCTCGGGGTGTGGCTGCTGCTGGGTTTGCCCGTGATGTGCAGGCAGCTCTAGCTGCACTTAAGGAAGAATGGCCCACGAGGGAAAGGGGTTCATGTCAGAGTGCATCTGCAAAGGCTGGGGCCGTCGGCTGTGAAATGTGGACCAGAACGACAGCTGCATGCCTGCTGTGACCTCTACTCTTCCTCCTCTACCCTGTCATCATGGTGGAATGACATACCTCACCAACCCCCTCTGCCTCAGCCCCCTGCAGGTACTCAAGACTAACCCACTGCTGCTCGAAAACTGAGTTTAAACCATAAAGCTGACTGATCTAGGAGCACAGCAAACTGAGGATTCAGTTCTGTCTTTTGTCAGGGTGCACACACAGTCCGTTGTCACTGGGGCGTGGTGGTGGAGGAAGAGGTCCACTGGGCATGATGCTAGAGAGAGACAAGAGGCTTACGGTCAGCCACGGTTACGTAAACACAGATGCACAGGGAATGGAAAGGAGACCTAAGCCAAAGTGCACACCTCTGTCAGCCGTGTTCCAAGGACTCGGGAGTCTGCCATCGATGCCGCCCGCCTTCTCACCAGCTGCCACCACACGCTCACTCACTCAGGGAGTGAAGATGCGGCTGAGGGGAGAGAACTTGCCCAGCAAATACACTGCTCTGAATTTGGTCCCCAGCACTTCAAAAAAGGGGGATAAACGTCATGAAGTGAGATTTACAGGAGTAAAGCTCCTGCTGCACGGAGTTTGGATCCGAGTTCGGGTCTCTCTAGCACCCACTTACATGCCGGGTGGGCATGGTGGCGCAGAGTGGACACTGGGGGACTCCAAGGCAAGCTGACTTGCTAGATTGAATAGGTGAGTTTCTGGCTCAGTGAAAGACCCAGCCTTACTATAGAGCATGATCAAGGAAGACACTTGAGGTCAACCCCAGGCCTCCACATGCATAAGTACACACCCCACACATACAAACACATGAGAGGGGGGAGGAGATGGACAGGCAGACAGAGAGACAGAGACAGACAGAGAGACAGAGAGACAGAGACAGAGAGAGACAGAAACAGAGAGAGACAGAGGGACAGACACAGAGAGAGAGAGAGACAGAGACAGAGAGGACAGAGAGACAGAGACAGACAGAGACAGACAGAGAGAGACAGAAACAGAGACAGAGAGAAACAGAGGGACAGACAGAGAGAGAGAGACAGAGACAGAAAGAGATTTGAGAACAGACCTTAGAGATCTGTCTCCTTGGATTTATGCCCCACCCCAACCCACTGTTCCAGAGAACAAAAGAGCAGTTGAGCCCTGACAGCAGCAGTGTGTCGTTCTAACCAGCATGGTGATTTTCAGGAGGCTTTCAACCCCAAGTATGTGCTCTAGGGACCTCTGATGTGCCAGTGCCAAGGAGGGTCTCAGAAAACAGAGCTGGAGCAGGGCAGTGGTGGCGCACGCCTTTAATCCCAGCACTTGGGAGGCAGAGGCAGGTGGATTTCTGAGTTTGAGGTCAGCCTGGTCTACAGAGTGAGTTTCAGGACAGCCAGGGCTACACAGAGAAACCCTGTCTTGAAAACACCAAAAAAAAAAAAAAAAAAAAAAAAAAAAAAAAAAAAAAAAAAAAAAAAACCACAAAAAACAGTGCTGGGACTCTTGGCATCCCCATGGTAGGTCTGGAGCCTTATCTGGTCATCTGCAAAAATTAACTCAGAAGCTGGGTGTGGCTCGGGGGAGAGCAAATGCTTAAGGCTCTGCATCTAATTCTAAGGCTTCCATTTTTTTTTTTTCAACTCAAAATGGAGTAAAGACCTAAATTTAAGATCTAAAACTATAAAATTCTTAGAAGAAAACGCAAGGAAAAGGGCTGGCTTGAGACTTGACTTTTCCAGGACATAACACGGAAGCAGCAGCAGGAAGCAGACAGGTGGACCAATGCACACAAAAACTGCAAAGACCACCCACAAAGCAGGAAAGAAACATCTTCAAACCAGGTGGAGGCTGTGGTCCTACACACCACCGACAACAAACAACTGATTTTAAAATGAGCAAAAGTAGCCAGGCAGTGATGGTGCAAACATTTTTTTTTTTCTCTTTTTCCGAGACAGGGTTTCTCTGTGTAGCTCTGGCTGTCCTGGAACTCACTCTGTAGACCAGGCTGGCCTCGAACTCAGAAATCCTCCTGCCTCTGCCTCCCGAGTGCTGGGATTAAAGGTGTACACCACCACCACCCGGCTGGTGCAAACATTTAATTCCAGCACTCGGGAGGCAGAGGAAGGCAGATCTCTGAGTTCGGAGGAAAAGCGCTATCTCCATCACTAAGGTGAGGCTCTGAGCAGGGGGTGTGCATCACACAGCCCTGGCATCAGATCTCAGCTCAGACACCCACTTACAGGGCTGTTGCTCTAGGACCTGTGTCAGCTTTCTCATTTATAACCATAGATTTCACCATCTTTCTCTCTGGATTGTCATCAAATGGGAGTAACACGTGTGTGAGAACCACAGACTCCATTACGGGATGCTCAGATTTGGTCCTTATTAAATCTAATGTGCTACAAGAAGGGAGGTACAGGGGTCTGGTTCAGTTTTCTGTAATACATTGAAGTTTTCTTCCAAAAGCCAAAGGCAGGACAGTTTTTGCCCAGCCCATAAAGACAGAAGGAAGATTTGGAACCTCTGTTCCTCCGCTTTTCAAAGGTTCTTACAGCCATGAAATACAACAAACATTCAAAAGCAAAATCCCACCTCCACGGCTTCATCTTAACACAAGTCAACCATGCAGTCTCACAATTGAGGCCTGAGATGCATTCATGATGGCTTTACTGGAGTATGGGGGAAGGTGTGGAGGATGCAGGTCACTGGGGGAGGCCCTTCTCCTCTGCTTCCTGTCTACGATGAGGTGAAAGTTCTCCTCTTCCTCCTCCTCCTCCTCCTCCTCCACCTCCTCCTCCTCCTCTTCCTCCTCTTCCTTTTTGTCCTCCTCCTCCTCCTCTTTGTCCTCCCCCTCCTCCTCCTCCTCCTCCATCTCCTCCATCTCCTCCTCCTCCTCCTCCTCCACCACCACCTCCTCCTCCTCTTCCTCTTTGTCCTCCTCCTCCTCCTCTACCTCCTCCTCCTCTTTGTCCTCTTCCTCCTCCTCCACTTCCTCCTCCTCCTCCTCTTCCTTTTTGTCCTCCTCCTCCTCCTCTTCCTCTTCCTCCTCCACCACCACCTCCTCTTCCTCTTTCTCTTTGTCCTCCTCCTCCTCCACCTCCTCCTCCTCTTTGTCCTCTTCCTCCTCCTCCTCTTCCTCCTCCTCCTTTTTGTCCTTCTCCTCCATGCCCTAAGATTCACTGACAACCCAGCCTTGACCAAAGAACCTTTCTCTCTCCTTCTGCCAAGGGTTTGGCGTTGGGCTCAAGTGACCTTCTCAGACACACGCGTCCTGGACCCTTCTCTCCCATTCCCGCTGGCCCCCATACACACATCTCTATCCAGGACCCTTCCCCTTCATCCTGGACTCCTCTCCTCCATCCTGGTGCCCTCCCAGCAACCCTGGATTTCTCTTCTCTGTTCTGGACCCCTCTCTTCCATCCTGGACCCCTCTTTTTCACCCTGGACTTCTCCTCTCCCAGATGAGGTACCTTATTCCCCCAGAGACCCCATAACTCCCCCTGGACCACTGCAGTGGTCCTCCCGAGCTACTGAAATCGTTCAGGCTGAATATTGAGTCCTTTTTTTTCTCTTTCCTCCTCTCCCTCCCTCCACGTGTGTTAGTATGGGTACACATATATGTGCACATGCATGTAGGGACGAGGTCAACCTTAGGCGCTGTCATCTACTTTGAGGGTAAAGGATCTCTCTCATTGGGTGAACTCCAGGTCAACCTAAGTAATCTGGTTAGCGAAGGATCTACCTGTCTCTACCCACCTAGTGCTGGGATTACAAACCTGGGTCACCACGTGCAGACTTTTTAAAATGGGGATTCTGGGGAATCGAAAAGCACTTTACTGACTGAGCCACCTTCCCATCTCCTCGGCCTCCAAGTGTTGGGTCTTTATAGCACAGAAGAGATGAATATCACAAAGCACTTTTTTCTTGCTTGATTACTTTTTTACCCAGGAGATTGAGCCCAGGGCATCACAGATGCTAAGCACACACGCTACTGCTAAGTTGCACCACTAGCCTATGAAGTGTGTTCTCTAGAAAACACTTCTCTGACATTTGAGAGTCTCCGAAGTTCTAGGCATCCCAGAGGGTCCTACATGGTAAAGACACAGCCCCTGCTGTGGTGTGGGAGAGGAAGCAGGGCCAAATGCCACTACAGGGAATGACATCCCGATTCCTCTGGATCATTGCTAAGGAACCGGATAGATCCAACCCAGGAACACCCAGGTGACCTTGGTATGATCACCAGGCCAAGATTTTGGCATCGAGTACAAAGCACCCTCCACCCTAGGCAGTGGCTGGTGTGAAGTCCTAGGAGAATAAGAAAAGACATACAGTTGTGAGGGGATATGAGGCCCAGGAAGAGTTGGAGCGGAACCGCTGGCACGGGCGGGCAGTGAGTGCTGTGTGTACCTGGTGAACTCAGGAAGGCACAGCCCATATGAGAGCAGTGCCCACAGTTCCATCAGAGGACAACACGGTGTGGCAGGCAGTGTCCCCTGCCAGCTCTGCAAGGCCATCTGCTCCTATTTGGTTTCAGGCAGTGGGCCAAGATTGCAGTCAAAATGGGAGGGGTCGAATCAGTGTGAAATATGTAGAGGTATGACCCAGGAGGAGGACCCAGGAGGAGCTGATCAGAATGCACAGGAAAAAACAGTTTGATGGAGACATGGGGAGGCTTCAAGTACAAAAGAAAAGGACCAAGTGTGGCCCCAGACTCCTGAAGCCACATCTCTGTGGTGGCACCTGCTCTGTGATTCAGCACAGTCTGTGATCAAGCTGCCTGTTGGGCTCAGGGCTGTCAGTTTCCAGCCTGCCTGTTTCCCCTGCTGGTTTTCCACTTGAGATACACAACCTAGCAACCTCACTCACCTTCTCTACTACCTCTTCCCCTCCCCCTCCTCAGTCTCTCCTTCTTATCCTTCCTTGGTTTTTTTGTTTTGTTTTGTTTTGTTTCTGTAGGGAGAGTGGCAGACAGAGAGCTTCAGACTAGATAGACCACGTGTGGACCCTACTAAGTTGGTACAGTGGATGAGAAACGCACTCCTAAACGTTCCTGCATTTGAGCACTGGGCCTCCAGTTGGCCATGGTGCTTGGGGAGGTTATGGAAATTTTAGGACCTAGAGCCTTGCTGAAGGAAGCATGTCACTTGAGCGTTTATAGCCACGCCCCTCTTCCAGTTTGCTCTCTCCATTTCCGGTGTGTAGATAAAGATGTAACGAGCTAGCTTCCTACTCCTGCTGCCAGGCTGTCTGTAGGGAGCTGCTGCCACGCCTTAAAGATGGCGCCGGTTTCCTGCCTGACGCCACCCTGCAGGTGGTAAACATTATCCTTATGGCTGTGGGTGGTGAATTACATAGCTTCCGATTTAGAGTAGCCTATCTGCAGAACCTACGTGGTGGATTATGGTTGGAGGATTGTAGACTATTTAAGGGAGAATGGGAAGGGCAAAACAGCAGAAGAAAAAAGGTAAGAAGCAAGCTTGTACAAGGGACCTGAATAAACTGCTTGAAGAAGATCTCAGTCGTTGCGTCTTTCTTGCTGGTCGAGGAGACGCGATGGCTGTCCCCATGTACACACACGGTCTGGACCCTCTCTCTGGAACCATTAACCAAAATAAAGGCTTTTTTCTGAAAGTTGCTTTTGGTCATAGCAACAGAAGAGTCACTAATATAGTTTGGCATATGTGTTGATCTGATCAGAAGCAAGGGGACATCGCATCACTCAAAGCCGAGAGGAAGCATTCACTGTCCTTGAAGCAGAGTGAGGGTTAGCCCTCACCATGCCTGGTATCACTGAGGTTTGTAAGGAGGAGGAATTCCACACGCGAGCCAACAAGGATTCACACACAGGCTCGAGGCTGCTCACCCTTCCAAGGGCCTGCTTCTATAACCAGTCCTGGATTGGAGTCTGGATTGGAGCTTTGGATTTGGAGGCGGGGTGAACTGGAAATTTAAGGGTTCTTTGGAAAGCATACATGTGAAGGAGTGTTTTCCTGAAGCAGACACAGGTGAAAGGATGTTTTTCATGTGCCAAAGCAAGCACATGAAAGGAGACATGATAAAGGATTCTCTGCTACCAATATGAATGTATTGGTCCGCCTTACACTGTATAGTTGAGCTCCATTTGTTGTGGCTCCATACAGAGAAACACACCAAAAAAAAAAAACCTTCTGGTGGTATGCTGGTGGCTTCTTGCCGCTTCTGTGGACTCAGGCTGATTGGCAGAGTGATGTCAACTGATACAAACTCACGAGTTTTGCTAAGACAGACTCACAAGCTGAAGCACGTGATGTTTGGGGGGAGTATAGACAGGACTCAACAGACTGTGAGAAGGGCTCCTTGTAGAGCTAGCTCTGCAGTGCTTCTAGGTCATCACTGAGAGAAGCACAGCAAAGAACTCCTGGTGTCCCTGCTGACCCTGGTCCTTCCTGCTGACTCGTGCAGAGGCTGAGACCTGCCTCTTCTAGGTCGTGCTGTTGCTGCTGATTCTGTTTGCTATCCTGACTCTACTGAACTGGACTGCTGGTATATTCGTGAAGTATGTGTGAGTGGATGGAGCTGCCCCTGCGGAACTGTGAACTGAGCTGCTGATTTCCTGACAACACAGATGGGATTTGCTCCAAAGAACCTCTCTAAACAGGTCCACTCCCCCTCCCCCGATATCCTTTCTTTTCCACTGCCTCTGGTGGATGGTGGGCTAAAGGGAGGTTAAAGCATTTAAGAACCATCATTAAAAGTCGGCTTTGAAAAATGAAAGCTACAGTGGGGGTGGGGGAGCTTCCTGCTGATATTTAATTGACAGTGATGCTCACTCTGTTGATATAATGTGGTATACGTTGATCCCCTATGGGAATCTGGAATTTGGGTACAGGCTAGACAGGGGTCTTGAATATGTGCAGCCCATGGCCCAGACCTTGGGCTGAGAAAGAAGCCTGCTGTGGTGGCAGCATTTCACTCCTGTTGTCAAGCACCACTGCAGAGTTGGCTGTGTCTCCCATGACTCCACTGAGCTGCAGAAGCCTGAACCACGGGTGTGTGCTCCCTGGACTCCGCCCTATTCCTCCTTCTCTTTGTTTGTTTTTCTGATCTACATACTTTTGGTGCATAGTTATTGTAAGGCTACTGGCGTGCTGCAGCTTACTAAGTCCTCCTCGTGACTCACCACACCTAGGGTTTGATGGACCCAGGGGCCCAATGAGGATGGGAGCGGGGAGACATCTGCAGGGTTGAGTCCTGGTACTGCTCCTGAGCCCACACTTCCTACTATGCACAGGGAAGGCAAAGCCATGCACCTTTACTACAGAAGATCTCACAAATGAAAAGAAGGCCCTGTTAGCCAGGAGGAGCGGAGGAGAGAGGCCTCTCTGTGCCTGTGGTCTGCTTCCCATGAGTCCTTACATATGTACCACACAGAAGTCAAACAGGCCCAAGGCTGGTTTCAAGAGCTAAACGCTCGTGATAAACATCCTTTTAAAAACTTAAATTTTGCATATTATCCCTTTATTCATGGACAACTTCACAAAGTGACAAGTCACCCCTGTGCAGACTACATACGCATAAACACTCATGACTCTACAGAAATACCAATGGCCCAGAGACTGGAGAGAGGGCTCAGTGGTTAAGAGCACTTGCTGCTCTTGTAGAGGATCAGAGTTCAGTTTCCAGCACCCACATCCGGCTCACAATTGTAACTCTGGCTCCAGGGGATCTGACACCTCTTCTGGCCTCCATAGGTATCAGCACACACAAATACAGAGAGAGAGAGAGAGAGAGAGAGAGAGAGAGAGAGAGAGAGAGAGAGAGAGAATATTCTCTAAAACAATAGGCCACAAAAATAAGCTACCTGTTCACTGAGTCACCGGTTACACCTTTAAGGCTGCTGACATATTGTATCCATGTTTCCTGTCACTTTCTCAGTGCTCCTGGCTTAAGCCTGCATTCTCCACAGTATCTGCCCAATCTTTTTTCAATAAACAAACTTCTTACATAGGAAACAAGGTTTTTTGTTGTTGTTGTTTTTCTTGTTTGTTTGTTGTTTTTGTTTGTTTGTTGTTCTCTTTTTTTTTTGAGACAGGGTTTCTCTGTGTAGCCCTGGCTGTCCTGGAACTCACGCTGTAGACCAGGCTGGCCTTGAACTCAGAAATCCACCTGCCTCTGCCTCCCAAGTGCTGAGATTAAAGGTGTGAGCCACCAATGCCCTGCTTTTTTTTTTTTTTTTTTTTTTAAAAAACAAAAAACACTTGCCTTTTTAAAAACCCATTGATTCACAGCCACTCACAGACTAACCAAGCTAAGATACAATTACAGAGGCAAAGCACAGGCTAGAAAGACGCCAGGCTTGGTCATGGTGTCCTTGTGACAGACAGAGCTGTCTTGGAGATGCTTAGGGACACACCCTGTAAGTTCTTAGGGGATGAAGGCTCATTCCTTGGTGTTATCAGAAGCCATGGAAACGAGCACCAAGGCAGGGAGGCGCTGACCAGGACAGCGGCTGGAAGCCAGGGTGCTAGTTAAGCAGAAAGCACACTAAAGCCATGATGAAGCATCAGGGTGAAGATGGGGACTACAGGAGAGACATCCAGGCCTGGGAATTCATTCCATCTGGTGTGGAGGGAGGGGGGAGGGGGGAGGGAGGGAGGAGGGAGGAGGTAACAGCATGACTCAGGTTTTCAGCTATTCATGGAAAGAGGAAAGTTCAGAGGAGGTTGCATGGAGAAAAATCACAGTTCCTGTCACCAGAACTTGTTCAAAATGTCGGCATGCACAGCACACCTCCGAAGCATCCGTGTCCATTTATCACTCTCTGCAGCATGTTTATGCTAAATGCTACACAAAAACACCTCAAGCAAACCGCACACACTGTCACGGCCACACGGATGCATGTCTATGCATTCCTTCTCAGCCTCTTAACGCATGAGACTGAGCATTTCATACTGACTCGACTCCAGTTGAATCCGACACGATCGGGCCTCAGTGCCTTAACCACAGACATGCAAGCGCTACGATTCCAGAGGCGCTCTGCTGTGGATGGGCTTTTGGCTCTCCATTTCTCATCAATTAAGTATTATCAAAAATGATACTCTTTTTGGGGGCCCAACCTCCACAGGAGTTGGCTCTGGAAAGTCGAGCTCACTGGAGAGATAAATGAACACGTGATTCATCTGGGGGCTACCATGCGTTCTGAGCCATTTTGTTACCTGAACCCACTCTGAAATGTGTCTGGCTCTTCAAATATGCAATGGTCTTCAGCCAGAGAATTTAAATTGTATTCTCACTTGAACGCTGCCTTTTTTCTCCAAGATCTAGACCAGTGGTTCTCAACCTTCCTAATGCTGGGGCCGTTTAATACAGTTCCTCATGTTGTAACCCCCAATCATAAAATTATTTGTTGCTACTTCACAAATGTAATTTTGCTACTATTATGAATCGCAGTGTAAACATCTGGTAGGCAACCCCTGGGGGCAGGGGTCACAACTCACAGGTTGAAAAACACGGCTCTAGACTAATGCTTTGAGGTCTTTCTTACTAACTAATTAGTCATTTCTGAGGATAGATCAGAATGGACAATAAAAACATTTTTTAAATGTTTCAATCTGAAATTGTCCCCTGAGAAACAAATGCCATTTATGGGATCAAGCAAATAACTGTCACACAACACAGGATTCTGTCTCACTTTGTCAATTTTGTGAATATGAGAAAGGTCACGCTGGTGATTTCATTTTTCTATTACGACTTGTTGGGGTAAATACCTTTGAAAATTCTGTATCACTTATGAATTCTTCCCTAATTTCATTTCATTAAATGTTCTCTGTGAGACAAGAAGTAGGAACGAAACGCTTACAACGGGAACTATCACCACCACCACCAACCTGGCATGTGAAGCTGTATTCCTGGGTGGTATCTGAGCAGACACATAATTAGGGGTACTGGGTATCCTCTTTATCTTACCACATCATTGGAAAGAAGGAAAACCGTGCACAGTGACCCATACCTCCCAGAAATACCACTTACACGTGATAGTATTTACAAGCAGCATCCTTTGACTCCTGGTAACAGGAATGTCACTGTGCCCATCTGTTGACTTAGGCACTGTGAGGTAAAAAACAGGCTGACGAAATGGCCAGGCTGCCTCACAGGCCCATGGGAAAGGCCAATATTTGCTGTTGGAACCTGTCTCTGGCATTAAAGCCAAGCCCGATGAGAACAGCACCCCTATTTTCATGTTGTCATTGCTGGTCCCCAAGATTCCCTCTTTGGGGGCAGAGACTTTTGGAGTTGAGCTCTTCCTTTCTGAATATCCAGTGGAGGCACCTGAAATATATTTTGTGACCGCAAATTTGCAGGAGGCTAGCCCCAGCCATGGTCAGGTCCCACAGAGGAGATGAGAAATCATCGAGGGAGGAATGAGTCAGGCATGGAGTCGGGGGAATCTTGCAGCTTGACTGACTGGCAGTCGGCGCTTCTTTATTTAAACAGAACTCAGTAGGCAGGGATAGATTCATGTTCTTCCAAAACATAGATCATATCACTTCTACCCCTAGACACGTGTCAGAACGTCCTCTTGGTCACAAGTTTAGTCATCGCTGATAAACTGACACAGCAGAGTGATCTTCTACAATCATCCCCATAGCCCAACTTTTAAGACTCTAGAGGCATCCTTTGCCAAAGCGTGACAGCCCATTCTCAGGCCGGTAGCTCTTGCAGTCAAGGGTCAGAAAGTCTCCAGGCCAGCCTGGGTAGATTGTCATGTCCCAAGCAATGTATTATCAACTTTCAATGGTCAGAATGCTAACTGTCATTAGGCCCAAGAAAAAAATCTTCAGGCCAAAGCTGTTGCAGTTATTATTCAGTTTTTGGCATAATAAATGTTTATACCTTTGTAGGATTTATTTATATGTCTAATCTTGGTATTCTTTTGTTCTTTGATCATATGACACCACAGTGGCCCTGTACGAGGTAACTTTTCTAAATTTATTCTTTTTTCTTTTTCTTCTTTTTCCTTTATCCACATCATTCTTTGTATAAGCCCCCGTGTGGGGCAAAGATACCTCCAGCCAATCTACCTTTGTTGCTGCATGCTGTCTTCAGGGGACATACCACACTCAGTCCCCAAGCTTACAAGCCTGTACCCATTAGGAATGGCTGGGCCACAGATTAGCAGACTAACTTAGTTAAGTTGAGAAGAATGCATTTAGATGTCTTGAAGGGTAAGTGATCCCAACCCTGAAGGTCTACACAAATTCTGCTACCGATCCCCTTGTTCACTGCTCTTAACCCAGATGATTAATTAGCAGATCTGATTAATTAGCAGCTCTGTGGAAGGTCAACGCTGCCAAACAGTAGAAGCAGGAGCACGGACCAGGCTCCACACTGTGAGTCAGTCTGACCAAGTGTGTGCCATCTCTGTTCTGCCAAGACTGCCTTCTTTTTTGTTTGCATTTAATAAATACTGCCTTAGAAACAGTTCAAAGTAAAAGCCCAGGCATCTTTAGTCCCTTGGTGATGGCGTGCACACGAGCAAATCCATCTTGTTCTGACTCACTGCTGTGCAGCATAGGCACAGGTTAGCCCGTCGTCTGGATTACCGTGGGATGTCCAAAAGCAGTGACATCTGTTTGTGTTTGTTTCTGCATCGTGACTTAGGTATCATGGACTAAGAATAAAGGTAGTTGACAGGGCCAACAGAAGGGGTGTGGGTATCTTTATTTCACATTTTTAGAGAGAGGTTGGTTTTGTTTTAAATTCAAGGGCTGTTTCCCCTCTCCCTTTTTACGAGGGTCTCATGACAGTGTTAGGAGCATGGCTGTACTGACAGCTCTTGAAGAGAGCCTGGGTTTGAGTCCCAGTATCCACATAGTGGTTCACAACTGTCTGTAGCTCCTGTTCCAGGAGATCCAATGCCCTCTTCTGACCTCCAAGGGTACCAGGCAAGCATGTGGCGAGTGGACATACATACAGGTAAAACACACATAAAAATTAAATTAATCTAAAAATATGATTTCTTTTTAAAAACAGGATCAGTGACATGACTGAGCTGGTAAAGGTACCTGGAAGCCAGGTGACCTGAGATCAATCGGGTGAAGCCACACAGTGAGAGGAGAGAACTGACTCCCGAGAGTAGTCCTTGGACCTCCACGTAGATGTCAGGCCTGGCATGCATTCCCCATCGTCCAGTAAAAAAATGACAGCTGATTCGTTCTTTACAGTATGTTCTTTAGCTAGATCCATCTTTTTTTTGTTTGTTTGTTTTTTGTTTTCTGTTTTTTGAGACAGGGTTTCTCTGTGTAGCTCTGGCTGTCCTGGAACTCACGCTGTAGACCAGGCTGGCCTCGAACTCAGAAATCCACCTGCCTCTGCCTCCCAGGTGCTGGGATTAAAGGCGTGCGCCACCACTGCCCAGCAGATCCATCTTTTTATATATATATATATATGTATATATATATATATATATATATACATATATATATATACATATATATATATATATATATATATGAATAAGCTCAACTGTCTGAACCATAATGAGTGTCAAAAATCACAAGCCTCACTAACTAACGTGGTTTGGTGCCAACGGTACATTTCCTGACTTCAAACAATCATTCCTTGCAACCATTTTGTACAGCTTGTCTGGAAATACATTTCTATAAACCTTGTGTCTTAGCAAAATATTTCTGTTATTCAAAAGTAAGAAAAAGATGATCCTATATTTTCTCCTACCACTCAGCTTAACCTAGTTAAGAGTTTTAATTTTTTTATTTGGTTCTATTCTTCTGAGACACAGTCTCATCATGTAGTCCTGGCTGGCCTGGAACTTGTTACATAGATCAGACTTGAACTCATAAAGATCTGCCTGCCTCTTCCTCCCAGATACTGCAAGTAAGGAACGGACCACCATGCCCAAGAGAAGCTTGCAAGAGAAATGCTCTGTTTCTTTCTCAGCCATATCACCCAGACAGGGGACCTTGCCCCTCACAGCCCTAAGGGAAAGAGGGAAGAGAGTGTCTTTTCCCACTGAGTTGGTTCAGGCACTGTGATCTTGTCTATGAAGAACTACTGAGACAGTAGCTGTTGAATACAAACAGAAACACAGCATTGTGAAGGAGGCTAAGGACACACATACTCTCTCTCTCTCTCTCTCTCTCTCTCCCTCTCTCTCTCTCCCCACACACACACACTGGCTACAGCAGAGTACTCAGGAAGGTACCCTGCTGCTGACAGGATGGTGAGCTACAGGCCTGGAAGAGGCTCGGGCCTTGGGCCCAGTGGCAGGATGGTCGTGTTTGGACTAGAAAATGGGATTTGGATCAGAAGTGTGGACGGGAAGCCAGGGATAGTGGCACAGTCTTGTAATTCCAGCACTGGGGAGACTGAGGTACAAAGGTCATGAGTTTAAAGGTCAGCCTGGACTATGCAGGGAGACTGTCTCAAAGAGAACCACAGACCAGGAGGGACAGCAAAGCAGAGAGGCTGTGGAGGAGGCTGGACATTCTAGACAGCAGAGCAAAGGCTGTCCCAGCTTCTTATCAGCAAGGGATAAGAATCTACATCCTTGGATGACCTTCACGGGCCAACTCTCTCTATACAGCTATTGGAAGAACCGAGAATATGAGAAACTTTTGCTCTTCTAATGCAAACACAACAGCCAATGAGACGAGGCCATAGTCCTATGTTGACCTCCACAGCTTAGCACTCCCACTAAACACAGACAATATGGAGGCTGGAACCCAGGAGGTTTATACGCTGGTACAATCCTGGCACGGGCCCTTTAATCTCGGGTGACCAACTTCATGTTTCAGAACACTTTTTCCAAAACTGACATTTCTTAGTACTCAGGCTTCCAGAAGAGTCGGCTCTTTAGAGGTGAGCTCGCCGAGGAGCTGCAGGCTCCAAGCAAACATCTCTCGGTAGGTGACTAGATGACAAAGCTTTCTCCTCCTCTCAAGCCTCAGAATACTCCCTTGTGAAATAAAATGACATTGGAACCTCCCTCCCACCACGGCCAGAGGGATGAAATGAATGAATGTAACATAAAACAAAGTGTGTGACCACAGCTGGCGTTTTGCCCCCTTGCCTCCAAATGAAAAATAACTCGGCAATTCACAGAGAGGGTCTTGTCACTGCATAGCTGGAGTGTAGGTTAATATAGATAAAACTGCCATCTGGAAAGGATCTCTGATTGCTTGCTTGGTATGCTAACTCTAAGGACAGGTCTCGGTCACAGCCGAGTGACCGAGACACTACGCGAATAGAGCACTCAGACTCATCTTGGCTTCTCCTCCACCTAAAAGTAAACACCATTGGTGACCCTCAGCTAGGTGCAAGGGTCACATATAACCAGTGGAGCACAAAAATTCTCAGCCATAGCATACTTAGCAAGCCTCTGAACCAGGCGCCTCGTCTCCAAAGGGCTCAGCAAAACCTGAAGTACAATCACCAGAGGAAATGCAAGCTTTGGCAAACAGCATGGCGGGAAATCTGTCTAATAGTGAAGAAGACCTTCTTGGAGAGTGACCCTGGACCAACCAGTCTCACAGTCCTCACATGGGAACTTTTAGAAAAGCCATCCCTCAGGTGCTTTCCTCGGGTCTATGGCAGGAGGGATTCAATGGGAGGCCTAGACATTGTTGCAGTAACCCCACTAAGTTTGAGAACCACCCGTCTAGAGCAACCTGAGATTTCAAAGCTTAAAGTCCCAGGAAACAACTAGTGTGAATGGGAAGGAAGTTCCCCCTTCTATCCAGCCTTAGTGGGAGGTAGCTCTATCTCTGCTGGGCTGCAGCCCTGAAACCCACACTGCTTCTGGAATGAGAAAGGTAACAGGAAAGCATTATCTGCTTTGCACAAAAATGTCAACTTAGGGTCCCAAAGGGTACACCCTGTGTCTGCTCTATCTGTGGGTCGGCTTAGTCCCAGCCCAAGGCCTGGCAATCAGCAGGTGTCAGCAAAGGAAGTTAACAAACGCAGTAACCTTCCCAAGAGTGGAGTTCACTAGCTGCCTCCCTCCGTGAACACAATGAACCAGATGCAGCAAGGACTCTAGGGCTGGCTTTGGTTGTCCTCCCAGGCCCCACAACTACCAAAACAGGAGGAGAACAAAGGACCTACTCCACTCCATCTCCTTACTCAGCCTTTTAAACTCAAGCTTGCCAGAGGCCATGGCAACAGGTCATGTCTTCCCTTGGCAGTACTTCTACAGAAGTTCATGCAAACATCTCAGAAGGGTTATGGTGACACCCCACAGTAGAGGCCAGCCATCACCACCCTCCAACCTCAGATGTACCACCTCGGTACTTCCGTACCTGTAGTAGGACAGCAGGCCATTGCCGAGCACGAACCAGCGGCGCTGGTAGCCCTTCAGGTAGTTAGTCCACTTGAGGAGCCAACCCTTGTAGCTGTCCAGAGGTGGTGAAACCATTTGAACACCACTCCCTGACACTGGACTCCCGGCAGAAGTCTTCGCCTGTCCTGGTCGCAGAAGAGGCTGGGTCTTCAGCACCAGCTTGGCGTCAGGTTTGGAGATGGACAAACTCTCTGCTGTGGACCACAGCGAGGATGGCAGCTCTGGTGAAGCTTTGGTGATGGGCACAGACTCTGCTCTTGAGCCAGCCTCTGACCCCGGCCACAAGCCCTGTAGTTCCGATTCCTGCCCAGGCCCTGGGGGCCTTGGTACAGACGTCGCCTGGAACCCAGGTTCGGATCTCGACGCCGGCTCAGAAATTAGCTGGCACACCTGTTCCGACTGCAGCTCCCGCTCTGGTGCCTGCACAGGCTGGAGCTGAGGCTTTGGCGCCGGCCCTGAGCCCGACGTGGACGAGTTCATGCCCGGCGCCGCCGTGTGGCAGGACAGGCAGGGCACAACCGTGAAGAGTGACGAGAGCCCGCGGGAGCGGCCAGCGCAGCCGCCGCCTCGGCTCAGAGCGGCCGCTTTCCCCATAGAGCTGTGGACCCGAGCGCGGCGGAGCGCGGAGTGGGGGCGGGGCGGGGCGGGAGTGGGTGGGGACTGTCCGGAGGGAGGGGCGGGGCGGGGCCGGGCGGGGTTGGTGGAGCAGTGGGCGGGATAGGTGGGGGCCCTCACGTGAGCGGCAGAGACGGGGGGCGCGCGTGGGTCCCTCCGCCGCTCTGGCTTAGGTGGAATACTGTGGGCCACGAGTTGGGCAGACATATGAAAGGCACCTCACGCTTCAGGCTGCTGTCCCTCCTGTGCCAGGCGCTGGGAGAACAATGGTGAATGAAGGCCACACGGTGCGCTCACCATGCAACTCTGGGCAATGGGTGGGGCGTGGACAGCAAATCTCAAACCCTGGGAGTCCGATCTTCTGAGGAAATCCAGCCTAGGCCCAATCCCTAGTTGTGGAAACTGTAGCCACTCCACAAGCTTCCTTTGGCTCATCTGTATAATGAAGATAATACCTCCTTCAAAGGCTGTAATAAGATGGTATGAGGCATATTTGGCATAGTAGATGCTCCATGAGCATCACTGAGTTATTAACTAGAGAACTCTGTGGTACATTTTGTCAGAGACCAGAGCAGGAGATGAGAGCAAGGTTGACAAGCTTGGGAAGCAGCCGCTGTGCATGCACGTGTCAGATGTGTGTGCAGCCCTCAGGGAAGGAAGCTAACTAATAAATTCTTAACGATATGTTCGACTCCTGAAACAAATTGCCAAGCTCCCTAAGATGACAGGCCTGGAATTAGTTCTACCAAAGTTGAGTAAGAGTTACAGAAGAGACAAGGTCTGCAGAGAAACAAGAAAGACCTTCAAGGAGAAACCAGTGTGTACAAAGGCCCAAATCAGGGAGAACAGCTTACCTGGCAAATGGCTAACAGTTCAGTGTTTTGACAAGAGTAGGGCAGGACACAGAACAGCTGGCCCACACCCCACCCCAAGGAATGCCCTTTGTTCTAGAGAAATCAGGACTTTTAGAAATAAGGGATATTTATTTTCACTTTTAAAGTGTGTGTGTGTGTGTGTGTGTGTGTGTGTGTGTGTGTGTGTGTGTGTGTGTGTGTTGAAACAGGGTCTTTATACGTAGTTCAGGCTGGTCTCCACTTGCAAATGTTCGTTTCTCAGCACCAGAATTCTGGGATTACATCATACCTGGCCCAGAGCTTTTACTTTTAATATTCTGAACAAAAGAAGAAAAACTTTAAAATATCTGATCTTTCCCAAGTAATGTCAACTCCAAGTCTGGAGCAGGAAATGCATAAGATAGACAGACCCGCCTGGAGCAGGAGTGATGACCAGTGTTGCTAAGGACCTGGGGTTCAGTTCCCAGAACTCACACAGCGGCTCACACCATCCACAACTCCAGTCTCAGGGGAGCCAGTGCCCTTTTATGGCCTCTGCAGGCACACATGTGGTGTATGGGCATACATGGGCAGGCAAAACAGCCATGCACATAAATAAATGAATAAATAAATAAATAAGTGGAGGAAAGAATAGACAAACTTACCTGGAAGTTCTTGTCATAGTCGGAAGCCAAGGGCCATTCAGGACTACTGCATACAGGAGCCAATTTAAACATGGCCTTATAATCCAAATGAAACAATTTGAGCATCGGTAAGAACAATCACTATTGCAATGGGTTGTAAAGCCATACATTAAACCCATGAGTCCCTAAAGTTATTTAAAAGCAAACAAATACTTTATAGGTCACTTTGGAGTCACTTCGTCATTATTCTGAAAACTGATAAATTACCTTTGTTGTAAAACTAGTCTCTTACTAACCAAAGCATTGCCCAATAACTATAAAGAGAACAATGGAATTAGAACCATTCATCACCTTGGGCAGCTCCTTGTGAATAATGAATCAAGGCAAGTAAATATGATCCGTAGCTACTAAGTAACAAGGTCATGGAGAGTGTCATTAAGTGTCCAGATGACACGAATTGCATGTACTCACCAATCTTGACAGAGGAGATGTACAGAACAGTACATGTGGCCTGGTAAGAGCCAGAAGGAAACAGTACCATCTATGATTATTTTTTCTGAATTTTATGTATGTATGTATTTATTTTATATGTATGGCTGTTTTGACTACACGAACGTGTTGCACCACACGTGTGCTGAGGCCAGAAGAGGGCATCAGACGCCTAGGACTGGAGCTACAGATGGTTGGGAGTATTGGGAATAGAACCCGGGTCCTATGGAAGTACAACTGACACCTGAGCCCCATCTATGATTATTTATTTCTATAACCTCCCTCCATACTGCAAAACACTAAATTTGAATTTCATCAAGTATCTATGTGGCTCAGTATAAAAGAAGTGCAGGGCCCAGCAAGATGGCTCAGCAGATAAACGCACTTCCTCACAAACCTGACAACCTGAGTACGGTCTAGTGTCAAGAAAGAATTGGTTCTGGAAAGTTATCCTCTGACTTTTTGCATGCTGTAGCACACATAACACTCCACACATGTCCATATCTTCATACACGACACACACACAGAAATAATAATAAATAAGTTAGTTTTAAATGTTTTAAGATAGAGAAACATGCCCATTCTCCAAGAAGTTTGTCTTAGTTTCTTTTCTAATGCTGCAATAAAGGTTAGAGAGGAATGAGTTTATTCGGAGCTTATGGTGTTGCAAGGTAAGCCCAGCAGGACACTCTTATCGCTGGAAAGAAAGTCTTTATTGCTCGCCAGTGACTGCATGGACAACTTACCTAGAAAATACTGGAAAATCTACAACCAAGAAACCAGTTTGTTCAATAAGTTCACAGGCTAAAAACTTATGGAAATAAGAAACTGTTATCAATTTTTGTTGTTGTTCTGTCTTGAGACAGAGCCTCACTGTAGACTTGCTTGGGACTTGCTACCTAGCCCAGGCTGATTCTGAAATCATGAGCCTTCTATCTCAGCCTCTGGAGTACTGAGATTATAAGAATGTGATACCATAGCTTACAAACTATTAGCAATTTTAAAAAAGACATTTTAACCAGATGCAGTGTATGAATTTTGTTCAGATCTTGACTCATATAAACCAAGTATAAAAATATATTTTGGGAACATCTGAACAATATTGAACACAGATCAGAGTTTGGGGAATGCTGAATTCCCTAACGTGTACCCCAAATTCTCATCTTACCTTCAGTATAACTACATTTGAAGTAAGCAAATAATTGAGATTAATTGAGGATATATGATGGGACCATAATTCAATAGAATTTGTGTTTTTATAAGAGGAGATACTAGAAGGCTAGGTATGTTGGCACATGCCTTTAATGCTCAGGCAGAGGCAAGACGATCTCTGTGTGTTCTAGGCCAGCCAGGGCAACATAGTGAGACCCTATTAAAAGAACACACACCCACAAAACAAACAAAACCAATAAGAGACACCAAAAGGTCTTCTCTATCTTCACAATATAAGGACTGAGAGAAAGCAGCCCCTGTGGGCGCTCACCAGAAACCCTCTAGGTCAGCACCTTGAATTTGGACTTCCTAGCCTCCGAAACTGTAAAAATAATTTTTGGTTCTTTTTTTTTTTTTTTAAACTTTGTATTGGCTCTTTGGGAATGTCACCTCATGAGCCTCAGTCCTACTCATGTCCCCCTCCCCTTGTACCTGCCCTCTACCCTTGCAACCTCCCCTCCAACAGAGAAAACAGATCTTTTTTTTTTTTCCGAGACTGAGTTTCTCTGTGTAGCCCTGGCTGTCCTGGAACTCACTCTGTAGACCAGGCTGGCCTCAAACTCAGAAATCCACCCGCCTCTGCCTCCCAAGTGCTGGCATTAAAGGCATGTGCCACCACTGCCTGGCTGAGAAAACAGATCTTGTTGTGGAAGCTGCAGTGTGTCACAATGTGTCCCACAGTGTACCCTTTTGTCCACACTTCTTTGCTTACAAATATCCATTGCAATGACTTGGTCTGGTATGAGGCCTCTGGTTTCTGCTACCCTATGGATACTTGAACCTCACTGGGACTCCTCTCGGATATCCTGTTGTTGCCCTGTATCATGGAGATCCTGTAGTTTTGGATCTGTAGGGCCAGCCTCTTCATGCGCTCCAGCAGTTCATCAGCAGGTAGGTGTTAGGTGGGACAATTCAAAGCCCTGGATCTGGGCCTGAGGGGTTTCTGAGCTGCTCAGCCTGCCAGCTCTCCTGCTCTCATGCCCTTGCAGCTCCTCACCAGCAACCCCAGCAAGCAGGCCCAACTCTGCCCTGCTGCCCAGGTGAGCTACAGGGCCTGCTCTCCCAAGTAAGGGGCAGGGCCAGCTCTCCTGCTTTCAAGACCCCAGGTCCAGCTCTCCCAAATTTCTATTTTTAAATCATTAGTCTGTGGTATTTTGTTATGGTAGCCTGATCAGACTAATAAAGTATACATGATGATATTATTATTACTTTTATTATATGTCTGTTGTGTAAATATTGTCAGAATCAAAATGGAGTTATGGATGCCAGACCCAAAACAAAGTAGAAGTAGAAAGCCAAAAAAGCAAAGGCTATGAGGTACACATAAGTCTGATTAACACCTACTATGTGGTGCGTCTAAAACTGCAAGCTTACATAAAGAATTTATGCAACGCCCTATTCAATCTTGGACTGGCACCAGGCAGTGGTGGCGCACGCCTTTAATCCCAGCACTTGGGAGGCAGAGGCAGGTGGATTTCTGAGTTCGAGGCCAGCCTGGTCTACAGAGTGAGTTCCAGGACAGCCAGGGCTACACAGAGAAACCTGTCTCGAAAAACAAAAAACAAAAAACAAACAAACAAACAAAAAACAATCTTGGACTGGCACCATCTAAGGATGATTGCTGGGGGTTTTTTTTGTTTTTTTTTTTTAACATTATGTAGCCTTTATTTTCCCTTTAAATATTCCCCATTCTACCAAGCGTGGTAGCACACATGTGTATCCCTAGCACAGGGAGACAGAGGCAGGAAGGGTTCATGGTTCAAGGACAGCTAGTCTCAAGGGAAACAAACAAAAGGTCTTCCTCACCTTGGCCTCCCTAGATAAGCTGCTGTGACCCATCCCAGCATGTGGGTGCCTGATCATAACTCTCCATCTGTTCCAACAAGACCACTCCCCCGATCCTTCTAACCTTATCAAAGAGTTCCATGCTGACTAAGCGTTCAAATATGTGATCCCATGGGGGCCATTCTTTAAAACTACCACATTGCTCATCTCCTGGTTTCATTACTGTCCACACCTGGGAAGTCATCTTTTCTTTCTTTAAAATATTAATTACTCTTTAACTAGGAGTGTGAACGAGTGCAGACGCATATATAGTATGATGGGTGGCAGGAGTAGGGGTGTCAGAGGACAACTTTCAGGAATCAGTTCCTTCTTCCCGTCAGGGTCTCTCACTGATTTTGCTTCTGAGCTGTATATTCCAGGCTAGACGCCCCTCAAGTTCCCAGACAACTCTCCAGTCTCTGACTTCCATCTTGGTTACAGATACACAGCACCACATTTGGCCTTTCTGTGGGTTCTAGGCTTGAATTCTGGTTGGCTGTCAGGTTTGCGTGCCCCAATTTCTCTTCCTGCAACATCTGCCCGGCCTGAAGGCACGCTTTCGTCTGCTCCCTGGGCTCCTCTTTTCTGTTAGACTGACTGGATAATGATTATTGTTTAATTTGTGTATGTGCATGTGTGTACACTGTATGTATGTGCGGTCACCCGTGTAAATGTGGTCATGCACACACCAGAGGACAGCTCTGGTGTCACTCTCTGCCTTCAGCCTTGTTTGAGACCGGTTTCTTTGTTTTCTATGGCATATGCTACACAGGCTGGCTAGCAAGCTTCTGGGGATTCTCTTGTCTCTGTCACATCTCCCTGCTCCCAGTGCTGATATTACAGATGTTACCAGCGTGCATTATTTGTGTGTGTGTGTGTGTGTGTGTGTGTGTGTATGCACATATGTGCTCATGCATATGTGTGCTCCTGTGTGTAGGAGATGGAGGGCAACCTGGGAGTAACTCCAAATCTACCATTTTTTGAGACAGAATCTCTAAATGACCTAGTCAAGTAGACTAGGCTGGCTGGTCAATCAAGCCACAGGGGTCCACCTGTGTCTACCTCCCAGGGGCTAGAATTGCAAGTACAGGCCACCACATGCTCTCTTTACATGAGTTCTGGGAATCAAACTCAAATCTTTGTGCTTGTGAGTCGGGCACTTTACCTACTGAGCTATCTCAACCCATAATTCAATATCTTTAGAAAAGTATTTTATTGAGGCTGGAGAGATGGTTCAGTCATTAAGAGTACAGGCTAAGCTTCAAAAAGGACCCAGGTTTCCATTCCCAGCACCCACACAGCAGCTCAACCTTCTGTAACTCCAATTCAAAGGGATCTGATGCCCTCATCTGGCCTCCACAGGCACCGGGCACTCGTAAGCTGCACAGACATACATGTAGGCAAGACATCCACATATACACATATACCATAAAAATAAAAAAATTTAGAAATATTTTAAAAGAAAAGTATGTATGTGTGCATGTGTGTGTATGTATGTGTGCATGTGTATATGTGTATGTATGTGCGTATGTGTGTATATATGTGTGTGTGTGAGTGTGTGAGTGTGTGTGTGTGTGTGTGTGAGAGAGAGAGAGAGAGAGAGAGAGCGCCCAGGTATAGCAGCCTTTTGTTGTCACTAGATTCAATCAATTCTAGATGACCCTGAAACTATATCCACCTAGAGAAACAGGGTGTGGGGTGCCTTGGTGGCCTTGCCACCATGGATAACTGAGATTGGTACTAAGAGGCAAGCTGTGATTGGTCCCAACACCCGACACACACTCATTCAGTGAGTCAGCCTGAAGATGCCTTCTCTAATGCTGCATTGTTAGGGCCAATAAAGATCTGCACACTTCCAGCCACACGTGCCAAGCTGCTCATACAGAGAAAGAAGCAGTTGGCAACAGCAGAAGCAGCAAGGGCAGCCGAGCAGTTGGCAGCCGAGGGGGCAAGGCAGCCACTTAGCTGTCTGGTGGCTGAAGAATAGGCAGCTGGACAATTCCAAAACAGCAAGGGCAGGCAGAAGGGCAGAACAGATACGGCGAGAGAAGGCATAGAGACAAAGCTGAAGGAAGAGAAAAGCCATAAGGAGCCAGAGAAGACACACTACAGGTCCTGTTCACCGGCAGAGTTCCAGAGAACTATTGAACATTCAGGGCCAAGGGGCTCACACTCTGGGCAGAGAGCAGTTAACACTGACCAGTGCTGAATGTTAATGAATCCTGACTTTGTAGGTCTATCTCAGAGCTATATTGCTGGCTATCATCAAGGTCTGAGGAATCCTGGTGCCTGAGAGTTGCTGTGACTACCATGACCAGGTCTGAGAAGTCTCAACTTCCTAGGTCTCCACAGAACTATAAAACTCATAGGGCTAAGGGCCCAGCAGCAGAGATGCAGTCCTATAGGGCATCCCCATGCCGACCCCATCTGCCTACCATTGCTGCTTGCAGCTGTTGACCCCTAAGGAAAGCAAAGGCTGCCACAGACCAGCATCTGAAGAGTTTCCTTCCCGATTCGCAATTTGTCTGAGCGATGCGGAAGGATACCCAGCTGGCGGATGACATCCCAATGACCTACTTCCACAAACTAGACCCGACCTCCCACATGCCCACAGCCTCTAAAAGCTATTCCCTCGGGAGGGGACCAGAGTAACTCACTTCAGACTAAGGGGGATGGGACATTTCTGATTCAGCTATAATAGTTATCATTTATATACTTAAGACAGGATGTCAGGCTCACCTCAGATACCTAAGCAACAATCCTGCCTCAGCCTTGTGAGTAGCTGGAACTAGAGGCACCTGCACCTGTGCTTGGCTTTTAGTTAGGTACTTAAAGGTATTTTTGTCCCAACCCCTTGGGCTGATCACCTGTCCTGATCACCTTTGTTTTAACCATATTGGGTGTCAGATGATGACAACGGTGGTGGCTATGGTCAACTGGGGTTAAATCCTGTAAGTCTTCGTGGTCCATCAAAAGCGCTCAGAGCCAATACCATGCCTTGATCAAATCAGTTTCCTGACTATAGGCTGCAAGACGGTAGCAGCCTATGTGTAGAGTGCTAGAAACCATGGGTTTGTTTGCAAAGCTTCCTGGGGAAACAGTCCTCGTGAGTGGAGCATGGAGTCTCTGAAGCAGCAGAGGAGGAAAGAAACACCTTGGACATGATCAGCGTGCTGACTGCCAAGAGCAACCAGGTATACATGGGCCGTATTCCCAAAGAAGGGAAGATCCCACCTTCCCTCTCCTGACACACGGACAGCATGAGATCAACAGTTCTGAGATGAGGGGCCACAGAGGTGGCTCAGTGGTTAAGAGCATTGGCTGCTCTCTCAAAGGCCCAGGTTTGGTTTCAGCACTCACACAGTGGCTCACAACTACATGTGACTTCAGTTCCGGCAGATCCGATCCCTCTTCTGGCCTCCATGAGTCCCAGGCACACATGCGGTTCATGACTTACATGAAGACAAAACATTAAGTAAATAGATAATTTTTGGAATGTTTCAAGGTGGAAAATCAAGGCCTTAGGGGAGCCCAAGGCCTTAGGAAATAAGGATATGTCCTAAGAAGTTAACTGGGTATGAGGAAAGAGGTCCACCAAAGGACACAAAGACTGTTCAGTGACTCAGAGGAATCATCCACAGATTCAACCAATTGTGGATTGAAAATGCTTTTGAAAACCTGTGCAGCTGGGGCCGGAGAGATGGCTCTACAGTTGGGAGCACGGACTGCCCGACCATGAGGACTAGCAGTGTATGAGGAGCCGGTATCTCCCAAACACTAGTAGCTCTAGGGTCTCTCCTGGCCTAGGCCTCTGCCTAGACTCACAAGGCATGTACACAAGAATAGATAGATTAATTTAAAACAATGAAATAAGAGCTGGAGAGATACCTCAGTGGTTAAAAGTACTGACCGCTCTTCCAGAGGACTCAGGTTCAATCTTAGCTCCCATGTGTTGGCTCACAATTGACTATAACTCCAGTTCCAGGGGATCTGATACCTTTACACAAACACACACGCAGGCAAAACACCAATGCGTATAAAATAGAAATAGATCATTAAAATTTTTTAAAGGAAAGAACTATTAAAATAAATAATATTTGGTTAAGCTCCAACACTGAAAAAAATCAGAACTTTTTTCCCATCCACAATGCTTGTAGCAAGCTTACAGTGCATCGAGTTTGATAAAGTCATCCAGAGAAGATTCAAAGCACACAGGAGGGCTTGTGGGTAGAGCTCAGATGCAAGATCCTTGATGATGGTGCTTGAGGCCCTGAGTTTGATTTCTCTAGAAATACACAAGAAACTGCGTAAGTTATCTTCTTCAGTGACATTTTTTATTAGGGATTTGAACGTCCATGGATTTTTTTAGTCAATGGAACCAAGTCTTGTGGATGCTAAAGAATAATTACAGTATAATTATTCTCAATTTCCAGATGAAGATGAAGCATTGAGGGGTAAAATTTTCTCATACAAATCAGAGCTGGGATTCCTACTCAGAATCATCCACACAGATGGCTGCAGAGCCCACACACATCAGATACACCAAGTTCCCCAATGCAGCAACAGGCAGTGCTTCCTGCAGCCAGTGGGTTGACAGGAGCAGATGGTACCCAGATGCTCTTTCCAGCATCCAAAGCCTTTGGATGCAGGACCTTGGACACCACCAGCCAAGGGTTTTCACTTGACTCGTGTCCTAGGGAACGCCCAGTAAACTCCACAATAGCAAAGAATTTGAGTCCCTTTTGTGCACTGATGACCTTCAATAGCTACATCAATATCTGGTACATATTTTTTAATTTGTTAATGTTATTTTAAATAATTGGTATGTGTCTCTGCATGGGTGTGCACACACAAATGCCCATGCAAATCAGAGACACTGGATCCCTGGAGACG
The DNA here is from genome assembly GCA_028551405.1 of Uromys caudimaculatus. Taxonomy (NCBI): domain Eukaryota; kingdom Metazoa; phylum Chordata; class Mammalia; order Rodentia; family Muridae; genus Uromys; species Uromys caudimaculatus. The sequence goes on along the minus strand of CM052712.1, from coordinate 23,416,361 downwards.
GAACTGTATGTGGTTGTGGTCCACCATGTGACCCACCAGTTAGATATGGATGCTGGGAACCAAGCTCCAGTGCTCTGGGAGAGTAGCAAGTGCTTTTAACAACTGAACCATCTCTCCAGCCTCACTTGGTCACAGATGAACACCCAGAAGACACTGCCTTAATAAAAGTCTACTACATAAAAAAAATCTACTACATACAAACTAGGGTTATGGTTAAAGAGTCTATGGGAGAATTGACCATTAGACAGGCAGAATATAGCAGGTACTCTGAGAAACGGCACCAATAGAGCACAGATATTTGATTGTAGATTTTGATTTCTGGAGAACCTTTCCTTTATTCCAGAGGCAACCGTGAGGGGCCGTGATGCCAGGGAAGGGCTCTATTCCCATCGTCTGCCTCCACATCTCATAAGGGCCAGGAATGCCCAGAGCAGGGTCTCAAGGACCCATCAAAGCACTGTGTGTTATAAAAGATTAGTCTGCAGATGGAGGTGCAATGGGGAGATGCTGAAATCTTTAAAAGGTTAGGGAGGCTTTGGGACACTGAAGGCCCCTAGAGCAGCATGGTACACCCTTCCCACATACCTCTTCCCCCCGACCATGACCGTTACTCTGCCCTGTGTGCCTGCCGAGATATGCAATGACTCTCTGGTTCCATCCTGCCCATCCTGGTGGGCTGACCAGTATACTATGGCAGCCACTAGAAGAGACTAGGGCTTAGTGGCTGCAGTGTTTCTCTGTTGACACCAATGTTGTGCCCCCACCGCCCTACCCCCACCCTGTGCTCTCTATCTGTCTCTCTCCCTCCCACTTTCTACTTAGCCTGGGCTAACCTAGAACTTCCTATATAGCCCACACTGGCTTAACTTCCCTCCAGCCTCTGCCTACTGAACGCTGGGATTAGTAGTGTCACCCTTGCTTGCTTTAAAATGAAGACCTTTGAAGTTGACAGGTCAGCATTTTCCATGACTCTTGATACTTATCTTGACTAGACTTCTAAAACCTTATGTTGTAAGTCAGGCTCCAGGTTCACTCATTCAATCTGAGTACTCAGGAAGCTGACACGGGAGAATTGCCTTGTGTTGGAGGCATTCCTGGGCTACTTAGAAAGTTCTAGGCCAACTGAGACATCAGTATGAGTCTCTCTCTCTCTCTCTCTCTCTCTCTCTCTCTCTCTCTCTCTCTCTCACACACACACACACACACACACACACACACTGCCTCACACTGTATCTTAGCTCCCAGGAAGAACCAAATAGAGTAAATGAAGATGTCTAATCCAGTTATTCTGCCATCCTGCCAGAGTAAAGAGCAAAGCTTAGATTTGTTGACTAGTCTCTGACCCTCTTAATAATCCTGACTCATCCGATTTGAGCTAGCTGGCTTCATTAGGACCCAATTTTTATCAGTTTGTCCAGGAGGAATCTTCTGCGAAATTAAAAAAGAAGACCACTGCCTAGGTTTTTCAGGCCTGGTGGCACATGCTTTTAATTCCACAGTCAGCAGACAGAGGCCAGCTTGGTCTACATAAGGAGATCCAGGATGGCCTATCTCAAACAATAAAGATAGAAAGCTGGGAAGGGTGCCCTCAGCTTGTTCCTGCTGTGACTCTGCTATGCAGCCAGGTATAGCTGCATCAGCAGAGAAATACAGAAGCAGTGCACAAACCCAGGCTACCAAAGGCAAAGGTTGCTGCATGGAAAGGCCAGCAAGCTGCATACTTTCTTAGTGATCTAACAGTGAAGGGGAGGTAGCGCCCTCACAGCCTAGAGGGCCGTCCCCCCAGCAACACTCTGGCTGTTATATTCTGTCTCCATGATGGAGATGACCAGCAGCTCTTCCTCTGCAGTGCCTATCAGGAGACATCACGGGGTTTCACACGCACTGTCAGCATCTGGCCTCTTACTAGCTGACATGGGGCTGATCTCACCCTAGCTGTCACGTGACTGATCGCGCCCTAGCTGTCATGTGACTGATCTCACCAACACCCTCCTTGGTAGACAGAAGAGAGCACAGGAACAATCTACACTCCCATCTGAGACCTTGTCTCAAAAAGAAGGACAGGAGGAACTGTGAGATGGCTCAGTGGGTTAAGAAGCTTGCTGCCAAGTCTGACAGATGATCTGCTTTTGATCCTCAGGACCCACATGGTGGAAGGTGAGAACCAGTTCCCACAACTTGCCCACTCCACTCCACACCCACACCACTTCACACACACATTAAATGATAAAAATGTAAAACGGAGGGCTTGCCTAGAACATATCTGTCTCTTACTCTTACTTGAGGACCCAGGGAACTAAGTGATTTGGCCCCACATTCCCAGACCCCTGCACACAGCAGGAATGGTGCCTTCTGCAGAGCCGAACTACCCATATAAGCATTTAGAGTAAGTGTGTGTTGCCCCCTGGTGGTCATTACAAGATCTGTCCTGAGCTAGAGCCTGGGTCCTTGGAGCTGAAATATTCTAGCTTATGACCTCTTTTCTCAAGAGATTCTGCATCATTTACTGTGTGGAGTCCTCGCTACAATTATGAGGGACAAGGAGAGCCAGCGACCTTATTCCTACTTTACAAGTGAGTGGCAGCATCAGGAAGCATTCTTGAATCCACCCCTTTTCTGAGCTTGGCAAGTCGACCCCCAGCTCCCAACCTGTCTTTAACCTCTTAACAGAAATTAAATAGGAATGCACAAGACAGCAGAATTGGCTCTTCTGTGTCCCATTTTCTCAGTGGAGAGATCACTTTCCCAGGATCAAAATGTATTAGGATAGAGACACTCCCAAGCTGGAGGCCACCTCATTTGCCAACACAGATCAGAAAAAGTTAGTGTCACAGCAAACGTAAAAACTAATCCCTCTACCTCTGTCCTTTGTGTTGAAGGGTCATATATATGGGTGGATAGGTATAAGGGCGGATGGGTAGATTGGAAGCTGGATAAACAGATGGATAGGGAGGCGAATGGGTGGGTGGATAGGCGAGTAGGAGATGCATGGATAGATAGGTGGGTGGGTGGATAGTTGTATAGTAAGGTGGACCAATGGATGGATGGATAGATTGGCAAATGGATGGACAGACGGATGGATGGATGGATGGATAGATGACCAAGCCAGCTCAGTCAGTCAACAGATTCTCCAGGGCAGGAGCGAAGATTAAAAAGAAAAAGACAATTAGACAACACTGTAGCATGACCCCAGCCAGTTCTGAGGCTGAGTGGATTTATTTTTTCCCAATCTGCTTTTATACCATTTTAATTACATGCAAATAATAAGGTCAGTTCTAAGTTAAGGAACAAACAAGGCAATAAACAAAGTCCCTTGATCCCTGTTTCTAGGGGCTTATCAGGATGGCCAAGATATCTGAGCCTACTTCCCTGTCCTAACCCAAAGTCAAGTAGGCTTGCCTGAAGCCTACTTCCTTTGTTCTAGCCCCAAATCAGATCCCAGCCTGAGCTTACTTCCCTGTCCTGACCCAGTGTCAAA
>CM052712.1:23297070-23412383 GCA_028551405.1 Uromys caudimaculatus | reverse complement strand
CTAAGATTAGAACTAACCACTAGAAGAAGTGGGGAATGTAAGACCTGACCCCCTTATGAGGAAAGTTAGATGGTCTTTCGTGAGTTCTTGGGGGGTCGCGCCATCCCGAGACTTGAGTGAGGGTCTCCCCAGCTCGGAGGTCTTTCACAGCTACCGCCAAGGGACTTGGGGATATAAGCAGCAGGCTGCAAATGGGCATTCTTCAGATAGCAGCTTTTTCAACCAACCATAGCTGAGAATAAACTCTACTCCAAAGGAAGTTCAGGACCGGGTGTGTGTGTGTGTGTGTGTGTGTGTGTGTGTGTGTGTGTGTGGACTGGCGTGTGACAAGCATGTACTGTGCTGGCAATCTCCCTTAGCTCTGTCTGGGTTTACCCACCTGTAAATAGGTGACACCAGGCAAGCGGGCAGTAAATGGAATTCCCTTCCTTTTGTCCCTGATCATGGAGAGGACATGGCCGTTTTGTTTCAGCTTTGCCCTAAGTCCCTTGAGGTAATGAAGTGCATTTGAGGGCAGTGGTGGAGGGAATGAATGGATTTCTTTCTGGTAGGGCTTTAGGCATAGGTGTATTTTACAGAGTCCCTGATGGTGATGCTCAGAACCCCTTTAACAGCTCCGGGCAATAATCAGAACTTCCATGCCCTGTGTCCTCTGATTTCTAGACAGACGCCTCTACCACCCACATCTCCATAACCTAACATCTCCCATTTTCCCAGAATGGTTGACAAAGTCTTCAGTCAGCTGGTAGAAGGGACTCCTGTGTTTAAGTTTGGATCAGCTGACACTGTGTTACAACTGAGACTGTGAAATCATGGAGACAGATCAAGGGTGAGCTGTGCTCCCTGCTTCATCTGTCAGCCCTCCACCTGCACCTGCAGTGATGAGCCAGGGAGCCAGGGATCAAGCTCGAGAGATGAACTTCAGCACAAGACAGCCTTGGGCTTGACCTTGACAGCTCCTAAATAAGTATCTTTGGATGGGATTCAGTCTCTGAGCTTCAGTTCTCGCCCATACATGGGGACTGTAAAGTCACCTATTTCATGGTTTCAAGTATTCAGTGGGGTCATGTTTGAAACAAGTGGAGCCTTGGTGCCTGTCATGAGAATGCTCAGTAAGTGTTTTGTTTGATTTACGGTGCTGGGGATGAAACTCGGGACCAATGCTTGCACATGCTAATCAATTGCTCTCCCTTGAAGCTATATCCCCAGTCCAGGGTATGTTGTGTTTTTATTATTAATTTTTAATTTAATTAATTAATTTATTTATTTATTTATTGGTTTTTCGAGACAGGGTTTCTCTGTGTACCCCTGGCTGTCCTGGAACTCACTCTGTAGACCAGGCTGGGCTTGAACTCAGAAATCCACCTGCCTCTGCCTTCCGAGTGCTGAGATTAAAGGCATGCGCCGCCACTGCCCAACTGCATTTTTATTATTGAAAGGGGCTTCTAGGTTATATCTCACTTGATTTGAGTTCCATTGCACACGTATTCACGTATGTATCCACTGGACTGTGGAATCTTTGAGCCTCTCTATTCTCCTATACAATACCTCTCCCTTCTTCTGTCATCCTTTCTTCCTTTGGCCCTTCTTCCCGTCCAGTGCCCAGGCAGCTTCTCCTGAATATCCTCCGTTAGTCCCACTTAAATGCAGTAACCTCTGCAAAAGAAAAAAATGAAAAGATATCCAAATGACCAGAGGTGGCTCACTAGGTTGACATTCCAGGTCCTGTCCCCCCACTCCATTTCTGGGGTCTCCCAATCTTTGGGTGCTCTTGTTGGTGAGTCACCAGGGGCAGGCTTCAAGGTGTCCAAAGACTGCCATTCCCAGTGTCTGTCTGCCTCTCTTCTCTCCTCCTCCTTCCCCTCTCTCTCAGCGTCAGCCCCTCCCTGCTCTTCATGGCTATGGATCAAGATGTGAGTCCTCAGCTGTTCCTTCGCTCTACCATCATGGGCTGTAAAGCTCTAAAGCCATAAACCAAATTAAATACTTTGTTTTATAAGTCGCCTTGATCACAATATAAAGGTAACTTAGACATCACCTTTGCTTATTTTTATACACACTTGTACCACAGTGTGTTTGTGGAGGTAGAGAATGATTCATGAGAGTTGGTTCTCATCCCACCACGTGGGTCTCAGGGTTTTAAATGCATGTGGTCAATGTGGCAGACAGTACCTTAACCCACTAGGTTGTCTTGCTGGCCCCATGCTGCTGACTTCTCTTCCATCTTGCTGCCTCTTCTCTGTGATGCTGGCCTTCTCCAGGCCCTGGGTTGATTACTCCATTCATCTGCCCACTTCAAGTCCTCCTGAGGTCACTGATCATTTCTGCTTACATTCCTTTGACCCATTTCAGTTTCTCTGAATTCAGGAGTTGTGACTTTAGAGGAGTCCTACTGCTTTGCTCTTGCATGGAGTTGTGACTTTTTAGAGGAGTCCTACTGCTTTGCTCTTGCATGGAGTTGTGACTTTTTAGAGGAGTCCTACTGCCTTGCTCTTGCATGGAGTTGTGACTTTTTAGAGGAGTCCTACTGCCTTGCTCTTGCATAGCTCTGGGGTTCCCATGTTGTGGTTTGTGTGCTGGTTGGTTTGGGTAGCTCCTCGGACGTCATCAGGACATCTTAGCACGCAGCTTGCTCTCAAGGGCTAAATCATCACTGCCATTTGAGGGAGCAACTACTACAGCAGCAACAGCAGCAAAGCACACAAGGTGCGTGACTACACCAATCACCACAGAACAGAGAGTGCTAGAACTAATAAAGGCTGCAGTGTGGCCTCACCAATTAAAGCAGCCAGGAAAGGGTAGACTCAAGGAATTCAGAGAAGCTGGGAAAAACGAAAGCAAAGGAGGAGCAGAGAAGAATGTTATGAAGGAGAGAAAGGGACAACAAAGTAGAAAAAGGAAAATGGTGGTGCACGACTTTTATCTTAGCACTTAGGAAGCAGAGACAGGTGGATCTCTGTGTTCAAGGCCAGCCTGGTGTGAGTTCTAGGCCAGCCAGTGCTACACAGGGAAACCCTGTCTCAGAGTGGAGGCTGGGGGAGAAAGAAGGAAGAAATTGGACAAAGATTTCCCAATTATGGGGAAAATTGTAACCAGAATCAGGTAAATGTAGATGTTGGGTACTGGGATTAGCCATACACTGAGCCACACACCAGTCTTAGATATGATGAAAATTTATTGAAATGCTTGATTCAGACTGATCCATCAGGGCCACAAAAAGGACTCAGGAGCCTAAATGTGGTACCAGTCTGTTCTCAGGGCAGGCATTTTGTAGGAAAAACAAGATTCAAAAGTTTAAAAGGTGGGAGGCAGAAGCAGGTGGATTTCTGAGTTCGAGGCCAGCCTGGTCTACAAAGTGAGTTCCAGGACAGCCAGGGCTACACAGAGAAACCCTGTCTCGAAAAAAAAAAAAAAAAAAAAAAGTTTAAAAGGCAGGCAGGAAGTGGTACAAGATTTTTGCTTAACTAGACAAAGTATTATCAGCTAACCTGAGTTGGTATACAGATAGTGAACAGGGAAATCCCCCTACATTGAGATAACAGAGCATAAATATTCAAGCATAACCTCTTGGCTTATCAGTAACATTCTTTAAGTCAGTTAAAGTGATAACTCCTAAAAATTTAATTTCACCTTACGAGCAACATGGAGGCTACATACAAAATGACTACCATTATATCAGACCATAAGAGTAAAGAGGGGAGATACAAAATAAAAACATAAATGCTATAAGAAAAAAAACGAGATAAAGCGAAAATACTACTAAAATATATATTAGAAAGAATCAATGAAGAAACATGGAGCCAAAAGAAAAGGAAAAGGAAAAAAACAAAAACAAAGAAAAGTTGCCCAATAGTGAAAAATGCATAGGTGACGTTAAATGAAGATAAATGTAAGGTGTGATAAAGAATAAAAACAAAAGTTATTATTACATTTAGTGTTTGTGTGTGCGGATGTGCATTGTACGGCACAGCACACATGGGGAGATCAGGGGACAACTTTGATGGAGTTGGTTTTCTCCTTCTACCTTGTGGGTTCTGAGGACTGAACTTGGGACATTAGACTTGGTGGCATGAACCCTTACAGGTTGAGTCATTGCTTGGGGCCTAATGCTTTTTAAGTAGGATAAGGTAAAAATTACAAGGATAGAGAAAAAAGACCAATTGGCAAACACAGGGGCGTGCATGCATGTGTGTGCGCGCGCACACACACACACACACACACACACACATGGGCTGATCTAAATGGCTTCCAGCGTCGGCCAGAGCCGCCTTCACTTCAGAGCCGCCCTCACTCCAGTAGCTTCTCTTCTTTGTGGATCAGACTTCCTCTTCGCCACTTCTCCACACCTCGCCTTGCAGTCTGTGAACTGGGCAGGTTTTTCCACCCTTCTGGGACTCTGCAGTTCATATCCCCCAGAAAGTTAATATTTTAGCTAGAGGGCGATTGTCAAGTGTGGGAGAACAAAACCACACCACGCATGGAACCCCTGCTGGGTGGGTGTGGGTGTGGATAAGTGTTCTGCTGGATCTCTGGAGTTCTTAGACGACAGACAAGATATCTCAGTGGGTAAAGGCAATTGCTGCCAAGCTAGTAAACCTGAGTCCAAGCATACATGGTACAAGGAGAGACTCACCCCTGCAAATTGTCCTCTGACCTCTATATATGTGCCGTGATCTACATACACCCTCACATGCACACTCATACAAACGAGAGAGTAAATGGAAATAGGAATGAGTAGAACGGATGAGCAAAGGAGAGCCAGGAAATAGTCTGTCATGCCCAATACAGTGACCCAGAAATATCTAATACCAGCAGGAAAAGTGGGTGGGGCTAGAGAGACAGATCAGCCAGTGAATGTTTTCCACAAAAACATGAAGACCTGAGTTTGAGCACTGGTGTAGTGGTACGTGCATTAGAGAGATGGAGACAGACAGCTTGCTGGAACCTGCTAGTTGGTGAGTCTAGCCAAATCGGAAGGCAGGAAGCAATGAAAGACTCACTTCTTAAAACAAAGTAGTTCACTCTTGAGAAATAACCAAAAGTTGTCCTCTGGTCTCCACATACATGCACAACATACTTGGGTACCACCCATAAGCATGCACATACACACACGCATCAAATATACATCCAGCCAACATTAGCAATCCTGTGTCAGTAGTCATCTTAAATGTAAATAGCCTCACAGCTCACCAATAAAAAAACTGAGACTAGTTGGCTGGATTAAATAAAACAGATCCCATTATCTGCTGTCTCCAAGAAATATATCTCACTAGCAATGACATCCAATTTGGGGTCAATGAAGAATGGAAATCAATTGACTAAGCAAATGGAGCCTCCCACTTCCCTGCAAAAGCTTAATCACTACTTTCATGTCTTTTTTTTTTCATATTTATTTATGGTGCACACACATACGCCATGATGCATATGTGGAAGTCAGAAGAAAGCTTGTGGGAGTCGGCTCTCTCTTTCTACCATGTGGGGCCCAGGGACTCATCAAGCTTGGCAGTGAGTGCCATTACCCACTGCGCCCCAGAAGAGATAAAGTGATAAAGTTGAGAGAGAGAGAGAGAGAGAGAGAGAGAGAGAGAGAGAGAGAGAGGAGACATCCAAAAACAATTGATTAAGTTAGGTACGGTAGCATCACTGTTTCAGGAATGGGGGAGGGGGTAAGATGGCAACAGTAATTACATAACAATATATATGTCACGTACATCATATTGAGAGGTCAGCTTGGAAACTTTGAGATCTTCCACCAGGGTCCCCTCCCCCCTCCGAGCACATGGAAGAAACAGGTTAGAAAGCACATAGGCTGGAAGCGAGGGGCTGATTAAGTCCCTGCTACTTCATTCCCTAAAGACCAATCAGATTAAAAGTTGCACTGTTCTGCCAATAACATTGTACCTAATGGCGGCGGCTGCTCTAAAATCCTATATAAGGTCCCTGAATGGGCTCCACGAGGTAGCCCTCCCGTCTTGGTATGTAGAGCAACCTCAGCATGCTGATGAATCAATAAATTTCTCTTGCATTTTGCATCAATCCCCGACTCCATGTGTCCATTTGGAGGGTCTTCGGTAAGTTAAGACTCCCCAGAGTCTTACAATATTCTTAGTTTTATAAGACAAACACTTAAGGGCATGAAAGCTCAGGCACATCCTGATACAATAACAATACAGATACCTACAGAGTATTCTTCTCAGCAGCCTATGTAGCCTTCTTTAAAACAGGTTGCATTCTAGGTTGCAAAGCAAATTTATTTAATGAATATCAAATAATTTATATTATCAAATCAGAAAAACTAGATAGATATCAATAGCAACAGAAACCACATGAATACATGTAGACTAAACATAGTCACTTGAATGAGCCATGGTCCACTGAAGAAACCAGGGAAAAAATTAAAATGTTACTAGAATCAAATGAAAATGAAAGCACAACTTTTCCCAGCCTCTGCGATACAGCTGAGGGGGTTCTAAGGGGAGGGTTCACAGCTGAGTTTACGTTAGAAGGTCAGAGGATTGGAAATAAATAACCTAACGATGCACCCGATGCACCCGGAGGTATTGGAAAAACAAGAGCACCATGAGCAGGAGATGGCAAGAAAGAGTGGCAGCTGCTGTGACTGGTAGACAGCAGTTCCCCAACTGAAGCAGTCCCTCCATGAGGGGGTGGGAAGACTCACGAGACTCAGAAGGAAACGATCGTCATAGGCATGGGAAAGCTGACACTTGAAAGACATGGGTTCCCTACATGGGGTGTGTAGACAAACGTGAGTTGCGTTGAGGGGCAGTGGTCTGTGGCAGGCAATCTGGCACCTGGCTGAGCTCAGGCTGAAAACTCTGGGAGACCCAGCGGAGCAGTTCGCAAGGGACCAGAAAACGTTTTTGTCAGTGCTCCCGGAAGGCTCTTATAAAACAGCTACAGACTTCACAACCCCCTATAGAGAGGCTGTCATGTGAGATTTGTCACTTAGGAGCGACACCAAGCCCTCCCACATGCAGACAAGGTGCCCTTAAGCTCTCAGACCTAGCCAATGGGAAGTGCCTGTTGTCAGACCCTGACCCATCCTAAACAGTATAACATTAGACCGTCCCAACCTGTATAGGAAAGATCCCCATGCAGAAGGAGTAAAGGTGTGAGAACTACTCCATCGTCTGAGAGCTTCTATCATAAGAGCTGTAACACTGCTGCTTGGGAGGAGCGCCACCAGAAGCTTCCTGCACTCCTCGCCCGCTAGTTGGCCTCTCGTGGGCTCAGCCCGGGCCAACTCAGCGCAGGGCGGTGGGTGCAGCATCTTGGAGCAACCGAGGCGGCAACTGCGGAGACCGCGGTAGAGGAGACTCTGTCCCTGCTCACTATCTCCCCTTTGCCTGAACCCTCGCATTTGGCCAGAGATCCCTGAGGAAAGCTCCCAGCACGCAGGCCCACATTGTGTCTCCTCAGGAGAGTTTACACAACAGTTCACACACCTATAGTCCCAGCACTCAAAGAGTAAGAGGAGCAGGAGCCCAGGGCCTGCAGGTAAAACGGCAGGGCTGGCAATATGGCTCTTGCTACCAAGCCTGACAGCACATGGGTTCAATCCACATGGTGGAAGGAGAGAACCAACTCCTAATAGTTGTCTTCTGACCTCTACATGTTCACTTGCGCACTCTCTCTCTCATGCACACACACACACATACATCGTGCACGTGAATAAATAAAATTTAAAGATTTTTAAAGGAAATATTGATAGACCTCTAGCTAGCCTAACCCAAAGAAAGAGAAAACTCAAATTAATAGAATTGAAATATAGAAAGGAATCTTACAATAGACTTCAGTGAAATCCAGAGGATTGCTTGGGAATACTTTGAAAAGTTGCATTTTAAAAACTGGGGAAGCCAGCACAGTGAGATGACTCGGGGGTAAAGGCACTTGCCATGCAGGCCTGACAACCAAGTTCTATCTCTAGAATCCATGTAAAGGTGATAGGAAAGAACTAGATCCATGAACGTGTCCTCTGTCCCTATATCTCCATTTGAGGTGAGAAGCCCCACCTACATCTGGGCCACACATTCTCGTGGCAGCCCACATCAAAGGACATGAGAGGAGGAGGCTTTTGCTCTTTCCCTGCTTTGCCCTTGCTCTTGCTGGCAAGGTCATCTACTCTGTTGATAAGGATTTCCTTCACTGGTATTAGAACCTACTTCTTTGGGATCCCAATGTAGCCTGAAGACCAGCAGCTCTCTAGGAATGCCCTGGGCTCCAGCACCAGATGGAAACTGCTGAGACACCAGTCTTGGGGACTGAACTACCTCTTGGCCTTGCTGTTAGGAAACATCCGTGTCAGACTACTCAGCCCATGGCCAGTGAATCAGTCTAATAAATCCTAATCATGCCCCTTTGATATATATCTATATTCATTCTATCAGTTCTGCTCCTTTAGAGAACCTTGATCAAGACAATAAATAAAATGAATTTAAAACATTGTAAGTCTGGGGGCTAGAGACATAGCTCATCAGTTAAGAGCGCTTACTGTGCTTGTAGTGTGATAGGCTATTTCTCCGCTGGTGAAATGAGCCAACTCAAGCCAGAGTGAAATATATTAAAGGCAGGTTTGTTGGGAAGCTGCTCTTGGGTGGTGAGTTCACTGTCTCCAAGGAAGAGACTAGGGGAGTGGCCATGGGGAGAGAGGCGGGAAGGGGGATGGGAGGGGAGACAAAGGAAGACAGAGAGGCAGGGAGAGGGAGAGGGAGAGGGAGAGGGAGAGGGAGAGGGAGAGGGAGAGGGAGAGGGAGAGGGAGAGGGACCAAAAGGTCTGGATTATATAGGGAGGAGCCTTGGGGGAAGGGCTGTTGGAGACCAACAGACCTTGGTTTAATTGGGCCTAAGGCCTTGGATTAAAGAGCCCCGGGCTTCACAGCAATCATTCCTTTGATCCTTTCCCTCTCCCACTGCTTCCTGCAGGTGCTAGGCATCCTGTTTGAAGTAGCCTGTGGCTTCAAAGAAGTCTTGTGATATCCTGCTATCCTGATTTACAGCAATGTATGACATTTGGCTACAATAAAGCAACCTTGGAATTCCCTCTACTTCCCACCTTAATTACTTATATACTGGCTCAGAAATAAAGTTCTTTGGAGTTTGATCGGGTAACCATCTTGCTTCCAAGGTATCTCTTGTCTCCTGTCTCTTTCCTTTATCTGGCAGTGCCCTCCTCAGACCCTGGAGGGCCCCCCGGGAAGGACGGGACAGTTGACCCTTCGCAGTTGGCGCCCAATGTGGGGCTGAGGAACGGGATTGTATGGCTGCCAGACATCACATCACGGGAAAGCCTGGCCCAGGTGGTCCTACTGAGGATCGAGTTTGAAGACACTCGCAGAGCGACCCGACTGATGAGGCGGATTTCTAGGAGGGAGGTGAGTGATGCATCAAAGAGGCAGATGTTTTTCCGTAAAAAGGAAAAAAAATAGGAAATTTTGTTCATGGAAAATTCTCCTTAAAGGCAAGGGAATACTCGGGTAAAAAGGGGTAGTTTGTGCGAAAGTCGTGAATTAGTAACACAAACTTACGGTGAGTTTATGTGAAAACTGATTGGAAGTAACATAAACTTAACAAAAAGCTGTTTTATTGTATGAGAATTGTGTAGAGTAGTATAAAGTTAGAAAAGAAAATTTTGTGTAGAAATTGTGTAAAATAGTACAGAATCATGGGACAAACATTAAGTGACCATGAAGCCTTCTTACAGGGAATTAAAGAGTCTGTCAAGGTTCAAGGTACCAAGGTTAAAAAGAAAGATTTAAGGCGCTTTTTTAAATTCATTCAGGAAACCTGCCCATGGTTCCCCAGAGAAGAGACCGTAAGTGCTGTTTGCTGGTGCAGGGTAGGAGAGTGCCTACAGGATTATTATAAAACACTTGGTCCGCCGGGCAGTGGTGGCATGTGCACACCTTTAATCCCAGCACTTGGGAGGCAGAGACAGGTGGATTTCTGAGTTCGAGGCCAGCCTGGTCTACTGAGTTCCAGGACAGCTAGGGCTACACAGAGAAACCCTGTCTCGAAAAAAAAAAAAAAAAAAACACTTGGTCCACAGAAAGTTCCTGTACAGACAATGTCATATTGGAATCTTATTGATGAAGTTCTTCAGGTTTATGAACATTCCCCTGATATTCAAAAGGTTGTGGCTGAGGGAGGGCGTGTTCTTAAATCCTCATCTAGGCCCCCTTCCTCATGCGGTTCTGTCTCCATAGAGATGCCCCCCTGGAGGAGGAACAAAAGCCCAGTGTGCCCTCCTTGCCTCCTCCCGCTACTTCTGTTTCCCTCATCTCCTCCTCAGATGCAGCTCCAAAGGTTAATGCATATGCCTCTCTTAGAAAACAGATCAAAACCCTTGACTTGTTACCCCCTGGGGATGCTGAGACCTTGGAGGAACAGGCGGCCAAATATCATAATCCTGGCTGGCCTCCTGTACTTGCCCCCTTTGAGCCTCCTCCATATCCCCTATGTGCTCCAGTTCTTAATGGTCCTCATGATTTTGAGACTCCTTTTAAACCGACACCAAGCTTTTGTTGATATTGTTCCCAACAATCTTGATTTGGCCAAGACTGCTCTCTCCCGTAAAAATCAGGCTTTGAAAGGCTACTTAAGTCAGCACCGAGAGCATTTAAATCTACTCAAAGAGCTTCGATCCCTTGATCTTGAGGTCCAAGGGGCTCTCTCCCCTATTAAAGAAAAGCCTCCCGCTGAGAAGCCTAATGCAGCTCCTTGCCCTAAAATGAAAGTAAAAGCGGCTTTTCCAGTTCTCCATTCTCAAATCAAAAAAGATGAATTAGTACCTTGTTGAAGGACAAGGTGATGGTAAAATGTTTTATATGTGTGTTTGGAGTTATGCTAAAATCTAGAGAAGTGAAGGTAATTCTCATAGGTGCTTTTGGTCTTTGGACCCTGACTAGAGATGGTTTATACCCTGGATATGAGAGAATGGATTTGAGAAAAGCAAACCTCCCCGACTATCAGGGGAAGAAAAATGAAGGTAAACTGTTTCAGAGCTCTCTTAGGGACAGGAGGAAATTAGGAGATGTCCTACTTCCTTTCTGGCCCCTACGGGACAAATGCTTAGTTTTAGTTTTGGGTCTTTTAAGTAGGATATCTGGTCTGAGTTCCTTTGGGACATCTAATTCTCTTTCCTGTCTGTGTATTATATGTTCTTGGTGCGCCAATCTGTCCGTGTCTGTCAGTTTTATGTACTTTTGTTTTGTTGCTGGAATGTTGCTTTCTGTTCCATGTCCAAAAGAAAGAAAAAGCAAAAAATGGTCAGAACTGTCTGCTGGTTGTTTAGCCCTTGATTTAATTTTAATTAGGTTTCAAAAGAAAAAAGAAAAAAGCAGTTTCAGTTTGCACAGCGGAAACTGATAAGTTACCCTGCGCTGTAGCTGGGAGTCAAGAACAGCTAGCGAAGCCCTGCCAGAGGCTTAATTATGTGCACAAGGTGCTCTTAAAGGGGCCGCAGATTGTCATTCCAGGACAGACGCTCAGGGCAACCCCTTAACCCCGGTACCGGGAAACATCCAGAGGGGCCAGACCCTGGCCCCACAAAATAGGCAAACCCCTGGGGCTATCAGGTTTGTCCCTCCAGTGCCAAGCGCTCAAGCGTTGCCTCCCTCTGCTGTGCAACAGCAGGTAGTGCAGGACTGGACCTCTGTTCCTCCACCAATTCAATATTAACCCCTGATATGGGCCCCAAAATATTAAATACTGGAGTTTTTGGTCCTTTGCCTCATGGCACCTTTGGCCTTCTTCTTGGTCGTGCCAGCTCCACTCTTCAAGGCTTACATGTGTCTCCTGGTGTGATTGATAATGATTATACAGGAGAGATAAAAATCTTAGTTTCTTCCACTTCTGGTCCAATAACCATAGAATCAGGACAAAGAATTGCAGTAAATGGAGGTTGCTACAGGATTTAAGAAAAATAAATGAACAAATGGTGGTTATGGGAGCCCTGCAGCCTGGGCTGCCCACGCCCGTGGCCATCCCTGCTGGATATCTCAAGGTAGTAATAGACCTTAAAGATTATTTTTTTACCATTCCCCTACATCCAGAAGACAGACAAAGGTTTGCTTTCAGCCTGCCAGTTGTTAATTTTAAAGGGCTTATGCCTCGTTTTCAGTGGAGAGTTCTTCCCCAGGGCATGGCTAATAGCCCAACCCTATGTCAAAAATTTGTGGCCCAAATATTTGACCCCCTTCGCGATGAATGGCATTTCCTTTATATTGTGCATTACATGGATGATATTTTAATGACAGAGCCAGATAGGGCCCAGTTACTTCATTGTTGCCAGGAATTGTCACTCAGGCTGATAGCCAAGGGGCTTCAGATTGCTCCAGATAAGATTCAATTACAAGATCCTTATTTTTATCTGGGCTTTGAATTGCAACATCAAAAGATTCTAACTCAAAAGCCATGCCTCAGAGTAGGCCACCTGAGAATCCTTCATGACTTTCAAAAACTGTTGGGCAATATTAATTGGATAAGGCCTTACTTGGGGCTTACTACTGGAGAGTTAAAACCTCTTTTTGATATTTTAAGAGGTGACCCTGATCCTTCTTCTCCTCGAAGCCTTACGCCAGAGACTCTAAAGGCTCTCCAAGTAGTAAATGAGGCCATTCAAAAACGAGGTGTCTTTTTTATTTCTTTTGATAAATCTTTTTCTTTTATTGTTTGTGCCACATCCTCTACCCCTACAGGTATTCTTTGGCAGGAGGGTCCTCTCTCGTGGGTACACCTTTCTGCCTCTCCTTCTAAGATTCTTGCACCATAAACCTTTTTAGTAGCAGAATTAATATTGATGGGACGTGGACAGAGTTGACAGTACCTTGGCAGGGATTCTGATAAAGTAATTGTACCTTATTCAAAAGATCAACTAGATTGGTTGATGCAGACTACTGACGATTGGCCTGTAGTTTGCTCCTCCTTTGGGGGAATTATAAACAATCATTACCCTGCTTCTTCAATTTATGAGGATTCATCCCTTTGCAGTTCCAACTCCTGGAAAAGCATTCCTGTTGCTCCCCCTGGCATTTTTATTTGGTGCAATGGGACTCTGACAAGAAAATTTTCTCTCCCCAAAGATTCCCCTCAGCTGTGTCTTCCAGTTACGCTTGTGCCTCAATTGAATCTGTTGACACCTACTAATGTTACCCAGAGGGCATTGAGTCCCTTATACCATGATAAATGTGAAATTTTTCTCCCCTTGCTGGCAGGCATCACTCTTGCCTCCTCCACAATTGCCACCGGACTTGCTGGTGGAGCCCTGGGACATTTGATACATTCCTATTCTTCCCTCAGCCAACTGTTTGAATTATCTATAGAAGCTTCAGCAGAGTCTAGCTTCACTCCAGAGACAGGTGTCTTCTCTGGCCCAGGTCACACTCCAAAACTGCCGAGCATTAGACTTACTGATAAAGGGGGGACCTGTCTTTCTTTAGGGGAAGAATGTTGTTATTTTGTTAATGAATCTGGTATTGTTGAGGAAGAGGTTAAAAAACTTCATGAAACCTTAAACAACAGAGATTTTCATCTGATGCTGATTCATGGTGGCAGTCACCTATGTTCTCCCTTCTCATGCCCTTGGTTGGACCGCTGGCTTGCTTCTTGCTCCTGGTTAGCCTGGGACCTTTCATTTTTAATAAGATCATAGGGTTCGTCAAACAGCAAATTGACTCCACAACATCCCGCTCTTTACAAATTCACTACCACCACCTCGATCTGCTTGATTGTGGAATCACGGTGCCTGAAATCAATGATTCTCCTTTAGGAGCTGCATAAAACTCAGATTTATGCACGCCTGCTCATGAGCAGCGTGGGCATCAGAAGGGGTGCAAGGCCAAGCACTGCAAGGGAAGGACACTATGTTCTGCTTCTGAGTCCCCTGAGGAGCAAACCCGTTTGCATAGAGGTTGGTGTCAAGAAAGCATCACCCAATAGGTGAGTCTTAGTCCTCTCCTCATAAAAAAGGCACCATGTTATAATGAGAATCGGGTCCCTACTCCCCCCCTCTGATTAAACCCCCCCTGTTTCTAAACAGGTTCCTTGTTATCTGGCTTATTTCTTAAAAACAGAAAGGGAGGAGATATTGGAGACCAACAGACCTTGGTTTAATTGGGCCTGAGGCCTTGGATTAAAGAGCCCCAGGCTTCACAGCAATCATTCCTTTGATCCTTTCCTGCTCCCACTGCTTCCTGCAGGTGCTAGGCATCCTGTTTGAAGTAGCCTGTGGCTTCAAAGAAGTCTTGTGATATCCTGCTATCCTGATTTACAGCAATGTATGACATTTGGCTACAATAAAGCAACCTTGGAATTCCCTCTACTTCCCACCTTAATTACTTATATACTGGTTCAGAAATAAAGTTCTTTGGAGTTTGATCAGGTAACTGTCTTGCTCCCAAAGTATCTCTTGTCTCCTGTCTCTTTCCTTTATTTGGCAGTTCCCTCCTCAGATCCTGGTCAATAGTCCCCCGGGAGGGCCCCTCTGGGAAGGACGAGACAGTTGACTCTTCGCAAAGGGCAGCCCAGCCTCTGAGCTGAAAAAGTTCATGGTTGGGGTGGTTATGCCAGGTAGGGACTGAGGGATGCTGGGAGAACCTGGGGGCCAGGTCTGCTTTGATATGTAAAATACGCATCTCAGTCCCTTGTTCCGGATCTGAAACCAAACACAGTGGACCTAGGTTCCATTCACAGAACGCATGTCAGGAGTCTAACACCAGTAATTCTAGTCACGGGGATCTGACAGCTCTTCTATCAGTAATTCTAGTCACGGGGGATCTAACACCTCTTCTGGCTGCCTCAGGCACTAGGCACACACACGGTATATACACTTCTGTTCTGCCAAACACTTAGACACATACATTTTAACCATAAATAGTTTAGAAGTATAAAATCTAAAAAAATGGATAAATTATTAATCAGGGAAATGCCAATTAAAACTGCTCCGAGATTCCATCTCGCTAGAGTCAGAATGATTGTGATCCCGGGGACCAACAGCAGCAAATGCTGGCAAGGACACACTGCCAGTCACAGTAACACTACTGTCACCACTACAGAGCTTACAGGTTCCTCAAAAAAAAAATTAAAACTACTCTCTCACCCACTCTTGAGTATCTACCCAAGGTACAGTAAGGCAACATAAGACAGAGATATATCTACACATGCATGTTTATTGATATGATATTCAATTGTCAGGAAATAGAACCAGGCTAGATGTCCATCAACAGATGGCTTTTTAAAATACACATATAAAATGGAATTTTATTCAGAAAAAAAGGGAAAAGTGACCTTATGATATTTGCAGTAGGGTAAATATAATTGGATATCATCCTCTGAGGCAGAATAAGTGACACACATATAACACACACTCTCATGAGTGCAGCAGGAAGTGTTGAGGAAGAAGGACTGAGTGTTCTAGCACACACCTACAATCCCAGTACCCAGGAGGCAGAGGCAGGAGGATCAGGGGTTCAAGGCCATCCTCAGCTACACAGCAAGCTCAAGGCCAGATAAATCTACTAAAACCGTCTCTCAAAAACTATCACCACCACCACCACCACCACCATCATCATCAGGGCTGAAGTAGTTTGTAAGAGTGCTAGCTATTCTTGCAGAGGAGCTGAGTTTGATTCCTAACTCCCACATGGTGCTCCCAAGCCTTTGTAAGTCCAGTGTCAGAGAATCTAGTGCTGCCTCTGGCCTCTGCAGGCACTAAGCATGCACATGGTACACAGATAGATATACACGCAAGCAAAACACATAAAAAGCCACAACTGGTCAAGATGCAGAGATCAACTGACCATGAGGTATCAATTGTGACCAAGAGACACAATTACACACAGCTCTTATCCTCAAGGCTGGGGGTGGGGTGGGGGAGCATCATAGGAGGAGGAGCAAAGCTGGAAGACCAGGACATACAATTACACACAGCTCCTATCCTCAAGGCTGGGGGACATCAAAGGAGGAGGAGCCAAAGGCAGAAGACCAGGACATCCACTTCAAGATGTCTTTCCTTATATAAGACATGGAAGACAGTGAGGTGAGTGAGATCAACAGATACTGTGTGACATTCTCTAATGAAAAACCAAGTACCTGCTCCATTTCCTAGAAATTATAGTTAGAGATGCCAACATCACAGCCTGATTAAGAAGAAAGCAAACAGACAAGTCAAAGCAATCAAACACTGGGACAGACATAACTGTGGGTACTGGGATACAAGAGTGGCCTAGCATCAGGGTTAGGCACCCAAAGAGGAGACTTGTATCAAAACTGAGAGAGGTCTTGCTTCCTGCCCTTAAGGTATGCAATTTAATCAGGGCTTAGGACCAAGACCTGAGCCCCTACATTGCGGGCGGAATGAAGCCACCAGGAGAACCCAAGGTCAAGGAGAAAAGCAACCTCGAGTTAAGCAGGTGAGGGGGAGGGGCAGACACAGACAGGAGATCCAGTTAGCTGGCTGGGAGCCAATGGGCATCACCACTGTGACTGCAGTTGGAAAGAATGAGCGCTGGGCATGGTGCTTGCCGCCAGCCAGCCCCTAGAGGCAGGTCACCTTCTACTGTCTCACTTGGGTAAGGAACCGGCGCCCAGAGAGGTTTCAAGATCACAGAGCTGGCAGGCTGCTGAAATAGCAGCACTGCCTGGTGCCTCACCCTGACCTCCGTACCACTCGGTGATGCACGCACAGTACATTACTCAATCCTTTCCATCCAGATGTCCACAGCCCTGGTGCAGCCATCGGGGGTGTAATCAGATGTGTCACCTCAGGTGTGTGTGTACAGCTGGGGACAGAGCATGTGCTGAGCATAAATATGCAAGGCTCTGGCTTCAGTCTTCAGACCACAATGAGAAGGGAAGGAAAGAAAAACAGACATGCGGGTGTGGGTGGGTATGAGGGATGGACACATCAGGAGGAAGACAGACGTAGGAACAAGGGAAGGAGATACTGGCGTAAGTTTCCACGTTTGAGCAAGCCACGGCTTGCCTCTGCCTCTTCCACTGAGCATCGGTGGCTGTAGGGCTTTCTCAGGGATAGGGGGCTGGCGTGGAGCAAAGCAGGTTAGAACTGGTGTGTTTTGCGCTCCTATCCTATCCGCAGCTTTCCTTTTATTGCTCTACCATGGTGGAGACCAGCATGCTCTGGGGCTCCTCCGCTCTCACCGAGGTGGTTCTGTGTTCTTGGGGCAGATCTTTCTGCCACGGTTCACGGTGGCTGGCTTGTCATATCAGTTGAGCCTCTAAAGAACCGCTCTTTATCCAAGTACTGCTGAGTACTCAGGGAGTCCCGCCTCCAGCGCATCATTTTTCGCAGCTGGTCCGTTATGAACTTCTTTTTCAGGTGGTCAAACAAGAAGCTCATCTTCCTCTTGGTCTTGTCAGAGGCTTTCATCTTATGAAAAATAGAGGTGGATTTAGGATAAACAAGTCACTTCGTAGCAAGAGACATCTGAGGCTGCTGACCTACCAGTGGCAAGGTGCCTGTTGGACTCGATTTTGATCCCACGAAACAGCTTGGACTACAGAGAACCTCAGTCTCCCTGTCTGTAAAGTGTGGGCATTAGGCTGTGGTGCCCTCTGACGCTCTGCAGCCGAGGGGCCTGATTTCGACCTTAACAATCTGAAGACTGATCTAAGGAAATAGGTATTTTAGGGGCCAGGAATGTAGCTCAGTCATCGAGAACTGGCCTAGCATGTGTGAAGCCCTAGGTTCAATTCCCAGCACCATAAAACAAATAATAAATACATGAAAATCCTAAGGGAATGAAGAAATGGAGGTCACAGGAGCAAGGAGGTTGATCTTGGTTTGGAGTTTGTTTTCTAAGACAGCTTTTCAAGACAGTTGCCCTGGCTGTCCTGGAACTTACTCTGTAGATCAGCCTGGCCTCGAACTCAGAGACTGAGATTCTGTGTCTCCCAAGTGCTGGGATGTGTGCCGCCACTGCCCGGCTTTCATCTTCTTTCTCCTTCCAAAACTCCTCTCACTGTGTCCCTGTTACTCACTGTGCTGCTTTCATATTATCTGACTTCTAGCTCCACATCTGCCTAATCTAAGTCTACACATTACCTGCCACAGCCATCCTCACAGGGAGTTCTAACTTCATCCATTTCATAACTCCTGTGCTGTCTCAACAACACTGTTGGGTCTGGGAGGACAAATCCTCAGCTTGCTCATTCAGTGGAGCATTACAAAGACCTGGCTGCAGGAGGGGATGTGGAGCCAACTGCAGGTGATCCCCCTCGCTACAGTGTGACCAGGGGGTAAAATAATGCTCAACTATCTCTAAGCCGGGTAGAAAGTGATACATCCCTAAAAGAAATCCAGACTTCAAAAGGCAGATAGCAAGAGCTCGCCTGCAGTCCTGTTCTCCCATCCTGTTACATGAACTCAGGTTCTCCATTTTGCTTAAACTAGTTCAGATTTATGTTACAGAACCCAGAACTAAAAGAGTTTCAAATCCTGTTTTGCAAATAAAGAAAGTGTATAAAACTGCCCTATCTCTGAGTCCCAGCCTATCGTGCCAGACCATAGCATGAGAAGTTTAACACAGAGAACACACATAGAGCCCGTCTTGGTTTGTGTCCTGTGGGGTTGCTGCTGTTGTTGCTAGCCTCAGTTCTCCTCTGGAAATGGGATCCGTTTTCAAAAGAAGAAAAAAAAAAAAAAAGTAACCATATAGTGCTGATGCCAATTCAAACCGCAAGCCTGCAGTTCTGCATGGACAATAACGTGTTTTGAGGAAACAAGCCATGAGCTAAGGGGCATGGTCTTTCCCTCTGAGTCTGTTCAGCCATGCAGAGCAAGTGTGATACCTTGGGCAAGACACCAACCCCACTTGTCACCTGTCTCCTCTTTAAAGATGGAGCCTGACTTCGAATACTTTCAGGGACCCCTATGAGCTCCGCTTCCACCCCAGGCTACATAGGCAGCCAGCAACGAAGGAAGGAGGGCGGGGAGTGTGGAATGGTCAGGCCACTAACAGGCTTCAGCCCGGAACCTGGCGGGCACTTTACCTCCATCTCATAGATGCGCTGTGCATTGAGGTTGTCATGGATGATGACCCGAGACAAATGGCTCTTGGGTAGCAGCTTCTTCACGTTTGCATCGTTGGCATTCATTAAGCTAGAGGAGAGAGGGGAGATGAGGCGGTTAGAGACAGCGGCTCGAGGCCCCATTTGACAGGTACTGGAATAGTGGACGATGCCTCTTCGGGTTTATTTAGTTTTCTTTTGGAGACAGGGTCTTGCTATGTAGCTCTGGCTACTCTGGATCTCACTGTAGACCAGGGTAGCCTAGAACTCATTGAGATTCACCTATCTCTGCTTCTCAAGGACTGGGCTAAAGGCAGGTGCCACCACACCTGGGTTTCAAGAGACGTGGTTTTCTCATTTTCAGAGGAGTGAGGAAATCATTCCAAGTTTTGCCTGTAGACAAGGTATGCTAAAAAGCTGTCTCCTGAACACAGAGAGGACACAGAAAGGTCCAAAGCAGTCCACAAGAGAGGTGGCGCAGAGAGTCCTCAGAGTTATTACTGTTGTTAGTGAAGGGACGCTGCCTAGCTCTGGATGCACAGCATGGCTCTGGCAGGCCCTGCCTTTCCCCCTCATTTCCTCTGCCTTGCTAAAAACAGATCATCTCCCTATGCTAGCCCCCAAGACCTGGTCCCTTATTTGGTCACTTCCTCCTCCTAAGGCTGACTACCAAGGTCCAGCTATCAAAATATTGAAGTCCAGCAATTAAAAGCCCCCTTTGGTTCACCTAATATTAACATGCTCAATTAAAGTTAAACCCCTCATCCTAACATAGGGTTCCCATTGTACCTTTATAAACTGCTATTTCCTATGTGCCAAGTCTGTCTCCTCTCTAGCCAGAGGCAGTCCTTTGCCTTCAGGACAAATACCCCTGTCCCACCTGCAGGTCCCTTCCCCTTCTCCCTCATCCTCTACCCCCTGTCTTTGTCTCTTATTTCCTGCCTTCTGTCACTCTAGAGCAAATAAATCTTTGCGCTGAAAACTTGGTCTTGGGAGTCCTGAGCCAATGCTTTCCCTAGCAGCTCTTTATTACTGTCTCTCCATGGAGGTGCTGGGGTGAAGCCTAGGGCTGCAAACGCTAGTCCAGCACTCTCCAGATGAGCAACCCCCAAAACGTTGAGTGGTCATCTCAGTGAGAAAATGCCAGGTGAGAGCAAAGGTAGAGGTCTTGGAGGAATAAAAGTCAGAAGATAGAGGTAAAGGATGAATTTGAGGGAGGAAGAGGTAGGGAACGCTTCCTTCACAGTCTGGATCTAAGGAGGATCCTGGGGGGGAGGGCGGGGGGGGGGAACAGAACAGGATAGAAAAACATAAAGGGAAAGGGAGGAAAACAGGCTGTGTTAGTTCATGCCTGTGAGCTTGGCATGTGGGAGGCAGGAAGCAGGAAGACGAGGTGGGGGGGGGGGTGTTCATAGGCAACTGTCAAAGAGGAAGCAAGGAAGGAAGGAAAGGAAGGAAGGAAGGAGGGAGGGAGGGAGGGAGGAGGGAGGGAGGGAGAGGGGGAGGATTTAGGTGGACGCAGATTTAGCTAATAAGTGTAAGGGAAAAGATTGGAAAATGTTTAAAACTGAGGAAAGTTTGCAGTGTTCCAGGACTTTTGCGGACTCTGACAAGTGTGCTCCACCTTTTGACGCTGCAAGACAGCAATGCCAATGACCAAGTTTACACTCAGGAACCATGCAATCAAGTTAACGTTTCCGTTTGCTACGTCATGCTGTGTTGGATGTGCGTATCCATAGGCACCCTGGGCCCCCTGGCATCCGTGGGTTGGAGACACCTACACGGGTAAGAAGTGTGGAGCAATAATAGCAGGAGGGGCAACTGGCAATGAGTTGGTGGAATGTGCTTAGCACACACATCGTCCTGGTAATCTCCAGCATCAATGAAAACTCACCTATAACCCCAGCACTTGGGAGAAGCAGGAGGATCAGAAGTTCAAGGTCATTCTTAGTTACATTATGAGTTTAAGCCAACCTGGGCTACATGTCTCAACAAATAACAGATGATGTTGCTAGCCCGTGGGTTCTCATTTTTTGATAATTTAGTTACATTATGAAGTGTTTTTCAATGTTTTTGTTCCCATTAAAAAAAACTGTTCATACATTCTAAAACTTGGAAGCCAAGTGGATAATTGTGCTAAGTCAGTTGATATAATACATATAATCAAGTATAAATATCTTGGTATAATAACGTGATAGAGAGAAAAGTTGTGGCCACCACAACTAAACAGTGATTACTGTTTACTAAACTGAATTTTGTGTTGTATTTTTTTTAATATAACACACATATACTTAGATATGGATTATCTTAACCTGTCAGTTGCTGTGATAAAATACTGACCAAAAACAGCTTATAGGTTACAGTTGCTCATCAAGTAAGGCTGAGGCAGGACTCAAGGCAGGAACCTGAAGTCAGGAACTAAATAGCAGAGACCACCGTGGAAGGCTGCTTACTGGCTTGTCCTTCTTGACTTGCTCAACCCCGCCCCCTACTCCCCCCCCCAGGTGTGGCACCGCCCACAGTGTTCTACAACCTCCCACATCAATCATTAGGAAACTGCCCCACAGACACGCCCACAGGCCATCGGCTGTAGGCAATTCCCCAAATGATGTTCCTTCATCCCAGGTAACTCTAGTTGGTTTTAAATTGACAAAAACTAACCAGCCCAGGTATACATCAAAATGTTAACAGTGATTGGTTTGCTGTTCTGACTTCTGTTTGGTTTGTTTGTTGTTGTTGTTGTTGAGTGTACGTTACTTTTGCAATGATTGACAAACCTCTTTAAAGGAAACCAGAGAAATGTGCTGGTAAAGTGTTCCCGAATACAGATTCCCAAACAAACAATAGCAAAAAGGGAAGAACCACACACACATGAATTGATTGAAACAGAAATGGCTGCCTGATACACACAGGAACAGAAGGAACAAACACGAAAGCTTATACTAAACTCAGTCTATTGGTTAGCACATCAGAATAAGTTCATCATATAATACACTACGTTTGTAATTAGACCAAACAAAACAAAACAAAACAAATAAACAACGACAACAAACCCCAACAAACAAAAAGATGTTGTTTTGACAGGGTCTCATGTATCCAGGCTGGCCTAGAACTCCCTCTTAAGCTGGGGGTGACCTTGAATTTCCAATCCACCCGCCGCCAGCACCAGAGTGCTTGATTCCAAGCTTGTGCAACCTTGTTCAGTTAAGAAGAAAACAAAGAACCTTTAGAGGGATTATAAAAATGTTTCCCAACTCGTTTTTCTATCAGTAAGAAACAACTGTCGTCTGGGTGTGCTTACAAAGAAACAAACATCAAAAGCCACCTAGCTCCATTTTTCTGGTTTTTATGCAGGATGACTCAACAAACCTAGGTGCTGATGGGAAAAAAGATTCAAAGGTCAGGAATTTACACACAAGTCTAAATCCTATTTTCAACCAAAAAGAGCCTAAATGTTTAAAGATCCTCTTTACTCAGTGATGCACCAAATTTATCAATATTGGAAATGAAACAGGAGAAAGATTAAAAAATAGACTCTTTCAAGTAATAAATAATGGTTATTTTTGAACCAAATTGTGTTTCCATAATAAATCCTCTGTAGGACTTATTACATCCTTGGCTGATGCTGGGAGAGGGGTTGAGGAAGTGAGACAGGATTGGAGCCAAATAATGGGGAATTGAAGGCTTTTCCAGGACACCAGAGAATGGAAAGGCCTGGAGTTGTCAAGTAAATTGGAGCCTGAGACGAATTGCCTGAGACAAAGTGCGCTCGGACCGCACGGTATCAAGCCTACAGTAGCCCTGGTCAGGATTCATTCGTAGGGCTGGAAATGGGACAGCGCCTTCGGCCCAGAGATCGGGCTTCTGAAGGTCCTACGGGTTGGCCTGAGTCTGAAAAATCCCGACATTGCTGGGATCTGAGGAACTCGTATGGGCGGAGGTGGAGGTGGGAGGACACGGCTAGGGCAACGTGAGTCTGAAAGCTCGGATTCCCTTATGGGTCCCGGGTCTGCTTTGTATACCCGAGCCACACCTGAATAACAACTTGGGGATTGGGGTCCGTGGCCGCAGGAAGTAGATCTGCGGTTGGACGTGGAGGCCAAGATCCGGCTGGCTAGACAGTCTCCTGCGCCGGTCGTCCGAGCCAGAAGCAGCAGTCTCCTCGGTAACGTCCTCGTAATCCGAGCTCAAGTCCCATTTGACCGAAGGCCTTCTGGGCTGTGTAGAGGTCTCTGACGGGCTAGAGAGCGACTCAGGAATGCGAGCAGTGAGGAGAACCATGGTAGAAAGGCGCGCGGACGCGGAGCGACTACTTACACTGGAGTCTAAGGCGGAGCTCTGCGCGTTGCCTGGGAGACGCAAAGCTGAGGGACGGACAGGCGGACCTCGTGACAGTCTTTTGGCCTTCTTTGTGACGCTCGGCTGGGCGTGTTGCCTAGGAGACAGACGGGAGAGTGGGCGGGGCGTGCAGGTGGTGGGCGTAGCAATGGTCCTTCCGGCTGCTTTGCGCGTTTCCTTGGAGACCGGCGGGTAAGCTCTGCTGCTGCCCACCCAGCTTTTCGGAGACGTCTGGGAACTGCGCGAGTCCTTCGAGGTACAGAATCAGTCGCGGGGTCCCCCTAAGCCCAGAACTGCCCATTGTTCCGCGAGGAGAAGCCGTTGCTACCGAGATCCGGAATCATGAAGGGACCTTTCTTTCTTGGAGAGGGTCGTCCGCGGTTCCGCCCTGCGGTTGCTTCCTGAGGGAAGGAGGTAAGATCGTCTGAGTCTTGTCACCACGTAGAGAGGCCAACTCTCTAGGAAGCTTTCTAGGCTTGACGTGGCACTCCCACTCATCTACTTGTGGACTCTGTTCCCGTTTATAACCCAGAATTTAACCAACACCCCACCTATATTTACCAACTTTCTCCAGAAAGTGTAATCCACCAGAAATATCAGCCTTCAGAACTTGCTGTCTGATGATGAACAAAACTGGTTTTCCTCGAGTCTCAAGTTTCATGGGTACAAATTAACTAGATGCCAAAAGCCTCGTTGGTTGTAAAGTGTGAAAACAGCCGTGAGGAAGTTTCTGTTTCTTGTCCTCCCCCTCCTCCTTCCCTCCCCCTCTCCTTCTCTACTTCCCCTCGGTCTTGAAAGAGTTTCAGAAGTCCAGGCTGGTCGGGAACACCCCAACTTCTTGCCTCAGCTTCCAGGTCTGCTCTACCACGCCCTACTGTCTGTGAGCACTTCCTACTATCTTTGCAACTCTATAATCCCTAGCCTGAAACAAAGGCCTTTATTTGTCATTCCCACAAGGCTTGCATTTTAGCTTTACTACAGGCACTTGTATTACCTTGGTTTGTCAGTCTTTTTAAGGTAAGTGTGCTGCCCCTATTGATCAATAGTTTAAAGGTCTCATTTGGCTTTACTTTCTATTCTAAATTTGCACAGCACTTCACTCTGGACGATAGAACGTTCCATTGAGCTAAGCAGAGAAGGTCTGTGGTCTTACGGATAGAAAAGGACTGAAGAGAGCAGACATAAAACCATCGGTCACTTGGAAGTCACATTCCTTGGAAGGCAAGAACAGGGAGACAGAACAGTAGAAAATAACTGATTGGTCAGAGGTTACCTTGAATGACTTTTCATTATGAGAGAATTAATAAGTAGAAGGACACAGTGTTTCCCATGTCCTTATACTAGCTGAAACTGGCCTGCCTGGGAAATCCCGATTTCTCAAAGGCTAATTTTAAGAAAACAGCTTTGTTTCAGTGACAAAGAAAAAACCAAACCAAACCAAAACCAAACCACCTTGTAGTTTGTTTCCTTGGCTCTTTGTTGGGGGGTGGGGCCCATGAAACAAGGCCCCCACCTTTCTCTTCTACCTCCTGAATGCTCCTGTTCCAGGTGACCATCACCGAGCCTCTTTCCCACTTGCTCTCAGGTGACTTAGAGGTTGTTAATGTTGGAAGTCACACAGCTGAGCAGAGAACATGACAAGTTTTCCACTAGCTCTGCTGTAGATAGCACCAGTTATGTGGGCATTCTTCAGGGGCCAGGCCCCCTTTTGCTGAAAACAGCTAGACTTGCTGACTGATTATGAGAATATGGAAAGACTTGGGATATCATTGTCCCTCTTGTCACCTTTAACCTTTGGGTCCAGTTCTACTTAACGTAATCGGAACATATCCACCCTAATGTTCTTTCAGCGGCTCCCTCAGCTCCTAACCACCCTCTTTCTCCTGAACCCACCCCAGTAAACCCAAAGCCCGCCCCTTCCATTGTTCCTGGTCTCTCTGGCCATGGCCGACCCCCTTCCTCCAGTGTCTCCTATGTGAAAAGACTCCCAGCACTCAGGCAACAGTTCTGCCTCAGTGATGTGAACGTTGGTGTAATCACTGAGTTCTCTGCTGTGCTTCTCGGCCTTTGACCTTAGAGACCCAGCCATCCCTTTCCCAGAAGTCTTTTGGGTTCTTACCCTCCAAACATCCTCCTCCTTCCTGCAGGGTTCAGTGGGCACAGCCTAGCAGAAAGATGCAAGCTTAACCCATCACGGACTGTTGACCTTCACCTGATGACTTCACCCTGGAGTACCTTCCCAGTTCAGTTCCCCCAGCCTTCAATCAGTGGCCTCTCACAGATCACCAAGAGCCTGTTTATCAGCAATGGTGTGGCTGCCAACAACAAGCTCCTACTGTCCAGCAATCAGATCACCACAGTCATCAACGTCTCGGTAGAGGTGGCAAACACCTTCTATGAGGATATCCAGTATGTGCAGGTGCCTGTGGTCGATGCACCCATTGCACGCCTCTCTGATTTCTTTGACCCCATTGCCGACCATATCCACTCCGTGGAGATGAAGCAGGGCCGCACACTGCTGCATTGTGCTGCTGGCGTGAGCCGCTCAGCTGCCCTGTGCCTCGCCTACCTCATGAAATACCATGCCATGTCCCTTCTAGATGCCCACACCTGGACCAAATCACGCAGGCCCATCATCCGGCCCAACAGTGGCTTTTGGGAGCAGCTCATCCATTATGAATTCCAGTTGTTTGGCAAGAATACAATGCAGATGATTAACTCCCCAATGGGACTTATCCCAGACATCTACGAGAAGGAGACCCGTTTGATGATTCCACTGTAAGCCAACCCACCAGCTCCTTCCTGTATTGGGGTCAGCCGTACAGCTCTGTCATTAGCAGTACACCAAGGTCTAAACTTGAACATTCTACTTTTGTTGCTACAGGAGCACACCAGATGGTGCTTTTCATAAGGGCAAGAAAAAAGTGTTGCTATAACATTTAACCTCGTAATCCAGCCAGGTTTGGTGGTACATGCCTGTAACCTCAGATTGCTGACGCAGGAAGATGACAAGGTGAGTTGGAGGCCAGCCTAGGCTATATATGAGACCCTCTCTCAAAAACAAAATCAACAACAAAAATCCCCAACAATTACTATCTTGTCATCTGTGTTTTTAGAGATTAAATTCATTTCTTATAAGATAGTGAAGGTAACTTTCTGTGAGTGGTAGGCTGCTGAGGGTGGGGGTGGAGCGGGCAAGTGGTGCTGGGCCATAGAAATCAATGCCCGGTGTGTAGGGCAAGCCTGGGCTCCTGCAGCCCTTCCCGAGATGACCAACCCAGAGATGAATCTGCCAAAAATCCCACTTCCTTCATTCAGAGGCAGAGCCTTAAGCAGCCTGGTGCTCTC
This sequence comes from Uromys caudimaculatus, assembly GCA_028551405.1. Taxonomy (NCBI): domain Eukaryota; kingdom Metazoa; phylum Chordata; class Mammalia; order Rodentia; family Muridae; genus Uromys; species Uromys caudimaculatus. The sequence continues at coordinate 23,385,653 of CM052712.1, read as the reverse complement.
CGATGTCTCTCACAGTAAGTACCAGCCTACTAGATTAGAGCCCTTCAAGCAGGATTCCAGAGGCTGCCTCTTCTACCTTTACTGCAGTGGCTCAATTCTGGTTTTCTAGATCATATTTACACAGTGTTTTGATCATGGTGGTGCCCAGATCAGCAATCCTACCCATATACAGGCCTTAGTTTATACATGTTCTCAGAAGCCTCTGTGTGAGAGAAGAAATGTCTCATCCGAGAAGCCTTTTCCAGAACTCTCACTTTACAACTTAGGAGTCCTGACACAGGCCTCATGCAGAATTGCAGACCATGAGATCCAGGGTCCCAGGCTGGCTAACTGTTGAGAAACTGAGGACAGAGGTCAGAACAAATGAGTTGTCTCTAGGAGGCCCTAGATTCAGGGCTGCTCAGAAGCCCTTGGTGTCAGGGTCTGAGTCAAGAAGGCTTGGCTTGGTTTGGTTTGGTTTAAGCCCTGGTCCCAGGTAGCCCAGGCTGGCCTTGAGCACCTGTCTCCTTGCCTGCACTTTAGGAATGCTGAGCTCACAGGTATGTGCCGCATTACCCAGTACTGCTGTGTGCTTTTTGTGGTACAACACTCACCAAAAGCAGCTTGGGGGAAGAAAGGGTTTATTTGACTTACATGTTATACTCTGTCATGAAGAAACGTGGCTTGCTCCCCGTGGCTTGCTCAGTGCCACCTGCCCAGGTAGCACAACCACAGTAGACTAGGCCCACTCACATTAAGAAGCCCACCTCAAGCCGGGCAATGGTGGCGCATGCCTTTAATCCCAGCACTTGGGAGGCAGAGGCAGGTGGATTTCTGAGTTCGAGGCCAGCCTGGTCTACAGAGTGAGTTCCCAGGACAGGCAGGGCTACACAGAGAAACCCTGTCTCAGAAAAAAAAAAAGAAGCCCACCTCGGTGGAGGGTCCCTTGTCCCAGGTGACTCTCGTTTGTTACACTGACAAACACTACCAGCCTAATCTAGAGCTTTTCAGAGTGTTTATGAGGCAAACAGCTCAACTGCCCTGTTGGATTTGCCATGGGGCTATGCATCCCAAGAGCTGTGGGGACTACAGGCGTTCTCCCATGTATGAGTCAGGTTCTCTGAAGGCACAGAACTGGTAAGGTGAAAATAAATGAACATATTAATTTAATGTATGGTGAAATAGTAACCAAGTTGTCTATACCTGAGAGGCTGAGAGCCCAGCAGCTGCTTAACCCTTGAGTCTAGGTGCTCGACAGTGGAAGCAATCCCCCAGTGGCTGTCTCTCACTGGAGAGGCTCACAGCCCAGGAGCTGCTCTGTCCATGAGGCTGGGACTTCAGCCAAACCACCCTGGTAGCATAAACCTGAGTGTTCCTGTGTGTGTGTGTGTGTGTGTGTGTGTGTGTGTGTGTGTGAGAGAGAGAGAGAGAGAGAGAGAGAGATTGATTGATTGATTCATCCTTAGTCCAGAGCAACCTGGAAACACTGGTTTTGATGCCAGTGGAGAGGATAAATCAAGTCAGCTGCAAGCAAGAAGGAGGAGAGCAGGTGAATGTTCTTCAGGCCTTTACTCCCTCCTTGCCTGAGCTGCTTCCAGGTGGCTTCCCACCCATTAAAGGCAACCGGGACAATTCTTCTGGTCTGGCTCCCTACTGGTGATTCTGAATTGTGACAAGCTAACTTTAAACAAACCACTACACCCCCTAGACCTACCCATTTTCACAAAGGGACTGCCCAGGGGGTTGGTATGAGGTGGGCAGGAGAGGAAGAAGCTAACTGCTTTAGACTAAGGTCACCCTTCAGCAAGAGCATCCCCACCCCCACCCACCTCTCAAGCCAGCAGCTGTGGCCAAGCCCCTGACACCTCAGCTTTCAGAAGAAGCAGGCCCTCATCCCAACAGGCGGATGTGACAGAGCCCCTGCCATCCAATTCTCCTGGTAGAAACACATTAAAAAAAAAAACAAAAAAAAACTTTATTCAAGTCTTTCAGTCATTAAAAGAAACAATGTGGAGGTGGAGAGACGGCTCAGTGATCATGAGCACTGACTGCTCTTGCAGAGGACCTGGGTTTGATTCCCAGCACCCACATAGTGGCTTACAACTGTCCATAGCTCCTGTACCAAAGACTCTGTTGCGCTTTTCTGCAAAGAGCTTGCTGCCCGCCTTGCCTTGGAGGGCCCTTCCAAGAAAGGCTATCAACTAGGTTCGAAGTTCCCGCCAGCGGGTGCTCCGTGCTGTAGAGAGAAACCATCGGTTGGGGAAAGAAGCAGGAAACAAAGGATGCGTTGGAGCAAGACAAGATTCAAGCTCTGTTTAATCTTTAATGTTACGTATTTTTAAACACTTTTGGGCGGGGAAATGGCAGAGGGAGGGGAAATTCCACAATGTGATCAGACATAATATACATAATTATATACCATAGTTGTCCCTGAGTTGAAGGCCAGACGTCTAATCCCTACCTGGGGGCAGTAACACTGGCGAGGAAACAAAGGGAGGCCTGCTGGAGCTGGAACACCTTGATTTGCTAATCAAGCCAAGCCTAAAAGTCAAGGCCCTAGATAATCTGATATCAGGCAGAATGGAATCAAAGGAATGCCTGCTGTGAGATTCGAGACACTGTGGCTAGCAAGGTTAAGTCAAACCTGGGATCCTTCATCAAGCAAAAAATGCCAAGGCCAGAGCCTTTGTCTCTGACACTTTTCTGGTCTCCTAGAACACCAGGCACACATGCAGTACACATGCATATATGTAGGGAAAACACTCATACACAGAAAATTTTTAAAAAATCTTTAAAAACCTCCTAAATTAGCTCTTAAAATTAACTCGAACTCCCAGTTCTCTGGGTAGTCCTACCCTGAGGGGACTCAAACTTAGGCCTCACGCATGCTAGGCAGATGCTCTACCACCAAGCCAACCCCCAGTCCAGTTCTTTGAGATTGGTTTGGGTCAGGGTCTCCCTATGTAACTCTGGCTGCCCTGTAACTTGATATGTAGTCTAGGCTAGCCTCCAACTCAGATCAGCCCACCTCTGCCTGTGCACAGATTCACATATTTATCACAAATCAAGACTCCAGCAGTTCTACTGCCCAAAAAATCCTGTCCTGGGTCCCTTTGTGGTCAGATACCAACCCAACCCTACCGCAGCCTCTGCCGAGCACGCACCTGTGTGTATACTATGGGCTTGCTGCTGCTCGGTGCAGCCTGGAGCACACCTTTCCTGCAGCTGCACGTCTTTGCTCTATGGTGTTGTGTGTGGCTGTGCCACACTGGACTCAATGAAGCATACTTGAGCTGTCAGTTTTAGGGAATTATAGATAAAATTACTATAGACATGTATACATGTTACTGTTTGTGTGAACATAAGTTTTCATTTCTCTAGGGTATTTACTACAGAGTGAGATAGTAGTCATACGATCATGGTGTGTGTAATCATTTTTAAAATGCTAACCTTTCAGAGTGGCCATCTTGCCTTCTCGCCAGACTTGAACACTGGTCATACTCATCCCCGTGTCCTCTCTTATCCCCTCCCATGTTTTCTGAACACCTTTTCCCAGTAAGTCACACCTCCTCCACCCCGCCCCGCCCCCATGCTCATGACATTTCTGCGTTCATGTCTTAAAAAACCGTTTGGGCCAGCATAAAAGTAAGGCGTTCTGTTACTGCACTTCATCCATGGCATCACACTGTTCCCTGATGTCCCCCTTCTGGTCCATATTGTTATTTACTTTTTAAACAATATATTTTTGGGAAATACACATTTATAGGATCTGTTTGCTCATCTCCATTTGCCAGTTCCTCCAGTTCCTCCTAGTGCGCTCGTCCTGGCTCTCTCCCAACATGTCTGCCTTTTTTTGTCCTTAACATCAATAACCCTGAATCCAGTTAGTGCTGCCTGTCTGCTTATAGGTGTGGGATCATCTGCTAGGACCTGGGCACCTTACCAAAGGAGGGTGACCTCCCGACCTCCACAGCCATCAGTGCCAGTAACTCCTCCACCAAGGGCAGGTGGATAGGCATGTGACCACAGGTCTACGAGTTGACAGGACAACAGCCTTAAGACAGCCGGCAGCCAGCATCTCCCCTCCTCACCCACATTATCCCCACTCTGGGGCATGAAAAGGAACTGGAGGCTGGTTGACACCTCCTGCAGAATTCCAGCGCAATTAGCGTTTGTTATAAAGATTGCCAGCTAGAAGTCACACTTTTTATTTATAGATATTTTGTGTTAAAAAATATTCAAGTGTGGCCGTACTCCTAAATAGTTTCTGGGAATTTCAAAAATAAGACTAAACTAGTCATGATCACATAGGCTAAGTTCCAAAGCCACTGGAAATGAGTGGTGTGTGTATGTGTGTGTGTGAGAGAGAGAGAGACACAGAGACACACACACAGAGAAGGGGGTGCGCATCTGACTTAACTGTGACTCTGAGATGCCCGGCCACATGTTTTGGAGAGAGTTTGCTTTCTTCCCCTGGTCCTCTCTTTCTAAATCCTTGTGCTTAAAATGTTTGGCTTTTAAAAATAAACTCCTAACTCTGCTTCAAACTGGCTCATCCTCAAAAATTCTTTTCTACCTGGAGGCCAAGAATCCAGCTCTACTTGAATGGAGATCCCTAAAATAGGTAAGGAAACTCCTCAGGCTGCAGAGGGGAGACAAAGAATGCTTCTACACTACAGCCTCTGACAATGGACAGAGGAGCCACGGAGATTATATTCAGGGAGCCTGTACATAGTCATAGGGAGCTGGCCCATTCCTGAACATGTGTGCTCAGTTGGATTTCACAATTGAAGGAAAAAAAGAGTAGACACATTTTGGTGCGTGCTGAGCTGAGGGTCACGAAGCACAGTTACGCTTGAAGGCGGGATGTCTCAGCATACTCAACTTACCTCATAAGGAACTAGCTAGAAATCAATGAGAGCACTTGGGGGAGGGCGTGTTACTACAGGATTCTGCCCTTAAAGGTGCCTGCCTCAACCAGTTAGCAGAGATAAATCAGGTTTTCAAGGGCGCATGAGGTGAGCAGTGTCCTGTGCTCGGGCACAGCTCATGGGCATTGGAAACAGGCTGAGCAGAAGCCTCTCTGGGTGGTCAGATGTCAAAACATACCGTGTTGATAGGAATGAGACCCGCAGATGTCTCCCCTTGATTTTGGTGTTTTAAGACAGAGTGTAGACCAGGCTGACCTAGAATTTACTTACTATGTAGCCTAGATTGGTCTCAGACTCAACACAATAATCCTGCCCAAGCCTCCCAAGGGCTGTGACTGTAGATGTGTGGCACAGTGTTTCTGGAAAAGGGCAGCAGTTCACTGTGCAAAATAGAGTAAGTATGCTGCTAAAGGAGCAGAAGAATTTGGACTTAAAGAAAATGGCTGACAAACGAAGAAACGTATGTTTGAAGCCAAGACCTTGAAATAGGTAATTAAGACCACAAGAAGCTGCCTGCTCATTTCAAAGTTTATGTGTCGGCTGGGGAAAAGGGGGTTGAGGGTGTGTTTGTGTGTGTGTGTGTGTGTGTGTGTGTGTGTGTGTGTGTGTGTGTGTGTGTGTGTAGAGGGATGGGGACATGAGACATGAACTCTATATAGCCCAGGACTTGCAATCCTTTCTCACCTTCCAGAGCGCTGAAATTGCTGGTGTATGCTGCCTGCCAGGGCGAGGGACACATCAGGTTCTTCAGATTACATTTTGGTAAGGATTAAAGGATTACCAGGCAACCTCCTCATCTTGCCAATTACAGTTGCCTATTTGGGAATAAGGGTCATCCTTTCTTCCTGCTTTGATTTCTGTTAAGATAATCACCTAGTTTCAGTTAGTCGGAACTTTAGCAGTTTTATTTGTAATCTGGCCTATTAAGGCCTAGTGTAAAAGCTAATTCAAAATAGTGAACTTTCAGAATTTGTTTTTTCGAGACAGGGTTTCTCCGTGTAGCTCTGGCTGTCCTAGAATTCACTTTGTAGACCAGGCTGGCCTCAAACTCACAGAGATCCACCTGCCTCCCAAGTGAGTGCTGGGACCAAAGGTGTGTCACCATGGAAACTTCCAGATGTTTTAAACAAACTATTACTCTACTCTGCCCCTAGCTCTTTCACCACTGTCACCTAGCCCTGGGCCTTCTGCCTCAGCTCCTTCAGTATCTCCTCCACCTGAGCTTAAACTGAAGGACTAATGACTCAACAAAGTGGACTGGCCACCGGCTCAGCAGGTTATTGTTTATTGTTTATTGTTACTGTCTATTTGGTTTGGGTTTTGTTCCCATGTATCCTAGGTTAGCCTCAAAACTACTTTGTAGCTGAAGGTGACTGAATTTCTGAACCTCCTGCTTCTCCCTGAGTGCTTGAATTACTGGCAGGTTGAACCTAGTATTTTGTGCATTCTACCAATGGAGCCATATCCCCAGTCCCAAGAAGTCTTCTAGAACTGGAGAGAGAGAGCTTGCCTAACATGTACAAGACCCTTAGGTTCAAGACCCTGGCACTGAAAAAGGAGTCCTTGTTTGCCCTGGCCTCCTAGACTGGCAAGCCAAGGGTGCCAGGGCAGGGTAGGAGGGGAACCCTAGTAGCTAAGGCTGAGTGAGACAAGGCTTTGCCTGAAGTCCACAGTGGCAGGATGCCTAGCAGGGCTCCAGCTTCCTGGCTTCCCGAAGACCTGGCAAGGAGCCTGAGGGCCAGGACTACACCCTTGTTCTGTCCAGCAGGAGCATGCCCTGGGGCTGTCAGGGTACTGGTGGCCCCAGGGGAAGCAGAGAGGGGAGAGAAGACCAAGTTGCTGAGGGGAGGAACTCAGGAGCATCACTGAATAAGTAACATTGAGGACACTCAGTGCTGAGCGCCTCCCAAGCTGCTCCCCAGAGCACAGGGAGTCAGGTTTCACTGCTGCCCCATTTACAGAAGGGAGGCCTGGGGACTGGAGGCCCTTGCTCCAGGTCACAGCATGCCAGAACCAGGACTCAAAGCTACTTCTTGCCCCAAGAGCTCCGTTTTTCACCAGTGTAGTAGCTCACCCCCACACCCATCCCCATTTTCACTTTCCACGATTTCTGATAGTGATCTTTGTGAAGGGCAGTCTCGGCTATCCACCAGATAGTGCCTCACATTCCCCAGCTCGTGCCTCTGGGTTTGCCTGTGGTGCATTATAACTTGAGTGGGTTAACTGCGGTGGGAAGATCTACCCACTGTGAGCAGCACCATTCCCTGGGCTGGGGGCCCAGATTGTTTTCAAAAGGAGAAACTGACCTGAATACGCCCATTGATCACTCTTGGACTTTTGACTGTGAGTTTGATGTAACCAATTACTTCAGGCTCCTGCACTTGACTTCCCTGACAAGATGGACAGGAACTTCAAATACCAAACAAGTCAGCCCTTTCTTCCTTAAAAGTTGGTTTTGTTGTGGGGGTAGGGGTTAGCGACAACATCAAAATAATGCAACTGTCAGCTACAGTCTGAAATATCAAATGGTTAATTCCAGAAATCAATAAATTCCTGCGCTTTACCTCATGTGCCATTCTGAGTAGTGGTGTGGTGCTGCACCTGTCCTGCTTGCCCGGGTCCTTGAAGTATTTCTTTGTCTAATGTATCCTCACAGGATAGGCTACCCCATCAATGCACACAGTAGGTGTCTTACAGTTATCAGATGTAGTGTCACCATGGTTGTGTAATAGGTTACTCTTATTTTACTTTGCAATACCTGCCAAAGACAAGAAGAGTGAACTTTTCATTTCGGATATGCAGAGCAGAAGCTGTAAAGGGCTTGCTCTAAGGGACAAGGTGAAAGCTCTGGCCTTAATAAGAAAGGCACTGAACACTGATGGCTAAGGCCAAGACTTGTAAGAACAAGTCTGTGGTATTGTGAGAAAGACCAGCTAGTTCAATGTTGTACCTCAAACCACAAAAGTTAAGGCTAAGGGTGTGATAAGGGTTTGGTTAAGATAGAAATGACATGAAATGCACATAAAGAACATAGCCTCATCTCTAGCAGTCTTGCGATGCCTCTGGCCGCTCCCAGCCACACCCTGTGCTAATGCTGAAGACCGCGTCTGGGAGCTGGGTCTGGTGAGGAAGAAGAGAGAAGCTCATCAGCTGTCAGGTGGAATGCCACTGAGGCCCCATGTGGAAGGTCACATTCAGCTGGGGCTTCAGACTCGATGTGGCAGCAGGCAGCAGTGGGAGAGAAGAGCTTTCCCAGTGAGGCAACATAGGTTATCCCGGATACAAAGTTAAAGAGGAAGCCTCAGAGGTGAGGACACTTGCCCAAGGCAACAGATCCCCCGGAGGGATAAAGACCTTGCAAAGGGATTCTACCTACTAGCTATGTGGTGATCTTCATTCCTTGTGACACCTCAGGCCAGGAAAGACTAGCCTAGGGCAGAGCCAGGCTTTCTGCTGTGGGCCTCCGTGCTCCTGCTGGAGCCTGGAGAGCCCTGGAAGCATCAATTCACTGACTGGTGACAAGCCAACACCTAAGTCAAGCACAGATCAATTTAACCCCTGTCCTGTCCCCAAACCACCAGGCCGTGTGTGTGTGTGTGTGTGTGTGTGTGTGTGTGTGTGTGTGTGTGTGTGTGTGTAGGGAACCAACTCCGATTCTCCAGGCAGCAGGCATCTATCTCTGAAGCCAAAAGAGCCTTGGTGAGGTCCAGGCAGGGAAGCTCCTAGGACAGGCAGTGGGAAGTCTCTCCATTAAGGAAGACAAGAGTCACCAAGGAGGCTCCCCCAGCCAAAGCATCTCGCCCTCCTAGCCCAGAGTGGAATCCAGAGATGGGCAGGCCGCATAAGGGTGGGACAGACCCAGCCAGTGGCATCTCTGAGTCAGAGAGAGGTGGGCAGCAGTGACTCAGCAAGGCCTCCTTTAAGGCCGGCCTGGTAGAGGCTGAGGCTAGGAAATCCTATGTCTGCCTGTTCTCCTAGGCATTCGTCACCTGTCCCCCTCCCACTCAGCCTCAGGCTACCCTCCATATGCCCTGGCATGGGAGTTCCTTTATGAATCATGGCTAAGTGAGTGAATAGGTTGTTCCTCTCTGGCTCCCAGCCCCAGCCTGCTCTAATGCTATCGTCACTCAAAAGGAACCCGTTTTCAGGTGGGTCTACAACTGTGGTGGGGTGGATGGGTGACTAGCTGCCTGAGATAATGACAGTCATTTGGTACTGGTCACCCCCTCCTTTGCCATTGGGCTCCTCATTCAACCCCCCCCTCTCCCCAGGGATCATTATAACCCTGAGTATCATTAACTAGAGATCAGAAAGGAGAGGGGAGGAGCTGGAGAGATAGCTCAGTTGGTCAGGTGCTGCTTGCCAGGGATGCAGAACACACTGGGTGACTGTAGTAAACACGCCTATAATCCCAGCCCTCCGGAGGCAGGCAGATCTCTGAGTCTGAGGCCAGCCTGATCTACAGAGTAAGTTACAGGACAGCCAAAGTTAGAGTTCAAAGTCACCCTCAGCTACATAGTGGCTTTGAAGCCAGCCTAGGCTACATGGAAACCTATCTAAAAAAATAAAAAGGCTGACTACACTGGGGGAACAGTTAGGCTGACAAAATAGGTTAGGTGCCAGGCCTCTGTGCCCCAGGCTAGGTTCTTATCTGTTTTGATAAGTAGAGGGACTTAGCTATCTATCATCAAGGCTGAGGTGTATGTGTGTGTGTGTGTGGGGGGGGGGGGTGGACAAAGGTGGGTTAGCCAGTTGGGGAGCTCTGGGCTAGCTTTAAGGTAGGGATCTGGCTCTAGGTTCATGGCATGAAAGACCTGCTCCCTAGGGCCTTGAGTACTTCCTTGGTGCCTGCTCTGTCAGGCTGCCCTTGTGACTGGCCCCATGCACCTACAACCTTTAACTCAGCCCCTCATTAAGCAGCTCAGGCCTCCTTGAAAGGTCAGCAGCATGTCGGGGTCCTTCTCTTCCAGGTAAGGATGTAGCCAGGAGAAGGGAGGAGGGTGAGCAGGAAAGGAACCGAGCGGGACCGCACAAATGAAGGCTCTGGTGGGCACTGTGCTCATGGGACTGGGGCCTAAGAGAAGTGAGACGGTAGTTGGCAAGGACACAGAATAAGGGGGACTTCATGAGGTACAACAGGAAGCCCTCCCTAACTTTGTCCTCAGAGCAGAGTGGAGCTCCTGAACATGTGTTTGAGGAAGATCCTCCAAGAGAACAGTGCCTGAATAGGTGGTCCAGACCAGGGCAAGGCAAGGCAGGGAGGGGACCAGTACCACCATCCTGAAGCTGGTCTATGGTAACCTGGCCAGTGGAGAGGCATTGTAGAGAGCAGTGTTCGGCTGGAGGCCAACACGGGGTCAGGGAGCTAGGGAGAGCCATGTGGTAGCCAACCAATCCCTTGATGTTCCCTTGGCTGGAGCCCCAAAGAATGACACAGGTGCCCCAAGAAAAAATACTTTAATGGGGATGGAAGACCCAAATCCAGGGGAGGGGACACCAGAGTGAGGCCACAGTAGCTACCTGAAGTTGGCACAGACTACCCCATCTTTAGGGGAGCCCAGCCATGAAGAAGCCCCCTCTGGTGACCCTCACAACCTCCCTCCCAAGGAAAGATTGTGCAACTGCCGGGCACTGTCTTCGTCATAACACTTTGAGGTTTCCTAAGTTTGCCCAGCAATCTTCATCATAGTAGTTGACGCTAATTCATCTGACAAGCACACGTGCCAGACTTGGACCCACCATCCAGTGGCAGGGTTTCCTGTGAGAGGTGAGGCAGGCAGGGACAGGAAGTGAGTCTCTCTGAAAGTCCCTGGTGTAGCCTCCCAGGCAGCCCTTCCAGAAGGTTCCTTCTTTCCCTGGCCTGGCAGACATAGCACCTCTCCACTTTCCTCATGGCCATTGTCCAAGGTTAGATTCAGGCCGGGGCTCCCCCAGGTCTCAAAGACCTTTGCCAGGCCGGCCCCTGTTCCACAATCCCCGGTGGGTAGCCCAGGAGGCCACCAACTCACAGTTGTGATAAAGAAACATTCCTGAAAGTGTAAGAGCGATGCCCAAGTAGCTGAGAACACTGAGGTGAGTGCCGAACAGGAGCCGGGACAGGATGAGGTTGCCCACGACCGTGAGGTTGCCCAGTACGTGGACAGTGAGGGCAGATGTGAGTGCCAGCAAGGAGAAGCTGGCCAGGTTGTAGACCACAGACAAGAAGCAGCTGAGCAGGATACAGGCCCAGAGGCGAGAGTCGGTGGGAGGCAGCGGTGGGGCTGCACCAGCCTCCAGCACCAGTGCCCCGCCTGCCAGCAGGCAGAAACTGGGCAAAGAAGTGGCGTACAGCAGAGTCACCGCATCCAGCCTCTCTTCCTGCAGCAGAACACCTGCAACCAGGATAGTGACTGTCATCAGTTGCTATGGAGACAGCACCCACTGAGCCAGCCCTTCCTCATGATCCAGCCTCCCAGAAGCTGGTCCTGACTCTGAGCAGGGTTAGTGCCCCCTCCACCTCCCTACCCACCCCCACCCCTCACTCACCCCCCACCCCCCCACCCCGCTCTGAAGTATGACTTGCAAGTGGTGGAGAAGTCAGGCCACCCGAGCTTGTGACCTGTGCCCATTCCTCCCTTATTGTGTAAAATGTGAAATTTTTACAAAGGTAGCATATACAAAAAGCCTTAACATGGTAAATGCTCAGGAAATGTTAAGAACAAGTTCTTTCTTTGCAGCTCCAGTCAGGAAACAGGGGCAGGCAGTGGCAAAAGGGCCCAGTTCAGCCACTGCCAGCTATAACAAGAAAAGGCGAAGAAGCTGGGGAGGGAGGGAAGGAGCGTATACATGGGGGGGGGGGGGGGGAACGTTTAAGAAAATAGTTTTGAGTCAAAATGGTGAGAGCAGTTGTCACACCATTCACTTACAACCACGGGGATGACAAAGGACCAACAAGCCGGTCATTGTTGGCTCTTGGCAGTCACTCGCTGTTTATGATTGAGAATCAGGGACCGTGTTTGCTTTTGTTTTCTGAAACAAATTCCCACGTAGCCAAGGGCAGCCTTGAGCTCAACATATAGCTGAGGCTAGCCTTGAAACTCTTCATCCTCTTGCTCTCCCACTGTGTTGTTACCCCACCCCCAAGAGCTGGGATTGCAGGCCTGTACCAGTGTCTGGCTTGCTAATCTGCATAGTATCTTTTTTTTTTTTTTTTTTTTTTTTAACTAACAACAACAGTAGGGCTTGTCAAGATGAACCCAGAAGTACAAGAAAACCTTTTAGGTTTTCAAGGAAAGGGGATCCTGCTGCCTGCACAAGCATAACTGTATGTGCCTATGGCTATACCAGCTTCTATAGAGCTGACTGATTCAAAGCACAGCCACCATCGAAGGTCAACACAGCCTGGATGAAATGTCTGGAGCCTTCTTAAGTCAGTGGGGGAGAGGTAACACTTGATACTGGTGCTCTCCCAGGTTCCTGACTTGCTGCTTCCTGATACACACTTTCCAAGGAGCCCCACAGTGCTTACTCACAACCCATGCTTAGAACAGGAAATGATATTTATTCCTCTCTCAGTTCATTTTCCTGTTTGGGCTTGGTTCTCTAGGCAACAGTCTCTCCAGCTCATTTCGAGAAACGGATAGAGTCATAATGCCTCCTGCTCATTCACTCCAAGTTCAGCACCTGAGGAGCTGACCATGACTTGGGCCTTAAAGACAGACAGTACAGGAAGGCTTCTGGTTTCAGGGGTCTTCACTCTTAGGGGTAGCCCCTGCACCTGTCCTGCATCCTGCCCAACCTCCCCCTCCCTGCAGCCCACAAAAGAGCAGTGATTTCTGTGGCAGAAGTGACTAACTCCCCAAATATTAGCCTGTTGTCCTGACTCCTTGGTGACCCCACCCTTGCCAAAACCCTCTCTGTCATCCTCTGCTTTTCCAAAGACATTTTGTTGCTTCCTTCTGGTGCTGGGGCCATACTAAGAAAGTGCTCTATCACTGAGCTACGCAGCCCCAGCTCCTCCAAAGTGGGGGCGACGGGAGGCTGAGACAGGCTCTGTAACATTAAAAAATATTACAGGATGTATGACGTGTGTATATGTATGTCACATGCATGCAATTTGACGTATGTGTATGTGGACTATGTGAAGGTCACAGGTCAACTTGCAGGAGCTGGTTCCCTCCTTCCACTGTGGGTTCTGAAGACCACACTCAGGCCATCTGTGCAGCAAATGCTTTCATGCACTGAGCAATCTCACTGGCCCTGAGACAAGGGCTTTCCGAGTAGCTCATGCTGACCCAGAACACACTATAGATCCCAGGCTGGCCCACACTAGACATGTGGCCCTCCTGCCTCAGTTTCTAAAGTGATGGGATTACAGGCATGCCAGACTGAAAACGCGTTCTATTTTTCTGCTTATATACAGAATCTGACTTTGTGGCCCCAGCTGGCTTTGAACTCGCTATTCTCCCAGGATGCCAGGGTTGCAGGCACGCACCTCCATGTCAGTGTCTGAACACACTCTGCCACACACACAGGCTGTGACCTTTTGCCCTATCCCCACTCTGTCCCTTTCCCAGCTGTGTAACAGTCACCTGTCCGCCTCAGTCTCCTCGTGGACAGGGGAGGGAGAACACTTACACTCAGGGTACACACTCGGCACGGAGGCTGACACCATCCTCTGAATCTGATGACTGACAGGACCCTACCCCAGCCTGTGTCACATCCAAGGATGTCCTTTGCTGCTCTGTCACCAGCCTTGGGGCTGTAGAGCTCCCGCGGCAGCCTGATCAAGCCTCCACCACGCCTATGCCCACCTTGCACTCGATACAACTTCTGTCTTGCTAAGTACAGCGACCCACTCTCTGGGGGCTCAAAGAAAGTTCTGAAACACAGGTGGGTACAGATGACACAGGCTCAACAGGCTGGCACCTCATCTCCTTGCCTCTCTGGGTCTGAGGGTGGTGATGCTCCATCCTGTACATCCCCCTGTGCCTGCAGCCGGCCCAAGCAGAAGAGAAGAGGCTATCTGTGGCTGCCTGAGCTCTTAATGGACTCCTACCCCCTGATCTCATGCCATCTGCTTTTGGGGAAGGAGCGAGCCAGCATCAGTACACTCTAGCCTGTCCAAGAGCCCTTAGCAAAACAAACTTCCTCTTTTTAAAAATCCATTCCCAGCCGGGCAGCGGTGGGGCACGCCTTTAATCCCAGCACTTGGGAGGCAGAGGCAGGTGGATTTCTGAGTTCAAGGCCAGCCTGGTCTACCGAGTGAGTTCCAGGACAGCCAGGGCTACACAGAGAAACCCTGTCTCAAAAACAAACAAACAAATCCATTCCCAATCCTGGACCCAGCCGCTCTCCTCATCTCTGCTAGGCCCCTGTTTCTGAGGGGAACCTCCAGCTCTCTAAGTGCTCTTTCCCTATCTGACTTCAACTGACATCAAAACCATCAATTAGAGACATCATTTGAATTTCTTCCCTACTCCAGGCCCCAGATCAGGTGCTGAGGACACAGAGATGACCCAGCACACAGCCTGGCCGAAGCAGATGGGTGATCAATATGAATGGAATGGCCCACACAATTGGTGAAGTAAAGGGCATCCGACGTACTCAGTGTAAGAAGCTGAGTCTTGAGAGAAAGGAAGAGAAGCAAGCAGAAGCCAAGAGATGGATGCCAGTCACAAGCTACTGTGAGTATGCCTGAGCACCCTAATGCTTGGCTGACCACAGCCCCTCCTACAGACAGGAGCTGCCCAGAGCCCAGTATGAAGAGTACTTGGCTCTGGCAGGTGCAATATGGGGCTGGAAGCCGGGCCTTCTCTGCCTGGTGTCCCTATCCAGAAAGGCCCTACAGAGTCAGGTTTCTCTGAGCCACCTCAAGGCCCAAATCAGCTCATGTAACCTGAGGGCTAAAATAGAACTGTTTTCACCTTGCTCACGGCCTAGGGAGATCGTGACCAGACCTTTGGGTCCCAGACAGAAGATGCCAGGCAGGGCTAAGGCCTCACTTTGTCGTTCCTCACTGCACTAGACACCAACCATAGCTCAGCACCCCTGGAGATCCCTTACTTTCTAACTCTCTTGCTTCTTCCTTGAGTTAAGGTGGAGGGAGGGTAAAGCTATTGACTCAAAAGCCCCTCAACTGCTCAGACAGGAAGTCAGCCTCCACCCCCAGGCATACTGGGGCTGGGTGAGGAGGGATATCTTACTTCTGCTCTGAGTCCTGCTGCTGCCCACTCACAACAGAGCCAGCACCCAGTCACACAGACCAGACTTGGAGTCCTTGGGAGCCTTCTGACCGTGGGCCGATCAAAAACCTCTTTGGCAGCACTCGGGAGGCTGAGTCAGAAGGATCACAAGTTTGAGGCCAGCCTGAGCTTCATAGCAGGGCAGCCTTCCCTCCCCTACTCTTATTCCTTCCATCACCTGTGACATGAAGACAAAGATGGAAATTTTCCATGACAACCAATGCTCAGCACCCAGAACCAGGTTTGCCACACTGTAGCTCCTGGTAAACGCTTCTCTGGCTCTGATAAACCCGTGTTCCCAATCAGCACAAGGCCTTTCTGCGTTCCCTTTTCTTCCCTAGTTTATACCCTCTGGCCTTCTGGGTTCACAATCCTAGGACACACAGCTTAGAGAACATGGATTCTGAATGCCACACTCAAATCTTGCTTCTGCTGCTCACTGGCACAAGGCCCAGGCTCTGCACATGTCAAGTGGGGATAATAAAGTGCTTGCTTCAATGAGAGGCAGTAGGAAGATGGGGCGGGACAAAAGGATTCTCGAGTTATAGAACACAGCTCACCAACAACTGTTATTAACTATGCCTCTAAGGCTTAAGTTTGAGGCCTGAACTCACTGAATTCTCTCTCTGAGCCTCGTCTGTAAAAGAAGATCACTGCTGCCCCCTTCACAGGAACATCAGGGCCACACACCCCACCTCCTCAGATGGAGACCCAAACACTCACTCTGTTGAACAGACTTGAAGCCTCGGAGACAGGTGGCCACCAGCAAGAAGCCACAACCGGCTGGAGGTGCCCGGAGTTCTCCAGCCAGACTGCATGCAGCCCCTAGGCAGAGCGGGCCCATGGCAGCAAACTGCAGGGGATGGTGTCTTCGGCCAAGCAGCAACGCAGACAAGGCCAGTGTGAACAGTGGTGTGGTGGTGGTGGCCAGTTGTGCTAGGTCCAAGGGGACAGTGCTCAGGCCCACGTTGCCGCACGCCATGGAGGTACCGAAGGTGAGGCTGAGCAACAGCACTCGGCGGTGGATGTTGTGGGGCACGGGTCGCTGGGCCCCCCAGTGGCATGCCAGGGCAGCTGCCAGCATGTGCAGTGCTGAAAGTAGCAGGGGCCGTCCGAAGCCATGCACTGTAAAGATCCACTTGTTGAGGCTTGACATGCTGGCTCCTGCCAACAGCCACACCAGTGCTGCCATAACCACTCTAGCCGAAGCAGGCTGCCCAAGGACCTGAGCTTTGTCCGGAGGCCACTTGGGGCGGCCATGCTCCTGGGCACTTCCAGCCACAGCTACTGCTTCGGCTGAGGTCATCCTGCCTTCATGGTGCTCCAGTGAGCAGCGGCACATCCGCACCAGTGGGGCTGGGGCAGGAGGCAGGCTTTCCAGGGACTCGCTGAGCCAGGTCCTGATTCCTCAGACAAGAGAGGAAACCACTTCAGGTGCTAGACTCTGAGCCAGCCGATAATTCTGGTTCCGTCAGGGAAGAAGGTCCTGGCCGCTGAGATGCCGGACTGGCTGGTGCCCAGCCAGGCCTCGTAAGCCCTGGGCACTTCCCGCACCAGGGGAGGTCTTCTCTCTGCTCCACGCGCTGAGCTCACGCGATGCTTTTACAAGGAATCCGTTTGTCTTTTTCCATCTTTGGTCCCCAGACTGTCAGGATGAGGACACTGACTGATCCCTACCTTCTGCATGTTTGGTGCTCAGGCCGTGACCAGGCCGTGCAGGGTCGATAGTGTTCCGAGCGTGGGAACGGAGGTCGCAGCCGCCGCCCCCCACCTCCCCTTCGCCTCTTACTGTGCCGGGAATAGACGCCGATAGGCCGGCGGACGCGGAACCGCGAGCTCAGACTGGCTGCAGCTGCTCAGGCTGCTCAGGCTGCTCAGGCTGCTCAGGCTGCTCAGGCTGCTCAGGCTGCTCAGGCTGCTCAGGCTGCTCAGGCTGCTCAGGCTGCTCTGGCTGCTCTGGCTGCGGCTCGCTCCCGCGGTGGATCTGGCAGCTTCGGGCGCGGGGCTCCAGTCACTCTCCAGCGCGCCCGCGCAGCTCCGCGCTCCCGGCCCCGCCCTCTCCGCCGCTACCGAAGCTGCTCTCCACCCGGAAAGTTGGGGTCAGCCAGGGCCCCACCCACAAGGACCAGCCCGGGAGCCCTGGGGACGTCTAGCCCCTCCCACAGCCTTTGAGCCTCCCGGCTCGGCTTGCGCAGCTGCGGCGGAGAGTCCCTTAGTGGAGAGTGTGGGCTGTACCAGCCACCAACGGGAATCCGGATGGTCTCCAGCGCCAAGAAGAGCCTTCCTTAAAGACCAGTATCCAGTGCTGGAAACCCTGGGGCGCCCTGCAGAGCCGTCCCAAAGCTGTCTGTCGTCGTCGAGAAGCAGGGCGTTGAAGTGAGACACACCACATCACCCGATCTCAGATCACAAACGTCTCCTTGAGATCTTGGAATTCAATGGAGCTAGACCACGTGGTCCCTTAAGGCTGCCTCATCTTGTTCACCCTCCATTCCCCTCCAGATCTTTTCTCCCCCTCTCAGGCCAGGGCGGCGCCCCCTCTGGGGCAGCAAAAGGGGAAATGAATCACCAAAGCTAACCACAGCTTCGGGAAGCTGGGTACCGCAGGCCGGCATCCATCCCGAGCTAGCCAACTTTGTGTACGGCTCCCTGGGCACTCCGAGGTGACTCACAGCTGGATTTCCTGGGGCCCACCCGGCAAAATCCTGGATGGTTCTCAGGTTTCCCATTCGAAAAATAGATGTTCTCTGAATTCAAGTTAGGGTAAGCAACTGAACCCCAGGGGCCGGTTCCAAGCCCAACTTGCTCCACGTGAGCAAGAATCAAGGTCCATCCTGGACTAGCCTCTTTCCGGTAATTGGATTTCTGGGGAAGCTCCCAACCACCTGGATAGGCCTCACCCGGCTCTGTGGTCAAACAAGTCCTGGATAACAACCTGCCTAGAGAAACAAGATCGCAAACCCAGACTGGGTAGCTCGGCCCGCAGCGCCCTCTGGTGGTTGTGACCCCGCACGGTCGCAAGCGTTCCAAATCCCTTCACAATGAAATTCAGGTGAAAATAAGCCAGTCCCACTGGAGACCTAAATCAGATCTCTGTCCCAGATGAACCAGGAATCTACTTTGTCACTCTTGCCTCCGATGAGTCTGATGCCTGCGGGAGCCCGTAGATCATTGCTGAGTAACCCAAGTTGAAGGGCAAAGAGGATAGAAGACTTCCAGGAACCAAAATCTGGGACATTTAGACACCTTTTCCAAGAAGAGTTAGGGGAGGGAAACTGAATCAGCCCACACACACACACTTTTTTTTTAAGAAGAGGAATCTGGACTTCCAGCGAGCTATATTCCTCTGGGTTTTTAAATCCGTTATCCACTAATCTTCTTTCAATTAAAAAAATTTCTTCCAATTTAATTTTCTTTTGTTTATTATTAGTGTCGTGTGTGTCTATATAGGAGTTCTGAGATTACAAGCACGTGCCGCTGCCCACTTCTGTGCCCATTTAGCCTGTATGTATGCATGCATACATGTATGTCTGTGTGAGGGTGTTGGATCCCCTGGAACTGGAGCTACAGACAGCTGTGAGCTGCCATGTGGGTGCTGGGAATAGAACCTGGGTCCTCTGGAAGAGCAGCTGGTGCTCCTATCGCTGAGCCACCTCTCCAGCTCCGTGAACAATTTTTTTTTTTTTTTAGATATTTTATATGGATGAGTGATTTGCTTGCATGTTCATGTGTGCGCCATGTGTATGAGCGGTGTCTGCAGAGCCAAAAGGGCATCAGATCTCCTGGATCTGGAGTTACTAGTGGTTGTGAACTACCATGTGTGTGCTAAAGACCAAATTCAGGTCCTCTGCAAGAGCTGTAAGTGCTTTTAACCACTGAGCCATCTCTCTAGCCTCTGAAGCCCATTTTAACGTGTCTCAGCATCAGACCGCAGGGCTCTCAGTAGGAATTTATTTGTATGTGGGTGAATGGAGAGCCAGGATGCCCAGATTCAAGGAGTACATCCTTGAGGTCTACTCAAGATCTCTGAGCAGCCTGTGCTTCCCACAGCACCCTCGAATCTGAGCCCTGCTGTTTGAGGGGTCCAGCTCTCTATGAAGTAGGTGGTGCAGTAAACACTTCCGAGGGAGGCTGGGAAGCAAGAAAGAACCCATCCTTAGTGACTGTGTTGCAGATGCTGAGGTATGGGTTGTTTTTCTTAGGGCTTCAAGCCTGGCCAGGTCATTTCTATATTTGGGTTCTAGTCTCCTGTATGTGACCTATGAGGAGACCACAGTCACAAATACCATAAACCAGAGCACCACCCACAGCTCTGAGTCAGAAACCAGGCTGGAAAGAAGCTGCTGACATAGGTGACACAGCCCTAAGTCCCAACATGTTTTTGATTGCCCTCCACTATCTCCAGGTTAGCGGGTGGAGTCTTTTGGGCAAATATAGGTTTGTTTTAGTTTTTTGTTTTGAGATAGTTTTGTTGTTGTTGTTGGTTTTGGTTTGTTGTTTTGGTTTTTCAAGACAGGATCTTTCTGTGTAGCCCTGGCTGTCCTGGAACTTGTTCTGGAGATCAGGTTGGCCTTGAACTCAGAGATCTGCCTGCCTCTGCCTCCCAAGCACTGGGATTAAAGGTTTGTGCCGCCACCACCCATCTTGAGACAAAGATGGATATCCAAGCTGGCCTCAAATTTCTTTTCAGAAACGGATAACCCCTAACTTCTGATGCTTTTGCCTCTATCTCCCAAGCACTGGAATTTCAGATGTGTGCCACCAAGTCTGACTTTATATGGTGCTAAACTCAGGGCTTTGTACATGCTAGGCAGGCACTGTAACAATGATACAACACCCCTAGCCCATCAAATAGTGTTTAGTTCTTGTCTTGTGCAGTTCTGGGAACAGAACCAAAGGCTTTGTGCATGCTGGGCAAATGGTCTGCTATTCAGTACAGCCTCAGTCCCCAGCAAATATCTCTTGGTCCACCAGGTTCAGTAGCCATAGCTGTGTCATGTCTCTGCCTCCTATAGCAGCCCAGCTCGAGACTTTAGGTGAGTCCCTGGTTTCCTCATCTTTGTAATGAGAGATGAAAATGCTCACAACTCACAGGACTGTTTCACACAATAGTTAGAAAGATGTAGACAACTCTGTTTATGCCAGCTCACCATGTGATACACAGGAGAGTAGTCACAAGTCCTGCTGGATTCCCCAGAGGTCTCTGCTCCCCCTTCCCCCATGCAATGAACATGAGGCTCCAGGACATTGCAGCCATGTAAGCAAAATCAAGGCTTTAATTGTGTTGGAAGGCCCTGCTGAAGGTCAAAGGCTGCCTCATGGCCAGCTCTGGGACCACCACCCTGATAACAGAGAGCAGGGGTAGGGTGTGTTTGTCAGAACCACAGCCCCTGGGCCATGGAGGTCCTTCTTGCAGGACCCCAGTCCCAGAGCAATGGTTCTCACAACACCCATAGCCAGCAGATTTCTTTATGTAGAAGAAGTCAAGGGCAGCCTCTTTCTCAGATTATGGGGCAGTCTTCATGAAAGAGCTGTGGGGTCAGGCAGGGCCGAACTCAAGCTAGCAGCCTCCATAGGGGAGGTTTTTTTCCTTCCTGCTCCCAGGTGGGAAGTGGCTTAGGTCCTCTTTGGGAAGGTAGCCAAGGTAATCTGGGGGGACATTGTTCCAAGTGCACTTGAGGTGGCAGCAGGGTCTGAAGACATCTGGAGGGACTACCATCTAACTAGTCGCAACTCAATGGTTTCCCCGTCCTGGGGTTTGTAGTCAGCAATGCCTGCAGAAAACAATGAAGCAAAGGGGGGTTAGTAAGGCAGTCCCACCCTGACCATATCCTGTGACCACTACCCTGAAGTCACATCTGTAAGACCCACACAGGGTTTGGTGGTGGGAAGCTGGGAGTTGTCAAGAGCCAGCCAGAGACTCAGAGCCAGCCTTGGCAGGATCCCTCAGGCCACAGACTCATACAGAGAGGGCTCCCCCAGTGGGTAGACATGGAACTAACAGCTGGATAACAGCAATGGAAACCAGGGCAGTACCTGCTTGGCAGGGTCAACATCCTCAAAAGGGGTTGCCAGGCAAAGGGACTGGCTCAGTGTGGTCCAGGAGTCCACCGGGCTTCAAGTCCCACATTCTCATTGGAGAAAGGGGGAAGATAATAAAACCAGCATCCAGGCTGGACGTGGTCAGGGGACGATCCACTGCCTGGCGGCCCTGAGAGCCTAGTTCATTCTTAGCTCCACAAAATTAACAACTTGGAAATAATAACTAGCAACAATTTGGAGGAACTAGAGAGGTTCCTTAAGAAGCCAGGTGTCCAATTGCTGACTCATTTTTCAATTGGTGGGTACAGTGGCTAAGACAGGGTCTGGCTATGTAGACCAGGCTAGCAACAAGCTCACTGCAATCCTCCTTCCACAGACTCCTGAACCATCAAGGGAAATTTCCTCTTAAACACACATGCTTCGGTGTGAATGTCTGTGTCCCCCAAATCCATGTGCTTAAATCTAACCCAACAGTGACAGTATTAGGTGACTGGGAGGTGATTAAGAAGTGGAGCCTTCAAAGCCAGGATGGTGGGGACACACAAGGCCAACCTAGGCTAGATGCTCAAAAAATTAACTTAATTAAAACAATAACAATAACAACAAAGAAATAAAAGCATGTAAATATGTCATTAGTGATTCTACATTGGGATTTTACATCCTGGAATGATAACTATTGAGCTATAGTGGGCTAAATAAGATGTATCATGTAATATTAGTTTCACCAACTAGGAAACATTTACACATCTACCTGACATTTTATATCTGTTAGATAGTGTTGACAGAATATTATTCCATTTTTAAATGAAGACAAGCACTGTACATATTTCTTGTAGTTATAAGAAAATGTATCAAAAATGAAAAGACTTGAGCTGGAGAGATGGCTCTGTGGTTAAGAGCACTGGCTCTTTTCCAGAGGACCTGAGTACCACATGATGGCCCACAACCATCTGTAATGTGGTCTGGTGCCCTCTTCTGGCATGCAGGTATACATGCAGGTAGAGCACTCACCGACAATAAATAATAAATCTAAATAATAATGATAATAATAATAATAATAATAATAATAATTTAAAAAAAATCTCTGTTAAAATTTCGAACTTAGCCAGGCTGTGGTGGCGCATGCCTTTAATCCCAGCACTTGGGAGGCAGAGGCAGGCAGATTTCTGAGTTCGAGGCCAGCCTGGTCTACAGAGTGAGCTCCAGGACAGCCAGAGCTATACAGAGAAACCCTGTCTCGAAAAACCAAAAGAAAAAAAAAAATTCGAACTTAATTTCTGGGTAGTGAAATGCAAGCTTTTATTCTTTCCTGTGCCTTAAACTCTCCACAACAACTTCCATAAAAACTCTTAAGAATTCAGTTAAATAGTTTGGATCCAACTTTGAGCATGAGTGGATTCCTGACATTGTAGCGTAGGAAGGCTTAAGGGAAAGGCTGGGCTGGGTTAGTGCAGCCTCACTGCTGGGTCAGGGCTCCAGGAGCAGGCACATGCAGGGCAGCAGGCTATAGACTCACCTTGCAGCAGGGGGGTGTCAGGGACTCGGAGGAGCTGCCAGTATTCTCGATCCCCAGCTTCTTTCTCCAGTACAGATGTCAGGTAGGGGCCTGACAAGGAGGCCTGGGTCCCATACCTAGAAAATAGAAAATCGGGGTCACCCATAGCAGCCAATCCTGCCCCTCCCTCAGGGCTGGCTCTCTCCTAGCACTTCTGGGCTGGTCAGTTTGGAACAACTTGACACAAACTAGAGACACATGGGAAGTGATTGTTGCCATCAGACTGGCCAGTGGGCATGTCCTTGGGGCATTGTCTTGATTGATGATTGAGTGTGGGCAGCATCCACCCCCTCTGCCAGCCTCCCCCACCCCCAAGAGCTTACCCAGTCCTTGGTTTGATCCACTGTATAAACTATGGTAACACACACCTCTAATCTCAGGACTAGATGGTTGAAATGACCCTCAGCTACATAGTAAGGTAAAATAAGATAGGGCTCAGGGTGTGACTTAGTGGTAGACCATTGCCACACAAACGCCAGATAGCTACTTTGGTGATTTAGACAAAGAGAAAGTACAATCACCCTTTCACACCTTCAGAAGATTGGTTCAAGGCCCCAGGCAAATACTAAAATCCAGGAGTGTGCAAGTCTGTCTTATAAACTGGTGGGATAGTCACACAAGCTCCTGTGTGCGCCTTCCTGTGTGCTTTACGTCACCACTTTTCATTTTTTAACATTCGTGTTGGGGGGGGGGGTCAGAAGAGGGCCTTGGATCCCCTGGACCTGAGCCCTGCTATGTGGATGCGGGGAACAGCACTTGGGCTCTGTACAAACAGCACAGCTCTTAACTGCCGAGCTGTCCATCCCCACGAACAGCCTATTTCCTTCTGTCTTTTTCTTTTAGTTTTGGAGACAGGGTTCCTCTGTGTAGCCCTGGCTATCCTGAAACTTTCTCTGTAGACCAGGCTGGCCTCGAACTCAGAGATCTACCTGCCTCTCCCTCCTGAGTACTGGGATTAAAGGTGTGTGCCACCACTGCCCCGCCATGAACAACCTTTTTCAATGGTTATCTCTTAACTCCAAGGCCCTCCACGGCTGCCCTGGGCCACTTCTCTCCGCATCTGTCTGTCTGCTGTGAAATCTGGCACCTCCCATGTAGTCTCCCTGTCTGGACCTTGAGCTCATCTCAGGCAGCCCTCCACTCTAATAGAAGAACTTCTCAGATTGACATCCATCTTAGAGGCCCTCAAAGACATGACTAAAAAGCCTGAAATTCTACCTTTTCTGCATTTTGATTCAGTATCCAAACACAAATACTGGGAGGGGGAGGGAGAAGGGGAAGGAGAAGAGGAGGAGGAGATGAAGGAGAAGAAGAAAGGAAGGAAGGAAGGGAGGGAGGGAGGGAGGGAGGGACTTTACACTGGATAAACACATTAGTGCCTCTAAGTGACATTATGGAAGTGACTTAGGACCAGCCTGGTGCTATTTCAGAACTGAAAGTTCAAGGCCAGCCTGAGAACACAGTGAGACACTTGATGATTAATCTTGGTTATCAGCTTACTGGGATTTAGAGTCACCATAGAAACAGATTTCTGGGTATGTTTGGGGAGGGGGATTTCTAGATTCGCTTAATTGAAGGGAAAAAGACCCACTCCAAATCAGGGTGGTCCCATCACATGGACTGGGTCATTCGCTGAGCAGGAAGGAGAGCAGACTGTGAACAGTGGCTCTCATCACTGTGCTCTCCCAACTGTGAACACGACACCATCCCACCTCAGTGACCGCCTCACCCAGAACTGCAAATCCAAACCAGCTTCTCTCTGCACTTTGCTTTTGTAATGTCTTTTGTCACAGCAATGGGACATGTGACTAATGCAGATCTCGTTTCCAAATGAAAAGTTAAACTCTGATAGCTCAATAGCAGAGCTCTCATTTAGCCTGTAAAAGGCTTTAGATTCAATCCTCTGTGGGGAGGGGGGAGGATATGTCACTTAACCTTGTTCCTTAAAGTCAGTGAGCTTTGATCCCAGCACTCAGGAGGCAGACACAGATTGATCTCTATGAGCTTTTGAGGCCAGCCTGGTCTACAGAGTGAGTTCCAGGATAGCCAGAACTACACGGAGAAACACTGTCTTGTAAAACAAACAAAAAAGACAGTGGTGTTTACACAGCTGTGTTCTAAGCGTTCCCAGCCCAAATGACCAAACAGTCCCCCAGGTGGCTCTCCCTGGAACTCTTGTTGGGAACAGAAAGCAGGGATTTCTCAAGATAAGGCAAGAATCCAGGGGAGAGAGCAGGCTGGTAGGAAGGTCTCAGCAGCCCTGAGCCCGAGTTAACCCTGGGGAGGCACATCCATCTCCACGAGTGGCCAGACCCAGCAAGGAGCAGCAACTAGGCTGTGTTCATTCTCAGGCTTGTCAAATCTCAAGGGACAAGTGTCTACCTTCTCAGGGTTATTAATGGCAAGATTTTTATCAAGGTTATTCAATACAATTAATCTTCCTGGAGCTCTCACCACATACTAGGTATTAAACCTATACAAAACATGCCCACCAGTGATCATAGGCTCCCCACAGTGGCCCTGTGAAGAGAAGGAATATCCCATGCCCTCACTTAATAACTGTCCTGACTGTAGGGGAGATGATGGAGAATGAGGAACTGAGATTTCAAATCTGGGTCTCTTGATGACAGTGGTGGTCCATAGCTCCCACCACAGGCCAGACACCACAGGTCTAAAACACAGGCCAGAAGGGGGTGGAGAAGATAGACAGAGAAATTAAACCAGAACTTCTCTCAAGAAACTCCTCTGTTCCTCATCCTTCCCATGATACCCTTCCAAGCATGGAGGTCTGAGGGGAGTGAAGGCCAGGATGAGGGACGGGGAGGCTCACGTGAAGCCTCCGATGTTTTGCGCCATCTTCAAGACATCTTCTAAGGTGGACCCAGCAAACACAAAAACTGTTTGTTCGTATGGTGGCAGGACACTGGAGACCTTTAGTGTGACGCTGATGACGTCTGAGATGTGGACAGGGTCCTCAGCAGCTGGCACCAACATGACTATGCCAGGGAGAAAGGAAGAAGCAGCTGTCATGAGGGTCAGGGGCCTGGATATGAGTCCTCCTTTCTTCCTGTGGACACCTTGCCCGAGTGGCTGACGGCCTTCCCTCAAAATAGCTCAGTCAAGGGCATGGGCAACTGCTGGGCTGAAACCTGGTTCTCATCCCAGCCTCCCCGGCCCTCAACCTCTATACCCTCCTGCAGCCCAAGACTGAGCACCTCGCTGGTGTCTCTGCATCTTGCCTCTCTCCTGTCTGTGACACACTGCACCTCAGAGGACCCTTTCTGCATTTGTTCAAGTCACGTCCTGGTCACCTCTAACAGATGCATCTTCTTTCTCTGCATTTATCTACTACGCCTGTTCATTCTCCCAGACCCACTTTCTCCCACGATGCCCCTGCATTGGGCTCTGTGCCTCCGCTTTGGCCTTCTCTGCTCCTTTGCCCTCTCCTCCCATTTCCTGGCAAGTCCTTGGGTCTCAACATTAACCAAGTTTGTCTCTCCACCCACTGAGTCATTTACTCCTCTGTGATGATCTCACTTTTCAACCTGACCGGATCTAAAATCATCTAAAATGTAAGTCTCTGGGTATTCGTGAGATGGATTTTTCTTGATCAGATTATTCAAAACCGGGAAGACCTGTAAATGTGGGCAGCACCTTCCAGTGGCAGATCAGACAAAAGGACGTGGAAGAAGGAATCTGCTTTTTGGCTGTTTCCCCTCACTCTCACTATCTACGTTATCTGCCCTGTTTACAACATTCCTTTGCTGATATTAAAACCAACGTCTTCACACTTCCAATGTAGACAGAAGGCTAGCAGCTCCCCAGAATCCTTCAGGCCTGCTGCATCACACTGGGACTGCGGAGACATCCAGCTTCACAGACTGAGACTGATTCTCTGCCTCTCCAGAGTGAGAGAGCCACTGATTAACTATCTGTACCATACAGTGTCTGCCAATCCAGTAAATCATCCTATCAATGCTGCTCCTTTAGAGGACTATGGCTAAGACACTCCTCCATCCATTTGCTCAAACGTTTCCACAGTGGGTATCATACAGTGGGTACCACCTGGAGCAGTAATTTGGTCTGTGTCCACCCTGTGAGCATCAGAAGGCTGTGGCCTCATTTTAGCTGCTGTGTCCTAAGCAGACCCACATGCTCATGTTGGCTTGGCAAAGCATAACTGACTGATCACCCATCACTGGGACCTCCTTATCTCTCAGGAGACAGAAAGGACTCAGCTACCCCTGGATGCCTGGCAGTCTGGGAAAATAAGATCCAAGTAGGTCTTGTGGTTCAGGACGGGTAGCAACTGGGAAATCATCATAGGATTCTGGAAGGCCCCATCCTGTAGGCCGAGCAGCAGGGAGGCCCCTGCCTTGTGGCATGCTGTGCCCAGCCCTACCCCATATGCAGGAGAGGTCATCAGCATCTGTGGGAAAGAGAAGGTCATAGGTCAGCCACTGGGAAGGAACCAGGTCTCCAGCCTCTAACCAGCCCACCCTCCATTGACCCGCTAAGCGGTCATGGCTCCAGAGTCTCTTTCCTACCTGTAGTGCCAGTGGGGTGCTATAGATATTCCCAAAGAAGCCTTCAGGGGCCTGAGCCTTCAGAATCTTCTCTCGGACTGTCTTGATAGCCATGATGATCCGTGGTGTCAGATCAGAGTTGAAACTGAATCTCTCCAAACAGGTAAAGGCCAAGCCAGCCATGGCTTCTGTGTCTAGGGGGATAGGGCCTAGTATGAACTGGATAGCTTGGGGTTTGGGGGTTCAGAATCATATAGAGCACCAATCCAGGTGATTTGCCTAGGACTCCCCTGGTCCTAGCACTGGACACACTAAGTCAGACCTAGACAAACTGAGTTGGTTGGTCACTGAGTGGCTTGAGTGCAACAGGTCAGATGGACAGACTGAAGAAGAGAGTCCCAAGAGAATGGATTCTACAGTCCCTGCTCCTAAACCAGGATGTACATTGAAACCAAAGAGGGAGCTTTATTTTATTGATTAATTCATATTGGTTTTGTAGTGTTGAGTATTACATTTAGGACCTCAGACATACTAGGTACTTGTCATTGGGCTACACCCCCAGCCCCCTTGGAGAGTTTGATGCCAACATCTACCTTATCTACCCTCAGGCAGTCTGATTTAATTGATAAAGGGACCTGTCAGGGCCTGGGAATTTTTAAGAACTCCTCTTCCATATAGGTAACATTAATGTGTCCACTGTGTTTCTCCACGAGCCTCTGAGACAAGTCTTTCATTGACAGACGTCCTGGTGCCTTTTTCTGGGCAATCATCTACCAATCATCCCCTCTTCCTACTCTATCCTGTCCACCCTACATGAGGCCTTATTCACTCACAGAAGCCCAGGCCTAGCAGAGACCTTGAATCAGGATGATTAAAAAATGGATATGGTGGCCCAAGATCACATAGTGAGAAATCAGATCAAAAGCCAGGTATCAGAATCCCAGATTATATAGTGCTGTCTTAGTTAGGGTTTCTATTCCTGCACAAACATTATGACCAAGAAGCAAGTTGGGGAGGAAAGGGTTTATGGAGCTTACATTTCCATGCTGCTGTTCATCACTAAAGGAAGTCAGGACTGGAACTCAAGCAGGTCAGGAATCAGGAGCTGATGCAGAGGCCATGGAGGGATGTTCCTTACTGGCTTGCTTCCCCTGGCTTGCTCAGCCTGCTTTCTTATAGAACCCAAGACTACCGGCCCACAGATGGTACCACCCACAAGGGGCCCTCCCCCCTTGATCACTAATTGAGAAAATGCCTTACAGCTGGATCTCATGGAGGCATTTTCTAAACTGAGGCTCCTTTCTCTGTGATAACTCCAGCTTGTGTCAAGTTGACACAAAACCAGCCAGTACAGGTGCCAAGTGTGTGCTAAGACCTCTGTCTGTAAAGCACCTTTCATTGAGAGGCTGATGGTAGGTTGTTTTAGAGGAAAAGCCTGACTGATGGAGGAGGAGAGATGATGACCTACAGTGAACATGTGAGCTAGCTGGGGTCAGGATGCAAGTCCAGTTTCAAAGCTGACTCACAGTCCCCACCATTTCACTTCTAAGGGATCTGAGGGGGAGATGTTCCAAAGGAAAGGTGACATAGGGGCAGGTCATACAGCCCTTCCCCTGGGACTGGGGGAGGCTAGGTTTGTCCACTCACCTACAGAGAGGTGGCCCTGGTAGGTAAAGTAGTCATGTTCAACAGCATACAGGAGCTTGCCTACCACGCTGTCATGGACCCGCTTCTGGTGGACACACAGTGCCAGGATGCTGAGGCTATACTGGTAATAGTTGGTGTGGGGTTGGCCTTCATGATTGTGCCCTGAGAGTAGAAAGGCAAGGAGTAGAGAGACATGTCAGGCTTGAGGGTTTCCCTTCCAGTCTCTTTTTAGCAAGAAGCTCTATAGCTCATAGGACCACAGGCTGCCTGGCTGAGGTCCCAGTGTATGCCAGGCTCTGTGTTTGCAGGTCATAATAGATGATAGCTCTACACACACTCATGGGACAGCACAATTGTAACGGAAATGTGGCCTGAGGTCCCCAGAGCCAAATAACAGAAGTCTTTAAATAGCTGGAAATTGAGACAGGATTCTTCATGGAAGTAACTCTGTGGGGCACCTATAAATATCTAGACTTGTTTGCAGAGGCCATTATGCCTGGAGCACATTAGAGAAGCAACCAAGTAATGTCTAGAAAGCATAGGAGACCAGCCAGGCTGGGCCTGAGGGTTATGAACGGAAGGGGTGGGGGTCCTGCAAGGTGTAAGCTGAATTAAAAGCCCTGCTTCGGCTCTTGGGCATTGGGTCCCACAGGTGGAAAACAGCTCAGTCTTGGTGGCTGAGCACCCTGACAGCTTGTGCATGGGGTATGGGACAGCTTGGGCCAAGCTCTGCGACTGAGTTCAGCCTGAGCCTCTAGGTAGACCTGATGTGGACAAAGAGGGAGTTAGAAGAGGTCTGCAAAGAAACCCCAAAGGTCTGACTCCCACCAAGAACCTCATCTAACGAGAACAATTACGAGTCCAAGGCCTGCCTCAAAACTACAAACAAGGAAGCCATTTGGGGAGCACTTCCAGATGTTCCTACTCACTAAGACAGTCTCCTTACCAATGGCCTTCTTCTCATCCTCCAAGAACCACTTGAGCTGTGAGATCAACCTGTCACCCTTTCGGCTCCCATAGAACTCGCAGTTGGCCCTGAGAGCAAGCAGGTAGAGGGCCAGGCTGCCCCCAGAAAGCTTGGTCTGGCAGCCACTGTTATCATCACTGGAGGTGGACCTAGGACGAGGCAAGACAAGAGCACCTTTATGAGAAGGTGCTCCCTTGAGAAGATGCTCCCTTGAGAATCGGGGCTTGGCCCACACTAAGGTCACAAAGTGGAATTATCAGTCAGCTGCACCGGTATGAGGTGCATGCCAAGATTCTTAAAAAGAAGAAAGGTGAGATAAATCAAGGATAAAACATAAGGGTGCCTACATCCAGATCGCACGGTGTGACCCCGTTTGGCCATGACCCCTCTCCTTTATTCTTTATTTTCTCTCCCTTCCCTGCATTCTTGAGAAGGAATGGAATGGGGAAGGTACTTCATGGCTTTTCTTGCGCGCGCACGCGTGTGTATGTATATTTGTTTTGTTTTTGGTTTTCGAGACAGGATTTATCTGTGTCACCCTAGATGTCCTGGAACTCGATCTGCAGACCAGGCTGGCCTCGAACTCACAGAGATCTGCCTGTCTCTACCTTCCAAGGGCAGGTGTGCACCACTATGCCTAGTGATTGATGACTTTTTCTTATTCTTCGCCTCTCATTCAAACCCCAGAGCAGGCCTCTCTTTAATGGCCACTCTTTGGAGAAGGAGCACAGAAATATGCTGCTTCTAGATTCTACATGAAAGAACATAGTTGTGAATTAGCAGTGTCTGTCTTTAGTAAACTACAGAAAGAGTTAGATACTGCTTCTTTGTATCAATATACAATCATATGTTTGGTTATGGATTAGTGATGTCTGCCTTAGGTACCGGTGGGAGCATAGAAGGAGTTAGGTGCTTGCTGCTTTGGGGCTCATGGATTAATGATTTTTGCCTCAGACACAAATGGGGAACACAGCAAGACTTAGGTGCTGCTTCAGGAATCAGGGATGCCATTTCAGGACAAAGGGCATGTGTTAGCATCTCTGATCTAGTACCACTTACCCCTGCACTCTACAGATGGAGAAAGGCTCAGAGAAGACAAAATATGCCCAGAAATACCCCAATTGGAACCCACTCTCCTATCTTCTATAACATGGATCAAGCCCTGGGGAAAGACAAGAGAATAGTAATACCGCAGGAGGCACTGCTGGTAGTGGAGCTTGAGGTTGTGAATGTAGAGGTCCTCTTTGGTCCCAGCCTGCATGCTGGAAAGTCGCAGGCCAACAAAGATGCTGGGGTTCAACTGCTCTGAGGAAAGCCGATCCATCCAAGGTAGGAGACGCTGGCCCAGCTTCTCTACCAGCTGGCTGTCTATTGGTGGTATTACTGAGAAAAGAACACGGTGTGAGAGAGGCCACAGAGCTATGCCACTAGCAAGCAACTATTCTGACCTCCTTACTAGACAAAACCTTCCCCAGGGAATAGGGGTTTCTATCACCACACAGCTCGCAGCCCATCTGGAGAAATGCCCACTATGGTGAAAGGCAGCAGGTCAAAAGGAAAGCAGGCATCTCCTAAGCGGAATTAGAGTGGGCCAAGGAGAGGTGATGGGCTGAGATCAAAGGATGCTGTTGCCAGGCAACCACCCCACCTATCCGGAGTGACTGGAGACCAAGCCCAGCAATAAGGCCAGGCGCCAGTCTCTTTTGACCCTCACACCAGCCCTGTGGTGTAGATAGACATTTTCATTGTTGTTTTTGCACAGAAAAGGAAATAGAAGTTCAAAGTCGAGGTAGGTCTTATATGATGCTGTGGAGCCAAGACTGTCAAACTGCCACCCCTCCTCTTGCTATTGGCATGAATGTATTCTACTCATTGTTCAAGGCTCCAGCCCTCATGCAGTGAATGTCCACATGCTATAGGCTGCCAACTGATTCTCCAGCTGCCCGAGGAAATTCCTCCACATGAACCTTAAAAGGTTTCTGCCATCCCTGGGAGACCAGCTACTAACACCCTGTCAGGACTCGGGGTTTACCTGAAGATATATAAACAACACACTGGGATTCTCTGGAAGCAGAAATCTCAGGGATATTCTCCAATCCCAGTTGATGGCTGACTTCCTTCCTTGGGAAGGGCCCATGCTCAGAATGGGTAAGAACAGATTGTCTTGGAGGCACTGCAGACTTTCTGCCCCATTTACTAACTCTCAGTCACTACCCACTGCAGCTGTTAGAAGAACCTATATCCCAGGATGCCAGAAAGTCCCTTCCTCCAGAAGAATAAGAAAACAGCCTGCCATAGGGCCCTTTGCCTACTTTCTTGGGCTTCTTAACCTGAGGACCAGGGTCCCTTGATCATAGCCCCATCTCTCTAAATGTTTTTACAGAAGTCATAGGTATCTGTGGATATAAGGGAGCCTTTCCCAAGTATGAACTCTAAATAACTGTTGGCCTGGGCACCTGACTGGCTTCTCATGAAATGTTCGTTCTGACAGGCACAAGCTAGACATGGTGGCACAGGCCTACAATCTCAGTGCTTGGGGGGGGCTAAGGCCTGGAATCCATCATAGTGAGACCTTGGTAGGAACAGGGAAGACTTACTTTTGGGATACCTGTCTCTATTTTTCCAGAGTTCTGTCAGTATCTTCGAGGTCCTCTGCTGTGGCTCTCTATCTTTCTGACTGTTCCCGGAGGACATTTTACTATTTAAGCAGGGTCCCCTGTATTGCAGGTTGGCCTCAAACTCAGTGTGTCCTTGAGGATGACCTTCGAACTCCTGATCTCCCTGCCTCTACTCCCCACACATTGGGGTTACAGGTGTATGCCCCCACGCCTGGATTATACAACGCTGGAGACTCAACCCAGGGGTTTGTGCATGGTGGGCAGGCACTCTCCCAACTGAGCTCCGCCTCAGCTCTAGAACTTTGATCTTCTGCTCTTCCTTGAAATTAGTAAGGGGGCTCAGAGACCCCACCCCAGGCTCTGACCTCCATCCTGAGTCAGCTATCATGATAAGTGATAAGATAAGGCACAGCCTATAATAAGAGGCTGATAACCACAATTTACCCTCTCTAAAAGGAAGGAGCCAGGCCGATTCAGTCAAGCTAGTCAAAGTGGCCTTAGGCAAGGTTGCTAAAATGGCTGATCTTGGTTGTCAAGTTGACTGCATCTGGAACCAACCAACCCCCAAGCTGCTGGGTGCTTCTGTGAGTTTTCTTAATGAGATCACAGTTAAGTCAGAAGAAAGACATACTAAATCTGGCCCAAACTTTTGGATGGCAGCCCAGATAAGGGAAAGGAAGAATCATTGCCTTTTGCCTGCTTGCCCTCACTCTCACTGGCAATCTACTCTATTGCTCTGGCTGGTATTAAGTCTGCCTCCTTCATGATTCCAACCTACACGGAAGACCAGCTGCTCCCCAGGAATCCTCCAGGCCTCCAGCACCAGATTGAGTCTGCAGAGATAACCAGCCCCACAGACTGAACAACTGTGGGATTCTCAACCTTTCCATCAAGAGACAGCCACTGCTGGGACAGCCATTGCTGGGCTACCAGGACCACATGCTGCAAGCCAGCGTTTCAAAATATACACTCATCAGGTCTGCTCTGCTAGAGCAGTAGTTCTCAACCTGTGGGTCGAGACCCCCTTGGCAACCCTCTATCTCCAAAAATATTTACATTACGATTCATAACCGTAGCAAAATTACAGTTAGGAAGCAGCAACAAAAATAATTTGATGGTTGTGGGTCACCACAACATGAGGAGCTCTGTCGAAGGGTTGCATTAGGAAGGTTGAGAACCACTGCACTACCATACCCTGACTAACACAGCCCCATCTCACACATACAGACACACACACACAGACACACACACACACACACACAGACACACACACACACACACAGACACAGACACAGACACACACACACACACACAGACACACACACACACACACACAGACACACACACACACACTCCTGCACCACGGCACCCTGTGTATAGGGTTGTTTAGCCATCTCACCCGAGGACTGACTGACAGGCATTCAGAAGTCCAGAGCCCTCTCTGTGTACTTTAGAGATCAGGCCTGTTCACTTCATTGCATACAGAGCCTTGGCTGATGACGCAAGTGTGGTGTCCTCACACCACGCCAAGGAGGAAGGAAGGAGGAACAAAGCTTCAGTTCACTTTGCAAAAGTCACAGAAATGGAGAAGGGACTGCACCCCAATCCCCCAAAGTTCTCATGATGGTGAAGGAAGAAGCTGTCATGTGGTCAGGCATGGGGTCCAGACTGAGGTGGGCTCGCTAAAGGAAACCCTGAGGACTGTCTAGACAGCGACCAGGGGCCCAAGGATCAGGAGCTTTAATAGGACATGGTCAGAGAGCCTAGGTGCCTAGGAAAGATGCTGGCCTCAGGTCCCAGGAATTGAATCCTGTACAGTTCTGTTAAGCTGGGGCACCTTGAGCAGCCCATTTGGTCTCTCTGATCTGGGGCTTCTTCACCTGACACATTTCTTAAGGTTTGCCCAAGTTCACCTGAGACCTGGTGCGCAGGGTACATGAGAGGAAGGGGAGAGATGAGCCATATGTCTGCCTTCTGCTGCCTGCCTGATTCCCATGCGTGACTGTGCCTGACTCTATAACTTAAAGGTCACAACCATGGTTTGAGAGGTCCCTAGAATCTGTAAGAGATCTCTTGCAGACTACAGCCCTGGGATGAATATCTGGACCCGTCAGGAAGAGCCGTCAAGTACCTGGAATGTTTGTCCCCTGTCTCCTCCCTCTGGGACTTCTTCCCAAAGCCTTCTAGTCTTTGGATATCCTTTCCCATCCCTCTCTTTGATTCCTTGGGCCCCTGTGGCTTTCTACTGTTGCCCCAGGGTGACTTGTTTTGCATGAGTGGTAACCTAATTTGGCACCCTGTGCCTTTTGCAAGACCCCTTTCATAGAGCATAAACTCTAGGAAAGCTGAGACCAGACCTGTGTACTCCCGATTCTTTCTCCAAACTAAATCCCGGGCCTATCTCAGAGAGGCCTCATGTGCACCGCATAAATGAACAAATTGCTGGATGAATTGGGGAGATCCTGGGGGGTGGGGGGATGAGCGGGTGTCCATTCAGCTCAATCACTAAGGTCCAGTTAAAAACTTCTGTGGGAGACCTGAGGGCCAGATAAATGTCTCCACCCCTCACTCCCACTTTCCAATTCCCCCAAGGGGATTGGACAAGGCAGCCATCCCCCTGAGACTCCAAAGGCAACAGGGTCCAGACACTGGCTGGTTACTTACCACAGAGTTCAGCAAGAGCCCCGAAGACTCCAGAAAGGAGCAGCAGCACCTTCAGGAGCTCCATGGTAGGCACAGGTGGGAGGTGGGAGACTCCTGGGTCTCTCGCCTTCAGGGGCTTGTCTGACTGCAACTGGTCACTTGCTTAGAAAGAGGCAGCTTCACTGATTAATTGTCCCTCCAACAGCCGGAAGCACGCTGCTAAATCAGCAGAGAGAAAGGGGGAAAGGTCTGTTATGGGGCAGGAGGCCAAGGAACAGAGGAAGGAAGGAAGGAAGGGCAGAGCGGCTTGTCCTCCAGATGGGAACAAAAAGGGACTCCATGGGACAACTCGAGACCAACCTTATCTGTCCCCAAAGCTTTAAAGACCCTGGAAGCAGTACAGAACGCCTGATGCCTAGTCTGTCCCAAGTCTATCGGACAGTGCTTGCCGGGGTCTGCACTGCCCCTGCCTGCACACCGGACCCATCGCCTGCACATCCCAGCCCCCTACCCCCCCCCCCCACACACACACCCCTGTCTGCACACCCCCACCGTTGCTGCTCTGGCTGCAGACATTCAGGACTAGGGTACCCACCTGGTGCACTTCACAGGAGTCCCTGGAAAGTACTTACTTTGACTCTCGGGGACAAGAAACAACAGGGAACTGTAGTGATCACGTGAAGGAGCTCCCTGACGTCAGCTGTTCTCTCCCGCCAGCCTGCCAAGGAGGTGGGGCAGCTGCTGGACCTGGCCCAGACAAACAAGTCTCCTCAATCAACCAGACACAGCCTGGGTTTCCTGGAGGTGACAAAACAAGTTGAAGAACGAATGAATCCAGCAAGTTGCAAAACCTCTGGGAACAGGGCTGCAGGGTACTTGCCCTGCACTAGGAAAGTCGCTTAAAAACATCTTGGCAGATAGAACGAAAGATTACTTATCTGACCAGCCCCACTGGAAACTCGAAGTATGAATCTAGCAGTGCTGAGTGACCTTGGCTAGAGTTTTTAACCTCTCTGAGTTTCAAGTTATTCTCTCTCTCTAAAATGAGACCGTTGAACAAGATTATCCTGACAGCAATTTTCCAGTTCCACTTGTGAGGATGTTGAGACCATAAAATGCCTCTCATCATCTTCAAATGAGATGTTTGTTACAATTATTTTTATAGCAAACTGCCAAAGGTCACACTTTCAAGAGAACCTACTTTTGTGCCAGGGTAATTATCACAAGCTAAGGCCCAACACGGATAACTATGGACCTGGATAGCAGTTATTAATTAGCAGTACTCATTAATGTAATGCATGTGTTGTCGCTGGCTTAGGTCATGTTGTCAGAGAAACTGAAAAAGACAAAGGACTACATCATAATGCCGGGGTTTCAGATTGGCAGCCAGCTTGAGCAACCGTGAAGACCCTATCTCTTTAAAAGGAGGACGAGAATCTGGAAGAGAAGGGGGTGGGGAGCCAAGTGTGGTTCTTAGTGCACACCTATATCTAGAATGTGGGAGGCTGAGGCAGGAGAATCATTCCAAGTTCCAAGCCAGACTGGGCTACTGAGTGAGACCTCATCTCAAAACTCAGGGAGACATAAGATGGGGAGAAAGAAGAAAGGAAGGAGGGGAAGAAGAAAGAAGGGAGGGAAGGAGCAGCCATTAGCTTGGAGCAAGAAGGGAAGTCCGCATGCACATGCATCTTGCTGGGAGAAGAGGCAACAGTGCTGTGGGTACTCACCAGAGAAGACTGCTCTATCATGGGTTTGAGCCAACAGAAAGTCTTAATTAGCCGGCGCTGACTACACTGGGTGTTTGGATCCCAGTGTAGCTCTGAGCCTTTCTCAAGGTGAGCTTTTAAGCACAAAAACCATGTCCTGGGTTGACATACTTCAGTTAACAAGAACAGTTAGCCAGAAATGGAACTACAGAAGACAAAAAGCAAGGTTAGAACATTCAGACTTTCCCAGAACTGTGGACTTTGATGGATTAGGTCTTCGGTTTAGTTTTGGCAGGTGATGCTGTCTACATGCTGAGTTTTACAGCCTGAATGGTACTTCCATCATGGAGTCAGTTGTACTAAGGTCTGGAGCCCTGTTAGAACAATGTTACCAGGAAACTGTATTTTTACCAAGGCCATGCATTCAGGTGTAAAGTGTTCCAATAATGGATAATCTTTGATCTACTACTTTTTTAACGGAGATTTCTTTTTCTTCCCCTAACATTATAGGCTCTCAGACTTTTGCTATTCAAAAACATTTTAGTAAGAACGAAACTCCCCATTCTAGTCTGAGCTGCTACAAAACTTTGACCAAGGCCAGGAGCTGCAAGAAAGGAATTTCTGGCCCTCACATTCCACACCTGCCTTAACTTTCCAGTTTCTGAGAATACAGACTTTCTGGAATCACGGAGCTGTCCAGACCTGAAGCTGACCCTCCCACACAACCCTGGTGGCTTTGAATGTCCATCAAAATCTCCTTGGTTGACCTTTGACTCATCTCCACCTTCCCTCTGGCCTTCAGTGACCTTTGCCTGTGAAGAAAAGTCCACAGGTCCTTTGTGGGCACCCTCCCCTACATGAAAGGTCAGCACCCCTGGTGCTCTGGGGTGGATGACCACATAGCCCACTGTTAGAAATATAATCCTAAGGAGA
Source organism: Uromys caudimaculatus (assembly GCA_028551405.1). Taxonomy (NCBI): domain Eukaryota; kingdom Metazoa; phylum Chordata; class Mammalia; order Rodentia; family Muridae; genus Uromys; species Uromys caudimaculatus. The sequence continues at coordinate 23,347,883 of CM052712.1, read as the reverse complement.
ACAATCCTGTGTAGGAATGCAGACCACATGAGAAGGATGGATGGAACAAATGTGAACCCATGCTGGTACACAGAGAACATTCATTGTGTAATAAAAATGCGCGGTGTTACAATCTTAGTTCACAGAAGCAGATGAAAAATGAGCACATGACCACTCCTCGGTATGGTGGAGGAGAAGGTTTTTAGTGTAGATATGAGGGAGTGCACAGCCAAAGGCATCTGAAAGGGTTCAGACTGAACTAGGCCATAAGAAGAAATGAGGGGAGAGTAAAAGAAAGAGGGGGCAGAGAGAGAAGCCAAGGACCAAGAGGCCAAGAGCACCAAGAGAATGTGTAGCCAAAATGGCTGAATTAGATAGGAGAACAGGAGAAGAAGACGGGTGGAGGAGAAGGCTCGGGCTGGAGTGGTTTAGGGTAGGGGCAGGGTGTGCCAGCCAGGATGGCTCTGTAACAGATACTTGTAAGCAGGGACTGAGAGAGCCTAGAGGTATCAGGGTATGCTGATCAGCACCATGGGCATAGGGCAGTGGAGGAGCCATATGTCCCTTTTGCCAGAGATCAGGAGAATGACTCCTTTTAGCAAGTAGGAACTATCTTAAGTCTCCGAGGGAATGCTGGTTTGTCTAAATGCTAGACTTTGCAAAAAGGAATTACTTGACAACTGGAAAGATCTGAAGGGGGCAAAGAGTGATAGAAGTCAGGAGGGGAACTATAGGGAGGTGGGATCCAGGAAGGAGTGGGAGGGGGTAAGAGAATAACGGGAGAGGGGACAAACAAGGACAGAGTATACTGGCACACCCGAGTGCAAATGCCACGCTCCTTACTCTGTATGTCAACTTAATGTTAATAGGGGCTGGCATTGTGGCTCAATAGGTAGGGGCCTTGCCTAACTTAGGCAGTTTGTGCCTCATAAACTGGGCATGGTAGCACATGCTTGTGACCCAAGTGCTTCAGAGGCTGAGGCAGAGGCATTGCTGAGAGTTTGAAGTCATCCTGTACTGGGTAATGAGTTCTAGGTCAGCCTGGGCTATAGTAATGAGATCTTATCAGAAGAAAAAAAAGTGTGTGTGTGTGTGTGTGTGTGTGTGTGTGTGTGTGTGTGTGTGTGTGTGTTCTTGTTGTTTTTGTTTTGGTTTGCTACGGTTTAGTTTTGGAGATAGGATCTCACTATGTAAGTTAGGCTAGCCTCAAACTGTTCATCCTCCTGCTTTACCTTGCAAGAGCCAGGGTTATATAAGCATAATCAGAGCTCGCTAGGAACACCTCCAGATAAAGTGACAGTAGGAACAACTGGCTACATCTCAAAAGTAAAGTCAGACTACCTGAAGGACGCGGACTCCAGATGTGTGCTGCATGTATGCACGCACACACGCACGCAGATGTGCTGCAACTTCCCTAAGCCTGCTTCTTTGTAAACATAGTACTGGGAACATAGTACTTTCCCATAGACGTCTTTGTGGTTTTCAGCTTAATTTGGATCTATTTGACAAAAACCTGTGCACATTTAAAAGGTATCCAACAGGATGGTTTGTATTCACATACGATGTGAAAAGTTTCTCGTTATAAAAACATTTAACATGTTTTGGACCACAGTCCTCGGAGTACAGCAGTCACAGCATCTGTATCGGCAGCATCCTGACATGGGGTCTGCTGACATTCTCTCACAGAAGGAAGGGGTGGGGAGGGTCAGTAGATCCTCAGCAGAGACTGCAGCCTCTTCCTACACCCCCCCCCCCCCCAGCTATGTGTAATTCTGACCCAACTGAGGGTTGCCTCTGGTCTCAGAGATGCCAGCAAGGGTATAAAGGAAACTGAAGTGAGAACTCCTTCTAGGCAGCTGTTAGGAAATCACCACCATGCAGGGTGAGACTTTTCTTTACCAACGTCTGTCACTGGAGCCCCATCTTAAGGGGTAGACGTTTGCTCTCATCTCCCCAGGAAAAGTTCAAACAATATCCATCTCCTTATTAGTCAGTGTGTACATGTGTGTACATGTGCGTACGTGTGTCTCTGTGTGTGTGTGTGTGTGTATACGTGTTTGTGTGTGTGTGTAAGTTGAGAACACATTTCTGTTTACCTAACAGATGGCAGAGCCAATGTTCGAAATGCTAATGAGACTTTGTGACATGGTTACAACTGTAATGAGACTGCGTGACAAAGTTCCAGCTTTCAGCAGAGAGATGTCTCATGGCTGTTTGGGGATAAAATTATCTATGTGACTGTTTCTGGTGTTCCTTAATTGCCTTTTGCCTTTGAAAGCACTGGTGTGGTGTTCTGAGACAGTCTGGGGAAGAGAAATAGAACAGGAAGAAATTACCTTAATTAAAAATAAGCTTAATAAAATCAAGCAGGGTGTCTTTACCTTGCCCCCGGAGGCTGGTACAGAGGCCAAGACTGTGGACATGCAGAAACCCCACAAATAAAGTTGGGAACATTTCCTGTAATTCTTAGTGATAATGTCAGTCTGGGTAAGTTTATAAAAAGAAACAATATACAAAAGAGTTTCGGAAGTTAGGAATTGGAGAACCTAGGTTAATCATTAGAAGTCCTGCTGCATTTTACTGGAGAATATTAAAATGACAAGGTAGTAACTTTGAAGAGACTGGACTCTGACATTCTCCTCCCACACAGTGGCAAAATGAGTATAAAAGACATATTGGAGAGGCATATATAAGAAATAGAAAGGCTTGCAATAGGTTATAATTCAGCTCGCTAAGGATTCGCTTTGCTTGTTATGATCACATTTAAAAGATTAACTTTTTCAGACTTCAAACTGTCAAGCACCTGTAACCGAAAGGCGTTGATAGGGAGGACACCACGGCTTCTCCTGCCTGCCCGGCTTAGCTAAACTTTATCTAAGATGGCACAAGAGATGTGATTGACCCTTAGCACAGAGTCTGACTCATGGTTCCAGTTCATTCGGTGTCAGCCCTTCCCAACAACTACAGCAGTTCAGGAAAGGGAGTGAACCATGAGCAGTTAGTATCCACCTAGCAAGTTTCCAGATTCTATAGTCTGCAGCTGAACTGAGAAAGAGAAAACCTCGGTGCGTGTGGCCCAAGACTCAGAGCATTGTAAGTGGTGGTAGTGGAAACAGCAGGCATGAGTGTGACCGCTGTGCCTCTGAATTGCTGGGTGACAGGCTTCATCACACCCCTGCACCTCCTCTCTCCAAGTTGGAGGAGGCACGCTGGGTTCCCGCTGACAAGTCCCAGGAGGACTTTCTGTACCTGGCCTTCACATTGGTTTGTATCTCCTGTGAGGAACTCTGCCAAAATGGACACTAAACCTATCTTGCTTGCTTTGACCGTGTCTCTGGACAAGAAGTGCTCCAGGCAGAGGGAATGGTGCACTGGAAAGTCAGAGATGGCCAAGGAAAGAGAACTAGCAAGGATGCGTGAGACATAATGCCTCCAGCTCCTACAGGGCTCTGATGTCTTAGACTGGGATGAGCTGCTCACTGCTGAGTAGACTTAAGTCTGTCACTTTTTCTCTCTGACGTGGCTTCCTTCATCTCTAGGGGAACCAGAACATATCCAGGGCTGTGATTTCAGCTATATATCACCCCTCCTAGCTTGTCCTGATATTTTGATTGTTATGTGACACTGGCTAGACCGGTACTACACATGTTACCACACCTTGCCCTGTAAATATTTTTAAAATTGTTTTGCCATTTATTCTGTGTATATATGTCTATGTTTCTGCCATGTGCCTGTCTAACACGCAAGTGGTTAGAGGTATCATTGTGAACTCAAGTGAAGCTATTATAGAGAGCTAGACATTACTTTTCAACGTCGTGATGGTTTGTTTTCATTGTCAGTTTGATGCCATCTAGAATCATCTGGAAGGGCATCTTGGAGAAGGAAGGATTGCCTAGGTAAGGTAGGCACATCTAAGGGCAATTATCTTGATTATATAGTTAGAAGGCCTACTGAAAAGAAACTAAGACACGAAGATACATGTGTGTTTGCTCATTTTGTGTGTTGGGAGGGTCTAAAAGGAAGGACTTATCTGTAGTGACTGGAACACCTGATTCTCTGGTCTTGGTTTATAGTTTCATCCTCCAATAAGAAAGCCGGGGAGCCTGGAGAGATGGCCCAGTGGTTAGGAGCACTGGGTGTGCCCCACAAGGACTTGATTTCAGTTCCCATCACCCACATGACAGTTCACAATTGTCTAAAACTCCAGTGGCAGGGAATCCTATGGCCTCTTCTGGCCTCTGAGGGCACCAGACGTGCAAGTGGTCTGGATGCAAGTGGTGCATAGACATACATGTAGGCAAAACATTCATATGCATGATAAAATGAAAATTCAGATTTAAATTTTTAAAAAAGAGAGAGAAATAAGGAGTTGGGTGTAGTTGCTCACACCTGTAGTCTCAGCACCTGGGGGCTGAGGCAGGAGGATCTCCAATTCTAGGCCAGCCAGGAATAGCTAACAGAACCCCTGGGCATGGTGGGGATGGGACCGTTGCTTCTTATAGAAATGGTGGTACTAGGAAGACGGTGGTGGGAAACAGAGGAGAAAGGGCAAGGGAAAGCGTTTAGACTTCAACTTCCTCATATTTGATAATTCACTTACACCAGTATGAGCTCGTTCCTATTGATTTTTTTTCCCTTTTTGGTTTTAATACCACTGTTTTAATTTGTCACTTTAAGTGTTCCAGTTCAAGCGAGTGAGGGGTCTTTCTGTTGCTCCTGCAATCTTCCACACACCCCACTTGTGAGCATATGTATGCGGTATTCATATATCACCCCACCCCTATTCTGAGTATGGAATCTGAGGCCTCAGACAAGCTAGACTAACCTTCTCCATGGTCTCCTGCCCCAACTTCTTTGTGACAGAGTCTTAGTCAAGCCAGCTTTGCACCTCAATCCTCCTGCCTCTCAGTCTCCCAGGGCTGGGATTACAGGTGTGAGCCACCCAACACATTGTTGATTATTGTAGCTTTATAAAAGTCTGGAGGTCAGATGGTTTGTCTTCCAGCTTGGTGTCTCTCTTTCAGGGTTGCTTTGGGTATTCTGAGCCCTTTCCATTTCTGCAAATTTTAGGATTACTTCTTTGTTTTGTTTTGGTTTGGGTGTTGTTTGAGATAGGTTCTCAGGTATCCAAAGTTGACCTCAAACCCCTGACTTTTATTCCATAGGATCAACTGCTAATACACACACACACACACACACACACACACACACACACACACACACACACACAATCTGATGTAAAGTCTGGGGATGCAGTTCACAGTCCCCTTCCCCTTCCCAGCCACTCCTCCCTGCAAAAGGTATTTCAATCTCAGGCCCACCCTGAGATTGTGGGGTATGTTTTCACTCATTGCCACTCTCTGCCATGACAATAAACACCTTAAAACCACGGACCATCTCTCTTCATTGGGATCCACCATGAGGAACAATGGAACAGGCCTTCGTGTAAAGAGCTGAAGTCCAGTCTCCCACAGAAGGCCTCTCAGTGCTCCCAGCCACGGTCTCCACCAAACCAAGCAAACTAGCTGCCAACAAGCCAAGGACTCGGTCCCCAGCGGGATCCAGCTGGGCTCCCCCTGCATTCCCCCCTCCCCCCCAGGCTAGATCCAGCCAGTGGTCCCTCACTCCGTTCTCAGCTCTTCTGTGGCATCCAGTAGCACCTGGGATGCCCAAGAGCCTGGGAACCAGACAGAGCCAGCTCTGTGCAGTCCCCTGGGAGCCCCAGGCCAAGCTCCCCCACTCCCGGGCAGTGTCCTGCAGCTTCTCACAGCCCTACATCCACCCAGCGGTGCCGTGGGGTGAGCACAAAGGTCAAACTTCCTGCGTCCCACCTCTCCCAGAGGCCTGAGCCCCAGGGGCGGACTCAGGACTCTCACACCCACCATTTTACCCAACACATATGCACACATATGCATACACATGCATACATGCACACACACATGCATGTGCACACACACATATCTACATATACACAAACATACACACACAAAAGCAGAAGCCCCAGCCTCCTGGAGAAAGTATAACTATGAAAATAGTCAATGTTTGTTCTCACTTTCCCTGGAGTCATTTGCTTATCTCCTTAAGAGAGCCCAATGGTTAGTGCCCAGATGGGCTCCAGGGCAAGCTCCCACGTTTGTAGGCAGACTGAATGCTGTCTGGGCCTGTTAATCTGCTATATAATGAAGCTCTGACTTTGGAAACATTTGTATTAACATAACAGCCTAGACACTGGATGATGGCTCCATAGTTGTGGGCTCCTCATGTTGCGTGCCCGAAATGGGCCACTCTGCCCCCTACCCACCCAGATTCCCTTGGCGAGCCACGCTCCCAGCGACCTGCCCAGACACACACACACACACACACCAGTTAATCTTAAATTGCTAAGGTTCAATTGCTGGGCACTACTAATCTCCCGTGGCTAGCTCTCCAATACTCTTAGCTCAGCACCCCAAATTTATCATTAACTTTGCTTGTTAAGTTACCTTTAGTCATCAGCCCATCCTCCCACCTAGAGAAGCAGCCAATGGCCATTTCTCCCGAGATCTCACATGGCTGGTTACCTTTACTCCTGCAGAAGCATCACCCAGAATCTCTCTCTCCTCCTCTGCATCTGCTCTGTCTTCAGAAAAACTGGGAGCCCTGACTATTTCGCCCAGATCATTGGCCCTTAGCATCTTTATTGGTAGATCAAGAACCAATTGGGGAAGAAGATTTCAGCATTAGGAAAGACCCCTTACATCCTCATTGTCAGAGTTTGTGGGAACAAACCTGACGCGGTGGGATGAAGGTCCACGTGTCTGTCCCGGGGCGCTGCGGCTCTGGGTGGGACAGGAGACACATGGGAAGTGGCTGCGAATCTTTCCACAGACTGATGAGCAGGTGAGGGCTGTGGGAAGCCTTTGCAGGCCCTGCCCGTGGGTGGGGGAGGGGGCCATTCCTGGGGAACAAGCGACAGCCGTCTCTGTGGGTTCTCTAGCCGGGGCACCACAGTCACCGCAGAGCTAAGGCTTGGGTGAATGGGTACCATCTGGGAGCGCTGGGAAGCCCTCAATGAGAGATTAGACACAGCTCCTTAATCGAGGGCTGGATCCCTCGATTCCCATGGCAGGTCCAGATGAAGAGACAATCCATAATTCCAAGACGTTTATTGTCATCATGTGGAGTGGCCTGGATGGAATTGTACCCCGGCCTTTCTGGAAGAGGCGAGGCGGATATAGTAACTGGGAAGGGGAGTGGCTAAGCCTCTAGGTGTCTCATTAACATGGGGATGGCTTGGGGCTGTGTGGCCACGCCTCTACCGGAGAAGGGGGTGGTACGTGACCTGTGACTGGAGCCAAAAGCCTCCCAGGAGCGTTGGCATGTTTTCCGGTTCCTTGTGGATTATTCCACTGGGTCGCCCAGATTTTACCCCTGTGCTCAACCAGGTGCCAGATTGCCTGTCACAGATCACTGCCCCACAAGAGTTGGCAGTCATAGACTGAAAATATCTAGGAGGAGATTACACTGGTTGTGAGTGATAAGCAGTTTCAGCCCAGGAACAACCGTACAGGAGCTATCAAACCTCCAGTTTTTCTTAGTCAAAATGCCTGTAATCTCAGAATTTGGGAGACAGAGGTGGGAGAACCATAATGAAGGTCTCTCCCAGAAGCAAATGTCAACACTGAACATTGCTTGAGAGGCTTATACACTCATGACACTCATGACATACATGAGTGGGTTTTTTTTTAAGATTTATTTATTTTATGTGTATGAAACACTTCAGGTACACCAGATGAGGGCATCAGATCCTATTACAGATGGTTGTGAGCCACCATGTGGTTGCTGGGAATTGAACTCAGGACTTCTGGAAGAGCAGTCAGTGCTCTTAACCACTGAGCCACCTCTCCAGCCCTATATTGAGTGTTTTGTTCCTGTTCTCCCCATTACAGCCTCTTGAAGCCTACTCTCTGCTAGTCACCTTCTTCCCAAATAATTCCTATTCTATTTGCATGTCACATATAGAAAGATAGATACATAAATATGGGTTCTACACATGGGCATGCAATACTTGTATTTCTGAGTCTGGCTTATTTCATTTTCCATGATAGTCTCTGGTTCCATCCATCCCTGTGGTGGTTTGAATAGGTATGCCCCCATAGATTCATGTGTTTGAATATTTGACCATAGGGAGTGGCACTATTAGAAGGTGTGACCTTGTTGGAGTAGGTACGATCTGGTTAGAGGAAGTATACCACTGTGTAGGTGGGTTTTGAGGTCTCCTATGCTGAGGCTCTGCCCAGTATGCAAGAGAACCTCCTTCTGGCTGCCTTTGGATCAAGGTATAGAACTCTTGGCTCCTTTAGCACTATGTCTGCCTGCAAACTGCCATGTTTCCTGCCATGATGATAATGGACTAAACCTCTGAAACTGTAAGCCAGCCTCAATTAAATGTTTTCTTTTATAAGAGTTGCCTTTGTCAAAGTATCTCTTCACAGCAATGATACCCCAACTAAGACAGAAGTTGGTACCCGGGACTGGGTTATTGCTGTGACAGGCCTGACCATGCTTTTGTTTGGAGAAATGTGAATTTTGGAACTTTGGATTAGAAAAACAATAGAATGCTTAATGGGGGGTTTAATGGGACATACTAGTAGAAGCATAGAATACAGTGTTGTTGAGGGCTTTTTGAATGATGGGGTCTTGGCTCAAGAAGTTTAAGAGGAGAAGAATTTTAATATGTTGCCTAGAGATTGTCTTGTGATATTTTGGTGAAGAATGTGACTACTTTTTGCTCTTGTCCAAAGAGTCTGCCTGAGGATTAGTTGAAAAGATTTAGATGAATTGCATTAACAAAGGAAATTTCAAAAAAGCCTAGCATAGACTTTGTCCTGCGTTTCACTCTTATGAAGAGTGTTTTGATCAAACAAAGCAAGCTTAGAAAGGCAAAATACAAAAGGTGTGGTTCAAGAATTAAAGGGGAGTCAGGAAGTGGAATAGAGCTAAATCCTGTGCTCAAGGAAATAAACAGATTAAAGATATTAAATGGGCCGGGCTCTGGTGGTGCACACCTTTAATCCCAGTACTCGGGAGGCAGAGGCAGGCGGATTTCTGAGTTCGAGGCCAGCCTGGTCTACAGAGTGAGTTCCAGGACAGCCAGGGCTACACAGAGAAACCCTGTCTCGAAAAACCAAAAAAAAAAAAAAAAGATATTAAATGGAATTAAGGGAATAGACCTTGGGGCAAGATTCCCATCAAGCTAAGCTTTCATCTTGTGAAAACAATGTCGAAAAGGGAGACTGCCACCTATTCTAAATTTACTATGCATTTATGGTTGTACAAGGAATAGTTATATCATCTTCGGCATTATTATGACCTAGTTATTGGGTTTTTTTTTTTTCTTTTTTTTTTCTTTCTTTTTTTTTTTTTTTTTTTTGAGACAGGGTTTCTCTGTATAGTCCTGGAACTCACTCTGTAGACCAGGCTGGCCTCGAACTCAGAAATCCATCTGCCTCTGCCTCCCAAGTGCTGGGATTAAAGGTGTGCGCCACCACTGCCCGGCTCCTAGTTATTGTTTTTATTTAGATGTAAGGAGATATGATTTTGTGTCAGATTGGCAAGGGCTAGATTGTGATGGCTATTCTTAGTTGTCAACTTGACTATATCTGGAACTACAATTCAGAAATGCAAGGCACACCCGTGATTCATATCTCAAGGCTGGAAGACACAGACTTTAGATCCAGAACTTAAAGTGGGATGACACATGCTTTTTATCCAGATCTTGAGGCATAGTGGCCAGGCTTATCAAGATCTTGTGAAAAAGAATTAAAGAAAAGCTTGGGGCTGGAGAGATGGCTCAGCAGTTAAGAGCGCCGACTGCTCTTCCGAAGGTCATGAGTTCAAATCCCAGCAACCACATGGTGGCTCACAACCATCCGTAATGAGATCTGATGCCCTCTTCTGGGATGTCTGGAGACAGCTACAGTGTACTTACATATAATAAATAAATAAAATTTAAAAAAAATTATAAAAAAAAAAAAAACAGAAAAATTTAGGACCAGGCATGGTAGTACATGCCTTTAATCTCAGGAGACAGAGACAAGCAGATCTCTGAGTTCAAGGCCAGCCTGCTACAGAGCATGTTCCAGGTAAAGAAAAGATTAGGTCCAGGCATGGTGGTACATGCCTTTAATCCCAGCACTCAGGAGACAGAGACACGCAGATCTCTGAGTTCAAAGTCAGTCTACAGATCAAGTTCCAGGACAGCCAAGATTAGGCAGTAAAGGAAATTACTGAAACCAGAAAACTGGTAAAGATGTAATAAAACAAGGTTGCCATGTTCCAGCCCCAGCAAGCAGCAGAACTTGGCAACTTTGGCCACTTGGCTCTGGCTTTGGAGTCAAAAAGAAAAGGGGTGGCTGGGACAATTAGTGCTAGTTAGCTGGAGCTAAGAAATTAGTGGTGATAAAGAAGAGACCAGTATCACTGAGGTGAAATCTGGGAAGTGTTTTCTGAGAACACAAAGAAGCTGTGTTCCAGAGATAGACATTGTACTGGCAGCTGGACTTGGTAATGTGCAAGAATTACTCAAGTGGTACTGGTTTTGAAGCACGGACAGGTCCGAGAGAGCAGCTGAGAATTGACCTTGTGAGAGACCAGGAAAGGCCATTGGTGAAGGTACAGCTTCAGTGGCAGTTGAAGACCCAGAACTGAAGGGGCCATGCAAAGAAATTGAGACTTAGTACCATGAAGAAAGTCTATGAGAGGCCATTGGTGAAAGTGCAGCCTAGTTGCAGGGGAAGACCCCAGCATATCTGAGATGCCAGTACCACAGGATGACCACCAAGGACAGAAGCAGCAGTGGAGTGGAGTCAACCAGAGCCTAGAGTGCTACAGAGGGCAGAGCTGGAAGAGTGATGACCCAAGCCCTTTGAAGGAGCCCAGAAGACATTGGAACAAGAAGCTGTGAAGTTGAAGTTGCCTTGGATATACCAAGATGTTAGAGATACCAGAGCCATGGGATGCCTGCTGAGGAAAGCTGGTAACAGGGAGTGGAACCAGCCTAAGAGAAAGAATTGTGTTGCAGTCAACAAAGCTGAAAGAAGTTGGGCATCAGACATGGAGATGCAGAGTTTGGAGTTTGCCCAGAGAGTCTAACAATAACGTCACCCCCTGTATTGGCTGGTTTTGTGTGTCAACTTGACACAAGCTGGAGTTATCACAGAGAAAGGAGCCTCCCTTGAGGAAATGCCTCCATGAGATTCAGCTGTGAGGCATTTTCTCAATTAGTGATAAAGGGGGAGGGCCCATTGTGGGTGGTACCATCCCTGGACTGGTAGTCTTGGGCTCTATAAGAGAGCAAGCTGAGGAAGCCAAGGGAAGCAAGCCAGTAAATAACATCCCTCCATGGCCCCTGCATCAGCTCCTGCTTCCTGACCTGCTTGAGTTCCAGTCCTGACTTCCTTTGGTGATGAACAGCAGCATTGAAGTGTAAGCTCAATAAACCCTTTCCTCCCCAACTTCCATCTTGGTCATGATGTTTGTGCAGGAATGGAAACCCTGACTAAGACATACCCTTTCCTTTCTATCCTTTTTTTCTCTCCTATCTAGTGTTGGGAGTTAAAATGGGGTGGAGAAGGGTGAAAGAAAGAAAAACTCACAAAGTAGCAAAATCCAGCCAAAAGTGTCACCCTCTGTGGGGTTAGGCAGAATGAAAGCTTTGATTTCAAATACCGGAGAGAGTACTGAGATTAAAAGTGTGTGCCACAACTGCTCAGCTAACTGGCATTTTTCACAGTTGCCACTCAACTTTTCTTCAGTCTCTATCCTCAGCCCCACAAAGTAGGTTCTCTCATCATCAGCCGTGGTTCTCACTGACGGGGCCCACTGAGATGAGAGCACTTGTCTAGGTGCAAAGCTCTGCAGCCTCACTCCACACTACCCACCACCACTTACCACCTCTTCCCTTTATAGAATCAAACCCTGTTGCTGGAATTTCCAACCACAATAAGCCCATAAAAACAAAAACTACACAATCCAGTTATTATAATTATACACTATGAGCCTAGATTGTGTAGATCTAACACTATACTAACCCCCCAGCTATAAGACCCCTTGCTACTTGTGGTTTTTCCTGGCCACGGCTTCTGCTCCATCATGGCTTTCTCCTTTTCTGTCCCCTCTCCTTCCCTTCTCTCCTCTTCTCTCTACCTGCCCTCATACTCAAAGACCTCCTGTCCCACCTTTCCCCTCCACTGCCCAATCACAGGCTCTAGACTTTATTGATCAGTTAAAATGAGGAGAAGGTTCACATGAGATCACCTGAGTGCATGATTGACTGCCCATGGGGGGAGGGGGGTGGGCGGTGGAACCCATCCTGAGGAAGCAGAATTAAAATCAGAATACAAACAACATCAGGACAACCTACATCATTTCCTCCTCTTTGTCCAATTAAAAAGACTCTTTCTCTCAGATATAAATTGAGCACAACCATAACAATTATACAAATTATTATCTACACTTAACATCCAGTCCATCATATTTGTCAATTTAGGTGAAGTACTCTACCATCTAACCTGACTTAAAGAGTTTACATTTCTGTGCCTGAATTATGTTGACTTTTAACTTGTATTACCATCTGAAATCCATCCTTTCAACTCTGGAACATCTTTAATGCTAAACAACTTAAGTTCAATTATGAGACTATAACTAGTCTTCAACCCCATCAGAGATCTGAGAAGGATTTAAATATTACCTGAATATGCAGGAAGAACAAAGACATAGCTTCCAAAACTATACAATTTGTAGAGACAGTTTCTTTGGAGTATCTGTCTTCAGCCTTCTGGCTCAGACCTTTTTTTTTTTTTTTTTTTTTTTTTTTTTTTTTGGTTTTTTGAGACAGAGTCTCTCTGTGTAGCTCTGGCTGTCCTGGAACTCACTCTGTAGACCAGGCTGGCCTCGAACTCAGAAATCCACCTGCCTCTGCCTCCCAAGTGCTGGGATTAAAGGCGTACACCACCACTGCCCGGCTCATCTGACAGACCTTAAGTGAAGCAGAAACTATGAAGGACTAGCTTACCCTGAATTGGCAGAGCTTAGCAGTTGACTATCCCACATCTGTTTGTCCTTTTTTTGGACAGTATTTTTGTCTGTAGCAGAGTTAGGGCAATTCTTGCCTAGTGGCTATCTTGCCACAATCGAAGCAACTCTGCCTGGAGATAATGACACTCAATATCTTCCTTGAAGTGGAATGGGGGTACTGTCAGGAGCGCACATGTATCATCAAATGGTCTTTAATAATGAAATAATATTAAATGTCATATTCTGTGTATCTCTGGCGTTTTTGAAGACCATATAGATATAGCATAACTGAATTGTCAAACATTGACTATTATTAGCTATTCATTATTTGAATAATCTTGAAAACACTTGTTGTAACTAACTAAATTAGAATCTAATATGACCATGAGTTTCACTATCTGACTATCAACTTGCATTACTTAATCATCCTAAACAGTTTGTAATAGTAGCTATTAAAACGACTGTCTCAGCGGGCAGTGGTGGCGCACGCCTTTAATCCCAGCACTTGGGAGGCAGAGGCAGGTGGATTTCTGAGTTCGAGGCCAGTCTGATCTACAGAGTGAGTTCCAGGACAGCCAGAGCTACACAGAGAAACCCTGTCTTGAAAAACAAAAACAAACAAACAAACAAACAAAACCCACTGTCTCTAAGTCTTCGTATTTTTAAATGAGTTGCAAAGGCACAATGCCTATCTAAGAGTAACAATATTAATTTTAAATTTTGTATTAATATACAAAATTTTATACCAATGAAAACCTTAAACCTGTATCAATATATATAAATTCTGTACCAATGTAAGAAATTATAACTTCAATTTTGCATCAAATATAAAGATTTCTACCAATGTAAGATTATGACTATACAATGTTTTGTTTAAGAGTAAATTTGATAACCTTTCCCTATTTGTCTATTTCTCTGATTTCTATATTACTTTATCCCCCTTTTCTATTCCACCCCCTTTTCCTTTACCTAAGAAAGGATGAGAAGAAGAAAGGAATGATAGACATCCCTGAGTCTGAGCTCTCTAGTTTTCTCTCTGTCCAAAGCTACAACATTTGCAAACTATCCCTTAAAATGACAACATGTCTATAATTCCTAAAATAACCAGAACCATCCACCCTAACCTGAGGAGCTGGGATGATGATTTTCTTTTGCTTGCTTCTAGCTGAATTGGGGCGAAAAACTTCCTTCTGGGGGTCCAAAGGGAAAGAGGAAAATGTGTTTTGTTAAAGGACGGCTAGCTGACATCATTTGCCTTCCGGCCTCTATGTGCTGAGAAAGTTCACGGCTTAACTGAAGTCCTGACTAACAGTCTGAAAGTCTGGATGGGCAAGCTAGCTGTTCTGGAAATGTCTGGAAGCAAGTCTTTAGAGGAAACAGCTTTGATGTAATTGAGATAGAATCAAGCAGAGCTGGAGCGAAAGGTTCCGGAATCTGAGCATCCCAGTGTGATCAGGGCTGTCTCTCTCCTCTTTCATTCTGCCATATACAAACCTTACGAGCAACACATAGCTCTGTAAAGCCATTCATATGGAATGTACAGGGTGTACAGACCAGTTAAGGAAGATCAATAAGGAAAGACAACTGTCGTTCTTTAGAGGTTAGTTTGATGACATAGTCAAACTACAATATAAATTTCCATTCATACCATCTCAAAGCATGGTATGCAATAATAAGCCATGAGAATTTTGAACCCAATAAGAGTTATTGACTGTTTATAGACATTTAAGTCTCAGCCGGCCCCAGAGCTGTCTCTCTTTAGATGTGGGGGCTTAGATGTTTTAACTGTGAAGGCTGCTTCACAGGCAGTCACTCTCCAGGGTCCTTGGTCCTTCTTTAGGCTCAGGGAACCCCAACTGTGTTGTGGCACTAGTGATGCCTATGTCCCAGCTCAGGGCTGGGGTGCTGCCTCTGGTTGCTTCGGTTTGCTTGGGGCTTAGGGAGGGAGCTTTTCAGTAGCTCTCTGTAGACCCCTTAGACCCACTCAGCATTGAGTTTACACACTTCTGCAGCTTTAAAGCAGAGCCCTAGCTGTTTATATTGGGGCTGGGAGGCAGTTTTATCTCAGGTTAGTTGGGTTCTAAGCCCAATGTACATGTGCCAATTTGTTGCTGGAATTTCCAACCCTAATAAGCCCTTATTAAAAAACACGCAATCCAGTTATTGTAATTATAAGCTATGTGCCTAGATTGCGCAGATCTAGTACTATACTAACGTATTCTCCGGCTATAAGACCCTTTGCTACCTGTGGTTTCTCCTGGTCATGTGGTTCTGCTTCACTGTGGCCTCCTCCTCCTCTCTCCTCCACTCTCTCTCCTTCCCTTCTCGCCTCTCCTCTCTACCTGTCCTCACTCCCAAAGACCTCCCGCCCCACCTTTCCTCTCCCTAGCTTTTACTGACCAGATAAAATGGGGAGAAGGTTCACATGAGATCACCTGAGTACATGATTGACTGCTCACTGGGGATGGGGGGGGGGGCAACCCGTCTTGAGGAAGCAGAATTAAAATCAGAATACAAACAGCATCAGGATAACCCACAACAAAACCCATCTTGATATTTTCCTGGAGTCATGCAACAGTCCTTCACAAGATAGGGAACGATGACCTAAGTGTGGTCTCCGCAGGCCTAGCCACCACCCAGCAGGCAGAAGAGTGTGAGTCAGCAGTAGACTCTAGGCAAGGGTCTTGGGGAACAGCCCTTTTGTACTTCTTACCAGCAGAGTGGTCTTGGGTAAGACCCTTCACTTCTGATGCTTCTTGGGTTCCAAGCCTGACTGTCCAATGGCTCTTCTGGATCCCACCATCTGAGTCTTCCCCTGACCCCTCAGCATTGATGCAGAGATGACACAATCTGCCCTCTTCTAGTATGATTCTTCCTGGGTAGAGCCAGCTGCACAGGACTAGTGAGGCGTCAGAATGAAAAGATGGAGTGCCTCATCTTTAAAAATTGAGTTTCAGGACTGTGACATCATTGGATCAAGTAGGAGGAGCCCTGCCCCCATGCTCATTTCAGGAGCAGCCCCTGCTGCTGTCTCCAGCTGGTTCTCTCTTACCAAGTCACACCCTCCATATTCCGGGCATAATGGGTACCTTAACATTCTCTGCAAACCCCTTAGCCTCAGTGTTTTCTCCTCTCCTTGTCTACTGGTTCCTCTTCTTTCATTTACAGGGTTTCCCCCCAGTGCTGGGGATAGAGAGCAGCGTCATGGGCTCGCTGGTCATCGCTACCCCAGCCCTGCCTTCCACTTCCTTCCCAAACGCTCTCCTCTCTGTCTTATGCTGTGGATGGCCCAAGACTCAACTTTCCTCACAACTGTTCAAAAACTTCCCAGCGTTTCCCAGATCATTTCTTCTGCTCCCACTTTTCCTCTTGTGCTTCATGTTTGTACGACTGTTGAAGTTTATTTGTTTGTATTTTAGCTTTAGACTAGAAAACAAAATTCAACTTGCTCCACCATTCAACAGCACTTAAAATCTGCCTCTCCAAGGGGTAACTTCTATGAGCATGACCTTGGGACAGCATGGGCTGTGACTTTAAACTTAAAAAAGCAAAACAAAACAAAACAAAACAAAACAAACAAAACAAAAGAACTTCTTTTTTTTTTTTTTTTTTTTTTTTTTCGAGACAGGGTTTCTCTGTGTAGCTCTGGCTGTCCTGGAACTCACTCTGTAGACCAGGTTGGCCTCTAACTCAGAAATCCGCTTGCCTCTGCCTCCCAAGTGCTGGGATTAAAGGCATGCACCACCACCACCCGGCACAAAAGAACTTCTTAGGGGCTAGAGAGATGACTTAGCACTTGCTGATCGTGCAGTGGACCTGGGTATGGTTTGAGCACATGCATAGTAGCTCACAACTTCCTTTAACTCCAGTCCTAGGGAATCCAGTGCTCTCTACTAGCCTCTGTATGGGCAGCAGGCACAGATATGGTGTACATACATACATGCAGAAAAGCATTCATATACATGAACTAAGTCATTTATCATTATTATTTTGGTTTTTCAAGACAGGGTTTCTCTGTGTAGCTCTGGCTGTCCTGAAACTTGCTCTATAGACCAGGCTGGCCTTGAACTCAGAGATCCATCTGTCTCTGTCTTCTGACTGCTAAGCTTATCCCATGACCAAAACCATAACAATCATTTGTTACAAATCTTGTCTAGAAAAATTGCCACATCAAAAGACTCCTGCCTCTGTCTCGAGGCTCCAATGCCACAGTGACATTCAACTGGACTCAAACTAACCATCAAATGGAGTAGCCTGCCATCCAGACCCACATGGGCTATCTCTGAATCTCTGAGTGGCTCTGCTTTTTGCCTGTGGTTCATAAGCCCTTTTATCTGGCTGCCTACAGACTTTCCCTCGCTCCTGTGTCATTCCTGTGTCTCTTCCTGAACTCTGCAGTCTCCTTAAGTCTTTCTTCGCCAGCCTACTCTAGCTGTCCTATGAGCTTTCCAGTGGCTGGTTCCCATCTATTGTAGGAGTCCCAGAATTAGAGATTCGCCTTACGTGGGCTCTGAGGATCTAAATGAGTCTTCATGATTGCCCTCAGGTGCTTTACTTATAGGGTCATGTCCTTAATCCCAGTGTGGAACTTGTGAACTTGTTTAGCTTTTAAGCTCAGATATGTTAAATATATACTTAAGAGCATCCCATGAATTACCTAATTCTGCTCAACTTTAGGTGTGTATGTGAGAGCCCTTGAGGTGCAGAATGGCTGGACTACTCTAAAAGCCTTTCAAGAGGCAGTTGGTCAAACTATGACAACAGAGATAAAAAGCCCAAGATTGGGCCACAAAATCTCATCAATCCCAGTCCACCCTGGAAATCCCTCCCCCCAAGAAACCCTATATAAAGTCTGCCTTCTGCTCGGATCTTTAGTGTTTCTCTCCCAAGCAGAGGCGGTCATCTCATGGGTCATTCCCAATGAATTTCTTGTGAAGTTTGTTATTCAGTGTGACTTTGTGGTATTCCTTAGCTCCTGACTGCCAAGGTATCTTTCCCCTCAGAACTGTAACACTTCAGTGTTCATGTGGGTGTGTGCACCTATTGTGGTGCCAGGAAGCGCTCATGAACCCCCAAAGACCACTAAGGAGCCGTTTCTAATGTAATAGCATTAGGGTCTCTTTTGACACAGCAGGACAGGAAGGGAAGTCGGAGCAGCCTTGAACCCTCAGCAGGACAAGTTTTTAATAGGAAAATAGGAGAAAGTGCGGGGGGTAAGGGAGGGGGGTGTCTAGTCTGGCAAGCATCTAATAGAATGACTATAAGCCAACAGGTGGGTGCTCTGAAGAAAGACCATATACAATCACAAACACAGACCGTCTGAAAATACATCTGAAACAATCAGACTAATCTTTGATTAACTGTTGCTAGGAAGTAGCTCCGGAGTAACTCTTGCCTAAGACAAGCTGTGGTCCTTCCTGGTGCATGGGCACAGCTTGGGTTCTGCCGCAGGTCAAGTTCTCAGGCTTTTTATCGTTTTTTAAGATGAAGGCCCCAAGATGGGGTAGGTTTGGCCTCTCACTATATGTTCAGATGTGTATGAATAATGTTCACTGGGTGTTTTGTTTGGGTGGATATTTTTTGTTTGGTTGGTTTTGTTTTGTGACAGGATTCCTCTGCGTGATCCTGGCTCTCCTGGAACTAGCTCTGTTGACTAGTCTGGCCTTGAACTCAGAGGTCTGACTGACTGCCTCCAGAGTGCTGGGATTAAAGGTGTTCCCCACCATGCCTGGCTGATGTTTTCTTTTCTTTTCTTTTTTTCTTTCTTTCTTTCTTTCTTTCTCTTTCTTTCTTTCTTTCTTTCTTTTTTTTTTTTTTTTAAAAAAAGATTTATTTATTATGAGTACACTGTCGCTGTCTTCAGGCACACCAGGAGAGGGCATCGGATCCCATTACAGATGGTTGTGAGCCACCATGTGGTTGCTGGGAATTGAACTCAGGACCTCTGGCAGAGCAGTCAGTGCTCTTAACCGCTGAGCCCTCTCTCCAGCCCTGATGTTTTTTTCACATACAGAAATGCTCACTAAGCCTTAAGCTGATAGCTTTTGTAATGCTAGGTTGATTGGCCAGTTAGCCTAAGGGATCCAATTACCCCATGTCCAATTAGTGATTTCCCTCTTCCTCCTACCAGACCTGGTATTACAGGTCCCCGCTGCAACTTCTTTTGTTTATTTTCTCGAGGTAGTGTTTCTTTGTGGCCCTGGTTCTGGATCTCAGAGATCCACTGGCCTCTGCCTTCTGAGTGCCTGCACTCAACTTTTGTGTGTTACAGATCTGAACTCATATCCTTATGCTTGCATGTCAGGAATTCTGTCCACTGGGTCATTTCCTCAGCCCTGTTTTGTTTTCTTGGTTTTGTTGTTTTGAGACACTATCTCTAGCCCAGGCTGGCCTGATTTGGGATCTCCCAGCCTTAGACTCCTGTGTGTTGGGATTACAGTCGCCACCATCGTGTTATGCCTTCCATTATTTTTCTTTCTTTTCATTTTTGTTTTTTGTTTGAGACAACGTGTCACTCAATACCCTCGCTGTCCTGGAACTCACAACGTAGATCCGGTTAGCCTCGGACTCGGAGATCTGCTCCTTCTGTCTCAAATCATTCTCCAAATTTAAGTGGTTCCTTAGACTTCTCTACCGTGTGAGGTAAAAGGTAGGCCTTTGCTCAATTTTATTCTAACATAATCAAACAAACTAGATGCAGCTGAATCTAAGGCGAAACCTGGCCAGCCGGGTTTACAACGCCTAGCAACCGTTGCCATGACAATTCAAATTCCCTTAAACTCACTGACCAGTCAGCCTAACATTACAAAAGCTAATAGCTTCAAGTTTAGTGAGCATTTCTGGTTTTTTTAAATTTTTATTTTTAAAGAAAAGATCAGCCAGGCGTGGTAATGCACACCTTTAATCCCAGCACTCTGGAGGCAGAGGCAGTCGGATCTGAGTTCAACACCAGACTACATAGCCCTCTGCATCTCAGAGGGCGCGGGGCTGTCGCCCATCCTTCAGTACGGCTGTATCCCGAAATGCACTGGGGCTTGCGTGGTCGAACAACCGTGTCTAGGGTGGTTATAAAACTGCCTAAATTTCCATGTAGGTTTAAAGCTTGTAGATATAGATTTTGGCAACTAAGAAAAGGACTGAAAGAATTACCACAATTATTGAGCTTTATAGAGTTTGGTCGTAAATAACGAGGTCTCCAAAAGCACAACGTTCTCTGAACTTGCACAGGCATATTTTCGGACAGGCCGAGCTGGCGGTATGGGGTCCTTCGGGGCCCTAGGCAGGGCACGTGCGGGAGGAAGTAGCTCTGCTATTCCACGCTGCCTTTAGGAGTTCCTTAACGTGGAGCTATGGGAGGTCTGGAGAAGAAGAAGGTGAGTGGGTTACAGAGGTGGTGGGAGCTCGGACTTGTCACTTTCCCTGGCCTCTGGGGACCGAGAGGTCGTGAGACGGCCGCCGGAGGGACCCTGCCGCACGCAGGCCCTGGAAGCCGGGAAGAACTGTTACGGGCTTTCCGTAGGCTGAGCCGTCAAACAACAATTAAAGAGTGATCAGCGAAACATAGAATACATTATTAAGGCTTAGGACTTTTTCAGTTGAGCCAGACCCGACCCTAGGTACTGGGGATTGAGAAGTAAGCAATCAGATGTGGCCCCGCTTTCCCGGTGGACAAAAATAATCAGATATAATGACTAAAGATTTTTAAGTGCGCTTTAGAGAAAGCAAGGAAGGAGCAGTAGGGAGGAGAGTAACAACAGACATTTAAGCCGATTAGTGTTGTCTTGGAGGTCCTCTTCTGAAGTAGCATTTTAGTGGAAATTTGTACTACCAGAACACTTTAGATGGATATGGGGCCTGAAAGTGTTGCGGGGTGGGGATGGTCCTCAGCCTTCCCCAAAGAGAATTCTCGGCACTCAAATAAAGGCGAGACTTATATCAGCGTGCAGCTGTAGCTTCCAGCCGTAATTTAAAGAGGCCCAGGCTCCAACAGAAGTGTTTCATGGTTTGTATGGGTTTAGGCGTTGTCACAATCTTATATTTTAGGGTGGTCTTTCTTTCCTTACAGGATTTATAGAAGCTGAAATCTGCAGGTTTCTGGTTACGATAGTTTTATCTTTAGCAGATGGAACCGTTTGGTATTGGTGGTGGTCACTTCTCAAGGGAAAAAAGCAGGTGTATACTTCCTTTTTTTCCTTCGTCAGAAAAGGGGAATGGATGAGCAGATTAACAAAAGCAGAAGTCAGTACAATTTTAGCTCTGTTGTCTCGATCAGAGACAGAGTTTCTTCTGCCTGTACAACCTTGTGTTTCCTAAGTTAAGCTTCTTAATCATAATTAATGTGAAAGCTTTCTGATTTTCTTTTCTCCTTCAGAAGTGTTTAGCAGAGAAAACTGCTGTGGAAGTGAATGCCTCGGCCAGTAGGTAGGAGAGGCAGGCAGTGTGCAGGGTTTTGGGAAGACACCAGCATGTCTGTGAGATGGTAAATAAGCAAGGTGCTGTCTAGGTGAGGTTGGGGCCGTGTCATGTAAGGCTGGAGTTTATTCTGAGTGGAGAAGCAACTAAAGAAAGTGACTTGATCTGAGTTAGTCTTGCTTCTGTAAGGAGACTGTGGGCACGAAGGGCCTTCGGGGTGGGGGTGAAGAAGAGATGGGCTCACGTCTGTTCTTTGACTTGCAAGTTTCTGATACCAATCTGTTTTGTTGGTTTTACTTTTTTAAAATTATTTTTTATTTATGTATACGAGTGCTCTATCTGCATGTACACCTGCAGATAGATGCCAGAAGAGGGCATCAGATCTCATTATAGATGGTTGTGAGTCACCATGTGGTTGCTGGGAATTGAACTCTGGACCCCTCTGGAGTGGCTCTTAGCCGCTGAGCCATCTCCCCAGCCCCTTTAATTACTTTTTTGAGATTATAATTACATTATTCCCCCTTTCCCTTTCTTTCCCCCCAAACCTTCTCATATACTCTTACTTGCTCTCTTTCAAATTCATGACCTTTTAAGATGGTTTTTACATGCTTATACATATATGTATGTGCATGTTTCTAAATACATAAATACACCTGATCATCAGTGTGTGTGTGTGTGTGTGCGTGTGTGTGCGCGTGTGTGTGCGTGTGTGTGTGTGTGTGTGTGTGTGTGTGTGCGCGCGCACGCGCGCTTTGTATTGGATAGCTAATTGGTCTGTTCTTCCCTGGGGAAGACTATTTCTCCCACTCACACTTAGTTGCCTGCAGTTCTTTGTGTAGGTTTCTTGGGTTTTCCTCCATCTACGTTAGCAAGTCTGTCCTTGTTCAGCTTCTATTTAGGCAGCCATGTTGGAGAGACTTTATGGGTATAGTTTCTGACATTCCTAGGAGACACAAATCTCAGCAAACTTCCTGATCCTCTGGCTCTTAAAGGTTTTCAGTTCCTTCTTCCACAGTGATTCCTGAACCTTAGGTGGAGGAGTTGTTTTGTAGATATATTCATTGGGTCTGAGCTCCACAACTCTGCATTTTGGTTGGTTGTGGTTTTCTGAATGGTTTCTATTGCAAAGAAGTTTCTTTGATCAGAGGTGGGGACTACACTGCTCTGTGGGTATAAGGGCAAATACTTAGAGTGTAGTCAGGGGTTATGCTGGTTTGTGAGGTGATGACTGAGGTTCTCCTTCAGGACTGGGTAGCCCAAGGTAGTTGGTTAGGCATGGTTTCCTATGTTGAGAGGGTCTTAAGTCCAAGTAGAAAACTGTTGGTTACTGCCCTGGTGTTCACACCTCTCCTGCCCCCTTCACTTTATTGTGCCATGCTGAACTGCTGCTGTGGTTCGTAGACATCACAGCTGGATAGGACTGTTGGTTGCTTCCCTCCTTCTTGCACCATGAAAGCTGGGCCTCAGGAAGGAGGCTTGCAGGTCACTTTCAGCTCAGTGGCTCTGATTCCTGCATCTGAAGTGCATGGTATTTTCAGCAGCAGGGACTTAGTTCCTCCTCTGGGGAGTAGCCAAGGGCAACATCAGTAGCCTGTACGGGGTTAGTGGTGGGCGGGGTCTCACTGTACACCACAGGCTGGCCCGGAACTCAGGGTTCCCCTGATTCTGCTTCCTGAGTATTTGAATTACAGGTGTTTACCACCATGCCTGGCTCAGTGGGAAATACTTTTCTTTTCCACATTTACTTAGTGTGCCTCTGTGTGTGTGTGCGTGTGTGCACGCGCGCGCGCCCCCCCCCCCCCCCCCCCAAGAACCACAGTGCACACATGTGGAGGTCAGAGGACAATTTGAGTCAGTTCTCTCCTTCTACAATATGTGTTTGGGGATCAAATGCAGGTCATCAGGATTGGTGACAAGAGCTTTTACCTGCTGAGCGATCTCACTGGCCTCAGTGGGAAACATTTGTAATGGAAACCGTGAAGCTTGTCCTTGGATACCCTGAGGCTTAGCATGGGCCTGTTCCCAGTAGACAGTGGATAACTACAGGAAAGATTGAATAGTGTGTTTCATGGCTATGGGAGCTGGGGGAACTACATAGGTAGTTCAGGGGACTTTGACTCTTTAGAGCTGGACCTGGGTATAGAGGTTCCTGCTATCTCACTGCAAAGGAAGATCTTATCTGGGGTGGACATGGGTGGTTATTGTTTCAGGCTCTTTGGAACAGGATGTTGTTTGTCTCTCTAGCAATGATATAAATGAGAGGCACCATCTTAAAACCACAGACAGCCAGATGATTGAACAAGACAGCTTGCTTCTTGGAAGCAAGTTAGAAACCAGGCTCGTTGTTTTCCTCACCCTCACAGCATCTAGCTTAAAGCTTTGAACATAGTTACTGTCTGGTGAATGAAGGGGGCTGAGGGAAAGGTGTGTGGCTTAGGGCAAACATTTTCAATTAGAGTGATATTACCCCTAAGTGGGGGTGGGGGGGGGCAGGAGATATCTTAGATTTTACAGTGCCTTGCAGTCTACCTCAAAGGAACATACTCTCCACAGATTTACTAAAAATCTGTAGTACTGACATTTCGTGGGGCTGTGGGGAGGAAAGTGAATGTTACTTGTGGGGTCCATATAAAAAGTCTAGTGGTGATGAGGGGATTATAAAGGGGCAAATAAGATACAGGATCAGTTAGACATGCAGGCTCTGGGCTCAGGCCTGGGTTTAGAGACACCCAAGCCTAGCTTTTTTTTTTTTTTTTTTTTTTTTTTAAATGCACATTGGTGTTTTGCCATGTATGTCTATGTGAGAGTGTCAGATCTAGGAGTTAAAAACAATTGTGAGCTGCTATGTGAGTGCGGGATTTGAACCCGGGTCCTCTGGAAGAGCAGTCAGTGCCTCCAGCCCCAGCTTTTAAGCTGTGTGACTTGAATGGGCTGTTGTACTGAGCTCATTCCTTTGTTGTGAAGTGGGTATTCTGATGGCACTTAACCACAGGCTTGTGGGGATTGAGTGAAATCAATTGTGGAATCACTAACTATACTAAACAGGTTGTAGAGCTGGTGCTTAGTACTTCAAGACTGGAGCACGGAGTGGATGCATTTCTCTATGCTGGCAGCTACAGTGACAGCACCAAGCTCCTTTGGTCAGGTCATCTCACTCCCTACAGCAATCCCCATCCCAGAAATATCTCTGCCACCTACCCAGAACCTTAGCTGTCTCTAGAATTCACTTTTCCCACAGTTGGATGTCACTCACTACAGTCATTACTAATGGAAAAGTGTTTGTTTTTTCTTCCCTAAGTATGAACGAGGCTCTGCCACCAATTATATCACCCGAAACAAGGCCCGGAAGAAGCTGCAGCTGAGCCTGCCTGACTTCAGGTGAGGTTGGAGAGGAACAAATCGGGCTCCCTTGGGAGCCTAGGCAATGGGATGAATGCACAGTGAAGGCTCAGCCGCCTCCCAGCCTCACTGAGCTGTCCTAGGCTCTGGAGTAGTCTTCCTCTTCCTCACCCGCTTTGCCATGTGTGGTCTGAGGAGAAGCCAGAGAACTAGCTCTTCAGGTTGGGCTTATACTACCCTTGACAGAGACCTGAATCCTACAGCTCTGTCTTGTAGAGTCAAATCTAGATGTCTCTGCAGTCAGTGAGTCCCTCCATCAGGCTAATCCTGACTGACACACACACACACACCCCCAGTGCGCGCACGCACGCACAGTTCTTTGTTTTGTGAGGGATGGACATTGGATCAAGGGCCTCACATAATGCTACTCAAACACCCTACCACTGAGTGATATTCCCAAGCCTGTTTTTTCTGTTTGTTTGTTTGTTATGAAAAACAAACTCCCATAGTCCAGACTGGCCATAAACTTAAGCTCCTCCTGCCTCAGCCTCCTGAGTGCCAGGAGAACAAGTATGCACCTCTCTGTGCCTGGCTGTCCCTTTTCAGTGCTCAGCCCTTTACCCTTTATATGTCTGAAATGTTGATTTCAGTATGGTGTTTGCTGATTGCTTTGTCGATGTCCTGTCTGCTTGCATTGTGTGTTTAGGGACTTGTGATTATCAGACAAACCCACCTGAAAGGTCTCTAAGCCCAGAATCCCATGCTTTCTTGGTCACTCCTGATTTCTAGGCCCAGCTGTGGCTTTGCCGCTTTGGTGATTTAATAGATGGCTTATCTTCCAGGCGGCTGTGCATCCTGAAAGGTATTTATCCTCATGAGCCCAAGCATAAGAAGAAAGTGAACAAGGGTTCCACAGCAGCCCGAACATTTTACCTTATCAAAGATATTAAATTCCTCCTCCACGAGCCCATCGTCAACAAGTTCCGCGAGTACAAGGTGAGGCCTGGGCTCTGGCTGTTGGCAGCTTGTGAGTCACTGATCCTCAGTGAGGGTCAGGCCTAGAGGGAGGAGGAGGTCATTCCACCCTAGAAGGGTGTCTCCAAACCCTTTGCACAGGACCTATGTATAATTGGGGTTTGTTTTTTTTTTTTTGGTTTTTTGAGACCGGATTTTTCTGTGAAGCCCTGGCTGTCCTAAAACTCACTCTGTAGACCAGGCTGGCCTCGAACTCAGAAATCCGCCTGCCTCTGCCTCCCAAGTGCTGGGATTAAAGGCATGCGCCACCACTGCCCGGCTCCTATGTATAATTGTTAGCCAACTCTGCCCCCTTTAAAAAAAGATTATTACTATTACTTTTTGCCCACAAGGCAAAACTGGTACCATGTCAGGGGCTTTGGTGCCTTTGCTCCTCGGCCCCTTATTCTAGTTCTTTGTCAGATTGCTTGCAAGGCACCTGGGCTTCAGGTCCATGCGTGAGCATACATGCTTAAACACCACGGGACAGCAGAAACCAATTTCCACCACGGGTGGAGAGTGGAAAGTAGACTAACTGAAATTAAACTGCTGTGTCTGGCTCCTGACTGGAAATGGGGTTCTACAAGGAGTGGAGCCACCTGGTGGCCAGCAGGAGTCTGGGCAGCACTAGTGGCTGGCTTTTGCAACTGCATCAAACAGTGCTGGAAATGGGTAAGCAATAGGAAATGTGTCCCAAGACCTGCTGTTTACAATCCCACACACCGTTCGGGCTTCTGAGGAGCTCTGCGCGTGTTTGAACAGTTCTTGGGAGGAAAACCATGTGTTGGTTTGGAAGATGTGGCCTTATGGTTTATCTCAGTTTTGGTGGTGGTGGTGTTTAACAACTAGGTTTTGGGTGATGTCCATAGGAGTTTGCAATAAAAGCTAGCTCCTCTAGCTATGGTCTGCCTCAATGCAAAACAGCTGTATGCCTTCTCATCCCGGGTAAACGTGCTGTCAACACATCCGTGCACCAAAAGACGGGGCCTGGGCCACCTTTGGTCCTTGTCATGGGTCTAGAGCTCCATGGAATGGGCTGTTTGGCACAGGCAAACAGCTGTGACCAGTTTCAGAAAGCATTGAGAAGCCCCGCACCGCCCCATGTATTCATCCTGGCCGCAGCCTCATTGTTCCCTTCTCCCAGGTGTTTGTTCGGAAGCTCCGCAAAGCCTACGGGAAGAGTGAATGGAACGCTGTGGATCGCCTGAAGGACAACAAGCCCTTCTACAAACTTGACCACATCGTCAAGGAGCGGTGAGTCCTGCTCCTCAGAGTGCGGCTGTTGCTGCTGAGTGCTGACCTAGTGCTGGGGGTGAAATGGGTTCAAGGCCAACGCCTAACTGACAGTGCGTGTCCTCTTAGAGGAGTTAGACCAAAACCCAAGCTAGCAAACCAGAGTCCTGCTTGTGTCTTTTTTTTTTTTTTTTTTAAAGATTTATTTATTTATTTTATGTATATGAGTACATGGTAGCTGTACAGATGGTTGTGAGCCATCATGTGGGTGCTGGGATTTGAACTCAGGACCTTCGGAAGAGCAGTCAATGCTCTTAACCGCTGAACCATCTCTCCAGCCCCCAGAGTCCTGATTATAAGTAGCATTGGGTACAGTAAGGGTTGTAAGGCAGCATGGAGAGGACTTAGGTGTATGGTGCGATTACATTGATTGCATACCCAAGAGATAGCTGGAAAATGACCTGCTTGGGGCAGCCAGAATTAGACTTCATGAGCAGAGACAGCAGCACCTTCATAGGCCCCATGGTAGGAGAGTCAGAGCCACGAGTTCCCACACTGCAGACTTAGCATGGTAAGAGAGGTCTGGTCTTAACTGTTCTCACTCAGCCTTCCAAAGACCCCTCCCCATCAGTAGCTAATCAGTGACTTTTGCCTCTTCGGGGGAATTGGGCAGATGCCTGAAGACTCTTGTAGTTCCTACAGTTTGGATGGGATGTGTTGGTGTCTATAGGCTAGAAGTCAGCATTGGTGCTAAATATTCTTTAGTGTTCATAATAGTTCCCACAACACTTTGGCCTGGAACTAATCAAGTGTAGAACCACTAGGCTATTATGTCTGTTCTGTGCAATGGCCTAGGCACACTCAGTTCCAGAATGAAGGGGCATAGCTTCCTTCCTAGGATATGAAGAGCCTTGGCCTGGGAGATAACAGTTGGTGTCAGGAACTGGATGGCCAGAGGACAGGAACTCCTGAGCAAGTACAGATCACTAACAGACATTTTGGTAGCTCCTGTCCTGCCTATGACATGGCCTTTATGTGGAAGAGATAGGGGGTGGGTGTCTGGTCTCCTTGACAAGATCCAAAGCATAGGGGAAACCAGGTAGCCCAGAAGAGGTGTGTCTTGACCTACAAAGGGCCTGGGGTGTTAGCTTTGTCTACAAAGTAGAACGTTAGGAAACTCTGAGGCACCAAGGAGGCCGAGGGAGGATGCTGCCTCTGCCTCAGGGACCTAGGAAGCTGTCCCATCACCTGCCGGGTCCCTGCGAAGGCGTCCCTTCATCTCTGCCTGGTTTTGAAGACCTGGCAGCCCTCTCAGTTGTAGTAAGCAGTGCTGTCTTGGCCCAGGACCTTGACCCTTGCAGTCTGTGCCCTTCAGAGCCCTTTATGACATGGCAGAGCAATCTTTGTTGTTGTTGTTATTGTTGTTAAAGACAGCGTTTCTCTGTAGCACTAGCTATCCTGGAACTTGCTCTGTAGACCAGGCTGACCTCAAAAATCTGCCTTGCCTCCCAAGTGCTGGAATTAAAGGATTGAATGGGTTTCTGAGACAGGGTCTCACTAGCTCTGACTACCCTGAAATTCAGTGGCCTCCAGTTCCCAGAGATGCACCTTCTTCTCTCTGCCTCCCAAATGCTGGGATTAAAGGTGTGCCCCACCACTCCTAGCAGACCCTTTTCTTCAAGTGAAGCTTCCTAGAATGTGGTTTAGATGCTAGCATCTCTAGGGATGCCTAGCTTGAGGAGGGAAATTGAGGCCCTGTAGATTCATCTTTACTCAGGGTGTGTTTAGAGCCACAAGAGGTGGGTGGATTGGTGGCTTGATTTTTGAGATAAGGTCTTATACTGTAGCCTAAGCTAGCCTGGAACTCAAGATACTCCTGCCTCAGTCTCCCAAGTGCCAAGACTACGGATGTGTACCGCCATATGTGCGTAGAGACATCCTATTTTAAGTCAGCAGCTTTGTTTACCAGTGCCATTTTCTAGATAAAGCTGGAGCTAGATGAGGCCCAGTGACCCAGGTAGGGTCACAGCTCAGTTCAGGCACCACGACTTGGGATACAGTGTCTTTCTCTGTGTCCCACACTTCTGTCCCTTTTTTGGAAACTATCAAAGCAGTTGTGCTTTGACACTTTTTGAGATAGTAAAGACCCTGTCTCAAAAAATCGTTCAAACCTTTAATCCCAGCATTCTTGCCCAAGTGACACTTTGTCTGCTTCTTCATTAACCACGGCGTTCCTGGAAATACGTGCTTACTCTAACTGGACATGGTCCCAGTTAGAGATGGTTCTGTCAGTTACATGGGTCAGAATGCTGAGAAACAGGAAGACAGGACCACCCAGATGCTGGTGCTGCGGGGAAGGACGCCCACTTTTCCCGGCCTACTTGGCTGCTTCCCATTTTCCCTTTTTGATTGTGGGCCTTTGAAGGTTCCCGTTTCAAGTAGAGTCCAAGAGCCACCAACTTGGTGTCCTCTCATTCACAGAAGGTAACACGGGTTGAGGTTCCTGTGCTATATCTTGAGGTCCTGAGAGTTCCCTGGAGCTTTCTAGTTTATCAGTGGCTACAAGATTGTTCGCAGGTGCTTGGCCAGCTGTGGGAAAGTTGTTGCTATCACCATGTCAGGAAGTAGCTATGGCAGTGTCTAGCTTGGGTGTCAGGGCCTCTGGCTAGAGAGCCTTGGAACCCAACAGAATGGGCATGAGCGCTGCCCTCACCACCCTGCAGGTACCCCACATTTATCGATGCTTTGCGGGACCTCGATGATGCCCTGTCAATGTGCTTCCTCTTCTCCACCTTCCCTCGGACGGGCAAGTGCCATGTGCAGACCATTCAGCTGTGCCGCCGGCTCACCGTGGAGTTCCTGCATTACGTCATCGCTGCCCGAGCTCTGCGCAAGGTGAGCAGAGTCTCTCCTGGGGAGCCCTGGTCCTCCCCTGTCACTCCTTGATTTTCATGCTGTTCTCCCTCCCTCCCCAGGTCTTCCTGTCCATTAAAGGCATTTATTATCAGGCTGAGGTGCTGGGTCAGCCCATCGTATGGATTGCACCCTATGCTTTCTCCCATGATGTAAGTGTGCCTGTTGTTTCCTGGATAGGTGTTGGTGGGGTGCTGTCTTGGAGTCCAGCCTTGCTAGGTCCCTGATTATTGGCTGGGGGGCAGAGTAAGGGAATGTGTTCTACAGTCCCGTCTTCAGTAACCCCGATGAGTCGCAGTTGTCAGTGTGAAGTGAACACAGACCCATAGGCTAAGCCTAAGCTGGTCCCACTCCAGCCCCTCTGCTCGAGCAGTGTTCTCACCCTTCCTAACGCTGCCCCCAACTGTAACATTTTTGTTGCTACTTCATAACTGTAAATTTGCTGTTATAATGTAAATATCTGATATGAAGATGGTCTTAGGTGACCCACACATTGAGAACCGCTGTGCTAGATGGTCTTGGATATGTTCCATCACCTTTCTGCCTCAGTTAGTGTGCTAACATCTTCTCAGCCTTGCCATGAGGACTTCAGGGAAAAGAAGTCTTGAAAGAACCTGGTTCTGAATGGGTAGCGGCCTTTGTGGTTGCATGGCAGTGAGGGCAGCTCTGGAGGCCACAGATGTCAGTGCTTTGTACAGCTGCCACCTGGACCAGCCCTCCTCTCAGACCCACTGGGGTCCTTGTTCCCACTCTGTCGTGACACCACATCAAAAGTGCTTTACTCCTGTCTTCTCTGCCCCATCCTCCCCACAGCCTGGAACACAGTGTGACTCCAGGGAAGGGAGCACAAGAGAGGCACTTAGCACATGGTGTTGCTTCTTATTAGCTTCTCTTTAAATCCTTGGGGCTCTTCCTAGGGCTGAGCTAAGAGGAGTCTGGAAGGCTTATTAGCTCCCAGTCTCCATCCCTGAGGATTAGTTTAGCTAGGCTTGCCCCCTGAATTGTCTGTCTGTGGGAGGTACTTGGCTTCCTTTTCTGCTTGTTCATTTAGCAGGAACTGGTACCTTGTATGGATAACAGTTGTTGCTGAGTAAACTGAGGTTCTATGCTTCCCGGGTTCAGGGGATATCTGAAGCTGGAACCTGCCCTGTCTCTGGTCACTGGTAGTGGGACTTCTGTCTGGACAAGATGTGACCGTGGAGCTCAGCAGTCCCTCTTCCAGTTTTCCCTGAGGCAGACTTGGGGAGTGAGGGTACATGGCCCTTCTTCCCCTCTATGTTTCTCTGCTCCTTCTCCTTCCTGCCTAACTTCTTTGGTCCTTTCTGTCTTTCCTTCTCTCTGATGTCAAACCCCCATTATGCTCAGACTGGTCTTTGTGTGTCCTTGGAGTGGTGAATAGGGCCCTGTGAGGAGCAGCCTCCACGCAGCTGGCCCTGGGGGAAGGGCATGGGCTGCTCTTGCCTCCTTCCTCCCAGCTTGCTGCCAACTGCTTCCTTTCAGCAAAGGATGGTTGTAACACAGACCCTCATGTGCCCCTCCTCTGGGCAGCCAGGGCTGGGCATACCTACAGCAGTGGGACTCCTGGGGTAAAGGCAGTGGTGAGGGCAGGGTGTACCTGCCCTAGTCAGTACCATGGAAAGGGTGTTTGTGTTCAAATTCCTACTAGGAAACCCCTGGTGGCATAGGTTGCTGCCCAGGAGCAAGATGGAGAACTAGCTCAAAGTTCTGGGTGCCCCAAGCTGAAGGGACCTTGTAATCCTGATCAGTTTTGACAGTTCTTATTAATGTTTCCTATGTATTGTGTGCCTCCCAGTGGTTAGCAAGGCTTGGTGGGGCTCTTGGGTAGGCCGCTTTGACCATTCCAGAATTGAGACACTTTGATCTAGTTTTAGATGCTGTGTACCTCTCTTCCTGCTGAATGGCAGCTGGGGAAGGTAGTCTACCTCTGTCTGCTTCAGCCTAGGCTTAGGCTGGGCTGGAGATGCAAATGCTAAACTGTGAGCGTCATCACAGGCTCTCCAGGGTATGGAGGGGTTGAGTCCTGCTCACCTGCTACAACTAGCCACACCCAGCTTGCCTGGGCGCCTTAGTCAGTAGGTGCCTATCATCTCTTCTGGGCTACGGGCCACGGGCCACACACATAGGCCTTGCTGGGCTTTGGAAAGGTTGCTTTCCTAGTACTGAGCTGCCCGGAAGCAGCATTCTGGGATGGGTGGTGGAGAAGGCATGTGCCCTATGTCCCACTGACAATTGACAGAGCAGTGGGAGGACCAGGAAGAGGTAGGGCAGGCTGCAGGAGAGCACTGTAGACCAGATCCCCTTGTCTCTATCCTGGTCCCCTGGATCACTTGGGAACCTGGCACTGACCTCCATGTACCCATAGCCTTTGAGGCCTTTGTCCAGAGCCTCACTTGTGCTTAAGGTGTCTGGGTTTGTGGGCATAACACCTACCTCCCCCCTGTGCTAACACTGCTGATTTCCCTGTCTCATACCTCCAGCATCCAACAGATGTGGACTACAGGGTCATGGCCACCTTCACTGAGTTCTATACCACGCTCCTGGGCTTTGTCAACTTCCGCCTCTACCAGTCACTCAACCTTCACTACCCACCCAAGGTAGAGCTCTAGCACCTTCTCACCTAGCTTGGATCTAGTCCTTCTCTCCCCACACTGAGGCAAGGGGCTGTAGGTGTCTTCTTCTCTCTTCCCAGCTTGAAGGTCAAGCCCAAGCAGAGACAAAGGTCAGCGAAGACACATATGCATTGGACTCTGAGAGCTCTATGGAGGTAAGAGGGGCTTCGGGAGGCATTGGCCTTACATCATTCCGATGGTCTTTGTACCGTGGATAGTTGGTGTTCTGCTAGGTGGCTGGTCTTATGACTTACCCTTAGAACCCAGACCCAAATGTGACCTGGAGCTGGTTTTGTTCCCCACCCCACCCCACCCCACACCCAGATGAGGTTCCCTGCCTGCAAGCAGGCCACCTTGCAATCCTACTCTCTACCTACAGAAACTGGCTGCCCTCAGTGCCAGCCTGGCCCGAGTGGTGGTGCCTGCTATCGAGGAGGCTGATGCTGATGAGTTTCCTACTGACGGGGTGAGTGAGCACTGTACCACCTTCCAGGAGTGCACAGGGCGGGCAGCATGAGGGGTGGTCCAGTACCCGAAGCTGTGGGATCTAGAAGGAAGCTCCAGTCTCTGTCTTCTGGTGGAGCTGGATGGCCTGGTGCTGTGAAGCTTGGCCCCTTCTCTGCAGGAGGTGACAGTACAGGAGGAAGAGCGAAGGAAAGAGCTGGAGGCACAGGAAAAGCACAAGAGACTCTTTGAAGGCCTGAAGTTTTTCCTGAACCGAGAGGTGCCCCGAGAAGCATTGGCCTTCATCATCAGGTGGGGAGGCTTTAGCCAGCCCGTATCTCCGGCTGTACAGTGTTCCAGTCTCCATACTAGCTTGGAGGCCTGTTGGTAACATCATGAGGGTGTCTCCACTTCTCACAGAGCAGTTATGTACAGAGTGCTTGGTCAGACCTCATGCAGACACCTTCAGAGCTGAAGGGAGAGCTGCTATTCTGTTACTAGCCGGGGTCTGCTGAACCAGGAGTGTAGGTGTTATCCCAGACAGAAGGCTCTGGGGCAGGCATAGGTGCTTCCTAGAAGGGTGGGTTTGTAGGTATTGGATCCAGAGAAACCAGCTTCAAGGCAGGCATCTGGTGCCTAAACGGTTTATGGTCTCCCATGTGCCTGCAGGAGTTTTGGTGGGGATGTATCCTGGGACAAGTCTTTGTGCATCGGAGCCACCTATGACGTCACAGACTCTTGTGTCACCCACCAGATTGTTGACCGGCCGGGACAGCAAACCCCCCTCATTGGCAGGTAGATTTTCAAGGCCCTCATGTGTCCTGTAGGGAGAATGTGTGTCCTAGGCCTTGGTGGTACAGTGGTTCCTCTGTTGTATTCCCTTGTGACATTTCTTTGCTGGCTGCTCTGCACCAGGTACTACGTGCAGCCCCAGTGGGTGTTTGACTGTGTGAATGCCCGGCTCCTCCTCCCTGTGGCAGAGTACTTCCCTGGGGTGCAGCTGCCCCCACATCTTTCGCCCTTCGTATCTGAGAAGGAAGGAGATTACATTCCCCCTGAGAAGCTGAAGCTCCTGGCTCTGCAGCGGGGAGAAGATCCAGGTGAGCTGCAAGGGTGGGCAGTCATATGGACAGACTGGCTCCTCTGGGTGGCCATGGCCCCTGTGCCCAAGCTGGCCATTTATTTCTCTTGGCTACAGAGTTGACAGACCCCAAGACCGCTGGAGCAGAAAGCCCTCAGCGGTGTTAGTCAGGTGTTGACATTTGGAGTCAACTGAAGGGAGCAGTTAGCTGTGCAGCATACCATAGGGTTGTCAGTTTTCACACAGGTATCAAGAGTGTTCAGGAGAGGGCTTTAGAGTTTTCTTTGAAGGCAGCTCAGCTGGGGCTGTAGGAGCTGTTGGGGGCCACTGGTGGGGCACCCTTGAGCTACATTTGGAATGCATGTAAGCAGCAGAGGCAAGTTGGTGCCAGGGAAGAGCAAACATGTAGGCCCTTCAGAAGTCACCTGCTATCTGCAGGAAACTTGGAAGAGGAAGAAGAGGACGAGGATGATGAAGACGATGACAATGAAGCTGACGGTGATGTTGCAGCAGAGAATGAGGAGGAAGATGTGGAAGCGGAATCGGAGGAGGAGGAGGAGGCGCACCTGTCGGCCTTGGAGCAGCGAAGGCTGGGAGGAAAGGTAGGGAGGCACTGGACGAGCCGTGCCCGGGAAGCAGCCTGGTTAGCCAGAAGGCCAAGTCCCCATGCAGATGCATTGTCCCCCAGAAGCCTCAGGTTGTGGCCGGCACAGTGAAGCTGGAAGACAAGCAGCGGCTGGCGCAGGAGGAAGAAAGTGAGGCCAGGCGCCTGGCCATCATGATGATGAGAAAGCGAGAGAAGTACCTTTACCAGAAGATCATGTTTGGCAAGCGGCGCAAAGTCCGAGAGGTAGGTCCCGCCCTCAGGTGAGGCCCACAATCCGAGAGGTAGGTCCCGCCTTCAGATGAGACCCACAGTCCGAGAGGTAGGTCCCACCCTCGGGTGAGGCCCCACACAGGCGCACAGCGAGCTCCCGCCGGCTGTCCTCTGGACGGGCTCTGGCCTGTTTGATCCGGGTCTCTTCCTTTGGACTTTTTGATTGATTTTATGTAGCTGGGAATAGAAACCAAGGCCTTACACTAGACAGTTCCCCACCATTAAGCAGCATAGCTGTCTTGAGGATGGAGCTATCCCACAGACTCAGGAAGAACTGAAGAAAAAGGAAAAACCAAACAAAACAAAGCAGTTGTGCACTGAGGCCTCCAGAGGTGGCTGGCAGCCTTGCCTCTTAAATAACAGTGACATGTGTCTTCTAAGTTCTCCTGGGACACTGTAGTGTGACCACCTTCTGGAAACATCCAGAGCAGACCCTGCCAGCCTCTCACTGGTTCTTAGGAACATTACTGTAGCCCAGGAAGGAGTCTTCTTGGTCCCTCTCTTGCCATCTTCCAGTAAAGGCTTGAGTAGCTCAGAGAAGCTGATGGAAGAGTAGGCCTAGATTCTCCAAGCTGGAGGTCTGTGGACCATGCAATAAGCACGGTGTAGGCAGTGGTAGGAGTTCTGTCCTTTCACCCTAAGGCTCAAGTTGAGATCTTTGGTAGCTTTTCCAGAATAGAAGAGGCTCTGCTAGTAATGACAGCCCCAGTAAGGGACGAGATCCCTCCCTCTCTGCTCGCTCGCATCCTCCCTCACCCCCAGCCTGAGTTCTTCCCTCACCCCTAGCCTGAGTTCCTCCCTCCTTCCTTCCCACAGGCCAACAAGCTGGCAGAGAAGAGGAAAGCCCATGACGACGCCGTGAGGTCTGAGAAAAAGGCCAAGAGGACAAGGCCTGTGTGAGCTCCAATCGTCCCTCACTGAGATTTGGACTTGGCAGAAGCACGCTAGTGAAAAACACACACACCAGCCAGCACTCTTACGCTTTTGGTGGTGTGTGGCCAGCCCCAGCCTCCCGTGTGGATCATGCCAGTGCCCGGGAAAAGAGGCCTCTCCCCAACGCAGTTCTTAATCCAGGAATCCGTCTGACAGCCTCATTTTCCTTGGCTTTCCACAGCCTCCTACATAGCTGTGCCTATCCTGTGCTCGGGATGCTGTTGTGGAGTGAGGGTGGGGAGCTTTTGTCATTAAATGGTTGGATTTGCAGCCAATTGGATTCTGTGTTCAGAAGCCTCCCTGGGGTTAGAGAGGTGTCATCTGGACAGATCCAGATGGGGTCAGGCACACTAGAACTCTTGAGTTCAGGGATGGTAGAAAGGACACCGGTTCTGGGCTTGGGTTTCTTTCACACTTGCCCTGACCTGCTTCCTGTTTCAGCTCAGGCCGACTATGAGCCTCCTTCCTCACATTAGGGTTTGAGGTTCTGGAACCTTCCCACAAGCAGTATGCTGAGGGTTCACTAGTCCAGTCCAGTCATGGTCTGTAAACAATTGGGTTCCTTCATGTCCTGCTGGGGTTCATGAGAAGGTGAAAGACGGTATCTTAGTTATGGTTTCCTTTGCTGTGATGAAGCCATAACCAAAAAGTAAGATGGGAGAAAAGTATTTATGGCTTACACACACACCAGCCAGCACTCTCATACTTTTGGTGGTGTGTGGCCAGCCCCAGCCTCCCGTGTGGATCATGCCAGTGCCCGGGCAAAGAGGCCTCTCCCCAACGCAGTTCTTAATCCAGGAATCTGTCTGACAGCCTCATTTTCCTTGGCTTTCCACAGCCTCCTGCATTCCATATTGCTGTCCATTATCGAAGGAAGTCAGGACAGGAACTCAAACGGCAGGATCCTGGGGGCAGGAGCTGATGCCGAGCCAGAGAGGGGTGCTGCTTACTGCTTGCTTTACAAGGCTTGCTTAAATAGGGCCCAGGACTACCAGCCTCCCCTACTGATCACTAATTGAGAAAATGCTTCAATCTCCTGGAGGCATTTTCTCAACCGAGGCTCCTTCCTCTCAGATGACTCTAGCTTGTGTCGAGTTGACACACAAAACAAGCCAATACAACTGACTCCTTGTCAACCTGACACAAACATCACTATTAAGCCACAACCTTTCCTTTCTTACTCATTCCAAGATCTCACATAAATGACTTTAAAAGTTTCACGGTCTTTACAAATTCAAACACATTAAAATTTCAGTCCCTTAAAATGGCCAATCTATTAAAGTTCAAACACAACCGTGAGCTCCTGAAAAATACTTTCTTCAAGAGGGAAAAATCAGGGCATAGTCACAATCAGATCAAAGCAAACCCAAATTCTCATGTCCAATGTGGGATTCACTCACCATCTGGACCCCTCCAAAGGGCTTGGGTCACTTCTCTACTCCACCTTCTGCAGCACACATAACCTGTCCTCCAGGTCCTCCTTGCTCTTTCTCTGCTGCTGCTGTTCTTGGTGGCTATCCTGGTGGTACTGGCTTCTCCAAAACTGCAGGGTCCCTTGCAGCTGGGCTGCACTTTCACCAATAGACTCTTCCTGGTGCCACGCCCCCAGCTTCTCTGCATGACCCCTTCAGTCCTACACAGTCACCAAAGGCCTCTCCTGGCCTCTCAGTGCCAAGCTTCAGCTGTTCTCCATGACCTCTTTATGCCTTCAAAACCAGTATCACCTGGGAGACTTCTACACATTACCAAGTCCATGGCTGCCTCTGGAACACATCTCTGTTCTCAGAAAACACTTGCCAGAAGATTTCACCTCAGTGATGCTGATCTCTTGTTTGTTTTGGTTTTTCTGTGTAGCCCTGATTAATCTAGAACTCTCTGTAGACCTGGCTGACCTCAGACTCGGAGATCTGCCTGCCTCTGCCTCCAAGTGCTGGGATTAAAGGTGTGTGCCACCACTGTCAAGCTCTGGTCTAAAACATCACTAATTTCTTAGCTCCAGTTTACCAGCATCAACTGTCCCAGTAGCGCAAAGGTTTCTCTTCAGTGGTGCTGGTCTTTTGTTAATTGTGGCTGACTTTAGCTTCAGCTGATCAGAACAACAGAATCTCAATTCAAAATAGCAAATAACCCTAATAGAGTCTAAATTTCCTTCTAAAACTTCACAAGCCAGGCCTGTATTGTCTGTACTGTTCTTGACACTCTTATCTTTTATGTTCCTCAGAAACTTCTCACTGAGCTCCCGACACGAAATGGCTTTGCTAGCCCAAAGTTCCAAAGTCCTTCCACAGTCCTCCCCAAACACAGCAATACCCCATTCCTAGTACCAACTTGTCTTAGGATTTCTGTTGCTGCAACGACACAGATGAAACACCATGACCAAACGGCTGGATCCTCAGGGCAGAGCTGATGTAAAAGCCATGGTGGGATTCCTGGAACTCACTCTGTAGACCAGGCTGGTCTCGAACTCAGAAATCGACCTGCCTCTGCCTCCCAAGTGCTGGGATTAAAGGAGTGCGCCACCACTGCCCGGCTTAGCCTGCTTTCTTATAGAACCAGAATCTCCAGCCTAGGGATGATACTGCCCATTGTGGGCTGGGCCCTCCCCATTGATCACTGAGAAAATGCCTTAGAGCTGGACCTCATGGAGGCATTTCCTCAACTGAGAGGCTCCTTCCTCTGATGACTAGCTTGTGTCAACTCAAACCCAGCCAGTGCAGGTGAAAGGTGGGGGATGAGGCCTAAGGGTAGGTATAGCCTAAGTTTCCGTCCAAATGAGGCCACTGCTGGTATCTCAACCAGGGACCTTTGTGGACCTGCCCCCTCACTTCAGGTACCTCTGATGATGGTCCTTACCTGGAACTGTCATGCATCATGACAGGGCCAGGGCTCTGGTCCTTCAGTCCTTCCCAGGACATCTTTCCCATAGCCACTCCCCAGAGGCTGTGATGCCCCAAACGGGGTAGGCTGAGCTTTGCTTTCCCTGAATCCAAGGACCTGATGACCTGACAGACCTGTTTTGTATTGGACCTGTATGTGGAGTTTGTGCTGCAGTGACTGCACCTCACCTGAAGAGGAAGGCAAGAGTTTTGCAGGCTTTGGCTTGTGGACCCCAAGGTCCTCCAAACTGGTGGTTTCACTGTATATATGGGAGGAGAGAACTCTATCTGATGCCATGTTCTGGCGTGGCAGTTGGGAGAGGCAGGAACAAAAGGTTAGGACTTTTGAAGTCATAGCCTACAGCCTGGAAGGTGACTCAGGCCTGCATGGGTATATGCGTCTCTAGAGTCCACATGGACAGAGAAAGGCAAGCCCATCAGATTTGGAAGAATGCCTGGCAGCCAGGCTGATGTGGAATTTTCCCCATTCCGGGGTTGCCTAGAAATGTCGGGGGCAGTGGGGCTCTGACGTGGCCCATGCTCCATTGGATGGCCAGCTGGTTCTGCACTGCCTACAGCTGGGGCTAATTCCAGATTAGTTCCCATCCTTGGTTCTCCTTTAGGATGAAGGACAGCCTGAACCCAGACAGGCACCTACTTCCTACTTGCCCAGACCTCTTTGAGGAGGTATTCTCAAGAGGAAAGTTAGCTGAACCCTGTAAGTGACCCTCAGTCAGGCCCCGGGATCCTCGCTCTTCTTCACCTGTTTTGCTTGGATACCACAAATGTGTTCCTGGCTCATCAGAGGGAGCTAGGAAGATCTGTGTTCCACTGGATCCTGAGGAGGTCCAGTGCTGTTCATAAAAGGCTGGCAACTAGTCCTGCCCCCTTTCTCCGGAGCCCAGGCTCCCCTCCCCAACACTACCACCAAGCCCCAGGCACCCTCTATTCCCTTCTGGGCTGGCAGCAGGACAATGGACCCCTTGGCCCATCGGAGACAAACAGGCCTTGTTGGGCCGGAGGCGGGGGCGCGATATTGCGCCCCAGGGAGCTGAATACAGCTTCTGTGCCTCTTGGGCAGGCGCGCAGTGGACAGGACGGGGGGGGGGGGGGGGGGCGGGGCACCCATTGGCCCTCGCGTCAGGGGCCGGGCCAGGCTGCTGGCCTCACCTGGCGAGTGTTGAGAGCGGGTGCGGCAGCCGCTGCGGCGGCGGGGCGGGGGCATGGACCAGGCCTGCCAGCGCGCCGGGTCCCGGCGAGTGCGCCCCGCCGCCCAGTGAGCGCCACGGCGGCGGCGGGGGCCGGGGCCGACCCCTGCCACCCGGAGCCCAAGGAGAACAGGGCCAAGGTATGTCGGGAGGTCTTGCACTCACGCTGGCTGTGCCCTGCCCTGCCTCAGCCTACTTCCTGAACATCCCGCCTACACTACCCCAGTAGCCAAACTGGGATCGATCATGCTTGCCCAGTAAGGGATATAGAAGTGCTGCAGAGCTGCTTCACCAACACTGTGTCCTGCAGGCTCTGGCTGGTTGCTTGCCCTGCTCTGGGTGCCCCTCCTCCCCTGACCCCCGGAGTCCCTGAAAATGGGGTGGGTGGGGCTTGAGAAGGCTAGCTGTTGCGCTCTGCAGAAACTGTGAGTTTGTTAATAATTAATCCTCTTGGACATTGTGACCTAGGCCCTAGTGGAGAAGGAGGCAGGAATCTCCTCGCTCCTTACCTGCGCTCCCAGAAGAGGCTGTCACAGTACAAATGGGTGTGTGTGTGTGTGTGTGTCTAGGGCAGTGACAGATTCTTGTGCTTGGGGAAGACCTCTCGGATGTGTGCCCCTGAGGAGGTGATGCCACGAAGGAAAGACTTCTCTAGTTAGGAAAGATCGTATATGCAACTGCACAGTTCTGGAGCCATTAGCCAGTGCTCCATAAAGGGATCTCAGGTTGGTCTGCTCCCTTAGTGAGAGCCCAGCACAGAGGACGAACCTTCTTTTCTCAGTGGAGCCCCCCCCCCCAGCTGTCTGTGGTGACAGGCACACATCTGGCTGCAGGAACTGACACCTGACACCCGAGGTTACCGGGGTAATAGTGAGGATGCCATGGAAATCTTCTGGAGGAACGAGGTGTGGAGGGAGAGCCAATCAGAAGAACTCAATCTCTTCCTCTTTGGAGGGAGTGACCTGAGGTCCAGAGGGTCCTGCAGGCAGCACAGGCACCCCTAAGCTGATCTGCACTGCACCTACAGGCATCCTTTCTACGTATCTAGAGGGACTATACTGAGGCTCAATGAGTCAGTGACTTGCTGAAGGTCACACAGTTCAGAAGTGGCTGAGTTCACGGCAAATCACAGAGTTTGGGTTTTTGGTTGGTTGGTTTGGGGATTTTGTTTGGTTGGTTGGTTTTTGGTCCCCATCTCAGGATCCCAGCCCCACCCAGAACTACTCTTGCCCAAACTGAGAAGAGATGCCTTCCCCAGCATCTCTTTTGCTTCCTGGGTTCTGTGCTAAATTCTCATAAAAGATAAATCTGTCACAGCACCTGTCACGGCTCCAAGGAAGAGTAAACAAGCCGGTGCAGGAGGGCAGTGATTCCCTTGAGAATGGCCCACAAATAATGGGACTCTAGGCCCCCTCTGTGGCTTGTGGCAAGCTTCTTGCTTTGATTTGACTCCATGAAATATGAATGACTATAGAGAGGGCACGGCAGGATGGAGCGGAAGGACTCCCAAAGGTTACCAGATTGGAGACCTCTGGAATCATCAGGTGAGAGTTCTCTCCAGGGCAGGGAGGTTAGGCCCACAGTTATACCCTTTCTGTGACACTCCTGTCTGCCTCACTTTTACTGGGTGTGGAATGGGAGTGTTGAGGCAAGTCGTGTAGAAAACACGGGAAACATAGATCATTAAAGGGTGAGGTGGCATGTCTATTGATTATCGTAACCACGGCCACGGGCCAGACATTGAGCTAAGGACTCTGCACACCTCTCACTTTTGGATCTTCCCAGAGAGACTGAGAGAGCATAGCTATGCCTTTAAGTGTTAGAATAGAAACAATTTCTTGCCAGAGATCACCCTGTTTCAGAACTTGGGAGCAGGATTGTATTAAGGGCATCCTGAGTCCTGAGTCCAGAGCACTGTGCGTAGCATCTACAATGCCTCCATAAGACTTCTACCATGCCATGTGTTTACACAATCAAGTACATCTTGAGACTGTGACTAGTATAAAGTATCGATATTTATTACTGACCCCTCCATGTTCAACCCTGGGTGTGTGTGTGTGTGTGTGTGTGTGTGTGTGTGTATATATATATATATATATATATATATATATATATATATATATATATATGATTAATGGAGTGGTTTGGTTTCTTGTTGACATCTGTGATTTGCCAGTTCCCACTAGAGCTGCTGCTGCTTTGGGTACTTGGATCTGCTCCCAGGAAGACTAGTGGTTTTGCATGAGCAGGGTAGTGTCTCAGAGAGAGCTGTGAATGAGCTTCAAGTTCTAGCTTCGCCACAGTTACTGGGCCCATTTCTCCACCTGTTACTTAGGGCTAGCATATAATACTGAGATATTCTGTTGGGTGCCAAATGCTTGTGTGTGTGTGTGTGTGTGTGTGTGTGTGTGTGGATTGTGTGATTGCCCTTTGAAACAATAGGTTGCTAGGCATTGTGGCACGTGCTTATATTTCTAGCATTTGCGAAACTGAACAGGAGGATCGCCAGTGAAGTCAGTCAGGAGCACAGTGAGCTGGTGTACACAAAGAACATACACACACACACACACACACACACACACACACACACGCTCAAAGAAAGGAAAAGAAGGAGAAGGACACCTGAGAGAACCAAAGAGGGAAGGAAGGTGCAGGTGACAGTGTAACATTAAGAACTGCCTTCCAAATCATGAGAGCCAAGCCTAGAACCATTGGCATCACAGCTCCAGCCAATGAGAGAGTAAGGGTGACAAGATGTCAGGACTGTGAGCTTGGAGGGGTCTTGTGGGTCAACAAGTTAGGGTCCAGATAAAATGCCCTGCGGGGCAATGCTCCCATCTCTGCTCTAGTACCCCACTCCAGAGAGCCTCAAAGTGAAGAAGTGTCTGCACCCTTGTGAGTCACTCCCAGAAGGAGGTCCCCTGTGTGCCCCACACTTCCCAGCTCTGTTCTGTCATTGGCTGTGCCTTTCCATTGTGAATACTAAGGTTTGGAAAGAGCAGTATGCCTGCCTCAGAAACATGCGGTGTGCCCCTAGTGCGTGTGCCCGTGCGTGTACTTGCAGGTTAGAAGGTGACTTCCAGGAATTGGCTTTCTCTCCACCATGTGGGTTCTGGAGATCAAACTCGAGGTATCAGGCTTGGTGCAAACACCTTTACCTGCTGAGACATCTTGCTGGCCCATTATTTATAAAGTTTTACTATTTTCCAAAGTAATACAGACTCTGGTAAACTATGACTGAATATATATTCACATTGTATGTAAGGAATCAAATTGTGTCATTGAGGGTAAGTGACCCCATTCCCTGGGGAAGTGCACTTTACATTTGGTACCTGCAGCTGTCCAGCAGCTATGGATGAACTGGGTCTACCTGAAAAGGGAGCTGGAAATGAAAAAGGGACGGGGTGCGAGAGAAGGATGAAGCCAAGACAAAGTTTCTGATCAAGACTCAAAGTTTAATATTCAGCACTGAGGTTATATAGCGAGAGAGCACAGACCCCATCCTTTGTTTCAGCTGGATTTTGTTGCAAAGCAAGCTCAGCAGGCGGTCTACTCCTGTAGGAAACTGCAGGTGCAGCAAGGTGGAAGACTCCAGCTGGGTCCAACTGTGGCAAACACTTAAGGTCTATTTAGCCTGCTCAAGGCTGGGGGAAGCGCACAGGTACCATCTCGGGCCCTTTAATCTCAGTACAGATGTATAGTTAGTTTTGCTCTTCTGAATACATCCATTCTTTACAGTGTTTAACAAGGCAGCTTTCTTTCCTTTTTTTTTTTTTTTTTTTTTTTTTTGATTTTTCGAGACAGGGTTTCTCTGTGTAGCCCTGGCTGTCCTGGAACTCACTCTGTAGACCAGGCTAGCCTCGAACTCAGAAATCCACCTGCCTCTGACTCCCAAGTGCTGGGATTAAAGGCATGTGCCACCACTGCCCAGTACAAGGAAGCTTTCTTGAGATCTGGTCCTCAGTTTCCTTGTGTGTGAAATGAACATCAAAGGTCTATTCTAGGTTGCTTTCTGCCTAGGGAGGATACTGCCCGCAGTGGGCTGAGCCCTCTTACATGATAACTCCCCATAGATATTTGGTTATCATCTTGAGATGCAGTATTGGCTTCCCTGCACCACAGCTTCTGTGTGCTGACCCTGAGGACTTTGTCTCAATGATGCTGTCTCTTCTTCATCACACCTGATTTCTCAACCCTGGTTAACAAGCATCAAATGACCCAGTAAAGCAATGCTTCCACCGATTCTTTTATTTTTAACTTTTTTTTTTTTTTTTTTTTTTAAGATTTATTTATTTTATGT
The DNA here is from genome assembly GCA_028551405.1 of Uromys caudimaculatus. Taxonomy (NCBI): domain Eukaryota; kingdom Metazoa; phylum Chordata; class Mammalia; order Rodentia; family Muridae; genus Uromys; species Uromys caudimaculatus. The sequence continues at coordinate 23,303,588 of CM052712.1, read as the reverse complement.
ATATGAGTACACTGTAGCTGTCTTCAGACACACCAGAAGAGGGCATCAGATCCCATTACAGATGGTTGTGAGCCACCATGTGGTTGCTGGGAATTGAACTCAGGACCTCTGGGAGAGCAGCCAGGGCTCTTAACCAATGAGCCATCTCTCCAGCCCTTCCACAGATTCTTAATCTAAAATATCACAAAAGAGCCCTGAGGAAATTTCACTGGCCAGGTCTCCACTGTCTACATTTCCTTTAGCATTGTCTTATGTTCCAGCTTCCCACAGACCAGCTGGGCCATCAGCTCTGAGCACTCCGGGGTTCTTCCCACTCAAAGTTCCAAATACACACTGTTCCAAAAAACCAAAAACAAAACAAAACAAAAAAACCCAACAAGGCCTACAGCCAGGTCTGTCAGAGCCATACCCCTGTTTTCTGGTACCCATTTCTGTTCTAGTTAGGTTTCCATTGCTTGTGATAAACACCATGGCAAAAAAAGCAATCTGTGAGAGAAAGGATTTATTTTAGCTTACAGGTTACAGTTCATCACTGGGGCTGCCAAGACAGTAGCGCAAGCAGGGGTTTAAAGCAGAGAATACTGCTTAGTGCCTTACTCCCTGGATCATGGTAAGCAACCTTTCCAGGCCTGCTCACCTGGAGATGGTATCCCCACTGCCAACCAGACACTCCTACATCAATGGGCAATCAAGAAAATGCCCACATAGACGTGGTCATAAATCAATCAGGTGGAGGCATAAGTTACATTCTTGCTGTCTGATTCACACTGTAGAGCTGCCTTTAACTAGATCAGCCCAGAAAGCAGAAAAGCTGGATGCACATTAGAAAAAAAGTAAAACTGCCTCCCAGTGAGGGCAGTCCTCAAAAAGAGCCGACATACCTGGATGGACCCTTTTGGGGTTGGTTATTAGAAAGAACCTCAAAACTGGGCCTTCAAGTGGGAGAGCATTGGAGATGGAATAAAACAACATACCACAAACAGCAAACAGACCTTAAAGGGAAAGAGGGAGGAACTCTATAGCTTAGTAAGGGTAAGACTGAGAGGAACAGCCTCTGTAGACAGACTGGTGGCAGATAATGACCTTGACCGTCCCAGGCTTTACACTGTGAGAGTGTGGGCATCTAGGAAGGAATGGACTCAACCAAGTCCCTCTGATAAGGGACAGTGCTAACAGGAAACTGAGCTAAACCTGAGATTGCCGTCCTGGCTAAGCTTGAGTTTCAGGTTAGGATCAGGGATCTAGGAGCTTCAGGCGAGGAGACTAGGTACTGTCTCCCTCCAACGCCACAGGATACCATCTCCAGCCAGCCCCAAACCTGCAAAATGGGTCTAAGCTATGCGTGTGACCCTATTATTTGCTGAGGCAGGCTGCCCAGCATGGCAGGAACTCTTTGATGAAGGGCTTCACATTCAGAGATGCCATGCTTCCTCTGGGTGCTTCAGTCTGTTAGCTGATACCCCGGGGGTCCTGTATTGGCCAATAAATGTCTGTGTCCGGTAAGTTTTAGTATCTTTAGGTCTGAGCTACTGGCAGGTGTTTGTTTGGCCTGTGACTTGGTTGCTCCACACTCTGCCTTTATGGGCCTTAGTTTCTTTTTTTTTATGATGGGCCTGAGAGGTGTAGTTGACCCACAGAGCAGCCAGAAAGTTTGAATAAGCTGTCCACATAGGTGTACCAGTTCACCTCTTTCCAGCTTCCCTCGCAGTCTTTGCCTTCCAGTTCGAAGGGCCTGTGCCCTTGGCCCAAGGGCACCTAGAACCTTTCTGAGCTCTTGGGTAAATGAGCTACCTGGCTGTTAGGGTCTAAAGAGGGGTGGGGATCACCCAGGGTTATCATCCAGCCAGAGGACAGAGAGAAGACCATGACACCTGGGCATTCCATTCATTATCCTTAGGAAGGGAGCTCATAAATATTCATATGCACTGGGGCGTGGGGGTGTGGAAGGAGCCAGCTAGCTGCCTGCTGGGTATCATTGGAGCATTCTTGTCTCTGACTGCAGAGGCAGCCTGGGTGTTGGGAGAGAAAAAGGGCGGCCAGTCACAGCCCAAGGTGAGTGTGTCCCCTGTATCCAGCACGGAAAGCAGAGGGTCTGTGCGGTTAACGTGCTCAGCCAGCTTTACCACCCTGGGCAAGGTTCACAGTGTGTGGGTTGGAGTGGATGAGTCCTGCTTCTCCTTTGGTCCTGCAGGGTCCTAGGTGACCTGGAGGATGTTGGGTTTGGCTTGCTGCCAATTATCAGGACGATGTGGCTGGCTAGCCCATGAAACTAGGGATTAGAGAGGGAAAGGACAAGGGAGTCGTCTATCCTAGTGCCCGGCTCAGTCACCATCATGAGCAGGAGGAGGTACAGAACCTATTTTTCTAGCCATGCCTTCTGCTTCCCCTGTGCTGTGTGACCTTGAGGATATTGTTGCCTTCTCTGAGGGTTGGCCTCCCTGCTTCTCTGGAAACCTATTTCTCAATGCCATTCATTTTCTTTCAGACTGTTTTGGGCTAGTGCATCCACACCGGAGTGGGGCCAGCCTGGGACCCTGGGAGGGCATAGTAGTGACCAGTCCAGCAAACGTCTGCCCTGGGCAAGCCCCCGTGTGCTCCATCTAAACATTGGGCATCCCACGAGGACAGAACGTTGGTATTATTTTAGAGGAGAAATTACGACCCACAGAAGGAAACAGCCTTAGGGCATACAGCAAGCTGGAGCGTGTGTGTGTGTGTGTGTGTGTGTGTGTGTGTGTGTGTGTGTGTACTTAAGATTATATTTAATTAGTTATTATGGGGAAGAGGCGAGTGTGGAAGTCAGGAGACAACGTCTGGGACCGGGGCATCAAACTTCGGTTCTCAGTTTTGGTAGTAAGCACCTTCCCTTTACCAGCTGAGCCGTCTTGCCTTCATGTTTAGTGTTTCCCCGAAACAGGGTCTCTCTGTGTAGCCCAGGCTGTCCTCAGACTCACCCTCCTCCTGCCTCTGCTTCCCAAGCTGTTGGGATTACAGGTGTCTACCACTGTATCTGGTTTCCGACCTGGGCTTTAAGACCAGAACTCAGCCTGGGCGCTGGCTCTTTCTGGGTCTCTCGTATGCTCTCTCACAGGCATGTTCTTGTACATGACTGATTCTCACCATCGCATGCGTGGTCCTTGTGTACGAGTGATTCTCACACGTGACTTCTGTGCTTGGCTCACTCGTGATAGAGCACCGGGTGTTTATTTCTTTATCTCTTTAAGATGAGGTTTTGATCTGCAGCTCATTCTCTCTGGCCTCTAAGACCTCAGCTTCCCAGTGCTTGGATCATAAGCATGCACCCTCACACCCAGTAAGGGATAGTGAATACTCAATAGTCATTATCATCTCCATCATTATCTCCTCCATCATCATCATCATCATCATCATCATCATGACCACCACCACCATCCTTAGTGCTAGGGACAGAATCCAGGGGCTTGTGCATACTCAACAAACATTACCACAGAGTTACATGGTTAAAGCTTTTTTGACATACGTGTCATGCATGACCTTCGTAGTCCGTCTGTCTCACCTGTAAGCTATCTCCCCTTGTGGCTGTCACTCAGGTGGCAGCTGCCTGACTAAAGGTCTTATCTATGCTCTTCTCCCAGATGCTCAGGCCATGGGGTGTCATTTACCAAACAGTCACTAAGTGTCAGGCTCAAGGATCTCTAGGGTGAATTACCTGCCGCTGGTCAAAAGTGTGTGTGTAGGGTGTACCTCTCCTGTGAGGCAGGACTGGGCCCTGTCAACAATGACAATGGCTAATTGTCACTGTTATTAATAATTAATACTCTGATCACCTGTCATTGGAAGCACAGAGCTTTGGAGTTGTTCTCCCTCAAGCCAGGCTCCTGGGTACTAGCCAGCCGGTTTCTAGTCATAGTTTGCTCAGAGGCTCTTCCAGTGACTCCCTACTTTGTGTCCAGCATCTGCTGCAGGAGACTGGAATGCCAGAGAGGAGGGGTTTTGTTACCAAATTCCCAGAGGTCAGACAGCAAGGGGGTGAGGAGCCTTGACTACCTCAAGAAGCTGGCCCAGAAGAACCAGCCACCAGGGTCCCTTTTTCTCATCCCTTCATACTAGCTGTCTGCTCTGCCCACCAAGGTCAGGCATTCTATGCTCCTAGGACAGAGCCCAGGCTATCTATGCCTTGACCTTTCACTTCTGCCCCTCCCCCACCCCGTCACCCCCGCTTCAGATACCCCAGACGTGAGCCGCTACATACAAAGTAAGAAGCTCCACAAACACCAGCTCAAAATCCTGCCCTGCCCTTACTTGCTGAGTGACCCTGAGCAAACCGTGTCACCTATTGGAGCCTCATTCTCCCCATCTACAAAATGGGGTGATGGTTCGACACAGCGGCATCCTCTGAGTGGAATTACATAGTTGCTTGGGAAAAGCTCCTGCACCAGGCCTGGCTTCTAGTAGAGACGCAAGTAGCCCCGTGGTGTTCAGTACACAGAAGGACCTAGTGAGGTTTCGAAAAACCCAAACAGAATGAGTGAATCCGTGATGTTTCACGGGTGGGGGAGCACACAGTCCTGGGTGAGGTCAGGAAGCCCCTGATTGGCAGCTTAGGATGCTGGTCTGCCCCCTACTGCCAGTCTTCCAGGGTAGACCTCCATCATCGAAGCTACTCGGAGTTCCGGAAAGTACTCTGGTGAGTGGGGCGCCACAGGATCCGCCCTCAGGCTTAGCAGAGAACCAGCTACGAGAATCTTCATCCCTCTAACACTAGAAAAACTAGGACCTTGTGCTTTGTGTCTGTTCCGGGCCGAGTCTAGCTCCATAAGCTGGCTTTCTGCTAGCCCCCACTCCCTACCCTCAGCAGAAGGCTGGCGGCTGACCGGAACCCACCAGGCCGATTAGTGGGCAGCTCCTCCCAGTCCCCTACCACCGACCTTGCCGAGAACTCAGGAGGGTTGTAGCCAACACCTAGTGATACCAGTGTGCTGACGGCGCAGAAGGCTCCTCAGGATCCAGCCAGACTCCTCTCTTCACCTTCTCTCCAGTTTATAGATGAGAAACACTCCCAGGAGAACACTGGCTTGTCTGAAGTCAGTGTCAAAGCCCAGCCCCGAGGGGTCGGGCAGAGCTTGGTGGCGCATGACTTTAACAACATAGGGAAGACAGAGGCAGGTGGATCTCCATGAGTTGAGGCAGCTTGGTCTACAGAGTGAGTTCCAGGACAGCCAGAACTACATAGTGAGGCCCTGTCTCTAAAACAAGCAAGCAACCAACCAATAAACCAGATACTAAGGACCATACCTTCCCTTCCTGGTCCCTGTCCTGACTAGGATTTTTTTCGTTTTGTTTTTGTTGTTTTGTTTTGTTAGTTTGGTTTTGTTTTTGTGACACTGTCTTATGATATAGCCCAGGCTGGCCTGAATACTTGACTCCCAGCCTCCCCTGGGATTACAGTCACGTGCACTTTGTAAATTTTAAACTGTGAGCAGGGTGCATAGCTTGGTGGAGAATTCTTGCCTGGAATGCTGGAGGCCCTAGGCGAATCCCAGCACTGCTTAGGAAAAAAAAGAGGGGGGCACAAAACCCCAAACCCGATCTCGAGGCAAATCATTGTCCCCTTTCCTATTAAACAGTATACTCGAAATGCAACTGTCGTGAAAAGTGATTAGAGAAACATTTCCTTCTGTACCCCTCCCCACATAAGCTCAGAGGATTGGACTCTGGAAATGTAGAACACAGGCTGAGATCCTTAATCCAAAATCTGAAATTAAAGATGATCTAAAATCTGAAACTTTTTGAATATCAACATGATGTCACAAGTGGAAAATTCCAGAGCTGTCTCATGTGATAAGTCATAGTCAAAACATTGGTGTAATAAAATATCGTATAAAATTCTTTCTGGCTATGCATTTGAGGTATATAATAAATGAATTTCATGTTTGGATTTTTGTCTGTTACCAAGAGATTTCATGTGTTTACACATGTTCGTATGAGTATGACCGTGTGTGTGTGTATGCCCATGCACGAGGACTCCAAGGCCAACATGAGGTGTCCTCTTTGATTGCTCTCTACCTTTGTTAGTTTGGTTTTTCGAGACAGGGTTTCTCTGTATGGCCCTGGCTATCCTGGAACTCACTCTGTAGACCAGGCTGGCCTCGAAATGAGAGATCCCCTGCCTCTGCCTCCTGAGTCCTGGGATTAAAGGCGTGCGCCACCAGCCTAGCTTCACCCACCTTACTTTTTGAGGCAGGGTCTCTTATTAAACCTAAAGCTCACTCGACTAACTACGCTGGCCGGCCACTGAGCTCTGGGAGTCCACCTGCCTCTGCCTACCCAGAACTAGAAGTGCAAATGTGTCTTGCAGCTAGCTTTTGTTTTTAATGTGGTGTTAGGAAAATTGAACTGATCTTTATGCTTGAGTAGCAAAGACTTGCCAGCTGTACATTTCCCCAGGCCCCCGAAGATATTTCTTTATGCAGATGAATGGAACTCAAAATAGAAAGTGCCAAATCAGAACCGTCTCTGGTTCTAAGCAGTTTCAGTGA